>JARCFY010000004.1:93690894-94290894 GCA_029233225.1 Lepidodactylus listeri
CTGAATATTTAACTCCTTCTTCCCTAGTGCTTGCTTCCCTAGGAGGGGTTCTGTGGGACTAATCCTGTAGTGGGGAACTGTTACATACTTTCTACCATGTTGCCTTTAATCAATTGTGCCATTTATTGCACTACTGGTTTTTAGGGTTTCAGGCTGCCATGTTAAAAGTAATCTTTCTTCCACCTTCTTGACAGGGTACCCAAATGAGGTCCCCTATTTTCCACACTCACCCTATTTATCCCTGAGTGTAATATAAGGATATTATGGCAGAGATCACAGAGAAGTGTTATCTTCCTGGGGCAGGTAGCCTCCTTATTCACAACAGAATATACCCAATGTTTTTCTGTGGCTGTGATGGGAGGCAAGCTTTGAGGGAAATATGTCTTCTACCATGATGTTTTCATTAAGGATCTCCTTGAAAACTTGCAAGGAAGAACAGGTTTCCCCAGAACACAACTTGAAAACCAGTGGATTAGATGAGGCACCCGGTTCAGAAACATCTTTCCTGCTCAAGGTGTCTACCACAACTATTTCTAAAAAAATGAAATTTGATAAATTTGCCAGATTCATAACTTTAAATTATAATGAAATTTCACTGAAATAAAGCTTGCAATATCTATGTGGAAGACTGCAACAGCTGGGTTCTGAGATGTGGGTTTTATCATTGCTTTTCTTGCAATCTCTGATTTATGTAAACTTGTCATTTTGAATGTGAATTGGGGTTTTCTAAATGTCCTAAGTCTAAGCCCCATGATTCCATTATAAGCTGCCAGTGTCAAATCAAGATGCCATCAATGTCATAATGAATAGCTATGGCATGAAGAACCACTTCATGCTCCACTAACTTCTCCAACATAAAATGTCGCGATCCATTAAGTCACAGCATCCTGAATCAAGTAAAAATGGGAGACATTTTTATCTGTCTGATAGTGCCTGGGTGAATTGGCTTTCCCAGACTGATAGAAATCAGTGCAAATTCTCCCTACACTGATGTGAGCAGATACCGCCATACACTGAGCAGTCATCCAAAGTTTTTTGTAATTAAGGGTATTTCACAGTAATGGATGTTCAAAACCACCACCATTAATAATTCAACTGAAACTGCAGGTTAGAGGAGACAAATTGTGCATCCTCTCTGTGTCTTTTAGGAACCATATACGCACATCATTAGATATATGGAATCACACTATAGCATTCAATCACAACTGAAATTATCCTGTGAGGACAAGTGAATCCCATTCCAAATTATTGCTGTAGTGCAATCATACTGCAGTACCCAATGGTGTATGGATGCAGCCCAGGCTACACCTGCAACCCTACCTAGAATTAGTGACAAAACTAACTCCAGTTCAATTCAATTCAATCAAGTGATGGGAGGGGAAAAGGTCAGAGCTAATCTGGTAACTCTGGAAAGAAACAGAACCACCCACAGACAGCTTTCAGAATCACTGCAAAGCCAGAAATGCTACAATTCCTACTTGGAGGCTTATGATATCTGACAACATGAAATGCTGAACATTTCATATAGATGATATAACAGCAGCAGACTATAATCATGCAGTTAACCTAATCAAGATTCACTCATTGCCTGACAAAATACACAGAATTTTTTGTTGCCTTTAGTTTTCATATGCTTTCATCTGGAAGTTCGAGCATCGTTTTTACTAATACTCAGGATAAACAGGCCAACTTGCCTAATATGTCATTATGTACCTGAATATGTAGTGAATATCAAGCTTCATTAGCAAATTTTGTATGTCTCTCCTAAACCCTAGTACTCTAATGTTTTCTTTTACCAGAAAATGACTCATTTGTAGCCATGGTGACTAAACCCAGCTGGAATCTATCTGGAGAATCCTCACATCCCCACATATATAAACACACTGATCATGTAACATAAGGGGTACCCCAAGGTATACATTTCTGTACAGTTTTATATTCCCTGTTCAAGACTGCCACAACCTTGTAGTCACTGCTTGATTTAATTAGTTTTCTGTCTTTCCAAAGAAAAAAAATATGCCATCACTTGTTATCAAGTGTGTGTTGGGCCAGTATATCCACACTCCTAGAAGACATATTGACCCTTTTAACCACATAGAATGAAGAAATACAGCAACATGTTCCATGGCTTTATTGGAACAACTAGGATTCAAAATGTGGAAAATGTAGGCATTTGTCATACACAGGATTATTCAGGCAAAGATACTCAAGTGTAAAAATAAAGTAATCATGTTACGCAGCACTGGCTGTTTACTTGGTACACTTGAGTGTTCTTTGAACAAAGAGTGCTAATGTTTGAGCAGAAGCTATGTTAATTAGATTACAGACTGATTGGTTTTTACCACAGAGATCAGATTACATCCCCACTGAAACAAGACATACAGCAAAGGTTTTTTTTTAATCATTAAATCAGGTAATACTACACTGAAATGTAATTTTTAGGGCATGTCTACAATAACTGCTTTCCTGGCACATCCTTGTCAGTTGAAGACCCGTGTAAACTTGCCTGGTACTTACCATCTGCACTAAAAGCACCAGGAGGTCAGGCAAAAAAGAACTGATGCAGGGTATTTTCCAGAACAGACTTAAAGGCATTTAAAAAAAAATCTGTCTTACATTGTCAAGAATCTGTATTCAAATACCTTTACAGACTCTGTTCCAGAGTAGCAGTATTCATGTATTGCACAAACTGCATGGCAGATACTATAAGACATTTGGGGGACCATTCCAGGCGCTTACCTGGGTATCATTATGATTCACATTGTGAATGGGTAGTCATAGACCCCACCTTCCTACCATGAAAATAACGTAAATGGCCAATTTGCTTGATTAGCAGCACACACACCCAAAGTAGGGGAGCATTTGCATGACTTGCCCTATCACCCACACAGCCATCACATAATTTGTGCATGTAGTGGGTAGGTGGGATTTATACCTCCTTCATCATCATTTGCTTTGCAGATTTTTTTTCCTAAACAAGATCTTACAGTAGATCAATAATAGCCAATTACCTAAGTTGTAACCAAACATGTGAGCTGCTGCCATACCTCTATGCACAGGAATACCTGTGCTGCACTCCACCTTGAGAGAGAGTCAAGTAAGAGCATAGGCCTGACTTTGTTTCTATGCCGTAAGCAGGAACAGGACTCTTCTGTCTAATACAGGACTATAATAAGACAGGGAATGGAATGAGAGGGGTAATACAAGAACAGGATTTTGCTGCACTGACCTGGATAGCTCAGGCAAGCCCAATCTTGTCAGATCTCAGAAGCCTAGCCTACCTTGGCAAGTAATTGGAAGGGAGACCTCCAAGGAATACCAGGGCTTTGGATGCAGAGGCAGGCGATCAAGCCTCCTCTTTAAAATAAACATCCAAGCCCCCAGTAGGGGTCACCAGAAGTGACCATGACTTCCAGGCATGCAAGCACACACACACAAATATCCCCCTCCCCAAAAAAAAGAATAGCATTTTGCCCTTAAGTTGATCTCATTTGCGTTGCTATGGCAATTTTTCATTGCTTCATCTGAACAGAGGAGAGAGACTAGACCCTTTCAAACACTTTCAGAGGCATTGCGAGCCCCAACTCCCACAGAACTTGCACTGGTGGGAGGGGGCTGATTTGCCTCCATGAGGGAGGAAGAGACAGTGCCAGGCAGGGG
Organism: Lepidodactylus listeri; assembly: GCA_029233225.1. Lineage (NCBI taxonomy): Eukaryota > Metazoa > Chordata > Lepidosauria > Squamata > Gekkonidae > Lepidodactylus > Lepidodactylus listeri. The sequence goes on from JARCFY010000004.1 coordinate 93,694,555, forward strand.
GCAGAGCCAGCCTATTTAGGCTCAGCTCCCACCCTCTGGCCTAGCAGTCCTCTTTTGTGCTTGGCCTACCCTCCCACCCTATTTTAGTGCCGGTTTCATCCAGTTGCCTTTTACAGGGGGCCAGGTAGGAATTATTCACCCCTTTCTCAATTTGGCTTCAGGAAGAGGGGTGTTTTCACCTACCTTGCACTGAAGATGGGGGTGTTGGAAATTGGCTTGGTGGAGCCACTGCTGGTTAAATAGGATGGTCACTTTGTGATTAGGTGGGCTAGCACGATCAGGAAGTGGGAAATGGTGAGCACCAATGCTCCCTCTACGCTGTGGAGTCTTGTGAGCCAAAATTCTACTTTGTAAGCTACTGGCATCAAACGTTGTGAGCGAGCAATTTGGCTGCTGCATAAATTAGTTTGCTCTGGAGCCATCCTTCCTGAGCAAAGGCAAAAATGTGTGAGCTGGAGGCTAAAAAACTGTGAGCTAGCTCACACTAACTCAGCTTGGAGGGAACACTGGTGAACACCTGGGCATTGTTATAAAGGAATTAATGGGTCCTCCAAGAATGGCTTTCAGGCCTTTGCGGCTAAAGGCCAGGAAAGGGGGATCTTCCTTAGAACAATCTTGCCCAGCCTATCTTAGCAGCCTTGCGGCTTCTGGGGTGGTGGGCCAGGGGTGGTGGGCTGATGTGCTCTTATGGACATAAATTCTATGTGTTAACTTATGAACTGTGTTGCTGAATGTGTATAAAGGGGACTGAGATGCAATTAACCAGATCCTGATGCCAGCTGAACACACACCAGCTGATGCCTGAGATGATGTGCCAATGGTTCCTGAGGTCGCTAGCTCCCAGAGCTTTCCCTAGCACAGCTACTTACACAGAAACAGCCACTAGCCATTGTGGCCTGAACATGTGCTTTTAGATGCCATTTGCTATGTCCTCCTTCTTCCTCTCACAGGCAAACCACCTGTTATTACTGAAACCAGCCTCCTTGCTTATTTTCCAGTTCATCTGGAAGAGGTGGCACCTATGTATATATTGGTGGTTACCTGTCTTGCCTATTGCCAAGTTATTAATAACTCATAATTACCCAATATTGATAAGAAATCATGGCAATTTGGCTAACAGGGGTTCTACTAAATTTGCCAAGCTGCTGGTCAAGAGCTATGTTGCAAGGCTCGAGATCAGGGCAGGTGCATTGCCCAAAAGGAAATGAAAGTGGTCAGGAGTTTGTCACCTGTCATATTCCTCAGTACATTTTAGCAGCCCCTCACCAGTTGTTGATTTAAACAGTTAATAAAGTGGCCCTTGTTAATCCATATTGGTTTTTGTCTCTTTATTCTTAATGTGGAGGCAACACTTATACCAGGCACCATCCCACTGGTTACAAAAGAGAAATTTGTAGTCCAGATTTCCAAGGCAAGTAAATGGAAGGATACTTTGCTTCACTGAACAAGGAGCGCTTTGCCTCCAGTAATACTTTTTCATATCTTTGGAGCCAAAACTGAGCCAGAACTCAAACAGATGACAGAGTACTCTGTTGCCAGAGGTGACAGGATGACAATTCCATTCTTTATTGAACTTTGTCTCTCAAATTCACCTAAAGAACCAATGCAAAACAAACATTTGCCTTTTCTAACAAAACAGCTGACCTAGTATGTGTGCAGAACAATTAATATGTACTTTGACCTTCTCAAGTGGAAGTAACTCTTTTCCAGAGTTCAGGCTTTAATTTGAGCCTAGGCTCAGCCCTAGAATCCTTTTTAAACTCCACAGTGGAGCATTTGGAGTAATAATAAAGATATCGTCTCAGACTGACAGAAAAATGCATTTTTCTCACCCCCAATATAACCTCAGTTTGCTTCTACATCTTTGGGATTAAAGAGCAGCACTTCCCAAAAGCCCTAGGTTTCTTCTTAGCATCCAAATTTTTTCTGGATGTAAGCGTACTGTTTGTGAAGCTGAAATAAGGTTTTGATAATCCTTTGGTAAGTACAAAAGGTCACTTTTGCTCCTATCATCAGAATTCCAGAGTTGCCTGCAACATGTAGTCAATCAGTTAGATGAAACCCTTTTAAAACAATTGAAAAGGTGCCCCAATTAATCAGATAGCAGATTTTTAAAAAGTAATCTGTAGAGGCCCTGTCTGGTATCTGAAAAACGGGGTTTTGACTCTCCAAAACTTACACCCCAAAAATCTTGTTGGTCTCTAAGGTGCTACTACTGGACTTGAATCTAGATGTTCAACTGCAGACTAACACAGCAACCATCTGAAACTTTCTACAGACCATCTGTTTCCTCTCCCTGCCACCACCTGGGTCTACTGGGCCTCCTAGGAGAAAGGTGCAAGCTACTTGTATGTTGACTGTACACCTCTCAAAGCAGGGCAAATAGGAGTTCTAGAAGTCAATGTGAAATAAGCAAGGGCACTGGGAAGGGACCAATTTTCCCTGCCCCTTCTCTGAACCCAGTCCAGTTTGGGGAGCTCTGCAATTGCTAATCACCAATCAAAATGCTTGGGAGATCTATTTACATTTGGAGGCAAAGGTCACCTCTGTGGAAAGCAGGGCCTTTTATCACCTTCACCTGATATACTGGCTAAGGTTATTCAACAACAAAAAAACTTGCCATGATGATCCATGTTCTGATCACATCCAATCCAAGTATCACATTCTTTTGGGGGCTGCCTTTGAAAAAGGTCCAAAAATTGTAGCCAAGCTATTGTTGGGAATTGGTTACATTCACCCCTATGCCAAAAGATCTATACCAGCTACCTATGTGTTTCTGAGCACAATTCAAAGTTCTCGTTCTTACCTTTAAGACCCCGAATGGCTTGAGGGCTGGGGTACTTAAAGGACTGGTTCCTTGGGCAGCCATGAAGGAGCCAGAAAAGATTCTTAGGTGTAGGGATGTGTCACTGGTGACCAAGATCAAGTTAATTCAGGCCATGGTATTCCCTGTTACTATGTACAGGTGTGAAAGCTGGACAATGAAGGAAGCTGACAGGAAGAAAGTTGATTTCTTTGAAATGTGGTGTTGGAGGAGAGTTTTGGAAGACATAAATTCATAGGGTCGCCATGAGTCAGAAGTGACTTGAGAGCACTTCAAACACACACATGGTCTGTTTCTGATTTTAAAGATTTTTTTAGTGTGCTTCAGTTGTCATGCTGCTTTTGTGTCCTTGACCTATTTCAATGGCATTGACTTGTTTTTCATTGATAATTTATGATTTTTTCTTATTTTAGGGTATGGTTTTTACTCGGAAAGGAACTCTGGAGAGATTTATTTCCCAAATAAATTTAATTACAGACTTTCATTATCTCATCTAGTTTGACTCTAATAGTCTTCTGTTAAGTGTTGTGTCCCCAAATGAAGCATCCTATTTTGTTTGACATGCAGGCAGTTGTGACTCAAGATATAGTCCACATTGTTGAATCAAAGGGTTTCTTGTTATAGCCAATTACCCATTAATATCCATTATTCCCTATCTATAACCAAGTTGCACTAAACCCAAAAGGGAGGGTCAATTTAATTAGCAGGGCAGAATGGCTCACAATATCATTGTCTAGAATGGTACAATTCAACTGTGTTGGTGGAGTCAGCAAAGTATTTGGGAAGCCAAGTAGTTAGAAACAATTTGTTTCATTTGCTTAGGCTCCAAGGTGGTATCATTTGGTTCTAGATCTCTATTTTGCAGTTCAATCATACTCAAAATAATTTCCCATCTTTCAGATATTTACAGTGCATGTTATGTTAAATAGTCAATAGACTAGTAAGGAGGTCCAGCGAACAGCTTCTAGTAGAAAATGGACAATCTCCTCCCATTCATAGCTGGGTACAAACATCCAACTTGTTATTTATTCACAGAGATAGACAAAGGATGCTAGAGGCTTTTCCAGCAATATAAAACAGTAAACACATCCAGCACTGTTAAAATCTTCCTTTGAGTGAACCAGGCAGCTACATTAGGATTGTTACTGTATGATAAATAGAAATATGCAGCTTTATGATGAAGTCTTGATTAACTTTGTCATCATAATCGCTTCTGGAAATTCAGGGAAGACAATCTTTTACTCTTTAAAGTCTTGGAGATGTGCTGCAGCACACAGCGATCGTAGATTGCTTTTCATCAGACGGGGGTGTACATTTGAGTGCAAGTATGTTTTGTGATTGACAAAAATGGAGGAGTATTACATGAACAAGGGAGAGATCAGACAGTATATTGTTGTAAGTTTGGCTGGCTTGAGCACTGTTAATGACTGGTCCGGGACCTGACAAAAGAATGTTAATGTTTCTTAATGACTGCAAATGGTCCCCTGAATGGACAATTTACCTGCAGGAGTGGGGGTCTCAGACGAGCGCTCTGTGGGGTGTGTGCTTGTGAAAGGGAAAGCAGCAGTCTGTAGGTTTGTCTGGAGAAGCTAAAAGAAGGGCTGGAAGAAAGGTGAGAGTTTCAAGCTGATGTAAGTGAACTTGGAGAGCTGTGGCCTTGGGAAGGGGTTGCACAAGGTCTCTGTTGAACGGCTACCTGCTGTAGGACAGCCTGTTTACTTCTACTATTTGTATATGTCTACATAAGCAAATATTACATAAATGGTCTTTCCAGTGTTTTGTTATCCAAAGGAAACTCAACACAGTAGCACAGTCCTAGGAATTTCTCACTGCTCAGAGTTTGTACAGTAGGAATTCAGAAAATAATACTTACTGGAACCAGATACAACTATAAGCTCATCAAAATGCTTAAACTGTTGGGGGGGGGCTTCAAGAGGACTTGTTCCACTATTTCACATTGGTTTACATTTCTATCCCCCACCTTTCAAAAAATTTTAAGTAGGTAGTATGCATAGCGGTCCACTCTGCCACAGAAGCTTGCTGGGTGACCTGGAGCCAGTCACACACTCTCAGCCTAACCTCTCTCACTTGGTTGTTGAGAGGGTCACATGGAAGAGAGGAGAATGGGGACCCAATGGGGACCCAAAAACAGCTTACATCATTATTCTCTCTTCCATGTGATCCTCAAGGCAGGAAATGGCAAACCACCTCTGAAAATCTGTTGCCTTTAAAAACCCTACAGGGCCACCATAAATCAGCTGTAACTTTCTAGCACAACCAAATGAAGAGTGTGTATGTGTGTGTTTGTGTATGTGTGTGTGTGCATAAATATCAGATTGAAACATTAAAGATACAAATCTTTTGTCCTGATTAATGTGGAATAATATGTATATGGAATAAGGCTTTTCTGTGCAGATCCCTAGCTGTACAACAAATCACACATGCTAACTATTGTAGACACACAACTCTTCTGTCTAACCCACAACTAAGGACAGGCACAAACCGGCTCAAGAATGGAAGTTTGTCATGAATTTTGGGGCATTTGTGGTTTACAAAGCGATATTTATGGTGGAGCAACTAGCATGAACATTCCACAAAATTTCATGATGTTGGTGGTGGTTCATGACAGTTCATGAATGGATACATTTGCAGACAGTCTCTGATCTATTAAACTATTTACAAAACTTCAAAGCAATTGTGGGAGGGGCTGAATTCACTACCCCAGGAAACACCAGCAGAGCACATTCATTTATTCCTCTCCCCTGCTGTGGTTTGGGTGTTAGGTAGGCTCAGGGCTCTAAGCCACCCCATCTCTCTGCTCATACCAAGCCGAGGAGATTAGCTACTGGGTGCCTTGGCTGAGGACTCACATTTCATATTCTCCTGATTATGAACTTCTCTCCCTTACTGCAGTTTGAGTGTTAGGTGGACTCAAGGCTCTGAGCCAACTCATCTCACTGCTCACACTGAGCAGTGGGGGCTTAGCTACTGGGTTTCTTGGCTGAGGACCCCAGATTTTATACCTTCCTCCCCCTGCTGGGGTTTGGGTGTTAGGTGGACTCAGGGCTCATGGCCATGCAAGAGAGGTCAGGCCAGATGACAGCCTTGTGTGACTTGGTGAGGTACTTGCACACCTGGTATCCCTACCACTGCTGACCTCCCAATTCACTACAGACAACCAGTAGTCGGGCTTCTCCCTGGTTGGGCTCTTTAAGGCAGAGGTGCTGGGATGCAGCTCCTCCCCAGCCTCTTCCACCTGCTGTTACCTCTGGCAATGTCTGTTGGCCTGTAGCTTTTACACTGCTTAGCAGAGCTCACACATCCATTGCAAGAGTGCTGCATTCAGGAGAACAATGCTGCCTTTTATCCAGGGGTCACAGATATAGGTAACCTTGTACTCCGCTTTATTGCAGAGAAAATGCAATCTAGTGGTGAGGCGTACCTGCAACTTCTCTGCCAAGGCCCTGACCTGTGGGATAACAGCTGGCTCCAGTGCAAAAGCCAGTGCCCGGTCCAGCCCTCAAACCAGGGGGATGACTTTCCCCAGGTTAGCCATATGGCTGCACAGCATGTTGGTGATGTCCTGAAAGGGCTTGAGGACACACACCATTTGGGCGAGGGTCAGCCAGTTGTTGGCCAGCAAGGCACTTTTAGTGCTCTTATGAATTTTGATATTCATAAGCATGAACTTTGGGTTGCCTGTAATGGAAGGGCCATGTGCTTTCTTCATGAGGAGCCAGCTCCAGCCCATGCCAGGAGGCTGACACCCTAGACAGTTCACCTGAGACAGAGACAAAGCCATGAGGTTTCTTTCTGTTTCAGCACGCTGGTCAACCCCTGCCCCCTCCAATGTACCTGCATAGTTATGCTAACGCAGTTGCTTAGCAACTAATGTTCAGGCCATCAACCAGTCGGCCAAGTCATTGAATAACAATAGATGTGGCCAGGTGAGTCATTGGGCCCCAGCCCAGGTGTCCACTTCCTGGTAAGATCATAGTTTTGCAACTTGGTCCATCCCCTGGCCTTCCTCCCTTTGTCCACCTTTAACCTATGGAAAGGCTCCAGAGGGACGGACCGCCTAGTAGGTGTGTTAGTGGGACGTGGTCTCCGCAGCCCGTCCCAAGACCCCCTAATAAAAGACCCTGCACAGAGGCATTCTTTCTCTTGAGCCATCGTCCCCTGTCTGCTTTCAAATACCTCTTCCGTCCAGCTTACTGTACCTAACCCTTGCCTCCATCTTTTATCCTCTCTCTCTGGAATCGCAATCCAGGAGAACCACGTGGTCTCGCAGGTTCGAGCCTCATGTCCCCATAGTCTTTCTATTTTCTCCCCATCCAATTCAGCCATCGTTTGGACAACGCATCTAAGGTAAGGCACTGCCTCCCCACCAACGATTACCTGCTCATGCAAACGTGCTATTTTCTGACTTTATTTCTTAGGCCTGTGTGAGTGTGTGTGTGATTACGTTTTTGGTGTGCTTGAACAACATTGCCCAGTAAACTACATTTAACTGGCTATCTGCCTCACGTGCCTCTTTCCTTGAGAACTCCCGGGAGGGGTGGGACCCTGGTATAGTTGGCTAAGATCCCGTGTATTTCGCCAGTTGCTAACTGTAAATTAAAGCAATTCAGCTAACACAGTTGTTGGAGCAGATGCTGAGCTTCTCTTCCCTATGCAGGATGGTCATGGAGAAGATAACATCCTGCACTGTGCTCTTCTGCTCCACCAAACATGCAATCATGCTGTAGGTGGAGTTCCTCATCCCCCTCTCCTTGCCTTTCACACAACAGATGGGCAGACTTGATGTTGCACGAGAAGTGGGCAGCCAGGCACCAGCAGGTCTCAGGCAAGGACTGCATCTCGAGGGAGGGGCAGTGTCTCAGATGGTCTTGACAGTGCTCCCCAGTCCAGAGCATCCTTCACCACCTGCTGAAACATACATCAGACATACAATGCCCTTGAGTGCACATGCTTCACCTCTGCCAGCATGTTGGCTCCAGTGTGTGTGGCCATGTAACCATGGATGATGTTGCCGCCACCCACTCACTCCCTCCCTCAGGCCACTCTGTATCACATGGTGGCAATCAGGGCTATTTTGGGGCAGGAATGCACAGGAACAGAGTTCCAGGTGGCTTCCAAGTTGGCCACGCCTACAGCCTCCCCCCCTCCTCAGGTTCCCCAGGTGCCTTGGAAGCCATGGGGCACCTGGGGAAGCCAAGCCAATCCAGGGAGGGAAGGCAGTTTAAACTGCCTCCCCTCCTCAGGATCCCCAGGCACCCCACAGCTGGGAAAGCTGATCCAGAAACTGCCTTCTTCCCTCAGGTTCCCTATGCACCCTGCAAGCCACGGGGCACCTGGGGATGCCAATCCTGGGAGGGAGCTGCGCTGTCAGGGGTGTGGACTCAGACCCTGTACATCCAATCCTCACTAAACTTAGTGAGCAGGTAGAGTCAGCCAAAGATCCCCTGCAGGTTTGGTGGCTCTAGCTTGCTCAGAACCTGTTCTATACACTCCTGAACCTCCTGAATCTGTGCCTGTCATTTCCCAACAAGCATTTTCTTAGGGGCATCTTCTTTGGGGGGCTGCAACTTGGACTCCATAAATTCCGTTGTCATCAAACTTGGAGGGAAGGTAGGGAAGAGTCAGCCAGAGATTCCCTGCAAGTTTTCTGTTTCCAGCATGCTTGAGGGCTGTTCTACCACTTCACGAACCTCATGAACTGAACCAGTCTAAAAGTGTGTAACTGTTTGTGGTTCATGAACTAGGCACACCACAAAGCATGAACCAAACCGCATTTTCCCAGCTCATGCCCATCCCTACCCACAACCAGAGCTGCATGTGCCACAACTGGAAATTCATATTAGCACAGAATTGGACTAACTTCCTGCCCTGTTTTTTCCCTCCCCGCCAAGCAGCTGATTAGTGTTATTCAAACAGAGGTGATGCATGCATAGGTTTGGTGAACCAGCCCAAATTCTACTGCTGAAGAAATAAGTAGGTCTTTAAAATGTATTCAAGGGATGCTCTGGCCCAGCCTTTAACTAGTCTATAAGAAAAGAGTTCTACATTTGAGGGTTTGCCAGCCAAATTCCTCCATATGAACTTTTATTATACCACCTAAGATGAATTCATGAGGGTTGGGGAGTGTTTATGACCTTTGTGTCCATTCAGTGACCAATCCAAAGTCCATATTCACATTAGGTGTTGTAATGCACTATAAGAAACATATGAACAGTCCTGGGAAATAGCTTCATGTAATGTGGTTTGGTGGCTGAAATCTGTCCTGTTTGCCAGGTGGCTAGAAAGGGAATCATTGTTTCTTGGAAGCCCCTGTAAAAAGCACACAGAAACTCCCCTGAATAGGTTGAAATCCTTGGTGCATGCAGATACTGCAGATAAGATACACTGTATATGACTTCTGACAATTGCCATAGTAATTCTAATACAACAAGTAAGGATCTTGTTCATTTATCTATTTCTTACTAAAATCTAGGTTAAGCAACTGTAGTACTCTTTTCATAGTGCCACCTATGAAGAGCACATGGAAACTTCAACTGATCCTGTATCTGTCTATTACATTTTTATCTCAACATTTTCCCCAGAATCTTAGTGTGGCATAGGTGGCTTTCCCCCTCTCTCATTTTACCTTTATAACAACCCTGTGAAGCAGTCAGGCTAAAAGAGAGTGACTGACCCGAGGCACGTTTATGGCTGAGTGGGGATTTGAACTCAGCTGTCCTCAGGCCAAGTCTGACACTTTAACCAATATGCAACAATTGTTCTCTGGAACTCAGCTATTTGATATGTAGAACTGATCACATCTCACACAAGTTTAAACATCATCATTGGTTCCTAGAAAGCTTCTGGGCCAAGTGCTGGTTTTGATTTACGAAGCCCTAAACAATGTAGAGCTTAAAAGACATTGACTCCCATATGAACCTGTCCACAGATGAAGATCTTTAGTGGATGCCTTGCTCCAGACACCTTCACCTGTATAGGTGATATAACCGCAACTGGAGTTAGCCTTTCTCTGTTATGGTGCCTAGTCTGTGTAATTGCCTTCCTAGATCTGTTCACCAGGTATCTATGCTTCCATTTTTAACATGCCAGGTTTAATTTACCCAAGCATCTGATGGCATTTGAATTACTATTGCTGGCTGCATGCTGAATTCTTCCATGCCTATGCCACTGTGTTGCAGTCATTTTGCTGTTTTCTGAACTGTGTTAATTGTTAATTTTTTTAAATTATTGTTTTAATGGATTATTATTTTAATACAGTAAAAAAATAAATGATGTACCCATAGCAAATTCCATTGCACAGTAAAACTGGCAAAGGTCATCCGATGTGGGCTAGATTAATCTATTACTAAATATTGCACTCATATAGGGCTTCATTTCTAGAGACAGGTTTCCGAGAAAGAAACAAAATCCTGCCACTACTGTCTCAAACTACCTGGATTTGCTAGAAGCTCCTTGAAAGTTGGCAGTGTCCAGTAATGGATAGCTATCACCATCTTATCACACTAAGTACTACTGTAAAATATCACCATTAAGTGTGGCCTATCAGACATAATCAGTGCTTTGAGTGTTCAGTATATAAGCATTATACAAATGTTTTGAATAAAATTAAATAAATAAAAAACATCCCAAATAAGTCTTTTATGGATCAATAAAGAAAGAGAAGGTAGCAATAGATAGTTTATACACAATGCATTGGTACCAGCTATGTTAAGAGTAGGGCCTTTCCAGACACTGAAAACTTGGGCAGAACTGACAAGGCTACCATCAAAATTGGCAGTCATGTTTTGAGTTCTTCTTATTTCTCTCTTTAATATGTAGTAAAAAATCTTCCATGCCCTGATGTCATCACACATGCTTTTCCCCTGACTCTGTTCCATATCCTGATGGGAGTGAGGAAACTCATAATTCATTATTATGGCTTCCATGCAGTCCTACATTGGGACCGCATGTGTGCGCATGCAGTCCCAATGTGTGCCTGCACAGACCACTTGATGAACAATACTTACAAGTAAGTGCAATCCTGTTTACAATTGTATCAGGACAAGTGGTAAGTATTACTACATGTTATGGTGAGGAAGGGAGAGAATTTTTCAGCAGTAGCTCCATGTGTTTTGTAAAGTGTAGCGTAATAAGTACTGTTGTTTCCTCTCAAATCATTATAACTTTGGGGAGGGGTAGTCCAATGAAAATGATTTGCAGTGGGTTCAAGACAACCAAAAGGAATATTTCTTCCCACAATGAATACATTAACTTAGACGCTTATAAGAGCATTAAACCAATTACTGGATGACAGTTGGTCAAGTAATATTAGCCATCATACAAGGGGAAAAGGATGTCCATGTTTAAAGACAAGCAATATATCTGTGACTCATAGTGCAGGACCAGCATCACCACACCTTGCTTCTCATTTGCACAGTATGTCTTAAAAAGTAGCAAAGCTGTAATAAAGTAAGAAGGAGATGTGAGGAGGGGAGATAAAATATAGTCCAAAGAACAATAGTATGTTTCATGCATTAGCTGAGTCCTTCCTAGAGCCATCTAGGAAGCCACTGGTAGATTAGATGGATCAATTCCAACTACAGTAATCTTGTATTTCCAGTACTAGCATAATTTGTAGAATTTATTCAAATGCACTCAAGATAATAGAAAAACAAAAAAATGTAAAACATGTTTTTTTGTATTATTTTCAAAACTATAAGAAAGTGCCATTGGTGCAAAGAAATCAAAACAAAACATCATGTTGGAAGAAATAATGTTATTACAGAGAAATACATGCCGATAACAGCAAGGGAAGTTCAAAGCCAAGGCCACAGCAGAGCCTTAAACCAAGGCCCATAGTGTTTTGATATTGCAGCAGCACATATGGCCTTCCATTAGTGAGTCTCTGAGCTGTGAGCACTGTTACTGTACCATATGTGCCAATCTGAACTACTGAGCTGATTTATGTTAGTGTGTGTAGATTCCCTTCCTCAGACTTCCTTTTAAGCCTCATATCTTTGCTGTCTTCATAGAAATAGAAGTATAAATAATCCCGTCACTTGAAAGTGGTATGTCCTCCAGGTGTGATATAAATATCTTTAGTTTTACTTTTGATTTACAGACATTTCTCATGCAGTCTGCTCTACATTGTTTTCTCCAGAAGTAAATATTTTTGGAGCACCTCCCCAATGCATATCAAGAACATAAGCCAGCCTCTTTTGAGAGAAGATTCTTTACAATGCTATGAGTTTGGGGTACTTTAGGCATTCATATGGATCAACAAGCCGCCTAGTGACAAGGGAATTAACAGTGGAACATACAATTAACATGGGAACAGTGATCTAACAAGGAAACTAGTTTTCTAAACCCAAGTCTGAAAGCTAGTTAAGAAGCAGAGCTGTCAAATCTGAGACTGGCATGCTTTGGCCTGGGATATGGTCATTTCTGCACACTAAGGAAGTATGCTTTCAAAAGATGCTTTCAAAGGTTGCTTTCAGCCCTTAAACCATTCTCATTTTTACAAGGCCTAGTCCCATATATTCAGTGGACAGTTTTAAAAAAGATTAAAGCTCGCACAGTGCTGGCCTTGCTTCAGATAGGCAAATAGCTATGGGACCAAGCCAGGGTTCATATATAGAATTATGTTATTACTAGGCCAATAAGATCAAGCAAGGAGGCTATGCAGGGGTCAGGGATACCAGTAATAGGGGGCAAGGGAGATACAGTGGTGGGACTAGGTGGAATGGAAGAAGCCGGAGATATGGTAATGCTCGAACTTCTTCCCACCTGCATCCCATCCCAAAAAATGTTAGTTGTGGGGCTAAGGAAACTTACCCTTCTCTGACACTGGTGTTGTGCAATGCCAGGTCTATTAATAATACCTCTGTTCTACAAGATTATCTCGTGGACCAAAATGTAGACCTGACTTGCATAACCAAGACCTGGGTGAAGGAAAGTGAAACAGTCGCCTTGAACCAACTTGGTTCTCAGTCCTCCACCAGTCCTGAACTAACTGGGGGGGGGGGGGGGGTTGGTATTGCTTATCCAAGAATCTTTTTCTTTTAAGGTGCTCCCTGCCCCAAAAATCTCTGGCATTGTTGGTCTGGCATGGGAGGTCAAAGAGCATTTGTCTATCTGGCTGGTGTACCGACTGCCTAAAACACAACAGCAAATAGCTTGCCTGGTCTGCTGGAGGCCATATCGGGCTGGGTGCTGGAGAACCCCAGACTGCTAGTCTTGGGAGACTTCAACATCCATGTCGATGTGTGACATCCTCCCAGGCCAGAGACCTAGTGTCATCCATGGAGATGCTGGGACTCTCCCAAATTGTATCGACTCCCATTCATCAAGAAGGCCACACACTGGATTTGATTTTGGGGATGGGGATAAATGTTGATCTGAAAGCTGTGGAGACAGTATGATGGTCAGATCATTATGCCTTACAGGTCCAGCTGAGCATGACAAACCCTTCCTGTTTAGGTGGCAAGCAGATTTATGCTCACCCATGGAGCATAATGGACCCAAAACAGCTTCAGGATGCTCTGCAGGAGCTGGTGCCCCCTGGCAGCTTGTTAGATGTGCTGGTGGAAGTCTGGCATTGCCAGTTTTCTGAAGCCATCAACAATATTGCTCCCTGGTGTCCTCTCCACTCTCAGTTCAAAGTAGCTCCATGGTATACCGGGGAGCTATGGAGGATGAAAAGAGAGCTGAGACAGCTAGAGGGAGGGTGGTGGCACACTTATGGCAAAGCGGCAAGAGCATCCTATAGGACATTTATGAAAACCTATGAAGTGGCAGTGAAGACCGCAAAGAAAGATTTCTATGCAGACTCCATTGTGTCTGTGAGCTCTCGCCCAACCCAGTTGTGTAGAACTATTCGATTACTAACTGAATTGCAACAAGGCAAACAGAATAATAGGGAATTGTCTATTGGCTGTGAGGCATTTTTGAGCTACTTTGCAGATAAAGTCATGTCACTCCGTCACAATTGACATAGTAAAGGGAATGAAAGCCCCTTGTCCATCTTCTGGCCCATATTTGGACCATTTCAGTTGACTCTCCCAGGATTATGTTGACAGGATCCTGGCAGCTGTAAGGCCTACCACTTGTCTCATAGACCTGTGCCCGTCCTGGCTGATTAAGGCCTGTGGGGATGGTATTTGGGGCCCCCTGGAAGAGATCATCAATGTCCCTGTCATCAGGTCCTTTCTGGTGGTACAACCACTCTTAAAAGAAGCCATCACTGGACCCTGTGATCCTGGCCCACTACCACCCAGTATCGAACATGTTCCTGGGTAAGGTGGTTGACAGAGTGGTGGCTGAGCAGCTTCAGATCTTCATAGATGAGACATCAATCCTGGACCGTCCTGGCTATGGGACAGAGATAGTGCTGGTCACCCTCACAGATGACCTCTGGATTGGGGTGCGTCGGCGCTGCTAGTGCCTCTTGGTCTAACGACATGGTTGATCATGATCTATTAACCCACCACATCACCAACATAGGAATTAGGGGGATGGCCTTACAATGGTTTCCCTCCTTTCTCCATTGTCGGGGACAGAGGATGGCACTTGGTGAGAGGGCCTCCCAGCAAAACTCCTTGGTGTGCAGAGTGCTGCAAGGGGCGATCCTCTCACCAACGCTATTTAACATCTATATGTGCCCCCTCGCCCAGTTGGTATTGAGGTTTGGGCTGGGTTGTCACCAGTATGCTGATGACATCCAGCTCTTTCTGTTGATGGACGGCCGCCTGGACTCTGCCCCAGGAAATCTGTGAAGGCTGTGTCTGGGTGGTTACAGCAGAAACTCAATCCATCGAAGACAGAGGCACTGTTTCTAGACTGGGGCAAGGCAGGGTTAGGAATCAGGCTCCTGGACTTTGATGGGGCACTGTTGATGCCAACCTTGAGGGTTAGGAGGCTAGGGGTGATTCTGGATGCCTCCCTCTCTATGGAGGCCCAGGTTACCACTGTTGCCAGGTCTGCCTTTTATCATCTTAGGCAAGTCAGACAACTTGTTCCCTACCATGTGTCTCATGCAGTGGTCACTTCCAGGTTAAATTACTGTAACTTGCTCTATGCAGGCTTACCCATGAATCTGATTCAGAAACTCCAGCCGGTGTAAAATGCAGCAGCTCGCCTACTGACTGTGATGCCTATGCAGGTGCACATTCAGCCGGCGTTCCACCAATTGCACTGGCTACCAGTTGAGTACCGGGTCCGTTTCAAGGTGTTGGTTCTAACCTTTAAAGCCTCGAGCATACAGGGACCAACATATCTAAGGGACTGCCTCTCCCCAAATACTCCCCGAAGAGCCTTGCAGTCCACTGATGAACATCTACTCGTTATCCCTGGCCCAAAGGATGTCCATTTAGCCTTAACCCAGGGCCAAGGCTTTTTCAGTCCTGTCTCCCATCTGGTAGAACAAGCTCCCGCTTGAGATCAGGGCCCCGTGGGACTTATTGCAGTTCCACAGGGCCTGTAAGATGGAGCTGTTCCACCAGGCCTTCAGTTGAGGTGATGGGCATCCAACTGCATGGCCTCCTATGCAAAATAGCCCTTATATTTGCCCATGACAACCATCCGTCCAGCTGCTGGGGCTAATATAGGAATGTATGTCACCATTTTTAGTTAACTGTATTTTAATTTAAATTTGTTTTAGATTGAATGTTTTAACATTTGACAATTAATTGAAATCTGAATGAAATTTTGATGCTACTCACCGTGAGCCCACTTGCAAGAAGGGCAGAATACAAATGCAATAAAATAAAGTAAAAATAAAATAAAATAAAAACATTTTTAAAATGCACATCAAATTCCAATCTAACATATCAGTACTCAAGGAAAATGTCACACAGCATTATGTTTATGTCACCTCTGACTATGACAGCCAGCCCAGCTCAGTCATTTAGGGCTGGCTTTTCCAGGTTGGGAAATTTGGGGGGTGGAACCTGGAAAGAGCAGGGTTTAGGGGATGGGAGGGATCCTAGAGATGTATAAGGGCATAGAGTCCACCCTCCAAAGCAACCATTTTCTCCAAGGGAAGTGATCTCTGTAGTCTGGAGATAAGTTGTAGGTCCATGAAATCTTCAGGTCTCACCCAGAGCTTGGCACCCCTACCATTATCCCATCCAGATCTGGCTGCAGTAAAAGGAGTGTGCATCTGTTGCACCCATAGGACTGAGCCAAGCAGGAAAGCGACTGACTGTCACTCAGTTTGTGAACAGCACCAAGGAGCACAGCCAACCCTGCCATAGCATGCCTGGCTACCCCTATCCCAGGCATGGCCTTTGCTGCAGGAGGAGGAGGAGGCTGTGCTGAGCAAAGCGGCTGGGGGGGCCTCCACAGCCCTGGCATGGTAAGTGGGGATGTGGGGCTGGCGTTTCCCCTGGGTGAGCTTGGCGAGGCCTTTCTGAGTATTCAGCCCAGCTTCCCTGTTGGACTAGTCTCTCACACACACACACTCCCCCATCTCCTCTCTCTCCCCTGCTCCCCCACCTCTCTCTCTCTCTCTCTCTCTCTCTCTCTCTCTCTCTCCTGCTCCCACACCAACCAAAATTATCTGGCTACACCCCTGCCAGGGAAGACATCTGAGTGGGGGTGGGGCCAGAAATGCCGCCACACATTGAAAACCAAAAGCTGCAAGAGAGTCAGGGGACATCTCTGGCTTAGAACTAGGGAAGGAGCTCTTGTTGCCAGAGCCTTCTGGTCACTTCTAGACTTCATCCCCTGAGAAGACCCAGTGAAGTTAACGTGGTCTTTGTGTGTTATATATAACTGAACAAAGAAGCAAAACAGAACATTTTAAGAATCTCTGCCTTTTCTTATATGAGGGTGATCTCTATGGCATTCTACCAAGCTCCCAGTGCTCATTTTCCAAGAGAATCAAGAAAGAATTGAAACATACTGACATACAATTTCTTTCTTGAAGGTGGAAATATCAAAATTAATCTTGATCTGAATATTCAGGGTAAAATTCTACATATCAAGGTAAAGTTTCACCTTGATTCTTTCATCTGTGTTCAGCCTTTAAACCTTTTAAATTCAGCAGGCCTTTTGGGAACTTGAGAGTGGCCCTTCAACAGGAAAAGTGAAAGATCTGATGTTATTTAGCTACTGCTTTATGTTACTGTGATTTGTTGTGATTTTTTTTCGGATTCGATATACTGTGAGTTGTGATGGGGCTTTATGTCAGCCAGTCAGAAGTCTGTAAATAAACAAATAAATAAATGTCTTGATAATCTGTCCATCTCATCTGTATGAGGTGTTAAAAGCACACAACAACAAAAATGGTGGCAGAAAATGTCACTAAGTCACAGCTGACTTATGGCAACCCTGTAGGTTTTACATAGCAAGAGACAAACAGAGGTTGTTTGCTATTGCAAGAGTGGTTAAGAGCAGCAGACTCTAATCTGGGGAAACATGTTTGATTCCCCACTTCTCCACATGCAGCCAGCTGGGTGACCTTGGGTCAGTCACAGTTCTCTCGGAGCTGTTCTCTCAAGAGCAGTTCTCTCAGAGCTGGGTGACCTTGGGTCAGTCACAATTCTCTCAGAGCTGTTCTCTCAAGAGCAGTTCTCTCAGAGCTGTCTCACCCCCACCTACCTCACAGGGTGTCTGTTGTGGGGGAGGAAGGGAAGGAGATTGTAAGGCGCTCTGAGATTCTGAGTGAAGGGTGGGGTATAAATCCAACTCTTCTTCTCTGTGTAACAATGCTGGGATTTCTTGGTGGTCTTCCATTCAAGTACTAACTGAGCTATTCCTGCTTAGTTTCAGAGATCTGATGAAATCAGGCTAGCTTGGGCTATCCAGGTCAGGGCACCAGAAAAATACACAGCCATAAAAAATCAGAGACATGAAACCAAATAATTCAGAGAAAGCAAATTAATCTAGGAATTTAGAGAAAGAAAAGGCATAATGAAAGGTTAACCTTCTGACATTCTAATTCAACAACCATTTTAATCCTGAAACTTCACAGTTGTTTGAGATTTGTAACTGTGCTGTTATATTAATTGAAACTTTGGGACAGTCGTTCCCCTTGTTCCGATGTCTTAATTTCTTTACTTGCAATATTTCTAGCTTGTCTTTCCCCCTTGGAACACCAGGGAGAGCTGTTAGTACCTTCATCGAATCCATAAATTTTATACCCTCTTTTGTAAAGATTTCCCACATTATTGTTGTCCCATTTCTTTCTGTTGTGTTTTTGTTTTCTGTGACCTTATTTTCCTCCCTCCACCCCTTTCTAATCCCTGTGAGGCCTCATTTTTTTTACCATGTTTCTTTCTTTTCCCTTATGCAGCAGGATAGATATACAACCAGGCTTACCATTTGCCTGCCTGCAGCAGACAAGCTCCCACCCTCCATCGGCCAGGATCAATCAATGAAGTAGTGTAGGGTGGCACCTGGAGATCTCCTGCTATTACAATCAATCTCTAGGCAACAAAGATCAGTTCCCCTAGAGAAAATAGCTGCTTTGTGGGGTGGACTTTATGGCACTGTACCCTGCAGAGGTCCTCCCCTCCTAAAACTCCACCCTGCCCAGCCCCCACCCCTAAAATTTCCAGTAATTTCCCACCCCAGAGCTGGCACCCCTGAAATATTGAGAGAAACAATGGGAGGGAACAACATCATAGATTCTGTGACATCCTTTCCAGGTTATCACCCACAAGTAGGGTTGCCAAGTCTTCAAAACTCACCAGCAGGGGGGAGTCCTCCTCTTGCCGGGAGTTTCTCCTGGTGCGCGCGCTTTGCGCGCGCGCCTGGCAACATCACCAGAAGTGACGTCAGCACGTTGGGGGCGTTGCTAGAGCGTCGCCCTGGCAACACCCCCAACGTGCTGCGTCACTTTCGGTGACGTCATTACGTCGTCCTCGCTGGACGACGTCGGGGGTGGGGTTCCCCCCGCCGGCCAAATGCTGGCCGGCGGATCGGGAACCCCTTTAGCGGGGGATCCCCCGCCCCCCGGGCTGACTTGGCAGCCCTACCCACAAGTAACAGATTTGTCATCGTCCCCATCCCCCCCACAACAGTCTATGAATGGTCTTTACCATAGAGATTGGGGAAATTCCTAGAACATCATTGCAGGGCTGTCATGTTCCCCCTCCCAAGCCCCCCTCCCAAATTCCCAGGATTTTGCAGGCACAGGCCTGGCAATCCTATATACAACATTACGTATTTTTACTTCAAACCAAATGCTGGGGGGGTGTAAACATAATATACGGAGTCTACACCAGCCAAGTAAGGGTATAACTCTGCTTCATTTGAGTCACAGCACAAGAGGCCTCAGCTAGGCATCCATTTTAGGAGAAACCTGCACAAACCCCACCTTCCCCAGGAGCATGCACAATCTGTCTGCTCCACAAAAGCATCTACTGCTTGATCACTAGGCAGCAACAGAAAGGAACATGTATTACAGCTAGTGTCTGGAGGAAAGAGTTCGATGCTCCCACTGAGCCTAGCTTCCGAGGGAAGGTTTAGCCTCCTTTTACTGTACCCCAAGTTCAGCATGTTTGTCTTGTCCGATAGAATGCAACACTGAGAACTGGTACAGCTTGTAAATCCATAGGCCCACTCTTTCATCTGCATAGAGCCCTCCTGGGTGTGGTTTCTTTATGTGATGCTACAGTCAGAAAAGACCCATCGTAACTAACTCCAGCCGTTAGTGCAGTACATAATGTGGAACAACATGGAACATAACGTGGAACAACACAGCCTCTAAGGGTCAACAGATCTATGCTTAGTGAATTTATGTATGCTCACCTCCTGTAATTCCTACTTCATCTAAGCCAGATAACCTCTGTTTTGGACACTTCTTGAAATCATATTAGACTCTCCGTCACATCCTCTTCCCCCCACATCACCTCTTTCTCCTCTTTCCTATCCTTTTATAGACTCCCTGGAGTTTTACCTCTGAGAAAACCTTAATGTTCTGGCACCAGCTGCTGTTCCAATCTGTTGGTTCAGAACGTGCAGAGAAAACTTCATCAATTTTAACCTTAAAGGGGAAAAAAATAAAAGAAGCTAGCACATGGGTTGACAGTATCCTCTGTGTGCATGCGCCTTTTGAAACAGTCACTGCTCATCGTCAGATCCTTGCTAAACTGCAAGCCTTAAATGCCAGGGCAGAACAGGAGCCACAAGGGGAATGATGGATTTGTGGCCAAGAATTTAGAGCTACTCACTCACCACCTTCCCTAAAATCTAGCAATTGAGAAACTCCATTTCTGACATTGGAATTAAATGAGATAACTATTGCAAAAGAATGTAAATGTGAGGGTCACATATTGGAATTTTATTTTAAAAAGTATCCATTATGAAAGGAGGAAGGAAGAAGCTACCAAGCTAGGAAAGAAAAGCAGCTGTCAGCAAACCAGCCAACTGGAGAATGCCTGACCTAATCCTCCCTGCCTTTCTCTAGCAGAGATTCCTCCAAAGGGAAGAGCCCTAGCACATGGAAGTGACCAGCTGTTACCACAACCATCTTCCATCATGCAGCTTGCAGCAGAATCTAGTTTGTGGCTGAGGACCCGGGATAGGTCCAATTAATCTTTCCTCCCCTAGACTAGGAGCCAGTTTCCTCTCAGGATATACACAGATATACATCCATTTACTTCTGCAGAACATGTGAACCACACATTGAGATTAGATATGATTATACCCATTTCACAGACATAAACAGAGCCCTAGGTAAAGGCTGTTACATGATCAAGGCAGTGCTAACTGCTTTGAAAGGAGATGTTCCTAGACAGCTTCTTGTTATCCCTTTTCAGCTCCTAATCATTCCCTGCTACATTCAGTCAGAAAGCACAGTGAAGGCATAAAATAAATGCACTCTGGCAGCTGCCTCAGCTGCCACTGTGGTGCCTTGTGACACATAATTAGAAAACAAATGGCAGATTAGCTTAATAATATTCATTAGCATCTAATGAAACTGAGAGTGTTTCCTGTTCAAAGCATGTTGGGTTGTTATTGGAATTTAAGTAAATTCTGTATTTTTCCCCTTTAGCAAATTGGTGGTGCTGGGCGGGAGGGGGGGGGGATGAGGCTGAACTGTTAACCCTTTCCTGAAAGGCTTTCTTAAATAAACATATTGACGGGCTTGTCCAAAAGCTATTCCCTGGTTACACAAAAAGAAAATGGTTAACAGGAAAGTAATACTTCCTTTCAGACATTGTTGTTCTTTTGCTTTTAAAAAAAAACTGAGAATTTTAATGTTATGCAGAAATTATAGCTGTCTTGCTGTATTGCTGTAGAACTGACCTCCCTTGACAGTTCTTAAATTATTCAGCTATCAAGGGCCTGCTAAACATTAAATTAAGCATCCTCTCTCCCCTGTCCTAAACCATTAAGCTATGCAAATGCACAGATAATGGGGCCTATGACAGCTGGAGGCATTAATCAAGCAGTTCTGTCTCGGGGCTGTTGTTATGTAGAAACTGCATCTGCCAACAGACAGAACAGACACAATTAGATCTCACTCAATGGGATGAGAAGAAACTACCTAGCTCTCTACATTCGTGTTAGGTTGTCGACCTGGGATTGAATAAGACACTGGGGAAATCTCTCTGTCTCTGTATCATTCTGTCTAACTTTTACACACATGCGCACGCACACCACCTCCCCATCAGTGCCCCGTTCTTTCTGTCTCTTAATGCCTGCTCCCCCACTCAAAATGAAAAATTACCTCTAATTGTTATCATTTGCAAACAAAGCCTGTCATAAGCCCCACCTGCTGTTTGCAATGCATGGTGCTTTTCTTTTTTTTTCTTCTGCTTTATTAGGGTTCTTTGGGGAACTTTATTTATTTGCTTTTTTGATTTAATGAATGTTGTCTCAGGGCAATGGAAGGAGGGAGAAAGGCAAACAGAATCCTTTCTCTTGTTGGTCTTTACAGCATATGAATTACTGCTTTAAAAAAATACACTGCATGTTCTGTCATTTTGCCAGTTTGTAGTGATGACACAATAGACAGTTTATTGTTCGCACTTATTTATGTCCTGCCCATAAATAGCTGATTATTAAAGATAAATGTTGGCAAATGTTTTAAATGATATCCCCCCCCCAAAAAAAAAAATACAGACCAAGTACGTGAGCTCATGTGTTTTTGTATGCATAAAGTGTCATCCAAGTCATAGCCAACTTATGGTTTTCAAGGCAAGAGACATCTAAAGGTGGTTTGCCATTGCGTGCCTCTGCATAGCAACTCTAGACTTCTTTGATGGCTTCCCATCCACATACTTACCTGGACCAATCCTGAATAGCTTCTGAGATCTGATGAGATCAGGCTAGCTTGGGCCAGTCATGTCTTATTTTAGAAGTGGTAGAAAATGGTAATTGTTCTCCAGACACACGATGAGAATTTTAGAAAATTCAGGGAAATGGGTAAAATTGTGGGAGCTAACATTCTGGGGGCGTCAGCTATGTGTCTAAAAGATTCCGTCCTCCAGATTGTGCCTCTGGGAATTACAATCAGCAAAGGAAGTAATAAATGAATGAATGAATGAAATAATATCTTATACCTGCTTCAAAAGCAATTGTCCTTGGAATCCTATGGAAAAGAAGATTCTCATCCTTGTTTAATTTAACAACAACAACCTTTATTGGCATATCACCTTGTTTAATTAATGAGTGCAATCACATGCACAATTCACCCTGGCATAGGCACGAATGCCAGGTGGATTAAAGGAGCACAATCAGACGCCAACATCTGGCAAGTGCCCCACAGCCATCGGCAACCCGTTTTGCTCCACCGCACATGTGGAGTAAAAAAACACCTCAGAAAGTCCAGTAGCAAATGGGTTGCTATGGGACACAGACGTACTTTCCTGTGTCTGATCATGCCAGAGTGCTCCCATGGCATCAGGATAGTCTGATCAGGCTATCCCAATGCCATGCCATTGTTTTTTTCCCCTTCTAGATATGCGCATCATCGCATACTGTCATAGGAAGCCCTCAGGGCAGAGATGTGATTCATCAATCCCCCGTTTAAGTGAATCCAAAAACAATGACAAAAAACCCAACTCACCCGCGGTTGCGTCTGATCATGCAGTGGCAGGCTGTGCACACATCTACAAAACTCTGTGATCACACAACTGTGGGTCAATTTCCTCCAGAGAAAATAGCTTCACTCCCCCCCCCCCCGCTTTATCTCGCACATGTGACTGCTACCTAATATTTCGTTCCTTCTGTAGTTTAGTTTAGGGTTGGTTCCACATTGGGGCCATTCTCCTCAAACAAGCTGTTGGTATTCCAGCATTAGCTGAATGCAGAGTTACAATGGACAAACCACACAGTAGTGGATATTGCACTACTGAGATCATTCACTATTGAACTCATTCACATTTTCCCATCCACATAGAGGGTTTTGTTATGTTGTCATTGTGAATCTGCTGACAGAAGTATAACTTTGAAAAAATCTATTTAAAACATTTTTATGCCACCTCTCTGCCCAGTCACAGTCCACAAGGCAGCAAACATAAAAAAATATTAAAACATTTAGACAATTAAAAATACACATAAAATTATAGATTGAGTTAAAAATGCATAAACAAACAACACTAGAAGAAGGGCTAGTAACCATTACCGGAGGTAAGCCAGTCTTCAAGTGCTACCAAAAGACACTGATAGAGGGGGACCAACAAATCTTCCTGGGGAGAGAGTTCCAAAGTTTGGGTGCCATTACTGAGAAGGTCCTTTCTCAGGTTGTCACTCATCTACCTTCTGATGGCAGGGACAACTGAAGCAGGGCTTCCAAAGATGATCAGAGTGTATGGGTAGATTCATATGGGAGGAGGTGGTCCTTAAGGTATGATGGTTCAAGGCCATACAAAACTTTCAAGGTCAATACCAGAACCAGGAGCTAGTTGGAAGCCAGTGCAGATAGAATAAGGCTGGCATGATATGGTCATTACAATCCTATGAGCTGTTAGCATTATTATATCATGACAGTTTATCACTATGCCCTTGTCCTCTCCTGATTTTCCTCAGAAGTACACAATGTTGTCATGGATTTTTAACTCATCATTCCATTGATTTCCTCATCTCAGCCTCTACAAATGCAGTAGTAATTGCAGAATATTCTTTATTATGAACTTCCTGAAACTCGGAAGATGATTTTTCTCAGCTTAATCTCATTTTAGCTTTGCAGAATGAGTTGATAAACGCATCCAAAGGATCCCATCTCTGTCAGTAATTACTGTTCTCTTATTGTTCTTGAAGGAAAACATATGGTTTTGCCAGTTGTCTTCCGATTATCATCTTACAATTGCCATAACTCTTTGAAATATATTATGCAGCAACTTGTTGTTATGTTTTATGATCGCCTTAATTTATTCATCCTGCAGCCTTACATATCTATTTCATATCTTTCTTCGGAATATGTGGGGTCTACCCATCTGTTGTTCTTCTTATGTTCAGACATGTTTGTAGATGGCTTAGAATGCAATGCTAAGTACAAACCCTAGTGGAAATCATTATCAGTAAAGTTAATAAAATCAATATGTCCTACTTTTTTAAAAGCAGTGCACTTATAATTAGGATGCCAGTTCTACAAACTTAGAGATGGACAGTAAGACAAGTTCACTTTTTATTGGACCAGTAAGTCATTTAACAGCTCTATCCAAAGATCCAGCTATATCAGTGCCCTGCTGATGCTGGCCGAGCCTTAAGAAGTTGACTAAACTTTCCCAGAAGAGCAATGAGAAAATAAATCTTCTTACTTCAAGGAACTGTGACCATAGCAGCTGCACTGGAGACCATGACAACTCTGTAGATATCCCCCAATAATGAAACAGCATGCTAATTATGCCCTCTTTTTTTGACACTCATGGAAAGAGCCAATCCACACTCAATGACAATTGCATACTTTTGTGATATCATAAACATACTAAACATAACATAAAAGGCACAAAGATAATGCAGCACCCTCAGTTGTATGAAGGACTGTTGGTACTCCCAGTAGGACCTCTGTAACTACCACATTCAATGATCTTTGCAGATAGAGGGTTGAATTGACTCCTCCAAACAGCTCCTCTTTTAATAGGAAGGAAAGAAGGATGGATCCCCGCAGCCGCCAAAGGCCGGCTTGGGGGGGGACGAAGTTGCCTCCTTGTAAGGAGGACTGATCAGACTGGCTGCATTTGCAGCCTAGTTTTGCTGGGGGGTGGGGTTAGCATGCTGAAGGACAGCCCCAGCCCCAGCAGCCTCATTCGTGCCTTGTGTTGACAGAGAAGGAGCACGAGGCTTTTTTTGCTTGCTCCCTGGCTTTTGGCCTAGAGCCGGCAGAAACTCAAAAGGTATTCCCCCCCACCCCAAAATCAGCCTCCCTTCCCTCCTTTCTTGGAGGCTGTGGCTCGGCTGGGCCTGGGACTGGCAAGGGGTTTGGGGGGGTGTTTGGGGGGCATCCCCTTGCTGGTGGAGGCAGCACTTGGGTCTGGAGCACCTGCAGGACAGAAGACACGTCAGCGGCTGGGCAGCGACTGTGGTGTAAATTAGAGTAGGCTGTGCTTCGGCTGGCTCCTAGGCTGCGGCCTGCATGCTGTTAGCCTTGTTAAAGCAAGAATTACATGCACATACACTTAGTGGGATTTTTCTTAGGCCCAGGGCTGGGGGTTAAGGTGCAGTTGGTGAGGCTGCTTGGGGCCCAGTTGGTCATTTGCCCACTTCTTTCTCCCCCCATTTTTTTCTCCTTTTGGCTTCTATAGATTTACAGCCAGTTCCTGGCAGTTTAGCTGTTGCTGGGCAGTTTTTTCGCTGTTGTTAGGCGGTTAGACATTAGGTGGGGCGGACTTTGCTGAAATCATCAGGGATGGTGGCCATTTTGGGAAGGTCTGCTCCTGTGGGCTGAGTGGCCATTTTGCCTTTAAATTGTTCCTCTGGGGTATCCTTAGGATTGGCCATCTTTAGAAGGTCCTTTTAGGTGTTGGTCATTTTATTTGGTGGCGGTCATTTTAGGACAATTCTATTAATTGAGGGAGGCCTCCTGGCTCATTGTGTTTTGGATATGGCTTCTAGAAAGGGTCAAGGCCAGTCTAAAGGAAAAGGGCCTGCACCGAAGGTACCTAGGCATACTGCGGCACCCCCTCCTGTTGCTCCGTCATCCTCTGAGGATGAGGAGGAGGTGCAGGAGTAGCAGATTATATTAGATCAGCTTGCAGTCTTACAGCAGGCCAGGGACACTGGGTCTCTTCCCCCTTTTTTAAGCAGTCATTCGAGCTTCAGGAAGTACTGGGGATAGAGCGGAGCGGAAGAAGTTTCGTGAGGAGGTGCTTAAGAAAATATACCTTCTTGAATCTCGTGCTGTAGAATCCACTGATCACAACAAGCATGAAAGGGTTCCAACAGTTGTATCCAGGGCAGCGACAGTGACGCCGATTTCTGAGACATCTGCAGCGATGGCGGTGGCTGAGGTGGAAGTGCCTGGGCCCAGTGGAAAGGATGAGGTGGATGCACAGCCAGCCACGGTTTGGCCCTGGGGACCTTGGGGACCTTGGGTGCATAAGCCTGGTTTTATGCAGGACCCCTCCGGGTATGGGCAGTTTTGGGCTTGGGGCCCTCCTCATACAATGCAGGATTCATCTGGGACTACTCAGCCGTGGGTCTGGGGTGCTCCACCTACGGGCTGGCAGTCGCCTTGGGGCCCTGTGCTGTATTTGCTGGAGGGTTTTCAAGGGGGTTTTAGAATTCCGTTTTCGAGGTTGAGGGCTTCTTTTTTAGCCTGCAATTTAAAATCAGTTAATGGCATGGAGGCTGTGGTTGCTGCAAAGATTGCCAAAGAGGTTCAAGAGGGTAGGGTTCTAGGTCCATTTTCAGCACCACCGCTTCCTAATTTGCGGGTTTCACCTCTGGGTATAGTACCTAAGAAGGCACCTGGTGAATTCCGTTTAATTCACCATCTTTCTTATCCTTGAGGTGGATCGGTAAATGATGCTATTCTGGATCATCTGTGCACGGTGAGGTATACCTCATTTGACCAAGCTGTGCATGTGGTGCGCTTCTGTGGTCATGGGGCGAACTTGGCAAAGTGTGACATCAAATCCGCATTTTGTCTCTTCCCCATGCACCCAGATGATTTTGAGCTGTTGGGATTTTCCTTTAAAGGGCAGCTTTTTATGGATAGGGCCTTGCCCATGGGATGTTCTGTGTCATGTGCTGCATTTGAGCACTTCAGCACATTTCTGGAATGGACAACGTGTTTTAAAACAGGATTACCAGAAATGGTTCATTATTTAGATGACTTTCTTAAAAAAAAAAAAAAAAAAGATTTTATTGATTTTTTACCCTACACCTAAATTAAAAGCTACAAACTAAACTACCCTAAGGTATACAGAAAATGCGGTCATAGATATTAAAAAAGCCAACATTATAATAACTGAAAAGCAATATTATTTCTTGGTATTAACTGTTAAATCCTTCCTGCTGTTTACAATTAATTTTAAAAGCTAGATAACTGAGTCACATACAGAAGATGAAGCAATTTAAAACATAAACTTGAACTCTATAGAATATAGTGTGATATAACAACATAAACATTTATAGCTTTATTTTTTCTTTGGTTCTCTTCTTTTCTTCTTGCCTTCTTTCTGATACTTAGGGGCAGCCGCCCCTTTCTCTGAGTCTGAGTCCTCTCCTTCAGCTTCTCCACTTTCTGAGCCATCAAATCCATACATACTCTCCTGCTGTGCTAGGGAGTCTTCCAGATCAGTCTCTGCCTTCTTCTTCTTATGCTTTTCCAGAAATATTTTTGCCTTTTCAATAGAGTCAATTTTATATTTCTTGTCTTTGTAGCTGAACATCAAGCCCTCCGGGATGTCCCAACGATAGGAAATAGTCTCTGACTGCAACCATGAAGTCAAGCTCTTGTAGGCTTTTCTTCTCTTCCTGATTTCAAACGGTATATCCTTTAAAACTTTAATTTCCTCTTCTTGGATCTTCAGCACCTTTCTGTTTGTGGCTTTTAACACCATATCTCTGGTTGATCTCTTAGAGAATCTTAGCATGATCTCACCTGGCAGATTTTTCTTCTTGACAAATTCTGGATATGTCCTATAGGTCATATCAATATCACTTTGTAGTTTCTCTGCTTCCCAACCTGTCACAGGTGCCAGTGCTTCACTTAACACTTTCTTAAGATTCTCTCCCTTTTGTTCAGGAACATTCTGAAATCTCAAGAAAAAATTTGAGCAATCCATCTGAAGTTTTAAGACATTGTCTTTTTTAATGTCTTGTTTTAAGACAATGTCTTTTTCTTTTTCCTTTTTCTTTTTCCATTTTCTGCAGTCTTGAATCATTTTTATCTACTGCAGTTTTCACTTCCAGGAGTTCTTGTTGCAGCCTCTCTGCTCTTCTACCAGACTCTGTAATTTCCTTTTGCATAGCATCTAATTTAATATTGACTGAAGCCAGTTGTTCCACCAGGGGTCACAGTGCTGTTGACAAAGCTACATTCAGCTCAGTAGTTTCACCCTTTGAACTAGGAACAGAACTTCTGACTTTCAGAGAGATTTTTCTCCCCACCATTTTTTCTTTCTTTTCTTAGTTGTTTACAGTTAGATAAGAGATCCCGAAGAAAATAATATCGATTTATCACACTAATGCCTTTAAGGAGCTTTCTTCTCCTTCTGCGCAATCAGCACTCCAGCATCAATGCAACGCTTCCAGAATAACAGCAAGAGCATGGGAAAGTCTCCGACTGTGAGTGAAAGGAAGGGGGGGAACCCAATCCTCCAACCCTCTCCTCCGTTTCAGTTTCAAAAGTTCATTTGAGACTCACGATTTAGCCATTGCATATCTGAGAGCCCGTTGCTTCTCCGCTCTGCATTTTCTGCAGCTTCATGGCTACGCTTTGAGTAGCCTGAAGGCTTCTGCGGCAGGCGAACCTATAGGGGTAAGAAGCCACCTCGATCCCGCAGTCGCCACCGCCGGGAGAAGCTAATTTCAAGCACCCCAGGCAGGGTCCCTTCTCTAGGGTCCCTGGGGGTCCGGCTCCAGTCCAGGACCCCTTCTATCCTGCCGAGAGCAGATTGCCTCTCCCGTAGCAGCAGAGAGAAGCACCCGCCATTAAAGCGCCTGCTACCAGAAGTTCCTAGATGACTTTCTTTTCATGGGTCCTTGTAGGACGGGTTGATGCACCCAGCTGTTGAAGGTTTTTACACAACTAGCAGAGGAGCTGGGAGTTCCATTGGCCCACAAAAAGATGGAGGGACCTGTTCAGAAGTTAGTATTTTTAGGGGTAGAATTGGACACAGTTGCCCAGACATCTCGGTTGCCGTTGAGCAAGATTCAGGACTTGCAGGTCTGGCTTTCTATATTTCTCAAAAAGAAGAAGGCCACTTTGCGTGAACTTCAGCAGATTGCTGGGCACCTCAATTTTGCATGGAAAGTAGTGGCTCCTAGGAGGGCTTTTGTTAGATGGCTCTGCAATGCGATGAGGGGGCTACAGCACCCGCATCATAGAGTGCGCATTAATGCGGAAGTGCGGGCCAACCTTGGGATCTGGCAAGAGTTTTTACGTTCTTTTAATGGTTTCTCCTTTTGGAAGGAGGAACTGAAGCTGGAGGTTGAGCTAATGCTGCTGGATCTCTGGGATTTGGTGTGTACTTTCGTGGACACTAGTGCGCTGAGGAGTGGCCTGGGGAATGGGTTTCAGCAGGATATCTTAGGGATCTCACCTTTTTAGAGTTCTTTCCCATACTAGTGGTGGTTTGGTTATAGGGTGAAGAATTGAAAGATCACACTGCCACTTTTGGTTTGACAATTTGGCGGTTGTTCATGTGATCAATTCCCTCACATCTCGGTCTCCATGGGTCATGGGGCTTGTCCGGGCTTTTACCTTGCAGTGCCTTAGACTTAACTTGCTAATTTTTGCCAGGCATGTGCCGGGTATGGACAATGGGGTGGCTGACACTCTCTCTCGCCAACAGATGGCGAGGTTTCATCAGCTTGCACCAGAAGCCGATCTTCATCGGGCTCGAATGCCTCAGGAACTATGGCAGGTTGGAGGGCTGTGGCTTGCAGGGCTATAAGCTCCGCCATTGTGCCTAGCACCAGAAAAGGGTATGAGCAAGCAGTTCACCAATTCAAGGTCTTCAGGGCAGCTGAACGTTATCCCAAGGTCTGGCCTATTCCTTTAGATCAGCTGATGCACTACTGTGAATTGTGCAAAGAAGCTGGCTTAGCTGTCCATTCAATCCCAGGCAAGCTTGCTGCGCTAGCCTTCGTGAGCAAAGCCTTGGGCTTCGCTGAAGTCACTTGTGACTTCAGGATTAGAAAGATGCTCGAGGGTTGGACTTGCAAGGGGGGTGCTGCTAAAGATGAGCGACAGCCTATCTCACCCTTGATACTTAAGGGGTTGCGAGCGACCTGGGGTGCAGTTTCCACTTCCAGTTATGAAGCATGCCTGTTTCATGCCGCCTCTTTGCTGGCATTCTTTGGGGCTCTTCGGGTGAGTGAGTTGGTCGCTCAGTCTAAGACAGACCAGTCAAGCAAGGCTTTGCAGGTGCAGGATGTTGATATTCACAGCAATGGCATGCTGGTCACGATTAGGAGCTCTAAGATGGATCAGATGTGAAAAGGAGCCAAGGTAAAATTGGGGACCTGTCAGGATTCAGAGCTCTGCCCAGTTCTGGCCCTGTCGCAGTATTTGGCCCTGAGGGGTCTGGAAGCCGGTTTCCTCTTTAGGCATGAGGATGGGAGCCCTCTGACTAAAATCAGTTTGGGGCAGTTACTTCCCTGGCTTTGGGGAAGCTGGGCCTATCAGGTGTAAAGTTTGGGACCCATTCCTTTTGCATTGGAGCAGCTTCCACAGCGGCAGTTATGGGCTATTCAGCTGACGATGTTCAGTGCGTAGGGCGTTGGAGATCTGATGCTTATAAAGGTTATGTGCGTTCAATGGCCATGTGGTGATCTGTTCTTTCGGCCTGGTGTTTGACTGTCCTTTCCTTTCAGGTGCTGTGTCTTGTGGCAGGCAGAGAACCATTCTCATCTGCGGGCACAGCTTCATTTTTTGGGCTGCTCACCGGGCTAACAGTTGGGCCTAAGTCGATGGGCCACTGATGAATGGAGGGGACACCGCGGCTTGTGCTGGGCAGGCCTACTCCATCTATTATTTGGTTTGAATGCCAGTGCTCCTCCTGACATATTGCTAATTCACCTAGGGGGTAATGATTTAGGAATTTTAAAAGGGAAGGCATTAGTTCTACAAGCCAGGGAGGATTTTAACTTTATTAAAAGGTTAATACTACAGTGGTTTGATCGGCCATGGTTCCGCGAAGGGAATGGTGATGGGCCTTGGACCCTAAGCGGATTGAGCGGGCTAGGCGTAAGGTAAATGGGGAATTTAGGAGCATTTTAGTAATGGGTGGTGGCCACTTCATACCCCATCTGGCTATTAGGGCTACACCCGCCGAGTTATATAGGGGTGATGGTGTTCAATTGTCGGAGCAGGGTATGGATATCTTCCTTAAGGGTTTACGGCAAGGGCTGTTAACAGTGTTAGGGGTTTAGTGAGTGCAGGGGACTAAGCAGAGGCTTGACCCTTGCTGTGGCAGAAGTTTAGTAAATAGTTGTTGCAGCTTGGTAAGCACCTATCAGCAACCCTGGTGGGAAAGGGGCCTGTTTGGATCATAACTGCAGCCTTGCGGCCTGGGATGAGGGGAACAGGCTGCCTTTTGGAGTGCCGTTGAGGGATACTCAGCACTGACCTTGCGGCTGTGTGTGAGGGATCATCAAGGCATGTTCCAAGGCTGGGCTGCCTGGTGTTCGAGCCGCTTATAGCGGGCTATGACCCGGAGGCCAGGTGCATTGCCCATACTATGGCAAGGGTGGGGTTAATAGTAACCCCAGGCTTTGGCCATGCCACTTGTTAGGTTAAGCCCTTGTCATGTTTTTGTTAATAAATAAAGTGGCCATTAATCCCATGTTTGCTGTCTGACTCTTTCTTCCGTCTATGGGGGCAAACATGGGAACTCAGCAACCTCCACAGCTCTCTTGGAAGAGGAAACTTCCAAGGAAAACTAGTAGCCTTTCCCAGACAAGCTCCCAGCTGGGGAATGATGTTGCTAGGAGGAGGTAGAGCGGCAGATTCTAAATCCAACTCTTCTTCTTCTTCTTTAACAAGGCAAGGGAAACAAATATTAAGACAAAAAACAAAAAATACACAACTGCACATTCACATAAGGCCTATGAAACAGGGAAATAGGTTAGGAATTTAAATCCTAGCTGAGAGAAAGGGAAAATTTAACTTTCAGCCACCAACAGCACCATATACACCAGAGCTGGAAAGGCTGTAATGAAAGGAGTAGCTCTGTGGAACAGTACAGATTTAAGACGTCTGAGGTTACAGGGTCAAGCCCTCCATGTAGTTCCCTGACAGAGAGGCCTGGAAGTAGTCCCATACACAAGCAAATCTAACATTTTGTACTGTCAGATTCAGTCATGTAGAGGAAAGGCTGTACAGAAGTATTCTGTTTAATAGATAAATAGGTGGGGATTTGCTGATTGTCTTCCCTCAAATACCATTCATGTTGCTTAGCAACTTCCCATCCAGCTAGGCCTCCCCCAAATTAATGTGGTTGGTCACCATTATTTGTTCTCCCTCTCACCTGCATGTACACATAGTTCATCACACCACCAGCGATCAGGGGGACTGTGAACTCTGAAAATCTACGTCCTTCCAAATACCAGACTCCATTTTGTAGACAATTCGGGTTAGTTAGAATGAGAGCCCATGCTTATCTTCTAAACTCCATTAATACAGACAAACAGCTGTGAAACAATATAAATATTTGTTGCACAGCATCAGAACTGAATTCTGAGAGCTAGTCAGAGTAATAAGGTTCCCCACTCCTTTGTTTTAGGGAAGCTTCTATGCCATGGGAAACCATACTGGCAGAGAGCAGACTAGTGTGTACCCCTTTTCCTGTCAGTGCTTGCCCGTGTTAGCTATGACTTCAGTAGCCAAACAGTTGTCTGTTAAACAGCTTGAAGCAGGCTAGAACAAGAGAACTGACAAACTAGCCAGATGCACACTTGTCACAGCAGCAGTTCACTGTGTTGTTGGCTCTACCCATGGCTGGAACTCTGACTGTAGTTTCTGTCTGTCCTGCTCCATGAAGCCAGGCTCTGAGCCTGCAAGGCAGAAAGAGGTTATGAATAAGCCAACAGTAGTAATGGTCGGCATGACATGTGCTACAATCGGGATTACCTAAGAGTGACACCACACCAACACTGTGATGAAATTACTCTTATGTCAGCCGTGTATTTTCAAGATACACTGCTGTGGTGACTTAGTTGCCAACCTAAGCTTTTCTAGCAGGTCTTTAGGATTAAACTGAAGATATGGTAAAAACTTTTGGACTTTAATGAGATTTTTCAAAAACAGGATGTTTAGGTTGATGGTGATCTAGTATGTTCAGAGCAAAGGAATATCTGCATTACTGATTTAATAACATATAATTTAGTACTTTCCAAAAGAGACAGAAGTTATGTCCATTGTCAGGACTTTTCAAGATGAAGATCCAGTGTGGTGTTGGAGTTAGTGGAGTGTCATACTAGGATCTGGGAGACAGATGCCAGTGCAAACCTCAGCTCAGCCATGAAGTGTGCTAGGTAACACTGGGCCACTCACCTTCTCTCAGTCAAACCTACCTTACAGGATTATTGTGAGAATAAAATGAGGAAGGAAGAATCATGTACACCACTCAGAAGAAAGGACAGGATAAAAATGTTCTAGATAGATAAAAGAAAATGCAATGCTGTACTTCTCTGTGTGCGTCTATTTCCTCTATCTAAGAGAAAGCTCTTTGTCACCATTTTCTTCCAGATGCCATATACTCCCACTGGTAAAGTCTGAATATGGAATTTCAGATAAAGATTCTGCAGGCTCAAACCAGGCAAGGTGTAGTTTGAATGGGGATCCAATTTTTTCTACTCTAAAAATCTGCTATTTGGGGACCTAATTCATATTGGAACCAAGAGAAGGGGCTGTGGCTCAGTGGAAGAGCCTCTGTTACCCATGCAGAAGGACCTAGGTTTAATTTCTAGCAGCTCCAGTTAGAAGAAGAAGAAGAAGAGATTGGATTTATACCCCGCCTTTCACTTGGAGTCTCAGAGCAGCTTACAAACTCCTTTCCCTTCCCCTCCCCACAACAGACACCCTGTGAGGTAGGTGGGGCTGAGAAAGCTCTGACAGAAACTGTTCTTTTTCAAGAACAGCTTTGCCAGAGCTGTGGCTTGCCCAAGGTCATCTAGCAGGTGCAAGTGGAGGAGTGGGGAATCAAACCCAGTTCTCCCAGATTAGAGTCCATGCACTTAACCACGACACCAAACAGCTCAGTTAAAAGGACCAGGCAGTAGGTGATATGAAAGACCTCAATTTGAGACTCTGGAGAGCTGCTGCCAGTCTGAATAGATAATACTGACCTTGACAGACTAATGGTCTGGTTCAGTAAAAGACAACTTAATATATGTTTATGTATGTTCAGCCATGGCAGAAAGTGAAGGATAGGCCTTCCACAAGCCATTTTCCTCACATGCAATGGCCCAGGGAGCTGCTATTTACCCTGTTCAGGCACATATACAGATACCCATACCAGTACACATTTGTTTCCCCAGTAAGGCAAGTAAAGCTTCCTGGGGCTTTAGTGAGTTATAGAAACAGCACAGGAAGAAGGCTTAAACAGCCCTTCCCTCCTCCATAGTGCCAATCTAAACTGAGCTCATGTGTACCTCATTTTTATAAAGAAAGTGTTCTTATTCATGTAACTCCCAAAAACTTGTGTGTTTGAGCCTTGAGTCCTTGAGTACATGTGGAGCTCCATTCATTTGTCCAAATGCAGAACCCACAGCCGTTACACACAAGCATGAGGGTGTAAATACTGAAAAGCATCACTTGCGTACAGACCCCAAAGACACTTGAGATGGAATAGCATTTGGTGAACTTTGTCTGTTATCAGTGGACCACTCCTTCTCTCTCTCTTTTCAAAAACTTCTTACCTCTTCCTGAAGCCATTTCATGGTGTGTCCTTTTGAAGGACTCTGGCAGTTGCATCTTAGTAAATGACTAATGGCTCAGCACCATCCGCTTTCAACCTTGAACTGAACTCTCTGGTAGGCCTTAATAAATGCTTACGGTAACACCAAACTGCCAGTAATAACAGATTCCGCCCTATCATTTGCCCCAGGACCAATTTCCAATATTTTTCTTCCTATTGTTTTACACTCCTGCTAATTTTAAAGCTTCTTTTCACTCCTCATTTCCAAGCCTCTGTTCCCTAATCACAGCAAGACACCCAAGATAATTATAGATACCGGTATTTTTGTGTGGTCAGAAGTTGAACTCTAAACCCTCAGGCCTCACTAACCCCCCGAGGTATGCTGAAATTCATAATAACCCTTGGTTTGTTTTGCCATATTACTTAATTAATCCAGCTGTTCCAGACTTGCATTACTGGATATTAAAACAACTTGTCAATCTGTAATTGCAGATCTCCTTCCTCTCCTTTTTTAAATCTAATTCAGCTGTGTTGTATTAAGTCAGTCTCTTCCCTGTACTCTGTCTCTTTGTTTCATTAACTTCTAATAGAAATGCATTTGATAAAATGACTTGGAGTGAAAATGCAATATGACCAGCATGGATGGTGGGGGTCTGTATTTTATAAAATCCTACATATAGTTGGAACAACACTAATATATTGTTATGAAATACCAAGAATGTTATACAAGGGAGATCTGGGAAATAAGGTCAGTCAGTTTTCTGAAAAGACACTGTGCTGAACACAAAATGGATACACCAAGGAATCCATTTTTTTGCGATTTATAGAAATATTCATATATAAATTCAGACTTTTGTTTCAGTATTTCACTGGGCTTGAGCACCTGTTTGAGATTTATACAGACAGTCAAATTTCTCTTTACATATGATAATTGCAAACATTTAATATGAAATTAATATTGTCCATGGAGAAAATAGTGAGTTAATCTGGAAAAACGTCACAGTAGCCTATCCCTATGCTAGCACAGGAATGCAGTAAGCAATGCATTATAGCCTGTTTGCATGAACTGAGAATATGAACATTCTATCTGTTTAATTGGTCATGATGTCTTTATGCATCTATTATGTATGATTTCATTAGTCCCACCCTTCTTCCAAAGAGCTCATGGCAAGATGCATGGCTGTATATTCCCATTTTATCCTCATTTCACCTAGGTGAGGAAAGTTAAACTTTAAGAGTATGACTGGCCCAAGGTCAACCAGTGAGCATCAGGGATGAGTAACACCAAGCTGCGAGTAATAACAGATTCTCTCTTATTATTCGTTATATCATCATCTTCTTCAGGACAAAGGTAACATTTGAACCAAATCTCCCTGTTTACAGTCCGAAACAACACTACAGTGGCTTGGGTCCAGTGGTGTGCAAGTGGAAACACAGAGAGACCCAGTGCAGTTCCACTTGAGCAAGTTAGCAATTTCCTCCCTTCTGTAACACCTTGCGCTTTCTTCCCAGAAATTAGTTGTATACTGCCTTGCACAAAGGGAGACACAAGCAGGTATATAATACGCTTGATTTAATGCAAGTGGCTACTGTGGTAAATTTCCTGCATTCGCACTTGCACAAGAGCTCTAGTGCAAATGGAAATTTTGTACTGGATTCAGCCCAGTGGCTCTCTATAAGCAACCCACGTCATGTTGTGCTGATCATGTATGTGTGGACCAGCCCACAAGTATAGCTTGTGTATGTATATAGTAAAACATTTTCTCATTTTATGTAATAAAATTCAGTTAAAATCCAAGCTATTTAAGACCACGTGTATATATAGAACACATATTATATATAAAACATTCCATTTTCACCTTGCTTTGTTATATCCACGATAAACTACTATCCCTTCCAAAACCTAAAAAATGCAGAGGTATCTTTGTTCTGATGCCATGAACTTTCCTATTGGTACATTTTCCCTGAGTTCATTTCACACATGAATTCCCTCTGAGAAAAACACGAGAATGAACAACAGAGGGAAATAAGGGTTTTATATTCATCGGTAGTTTTAAATAGGAAACAGTTTTTGAATTCTAACTCCTCCTGATATATAGTATTCCTGAAAGTTATGTGTGCCTAGTCCAGCGCATAAAACATCTCACATGGGACTTTCAAGACTTGAGTTCAGCACTCATTTCATGGTATTTGACAAGGTGTGGTGGATGTTAATGGCAAGCAGGACATTCTCTTCCACTGCAACAAAACCACTATTTGTGCCACAGCAGCTATGAAGACTTATAGGACTGGATTGTCGGCCTCTTCCACTGAAAACAACAGTTTTCAGATTTGTCAAAATTAGCAAACAATTTTAAAATATATGTTTATACTTAATTCACTGATGCCTATTTGGTGTTTAACCATTTAATATACTAGCAGTCTTTGCCTTTAACCTTGGGACTGTGTGCCCCTGAAAATTAAAAATGGGAAGATTAGATTTTTTCAAATACTACAATAGATTAACAGGGTGGGGGGGTGAAAAGGTTTAACTTTCAGCTTTCTATAATGGATTGTTAAACTCAGGCATATTTTTTTCTCTCCATCCTCTTTAAAGAAACTAATTCTTGCATCCATTTGTATGATGTAGTGTCACAAAGGGCCTTCCCACTTCAGTTTCTTGCAGGAACCATTTCTGTGAAAAATTCCTTGTGCATGTGTATACACACACACACACACACAAACCTGCCATGTCACAGAGAGAGAGAGAGAGAGAGAGAGAGTAATTTTAAAGGGGGGGGGTGCTTTAAGCACAGCTTGGAGCCTTAAACTGGAGCACTTCTTGTGTCCAAGTGAAGGAAGGGGGGAAGCAGAAGACTATGGACAATCGTCCCCAGCACTGGTCATTCAGGTGGCTCACATGGAGTGGGGGCAGGGCCAGCAGACCCAGTTATCATGGTCCAATTTGGTCTATACGTGTTCGAAAAGAAGAGGGCTTGAAGCAGGCTGGGCATTCTTGGAGACTTAATATGGGAAGTTTCCATGTTTTTCTAACCTGCAGTCATTCCATGCTGGGGCAATTTCACACAGTCAAGTAGCTGTTGTTCTGGCACGAGGTGCATGTGGAATGACAGTGAAGGATTCATATTGCAATTTGAAGTAATTTACATCTGAGATTTGCCCATCTTTGCAGGGGTTCTGTTCTATTATGACCGTGCATCCATTTCCCCCTTGGTTTAGTGACATCAGTGGAGGTATACCTCTGACATGCTTAGCTTGAACTGATTAGTGTTATTATGCCATGGTGCCAGGAATATTGCCCAATGTTAGGAATAGACATGGCCTCTGTTTTTAATGGGATAATGGTGTAATTGCACCAGTTTAATTTGTTTGAGTGGTAGCCATAGCAAGCAGTTTAGTTGACCCCTAGAACCATGCTTTCCAACATGCATCAAAACTTGAGAACATGGCAAAACAGCAGCATCACAGAGATTATACTTGTATTCTGCACAAAAGGAAAAAATGCAACAAATTACATACTAGAACAAATGGGACCATAGTAAGGAAAGATCAGAAAAACAGCAGATTGATGACAATGACAAAATTTGGAACTTCCATTACAAATGTCAATCCCAGTTATAGTAATTGTGCTACATTTGATTAGTGTGGAAACTCTCTTGGTGGGAAAAGGGGTCATTTTACAGAAACTGCTCTTTATACAAAAATGTGGTAGTATAAACTCAATTTGAAGACTATGCCATACCAAACGTACCAATAGATGTCACTGAGAAATGTTCGTTTGTATTTGTTTTTCTCAGATTTTTGCACCAATGCAAATGAATTTCAGTCCTAGCAAAACTCATGCTTACAGAAAATTATCTGGCAAAATAAGGGCAAATGTATATAAGTGAGCGACAATATAGCTATGTTTTTTCTATGTTCCAACACTGCAATCCCTGGATATTCTACTTATCATAAAATAAAGATGATTTGTCCAATCATTCTAAAATTTAGCATAAACACCTACCAATAGAGAAGTACAATCTGGCCAGATTTAAGAGGGTAAAATGTAAAATGGCTGAGTTGAAAACATTGGTATTGAGTACAAAGATTCACAATCTTGTGTGACCAATTTTTGAAAATGAAAATGCCTTCAATCTCTCTTTTTTCTACTTTTTTCCAGAAATACCTAAATATTCCAAGAGCCTCACTCTAAATAGTTGGGTGCAAATATTAATAAAACCACGAGTCTTCAGATTTTCCATTTATAAATTCCAGGGGAAGTGAATATGTTCCTGTCAGTGCTGAGTAAGTCTCTCAGCCCTGCCCTCCCCTGTTTCAGAGGCATTAGAAGAATGAATCTGTTGCTGCCCCCAAGGGAAAGAGTTTTCTGCTCTGGGCTGAGTAAACTCAGCTCCTCAATCCCATCTTCCCTGGCAGCTTTATCAGAACTTCTGCCCGGGACTATGCTGATGCAGCTTCCAAGGCAGTTTATGTACTGGACCAGCTGCTCAGCCTTGCCCTGCCCCTGTGCCTGTGACACAAAGAACTTCTGTCTAGGAAAAGACTGACCCTCCTCCTGCCTGACACTTTATATTATTAAGGACAATTTAAACTGAGGGGTGATAGAGAGCCCATTTTCTATGTGTCTCTGTTTTAAATTGTAGCGTGATTTTTTTCATGCAATTTGGTTTGAGACCCACTTTGCGGCAGAAAAGCAGATGAATCGTTTCAATAAATAAAAAAAGATGAATTATAAGTATTTGCATTGTCAGTGAAGTAGGGTGCCTCTCCAAAAGAGAAGCAACTGCTGCTTGCCCAGCTAAAAGCAGAAAAAGGAAATCCCAATCACAGTAGATGAGCTGGATACCTAAATAGTAGCAATTCAGCAAGGGGGGCAGAGACACAATAGAAATAAGCAGGATTTTTTTTCAAAAGACACATCTGTCTTAAAAGGTGGGTGTAGGGTTACCATCTACGTGTTAGGAAATTCCTGGAGATTTGAGGGGGGGGAGCTTGGGAGGGCAAAATTTGGTGAGGGGAGGGTCCTCATCAGTTTGAAATGCCAGAGTCCACCCTCCAAAGCTACCATTTTCTTTAGGGGAACTCATCTCTGTTTGTAGACTAAGGATCACTTGTAATTACAGGAGA
Source organism: Lepidodactylus listeri (assembly GCA_029233225.1). NCBI lineage: Eukaryota > Metazoa > Chordata > Lepidosauria > Squamata > Gekkonidae > Lepidodactylus > Lepidodactylus listeri. The sequence goes on from JARCFY010000004.1 coordinate 93,734,494, forward strand.
TCCTCAAATCCCACCTGAAGGTTGGCAGCCCTGGGTGGGTGGGGTTTTTTAACCTTCCATTATTCAGTTACACAGCTGTGTGGCAGTTCAGTGATACAATTTGCACAAGAGTGCTGTTACACGTCTGTGGAAAGAAAGGAAACCATAAACATAATTTTGCCCCTCTCTCTGACAGAAAGAGCCCAGATAACTGAGGGATCTTTCTTTTCAAAAAAAATAACCACCTTCTACAAATCAGAAGAGCTTCTCTTCAAAGAAGTTGAAATCAGTCAGTCTGACATAACGTGTTCAGTTTGGGATCCATGGAGTGAGTGACACATTCTCTTTGTCTGTTCTTCGGTAGGTGCAACATTGAACATGAAGTCAGTGCTGTATCAATGCTGAATTAGCATTTGGTTACCTGGCGTGGCTGGCCACTGGAAGAATCATATGTAACACCAATGCCAATTTGCAAAAAAAAAAAAATCTTAAGAGCAAGGAGAAACATAACTGCATGTAACTTAAACTGTGTGATATCTGTACAGTCCATGTGTCACCAAAGTAATAGCCTTAACTTACCATTTCCATATTTTGGGGAACATGAATGAAATTGTAAGTACCTTAATTCTTCTCATAAACACAAATTAGTTTTTTATATTAAAATCTTATCTATTTTCCCACTGACCCATTTCAATGACTTCCTTTGGTTTTGTGTAGGCAGATATTTTTAAAATAATGAGCTACCACTGACACATCTTAAAGGATGGAATTGTTGATACTGATGTGGCAATCTGGATGTCTTCCTGTGTTTTATATTGAAGTATGGCTTATTGTAATGCATTCAGCAACACAGTGTAGTGTTTGTGAATTATATATTGCTCTATGCAATCGGCTGTAATACAGCTTGAAAGCAAAAACTTAATTTCTGTGCATAACAATTGTTAACATAGATCCTTAGTTTAATAGGTATTTTTTCTGGTCCCTCATAGCACACTGAGGGCCTTTACTAGTACATAGGCTTTAAAAATGCACGCTATATCACAAAGTGGGCACACTTACTCATCCAAGGCCTATTTCCCCACAAAAAAAGCACCCAAGAAAGGAATAGAGATGAAATGTACACATAGATTTATTGGAATGAACAATAAGCAGGAGATCAGATGCCTGCTGCCCACTCCTATTCCTGGATCTTTCAGGCAGTGATGACACCCAGAGACCTGCTCTTACCTGAATGCGCCATAGCTGTTCGAAGCCCATCCCTTAAAAAGTATTTTCAGCTCTTCTATTTATTTACCCCAATTATCTCAACAGAATGCCAAAAAAAAACTTCTGGAAAAAGAAGGTCAGTGCTCATGTTTTTAGAATTAGAACTAAGAGTTACAACTTGAGAGTCTGGCCGTGCTCTGAAATAGAGTATAAAAGGAATGCGCCATCATGCTTCCCTCTTCCACTTCCTATTTAGACTCTACATGAGGCAGAAAATCATTGGGAACAAATTGCCCTGAAATCTACATACTTTAGCTGGTTCAACATTTTCAACTTTTCCCCCCAGTCTCATTCCCTAAAGTTTCATTTCAATCACGTTTCTCATTCACTCTGAACCATCATGAACATGTAAGGAAAGTAAACAAAATAAAACAAAAACCCAACATCCCTGAATACCACAGACACAATAGCCCTACAGGATGTACATAAAAATACCCTAAAATGGTTGATTCCTAGCAGAGAAGGAGAAAAATAAAGCAAAATAAATGCCCTTCATACATTAGAGAGTAAGTCTGTACACATATCTTCACAATATAAATACTGGTGGTGGAAAGTGCCATCAAGTCACAGCTGAGTTATGGCGATCCTGTGAGGTTTTGAAGGAAAGAGACATTCAGATACAGTTGCCATTGCCTGCCTCTGCATCACAGCCCTGGTATTCCTTGGAGGTCTCCCATCCAAATACTGACATCACATCTGTTTAAATGCTGACCACTATAGAGATGTAATGAGCTGGGTATTGTCCATGAGCCTGTAATTTGGTGCAAAGAGTTTTCTGCCAACATAACAAGTTTGTTCATCTGTAGGACAGTCCAGTGGGATCCAGCTTACTGGCCTGTCCCTGCCATATGACCTTGGAGTGGAACAGACAGGTATCTGTTTCAACTGTGGCAGCAGACTATGGGTCTAAACTAAGTCAACTTAACAAGAACAAGGAATTATAATTTCTTAAATTTCTTAAAAACCAGACCCTCAAAACTGGCACTGTTGGGGCCTAGTCCAGCTTTTTGAGCTTTTTCTGATAGGGCTACAAAGTGATGATGCCCCAAACACGCTTGTACCAGTGTTAGTGAGTAATCGTGGGAGCCCACTTTTAGAACTGGAAACTGGGATTTTAAACTGCTGAATTTAGTCAGAATTGTTCTTTGAGGGCCAGTATTCCAGGAGATACATAACAGTCCCACAGCTTGTTTTGTTTTATTTTTTGGCTCCACTGTGGATATGGGGGGGGCTCTAAGAATGTCCTAAAAGCTGCAGTAGAGATATCAGCATTTAACCTTTTCCCAGTAGATTTTCCCTCCCAATCAACGTTCCCCTTGCCAAACTGCTTTCTCCACATAGAATCAACAATTTGGCACTTTGCAAGTGAGCAGGCTGCCTACATATTTAAAATCAGTTTTCTTTATTAACATTTGCAGATACCCCCCCCCCCCACACACACACTTCTAATCATTTTCTGGCTAAGATTAAATTGCAACCAGTATGCTTCAAAGAGCAGCAATTATCTTTGTATTAACTAAGTCTTTGTCTCCCTCATGTGTTTACAGTTTGAACAGCAGATGACAAAATTTTCAGAAATATATAAGTTCTACCATGAAACGGTTACAGAACCTGCTTAGAACATCCTATTTTTAAGAGCCTGCCCAAAGCAGACAATAAGCACAGAGAAAGTAGACTTGAAATCAGAATATAAGAAAAACTTGGAGCCTAGACTGCACAAAATCAATTTGACAGATCTCTGACTGCCTAAGAGACTCGGGATTGATTTTTCCCTTTCCCATCTCAATAAAGTATTACATTTAATATTTTAGCTTATCTTGAAATATTACCTTTTACAGTCACTTCTGTAGCCAAGACCTTTAAAATGTTGCTTTTACAGTCATGCAGGGAGCTGAATTTGCATGATCTCATCAAGTAATGACTTATGAAACAGTATTAATGATTAATCCTGTCGATATTACCCAAAGTAACATCAAATATGCTGCAATAAAACTTTAATATTATTAGTTGTAATTTTTTTGTCATCTCCTGTACAGTGCAATTAAATGATTCCCAACTTTTATGTGCCTACAAACTGTAATTATACTCATCAAAGCAAATTAGCTTCCAACCCATGAGAATACTATTTATTTATAAACTGTCTAATTGTGTACCAATTACATGAGAATTAGTTAATGATCAGCCATCATTGAGCATGCTAAACACTGGCTGGGAAGACTGTAATGCGTTCTACAGGATGAAGACTGCTCAAAGGCTGCAGCTGATGGACCTGTGTCCTATCACCGTTCTATGCCCTTCCTTTAGCAACTGTTCTAAAAGCAACTCATAAGCCTCATCCTCAGCGGTTTATAGAGGCTATTCTCTCAAAAGTATACTATGTGTGCAAATGCCAAAACAGTATCTAGGGGGGAAAGCACTGTTATGGAACTCCTGTTCATTGAACTGGGGGTAGCAACAGGCAACAGGCATAATTTAAAATTAGACCTGCTTTTGTCATTAAGAATAAACATGTGCCCAAAAGTACAATTAATCAGACTGTTCATGCTCATCAGGTTCCGTGCATCTTGGCCAGAAGTGCCTTCTGCCATAGATGAATGTGTGCATTCTGTACAACAAGCCACGTGTACCTTGAGCTGGATCATGGCCTAAGAGTCTTCCCAGAGAGCTATTTTTTGCATAGATAAATGGCTATTTATTTATTTGTTTGTTTGTTTAGGTGATTTCTTATCAGAGTTCTGCTCAAGGTGGCTTACAATTAAAATAAAAGTTATCAACAGCAAAACAACAAGCCATTCAAATGAGCCACTAGTTTCCCATAGGCTGCCTGAATCTTTCTTCAGGACCGCAGTTTTGTCATGGAATGATTACATCTTCCAAGAAACATGATTTTGTGCTTGAGAAATTCCAGAACTACATTCCCTGTATACACATCAGATATTGTTAGGCGGTGACATTGCTCAGTAGTTAGAGCATCTGTTTTGCATGCAGAAGGTGTCAAATTCAATCCTTGGCATCTCCAGTTAAAAGAAATACTTGGTGTGAAAGACCTCTGCCTTGAGACCTTGGCAAACCACTGCCAGTCAAAGTAAGCAATACTGACCTTGACAGACCAACATAGCCATATGACACAGCTTTGTGTGCCGATATGTCCAACATGGATTGCTCATTGCTGTGTGAAGTGCCACTGCACACGCACCACCCGAATATTGTTTTTAATGTCAGACGTTACTGATGAGTAATCAAACCAAAATAAACAATCCACAATCTAACTTTTTCCATTGGGTTTATTTCAGTTCTTCAAGGATTATGTGCCTTTCTGCATTCCAGCACTTGTATGGAAAGGCTGGTTTATCCATACTTTGTTTTTCAAATGAGGCAAACAACCCTGTGACATACACACACACAATGCCATTTTATATTTTTATTTATGGCTGCTCATTCCCCACTGTACAATTTTGGTTTGGGAGTGCATATTTAGACTTTTTTCAAATAGGAAGTTGCAAAGAGAAGCATAAGAAAGGCCTTTCTGGATCAGACCAGTGGTCCATCTAATCCAGCATCTTGTCTCACATAGTGACTAACCAGTTACCATGGAGGGCCAACAGGGCACAGATGGCAAGGCATTCCCCTGATTTTGCCTCCTGGCACTGGTATTCGCAGACTTACTGTTTCTGAATATGGAGGGGGTTTTTAAGTCTCCGCAGCTAGTAAACATTGAAGTATGCATCCTCCATTAATTTAACACCCATCTATGTTCATGGCCATCAATACATCCACTGGGAGTGAATCCTACAATTGAATTACTTATTAACAAAAGGAGTATTTACTTTTGATCATTCTGAATCTATTGCCTGACAACTTCATTGGGTGCCCCCAAGTTCTAATATTATGGAAGACAAAGAAAAAGAAAGTACAGCCAAGTACCCCAAGAGCAAAGATAATTCATACTTGTTTCTATTACATTCAAGTCTTGTCACTTCCAGGGACTTCCAAAAGCCACTTCCAGGGGTACAGCACAATGTCTAAAATGTACTTGTGATGCCTGACATTATTTTGCAAAAGCATCCTGGTCCGGGGGGGGGGGGGGTGGCTTTGCAGAGTATATAATAATAATTAAGCACTGTCAAGTGCAACCAACTCATGGTGACCCTCTCATGAGGTTTTCAAGGCAAGAGATGAGCAGAAGTGGTTTGCCATTGCCTTCCTCTGCCCAATAATATATCGCACATACACCACTTTTACCAGGCAGATGTCCTTTTTCCATTATTTAAAATGTAGGCCCATTATCTGATAATCAAAGTAATCCATTAGGAGTCCACTAGCCAAGCTAATTATTGTTGTCATCATTGTTTGGACCGGCAAATCAAGTTGAGAACTGGACTGCATATTGCTCAGCCAAGGAACAGTCTAATTGTGGCAGCAACCTGCAAAGAGACAGATGCAGTACAGAAAATCCTTCTCCTAATCATGGATGTTATATCTCCTTGACATATGTGACCTAGGAGAAATCAGTCTATTATCAAACACCTGGGAGTATATTCCCAAACCATTCTAAAGATGTCTATCATTGTACAGCTTGCCCCAAAATCAATAGACCAGAGTCTGAACTCATTTATAATAGAGAGCTGTATGTCAGCAGGGTGACACTAAAAACGCACCCCTCTCTTCCTGTTACATTGTCACTATTCTCACTCATCATACGGTAAGGATGAAGAAAGCTGAATAGTCTCTGGACTTTGTGAACCCCTATAACTATGGGATTTGTGAAGTCTTTAAGTGTTGTGATAACAAATAATCCTGCCTCACCCTGACCCACATTTCAAATATTGAAAGTCATTCTTCATACAGAGCCCACATTGTTGAGACATTTATCTTTTCCTTCCACGTATTGAACCGTAGCACAAAACTAGACCATCCTTCATAATAGTTCTCTTAGAAAACGGGTACTTCTGTATCCAGTATTGATCCAGAAGCTGCTTCAGAGACTTCTCAGCAGTTTTTCAGAAGTATCGGCAGGAGGGCTTCTCCTCTTAAAGGAGCAAAAGATCTTGCAGCAAACTATGTTTTGGTAATCATTATTTTCCCAATACTTAGAGATGGGGCCACCTAAAAACCAAAATAAATACACAAGCTAAGCAAGAGGATTGTTGGCAGCCCTCCCCATGCCACTGCAGAATAACAATATAAAATAAATGTTGAGTCCAGCGGCACCTTTAAGACCAACAAAAGTTTATTCAAGCTATGAGCTTTTGTGTGCACATATACTTCCTCAGATACACTGAGATGGAAATTAACCATATATATAGGCAAATGCCTTTACACAGGTTAACATCAGCTTAATGAAGATGTTTTGATATATGCAAATACTAAACAGCAATAACAAGCTAAGTTCCTAAAGTCACTATTTGTTTGGATTTAACTGGGAGGAAAAGTGAAGTAATAAATAGGGCAAAATAGGAGATAGATGTGTAGAAGTATCTTAAGAATAATAAATGGTGACTCTGTTGTTACATTCCATTTGTCTCCTTTCAAGCATAGAGTTAACTAACAACATCCTTTCCTTAGAGGAGGGGTGCAGTGCTAGAGAAATACATTCCATTATTCATTGTATTACCTTCACTATTCCAATGTACTATTCCAAAAGAGAAATACACTAAAATACTGAGGATGCAGAACCTTTCTGGGTGAGAATACATATGTAAAGGCACGGCTGTCCACCTGGATCTGACATAAAATAAAATTAGCCCCCACATGCTTAATTCCTTCTCTCACTCTCTTTCCTTCCCCAGCCTCTCCCCACAATGGCGGGAAGGCAGGTGAAGGAAAGGGAAACTGTCCTGCTGCTTCTGGGCAGTTTCACTCCCCTCCAATCTGCTGAGACATGCCTTCTCTTTCTCTCTTTCCTTCCCCGCCCCCCCCCCCCCCGGGCAGCAGGAAGGCTGGGGGAGGAAAAGGAAGCCGCCCTGCCGCTTCTGTTCAGTTTCACTCCTGCGGATCAGCTGTTAAACCTAACAACTGATCACGGGAGTGAAACTGACCAGAAGTGGCAGGGCAGCTTTCCTGGAAGAGCCAGCAAGGCAGCAGAGGGGCAGGGGTAAGGAGTGTGGTGCAGCAGGGTGGAGGTCTGGCATCCTCCCGGGATGCAGCAGAGCTCATCCCTGGTGGGGCTCCGCCCCAAATACCCCACCGTGGTTACAGGCCTGGATAGCAGTGTGTCTTTCAAGAGATAGCAGTGTGTCTTTCATAGTTACATGGAGGAAAAAATATTCTAATATCTAGTGAGTTCTATTTCACAGTCATAGGAAGACTTGATATCAAAGAATTACAAAGAGATGTGATTGTAAATGCTTGGCAATCCCCAAGCCAGTTATCCCTGTGGCAGTTTCTAGGTATCTTTTGACCTTTGAATTCCTCTGTAATCCTGAGGCACCCTTTAACAGTGAATGACAAGATCAGGTAAGTGTTTGAAGTTTTCTCTAGACAGGAGATAGGACCAACCTTCTTAAGAATGCCAGGATGGATAGTTGCACTCAGTGGCAACTCTTATGTCAGGAGCAATAGTACTGTAGTTTGTTGAACAATACCAATTTTGAGAATGCAAACTCTCTTCAAGGACAGGCAAATCATTAGGAAGGAGCACAAGGCTTAGCAGGGACATGAAAGCTATTGGAGGCCAGTAACTATATCTCTCCCTTGCTTGAACTCCTACTCGTGGGCTGGTACTAATCCCAAAACTTCAGCCCTAATATGGCAACTTGATTTACACCCTCTTCCCCCTCCCCCCCCCATACACAGAGTCACTGTCAACATTAATTACTGGGCACCAATCTTCCTGCTCACTTCCAGCTATTTGTCTTCCCTGTCAATGGCACACTTTTGTCTTGATCCTACTGTGCTGAGAAACTAATCCTACACTTACTGTATCATGTTCCTACTGTTACTGTAGAGCTACAGCCCAGTTATACAAACACTATTTTTCTACTAAGAGACCATTCTACCCATTGGAACCCCTAAACTGCTGCTAAATATTTCAGATTTATTGAACAGATAGCTGAAGCAATTTAAAAACTAGGTACTATGCCATGTCTTTTTCAAAAAAATATTAAGCCGTTTTCATAATCAATTTTTTTTTGCATTAGTCTTGGCTAGCAAGCGTTCTTTTTATGAGAAATGTCTAATTGATCTTTATTGAGCAAAACATTTCCTTCTGCTTGCAGAACAAATTATTCCTTCTTCTAGTTCATGCTGAGGAAGTTAATAGTCCTGGTTTTTCTCTTGTAATAGAGACAGTGAATGGGCAGTGAATTCTCATAAAATGAGCATTTATTGTCCAAATTACAATTCTATTTCTAGTCAACTTTCTCCATGCAGAGTCTAGTTTGAATTAGAGGTGGTGGGTGTTTCTTGTTTGTCTACTTGAATTAACCCAGATATTTTGATATTTCACTTTTTAGTACTAAGATATTTACTACACTCTATAGCATAAGAACATAAGAGAAGCCAATGCTGGATCAAGCCAATGGCCCATCCAGTCCAACACTCTCTCACACAGTAGCCAAAAATACCAGGTGCTATCAGGAGGTCCAGCACTGGGGCCAGGACTCACATAGTATCTCACAAAAATACCCTCTGACTCACAGATATCAGTGGTACTAAAATACTTGGTTAATTGTTCATAGATTTTAATGGAATCTATAAATGTTTGCTGGACTGCATTAAGTCACCAGTTATCATGGACCACTGCAACGAAATATCTGCTTTTTGACCACTGCTGAACCAATGGTGACCCAGTCCCTCTTGGAACAGCTTCGCTTGTGAGAGAAAGGATTCTTTCTCACGTTTGCACCTACAAGCCTAATGTTTGTGCAAATTGGTATTTCTGTATTTTGAGTCTGTATTTTTCACTTCTTTACTATTCAGTGACTAGTTCACCAGTCGTTGTTTTTTTTAATTAAGTCATTTGTTAACCAAGACACATGGTAGAAAATTAAAATAATCAAGTAAAAAAACAGATGTTAATTTTTTAAAAAAAAAAATGCAGGTGTACCAATTTAAAATTACATAAATGTGAATAATTCATACTGGATTTAAATTAATCTCCTTTACATTGGTTAAACCACACATTAAGAACCCAGAATATTGCAACATCTTGGATTCTCTAATCTGATGATGCCTCTTTTATTCCTGTGTTCATCCTTGTCCTCCACATTTACTTAAATTATTAACTAAACTAGCATCATGTCAGTTCTGTGTTCTATACATCTCCTACAACATCACTGAAGGTAGATAAATGTTCATAATTAAACAGAGATTTCTAGCCTAGAAATATATGAAGTAAAATATAGGATGACATTCATGATTTAATCTATTAAAGGAAAATCTGTCTTCACAAATCTGAAACCCTAAGATAATTTCTTTGTGTGTTTTTTAAATGTGTATTAGATTTATACCTTGACCTTCAAATTAAAAAAGCATTCAAGGCAGCTTAGGCTAAGAAAGGAGGGGGGGAGTCACAGGCCGGACACACGCTCGACTTGATCTTCGCGGCGGGGGTTTCGGTGAGTCCGATTACTGCTACGGCAGTACCATGGTCAGACCACCATGCCCTGAAGGCCCGTCTGAACATTCCTCTCAGACCCCGTGTGGGCGGCAAGCCTATTTTGGTTCGCCCGCGGAGTCGAATGGACCCACAGCGGCTTCTGACGGCTTTGCGGGATCCCATGCCCCCTGGCGGCTCGTTAGATGAGCTGGTCGAAGACTGGCATAGCCGGCTCTGGTCAGCCATTGAGGAGATCGCTCCCAGGCGTCCTCTGCGCCTTCGCTCCAAGCGTGCTCCCTGGTATACTGGGGAGCTACGGCAGATGAAGCGAGGCCTCAGACGTCTAGAGAGACGGTGGCGGCGTGCCCGCAATGAAGCATCAAGAACTTCTTATAGGACGTTTATGAGATCCTATGAGGTGGCAGTCAAAGCCGCGAAGAGACAGTTCTACGTGGCCACGATTGCATCTGCTAGCTCACGCCCGGCACAATTATTTAGAACTATTCGGTCTTTAACAGAGCTGCCACAGGGCAGATCAAATTATAGGGAATTGGATATAGGCTGTGAGGCTTTTGCGAGCTATTTTGCAGATAAAATCTTGCGGCTCCACCGTGATCTCCCAGCCACAGTTGAAACAGTGAGCGAACTCAAGGCTCCATGCACGTCTTCTAGTTCTATTCTGGATTATTTCAGTCCACTCAGCCTTGAAGAAGTTGACAGTCTGCTCTCAACTGTATGCCCAACCACATGCAGCCTTGATCCGTGCCCTTCATGGCTTGTAAGAGCTGGCCGTGAAGGGTTGCAAGGTGTCCTCAGGGAGATTGTGAACAAGTCCTTCGCGGAGGGACTGTTCCCTGGGGCACTCAAGGAAGCGATGGTCCGCCCTCTCCTGAAAAAACCATCACTGGATCCGGCCGAATTGGCTAACTATCGGCTGGTTTCCAACTTGCCCTTTTTGGGCAAGATCTTGGAGAGGGCGGCGGCGATTCAGTTGCAGGGCTTTCTGGATGACACTTCTGTGCTGGACCCGTTTCAGTCCGGCTTCTGACCGGGCCATGGGACGGAGACAGCACTGGTCGCCCTCACGAACTACCTCCGGCGGCATCTGGATCGGGGTGGTATGGCGGTACTGGTGCTGTTAGATCTGTCGGCTGCATTTGACATGGTCGACCACCAGTTACTGGCCCACCACCTCACCGATACAGGGGTTCAGGGGCTTGCCTTACGGTGGCTTGTCTCCTTCCTCCAAGATCGGGGACAAAGAGTGGTGCTGGGGGAGCAGACATCCCAGAGGCACCCACTGGTATGTGGTGTGCCTCAGGGGGCAGTCCTATCCCCGATGCTGTTTAACATCTATATGCGCCCTCTTGCCCAGATTGCCCGGAGGCACAGACTGGGTTGTCATCAGTATGCGGATGACACCCAGCTGTATCTGTTGCTGGGCGGCCAGTCTGGAGCCACCCCAGAGGACCTGGAGCGGGCGCTGCAGGACGTGGCGGGCTGGCTTAGGCTGAGCCGATTGAAATTGAATCCAACGAAGACGGAGGTCCTGTGCCTGAGTCGGAGCGGTTCGGGAGTGGGGACCCCATTACCGGCCTTCGGGGGGGCTCCACTGGTGCCAGCCCTGAGGGCTTGGAGTCTGGGGGTGCTCCTGGATGCCTCCTTGACTATGGAGGCCCAGGTAGCGGCCACTGCCAAGGCAGCCTTCTACCATCTGAGGCTGATTAGGCAGCTGGTTCCCTTCCTTGAATGCAATGACCTGGCTACAGTGATCCACGCAATGGTCACCTCGAGACTTGACTACTGCAACGCTCTCTACATGAGGCTGCCCTTGTCCCAGCTCCGGCAGCTGCAGCTAGTGCAGAATGCCGTGCCCAGGCTGCTGATGGGTCTCTCTTTGAGAGACCATGTCCGGCCTGTGCTGAGAGCACTGCACTGGCTGCCTATAGCATACCGGATCCGGTTCAAGGTGCTGGTTTTAACCTTTAAAGCCCTTTATGGCCAGGGGCCTGTCTACCTAAGGGACCGCCTTTCCCCATACATACCCCAGAGAGCACTATGGTCGGGCACGCAACATCGCCTGGCCCTTCCTGGCCCAAGAGAGGCCAGGTTGTCTACCACTCGGAACAGAGCCTTCTCAGTAGCGGCCCCCTACTGGTGGAATGAGCTCCCGGAAGACATCAGGGCCCTGCGGGACCTTTTGCAGTTCCGCAGGGCCTGCAAGGCGGAGCTCTTCTGCCAGGCTTTTGGGGCCGCTGCTGGGGAAAATGGCCACCTATAGGTGGCCAGAGAAGCACACAGGCCCGGAATAACAGAGAGTGGTAGCTTCCTGGCGGGGGGGAGCTGTTGTTGCCCTGGTATTGGCACTTTAAATCATTGCCAACTATATCTGGAATTTGCCGCCAACTGAAATTAAATTATATTGTATTTTATGCCGCCAGTTGAAATTGAAAGTGAAATTTTATTGTATTTTAGAGTATTAATTTATTGTTGTACTATTTTAATGTTGTGAGCCGCCTAGAGCCACTATGTTGGTTAGGCGGGATATAAATTTAAATAAATAAATAAATAAATAAAACAAATTAAACCATAAAATTAAAAGCAAAACAATAAAACAAACAGCAATTAAAATAACATAGTAGGACTCAACCAGTTTGATTTTAAAAAACCTTAAAATAAGCAACAGCAGAAACACACACACACACACAAATAAACTTTTGTGTAGTGGAGCGAACAACAAACACCCAGTTCCATTTGGCTGAAGGCCTCTTTATTAACAGTAACTGTAGTGCAGGTAACTCCACTATTGGAATAAGGGATAACAATACTTAACTAAGATGTTTCTAAAGCTCTAGGCCTGGATTGTCCCGGCCTGGCTCTGCAGATTCTTAGCAGGCCCCACACTCTTGCAGGCTGCTTAGCAGGAAGACTGAGAAGCGAAGCACTGAGTTCCTCCTACTGTCCTCCTTGCTCTGAGGTCTACTGGGATAGCCTCTTAAAGAGGCAGTGCACAACACCCTTCCCCCCCTAGGTAGAACGAAACATTGTACTTACCTGAAGGTTTCTTCTCTTCAGTGGGGCGAAGGCATTCAAACTGGATTAGGTCATGCCTCCACTCGCTCCAGGCAGGGCTATACAAATTTTTGTATGTCTTCCTTGGACCCAGTGAGGGCGCCTTCCAGACATAGAATAGCCTAGCCCAGGGGTGGGCAAACTGTGGCTCGGGAGCCGCATGCAGCTCTTTCACATATATTATGTGGCTCCCAGCAGGGCAGCTGGGGAAGCTAAATATCATTAGCAAACAAATATCATTGGACAAATTAATATCATTATCAATACCTGCTTTTACCCCTTTTGTTATTATTTTTGGCAGTCTCATTTAATGTTAATAAAAAGCAAATTTGCTTATTTTCCAATAACAGCAGGTAATATTTATTCATGCCTTGTGGCTCTCAGACATCTGATGTTTAGACTTCCGGAAGAGATGCACCGAATGGCGGACGCCTCTCTCCGCTCGAGCGGGAGAGGCAATCCGTGCCCAGTGGGGAGAAGGGGCTCTGGACTGGTGCCGAGCCCCCAGAGGCCTCAGTAAAGGGGCTCTGCCTGGGGTGGCACGAGAAGGGACCTCTCCCAGCGGTGGCGACCGCGGGATCGAGGTCCCCCTCATCACCCCCGTAGGTTCCCCTACCGCGGAAGCCTTAATGGCTGCAAGCACAAACCGAGAAGCAGCAGAGAATGCGAAGCGATGAAACAACAACCCCTCTGATACGCACGGTGAAAACGTGAGTCTTAAAGAAGGACTGTAAATTAAGCAGGGAACGGGGCGGGTGGAATGAAAATCCCCCCCTTCCATTACTGAAGCGCACTTACGGGACTCTCCCACGGCGTTACTGATCGAGTAAAAGCGTTTGTGAATGGCTGGAGGGCAGGATCGCATGCTTGAAGATAAAAGCTATAAACCGATATAAGTGCCGCTAAAGAAAGCCGCTTCTTCGATCCGTCTTATCTAACTGTAAACAAAACTGAAATAGTAACAATGGCAGGGAAACCGAAACCTTCCCCTAAACTAGGAAGCGCTGCTCCGAGTTCAAAGGGCGATACCACAGAGATGAGCGCAATGTTTTCTGCACTATTGCGACCCCTGGTGGACCAGATGACTGCTCTCAACGCAAAAATGGATACAATGCAAAAGGAGCTGAAAGAGTCAGGCAAAAAAACAGAAAAACTGCAACAGGACCTTATGGAGGTGAAAGCATTTACAAGTAGCCAGGACTTAAGGCTACAAAAAATAGAAAAAGAAAAGGCTTCTCAACATGATTCCCTTCTGAAATTGCAGATGGAACGCTCAAATTTCTTCCTACGACTTCAGAATGTTCCTGAAAAAAAAGGAGAGGATCTTAAAAAACTGTTAAGTGAAGCATTAGCGCCATTAACAGGTTTGAAAGCAGAAGAAATAGTAAGCAACATGGATTTGGTCTACAGGACCTATCCAGTATATATTAAAAAGAAAAACCTGCCAGGCGAAATAATGGTAAGATTCTCCAAAAAATCAACAAGAGATGTGGTGTTAAAAGCCACCAACAGAGCAACACTGAAGATCCAGGAAGAGGAGATTAAAGTGCTGAAGGATATACCATTTGAAATACGAAAAAGAAGAAAAGCCTACAAAAATTTAACGACATGGCTTCAGTCTGAGTCAATTGTATATCATTGGAATACTCCAGAGGGACTAAGTTTCAGTTTCAAAGGCAAAAACTACAAAATTGATTCCGTTGAACAAGCAAAGAAATTTCTCGAAAAAGGCAAAGAAAAGAAAGCAGAGAGAGACTCAGATGATTCACTAGCATCACAAGAGAGTATGTACGGCTTTGACAGCTCAAAAAGCGAAGAAGAAATATCGGACTCGGAAAAGGGAGCTGCTGCTCCCAAACCAAAGACTGAGACTAAAAAGACAAGAAGAGGACAGAAGAAGAAATGATTGTTAAACTGTTTAATAAGTATGTGCACTATATAAGAATTTTTTAAAATGTATTATTAAGTGTTTCTTCAATGCTATGTGTACCAGCCAAACAGTTTATGATTAATAGAAGTGACAAAGTATTTAAACAATTGAACCAAGGTTTATTTTAATGTTTCAGAATCTTTGTAACCAGATATAATTGAGCAATTTACACAGTATTCTCTGTATAAGATAATGTAGTTTAGTTTCTAGCGTAGTAGATGTAGAAATAGTTTTAAAAATCAATAAAAATATTTTTAAAAAAGACATCTGATGTTTATTCTATGCGGCTCTTACGTTAAGCAAGTTTGGCCACCCCTGTTCTAGGTGACTCTTACGCTGAGCAAGTTTGCCCACCCCTGGCCTGGCCCAATAAGGGTCCTAGAACTTAACACCATAAGTTGTTTAAATCACATCAACCTATTTATTGAAATGAGTCTATACCAACCTTTCCATGTATATGTAGTAATTTTTCACAACAGTAACAGAAGTAAATCTTTAACTGTTCAAAAAACCTTATCACCAGATAAGCCTCCCTTTACGTTGTTTAAGATCAGACATACTGGGAGGGAAAAAATGGATGCCTTCGCCCCACTGAAGAGAAGAAACCTTCAGGTAAGTAAGTTCTCCTTCAGTGGGGGAAGGCTTCCAAACTGGTTATATAACCAAGCAATACTGGGTGGGTAAACAATCTGCAGTTATGCGCTTAACACCTTCCGCAGAACCCTCCTTCCAAAAGCAGCCTCCACCGAAGACTGTTGGTCTATCCTACGCTTAACAAATGTCTTGAAGGAAGACTAAGTGGCTGTCCTACATATTTCCTTGATAGGAGCCCTCGTGTCAAAGGCTGCTGAAGCTGCAGCTGCCCTAGTGGAATGAGCTGTGATCCCAGCTGTGACCCTGAGACCCCTTACTTCATATGCCTCACAAATACAACTCCTGATCCAGAAGGCTATACCTTCCTTCCCAGATTCTGAGACCCATGTGAAACAAACAGAGAGTCTGATTATCTAAAAGATGCTGTCCTCTTTACATAGATGCAGAGAGCTCTCCTTACATCTAATTTATGCCACCTTTTTTCTTTTTTATGAACTGGCTCTGGACAAAAAGACAGCAAAACAATTTGCTGATTTACGTGACAAACTGAATTTACCTTTGGGATGAAGGATGGATCAGTTCTCAAGACTACAGCATCCTTCTGAAACACACACAACTCTTTTCTCACAGACAAGGCACCAATCTCTGAAACCCTTCTAGCTGATGTGATGGCCACTAGGAAAACCACCTTCTGGGATAGGTGCTTTAAGTTTACCTGGTTCAGAGGTTCAGATGGAGGTTTTGTAAGTGCCTGCAATACCTTGGATGAACTCCAAGAAGGAAATCTATGTCGCACCCGAGGTGCTAACTGTGTTGTGCTTTTAAAGTATCCTTTAACATATTTGTCAGAGGTAATGTGCCCCAAACCTCTATTGCTAAGAACTACCACAATGGCAGCAACCTGTCTCCTCAGAGCATTTGGTCGCAGATTCTTTTTCCACCCTGAGTGAATAAACCTGATCACATCTAGGCTAGTAGGTTTAAAAGAATCTACTCCCTGACCAGCCGCCCATTTACAAAAAGCCCTCCAAGTATAATTGTAAATACGCCTTGTGGCTGGACCAACAACAGATAACATCCGGTTTAGAATGGTAATGTGAAAGGGGCCCAAAACCGAAACAGTGTGCTTGCACACGAAAGCTTATACCTTGAATAAAACTTTGTTGGTCTTAAAGGTGCCACTGGACTCAAACTTTGTTTTGGTGCTACAGAAGTTGTTAACCAAAGGTGTCTGTAGCAAACATCCTGATGTTCACCCCTCCACGGAGCCGATGAATGCCCAGAAGCAATTGGCTGGTAAGTGACAGGAAGGATATTACAGCAGTCTAGCCTCAATGTTACCAAGGCACGTGTAACCAGATTTCAGATTTGGCAACAGAGATGTCAAGATATTCATAAAATATTTCAACTACTTCTTTAGATATAGTATTTCTGTCACTTTGTACATTGATTTTCATTCACAAAGCTAAGCTGGCTCTAGAAATCATGATTCACTGAAGACAGATTTGTGCCTATGCCCTCCACTTCCTTCCTCTTTTATCACCATCTGAGGATCAAGTTAGATTACGTAGAGATCACATATATGCATCCATCTTTACAAGATGAAGTACAGCCCTAATTCAGCTTTTAAGGTTGCCTCTTTTCCCTTTAAAAGGGCTAAAAGGGCAGGGCTCTCAAGACCATAGACTAGCAAAATAGTAAAGACATTAAGGGATTAGAACCCCTTTCGTCTCCCTGCACAACCTCATTCTGAATCAGGGACCCTGATCAGCTCTATAATTTAGCTGTGAAAGATCTCCACCAGTTTGAGATTGACCCTGAAAGCAGCAGTAATGGCAAATTAAGAGATACCAAGCAGCAAGAGATTCCTCAATGCAGGCTTCAAAGCCAGAGCTTCAAACAATGGTCCCATTTGTCTGCTGGGAGGGTCATCTCCACCAAGAGGTACATATTGCAAGCCTGATACAGTACTGCAAAGTAGAAAAAACATATCAAGACAGATGTCAGTAAACTTTTCATTTAACTCAAACAGCCAGCTGCCATTGTTACCCACTCTCCAGTAATGAATGACAGCAGAAATTTCCCTGTCACCTTGGGAACATGTTTAACTTCTGACAAAATGTTAACTAACCACTTTGAGTGCTATTATGTTTGCTATTTCTCAACAGCTTTCTGAAGATATGCTGCACTTTTAAAACACCAAGATGTGCCAAACTTTATTTCAAAGACTTAGCGAGGGGGGAACGTGTCACTAAGATTTTATAACTAGTTTTTTCACTATATCACAACATTTTAAAATTATTATTACTATTATTCTAATGGATTTGTCACCTTTTTTTGCTGCAGGATAGGATAATGAAAGGCATATGGATGTGGAAGGGAATTATTAAGCCTATATTGCTGCAACCCTAAGCCAGATTTCAGAAAACTATTTTAGGCCTGCCAAAGTCTTATGTGGGTACAGATATTTTTCTTTGGACATCCAACATCCATGCCATGTTATCAATTGGTTTCAAAAGTGGCCTCTGTTCAAAGGTGCTTTTCCATGTTGCATGGAAATGTAGGATCACCAGACCCTCTTAAACTGTCAGAATAAGAGAGTTCCCACATCCACCCAATCTCCACCCCCATTCCCACCCTAGCTTTCCTGCTGTTGCAGAGGTAAGAGGCTGCAAAGTGTTGAGCTAGCAAGTCGGCTGGGGCAACTTTCCCTACCGCTTTTTGTTTGTGTCTCCGTTTTTTCTTCCCAGTGCTTTCTAGGAAATGTTGTTCCCAGAATACATAACATTAAGATTTCATGTATCCTGGGACCTCTGTTTCTCAGAATGCATCCGAGCATGAAGGTACCCAAGGGGAAGAAGAAGGGGATGTGGACAGAAAGGGAGAATTTTCATTCTTTGGGAGCAGCTGGCTAGCCTGTCCACCAACTGCCACTAACAACACAGTTTTTGTAGCAGCAGGTAAGTGGAAGAAGAATGGGGGTAAGTCACTGTATAAACATATAGAGCTGCCTTATGTCAAGTCAGAAGAACATTGGACTGTCTAGCCCAGTCCTGTCTACTTGGACTAGCAGTAGGTCTCCTGGGTCTCAGGAAGAAATGGCAGCTCCATCTACACATTACAAAGTCCTCACGTTTGTTGTGGAGCAACATGAAGACTTGTATCACATGTACAGTGGGGAGTTTTGTGCCTTCCAGATACACACCAGGTCTTTTCTTTTGGTGACCAAAGCACGTAGGGAGAAGTGGCTCTGTTGTAAAAAGTGCATTATTATGTCGCTATGAGAGAGCATCAATGAACAGTATTGTTGTTAACAAAAGCTTTATTGAACTGCAAAGCATGGGCCCAGAGTGGTGGAGCTCTGCTCCCTTAGAACCATTCCCCCCACAAACACAGTTTCTGT
Organism: Lepidodactylus listeri; assembly: GCA_029233225.1. Lineage (NCBI taxonomy): Eukaryota > Metazoa > Chordata > Lepidosauria > Squamata > Gekkonidae > Lepidodactylus > Lepidodactylus listeri. The sequence goes on from JARCFY010000004.1 coordinate 93,753,277, forward strand.
TAACATAGTTCCATTTATCATGATACAGTGGCTACACAAAAATTTCACAATGGAGTGTGCCAATAATAATAATTCCATGGTGCAGCTTGAGGACACAAAAACAACAAGGAGGGGAGGCTACAGCTACTTCTCCCTGTGCAGTGTGGCTGTAAATAGAAAAAAGCTGGTGTCCATTGGGAAGACACAAAACTCCCATTCACATGTCAGACAAAGTCCTATTGTTGTTCCCAATCAATACATGGACTTTGTAATGTCTAGGTGGACTCTTTAGGGAACAAAGTGTTGCAAAACTTTGGAATGCACAGATAAATAAAGCTTTCAACCCACTCTGATCTGCCCTGTAAGTTGTAGTACAGGAAATCTGCTCATTATCAGCTGCCTAAACGAAAACCACTTAAGAAAACAACCATATTATTTACAATATTGGAAGGGGAAAAAATATTGAGAGCAACTCAGTCTGTAGTGCAGCAAGTGATACTGCCACCTAGTGACTGAACTGATTATTTCATATCCACACACACAAATATGGCTTTGCTGTTTACACTTGGACTTCAATGCTATAAAGTGCTGGGGAACGGGAGGGAATGATGGGGAGGAATGACTGGGTGTTCCACAAACATCTTTGGAAAACTCATAGTCAAGTAAAGGGAGGCCACTGCATATTACTTCCATAAATCCCCAAATTGTATGCCCAAGTTGGGTTGCCAACTTTTAGGTGGGACCTAGAGTTCTCCAAGAATGACAACTGATCTCCAGACGAGAGTTCAATTCCTTGGAGGACACAGCTACTTCCAAGGGTGAATTTCTATGGCATCACATCCCTGCTGAGCCCTCTCCCCTCTTCAGACTCCATGCTTTCCAGCCACTGCCTCCAAATCTCCAGGAATTTGCCAAACTGGGAGTTAGCATATCCCCAAGCAAGCAACTGGCTGTCTGGCTTAGAGTTTGCTGCTGATACAGACTCAGAGAACCAACCTGTTCCTTACTGTTAACACATAATTAGAGAATGTAACCAAAACTAAAATTTAGTAGCTGATGCAAGGAGGCTATGACAACCCCTCCTTCCCTTTCTCTCCCTCAGAGGCAAGATTTTCCCCCTGTTTCTATTTGCCTTTCTGTCTGAGCAACCCTAGTGGTCTGTTCTTTCCTGAAGAACTCTGGCTGTCCCACCTTGTCTCAGTATTAATAGGTTATGGCTGGCTCAGCCCAGGAACCTGAGGAAACAGTTGGGATTGCCCTTTAACTTAAATCACTGAAAACGGTACTTGAGATATTTTGAAATTCAAAATTAACAAAATATTTTATTCAACATAGAGGGGAAAAGTCTGGTGAAATCAAGGGTTGAAATTTCTGAGGTAACTCAATATAGATGATTCTGAGGAAAAAAGAGTACATGCACAGACTTTAGTTCTTATGTTTCAGGCTATTGAGAGTTTCTTAAGCTATTCAGAGTTACTTAAAATCTTTCTGTTGAGAGGCTTTTGTTCCAATGTTTTCCCAAACACTCCAGTACACTTTCTTTATGTATTTTCTGACTTTTGCTTTCCAGAAGGCTGGTAGACTCTTTCTAGTACCCAAACTGCTTCTCTTGAAACACCAGTACTCATCTTGAGTTTTTAACTTACTCTTAAGGTTTCTACAGGCAGTTTCTAACCTCACCAGACCAGGGATCTCTACACTCTTCAGAGCTAACTCACTGTTTGACTGGGGAGGGAATTTTCTTCTCTCTCTAGAAGATCTATCCCCTTTCCTTGGCCCAAATGGGAGTTTTCACCTACTTCCCAGATTTCCTTGCCAACTTTCCCCCCGTTCTTCTGCCTGTGTTAAACAGCTCTCAAGCTAAGCCTGAATCCTGAAACTGTCAGTACTCGACTCTTCTCAGCTAGGGCTGAAATCAGACTCAGTCAAGGCAGAAATCTGACTGACTCTCACCTCAACATGCAGCTCTCAAGTCTTTCTCTGCACACTGGTATTAACCAATCAGATCTCTTGGAGCAGCCCCTCACTCAAGGCTGTTTCTGTGAAGAACTGACCCTTCATAGTCTTTCAGCTGTTTGTAGAGCACTTCTAAGCTTTTAAAAAGTGCAGTCCCTCACAGAGGCCTATGGATGCACCATCAAGTTTGGCCAAAGTACAGATTATTGATACCAGGTTAGTTGATAGCAAAGTGGCTAAGTAGACCCATCACACTTTTCAAGAGGCTACTGCCTTCAGAAAGTTCAGCAAAATCTAGTCAAGTTATTTTTATTTTTTGTAATATGTTTGCATTTGATGACACTCTGCAGGCATGCTGTTTAGATTTCCCTGCTCCATTTCCACCTTGCTACTGTGACTGAGAAGCTGGATTTTGACCTTCAGATCTGGAAGCATTCTGATAAGGAATGTGCAGTAAAACCTAACAAGCTGGTAAATGTTAATTAAAATTAATTAAAAACAGCTCTCCCCAGTAGTAAATGGAATAAAACCAAATCTTGTCATGTGAAGAAATTGAATGGTTGACTCTCCAAATGGTAATACCTTTCTGGATTTCTTAAAATAAAAAAGTATTAAGATCTCTTAAGTAAATAAAAACAGTGCGGGCTGTAACTTTTATACGGTCTTGAGCAGAAATTGGGAGAGACCACCTGAGACCTTGGAGAACTGTTGCTTGTTGGTGTTGACAATACTGAGCTAGATGACTCCATGATTGTACTTTATTGGGCAGTCAAACATGTAATAGTCAATCTTCACCTCTGCTGAAATTTATTATCCACATTTCTTAAAGAAATATACATATTTGTAACATTATTTGTCACTGATTACAAATGGGTCATGGTCAATGCAATTTTATCTTCGAGAAAAAGGTAAGGGTAGAGGTAGCTTATAGAGGTTTTTTTTAGTGTGTGTGATGCAGCAACTCAATGAGCCAGATGCCAACCTGGTTTGGTTTGACTTCCTCTATGGCTGCCAGTTTCCAGTAGACTTTGCCTTTGGAGTTACTAATTAGATTTGCTCTCTACCCACAATAGTGATAATTGACATTTTAAGTTTAAACATTTGTTTCTATGGCTTAGGATATACATGGATATGTAAGTGTAGGGAAGAAATCAATGTGGAAGCGAAAGTTTAGTTAATTATACTAATGAGTTACTACACAGTTACAAAGTTTTAGGGCTGACAATTAAGAAATGGGCATAGTTAAAGATTTTCTATTCCTTGGTTCAATCATCAACCAAAAGGTAGACTGCAACCAAGAAATTGGAAGGAGAATGAGACTGGGAAGAGAAGTCATGAAGGAACTAGGGAAAAAATCCTTAAGTGTAAGGAAGTCTCACTGGAGACCAAGACTGAGATCATTCATACTATGGTGTTCCCTCTTACTATGTATGGATGTGAATGTTAGACAGTGAAGAAAACTGACAGAAAGAAAATTGATTCATTTGAAGTGACGCCCACTCATCCATAAACATGGCAAATGGGGTTCAATGTGGCCAAGTGCAAAGTGATGTGCCCTGGGGCCAAAAATCCTGAAACATCAGGATCGGACTATGTGACTATTTTTTAACAGCTAACTTTTCCTTTAAAATTGTGTCGGTGACCAGTTTGGACATGTAATTCCTCCCCCCCCCCCCCCAAAATGCTATGCACATCAATTCATTTACTAAAATACCCAATACTGTCTGAGCTTCTAGATGATCCAATTTTTCTGGAATTCAAGATATTACATCAGCTTTCAGTTGTGCCACAAATACACACTTATTTAGCTACTTTAAACTCCAATAAATCTTCATGTACCAACAGTTTCTCTCTGTATCGCCTTCCATCTCTTTGATCAAGCTCTTCTAACCATCTAGGAATAATCCATGGGTAATTATAACTCCTGAGCTTCTTTTAGCTTAAAAGGAGCCAATTTATCACAAACTGTCATGAATCCTGATTTAAAATTATCAAGAGCCCAATTATCAACAGAAATAAGGGATACGTCTTTCCAATTAAAGTGATTGATTTCACATAAAACCAAGTAACACATCACTTTTTAATTATGCACATTCTTATCATACGTGAAGAGGTTCTCCCACATTTTATTTTCCATTCCAAGAGTGTAATATAACAAACATTAATCATATGCTGGTATAATGCCAAGCCCAATAATGTTTTTGCCTTAATTTGACAGAAACTAATCTATCAAAATATCCTGTCACCTTTAATGGTTCGTCCTGGTTACTTCTACTAATATTTACTCCAATTTGGAGAAGTAAAAAAACCTTGATTTACTTGCTATCTTCAGTCACCCAAGATATTAAATTCAGCCCTCAGATTTAATTTAATTTTGATGGGCCCTGTGCTCGTTCAAGGATCCAGGGCATAATTCCTTTCTCCACAGCTTTATTTTTAATTCAAAAACACACTTTTATTTCATATAACTTTATGCCAAAAGGCAAGATAATCTAGTTTCAGATAAACTGATACAATCCTTATTCATGCAAAACAGAGCCACATGATTCTGCAGAGATGAGCATTGTTATATTATTGCATCATATCTTCAATTTCATCACGCCACAGAATTCAACCTCATGCCATTAATGCAGTCGCAATCAAACCTACTGTCAGGCACGCATCGTGGGAATACTGTTTGTTTTGCTGTCTCTCTTTCACATCAGATAAAAACAAGCCAGGCTTAACAGATGATGACAGTACTTTGCTGGGGGCTAATGCCTATTTACGTATCAAATTCTGCAAAGGGCAACATGGTTTTGCACACAGCACAGAGTCACAGGCCTGTCAAGGGGTCACCATAGCCCCACAGACAAGAATTCCCTCAAGGACCATACTTTATACACACATACCAGATCCAATCCTAACATTACATGAAAGAAATCCTATGACTTGCTCAGTTCCATAGGCCTTTGAGATTAAAGAAATCCCAGAATGTTGTGCCCTTGGTTGTCCCCCTTTCCCATCAGCCCTGCAAGATCAAACCTGGCCTGTTTCTGTTTAACTACCTTGTGGGTAGGTCAAGAAGCCTGTAAGGATGATCTTTGTGCAGACTGCTTTTCTGGTTCCAGTCCACTCTGTGGTAAAAGGTGCTGCGTTGGAAATCCTGTAGCATTAACAGAGCACCTATACCCCCACCTGCCACCAGGTTTATCATCAGTGTTTAAAGAGAGAGGATTGTGTCTGGTCACTTCCATTACATTTTCCTTTCCCAAAGGTGATTGGTATTGGCCATGATGAAAGTACTGACCATAATTTCAGAATGGGCAGGAGGGGGGGGGGGCGTTGCATGAAGTAACATGTATTCAATTCACTCCGGTACACAAGAATCTCTGGAATGGGCCCTGTGGGATTGGGTATTAGTGTGTAATGATCAAACAGATGTGTATAGCAGATCAGATAATTTGGACATTATAACAGTGTGAATGTCATCAGTATTTAGAAAAGACTTCTGGGACAGACCTAAAGACTTTGGTTGAAAACAGATTAAATCCTGAAACTAGTGATGCCAAGTCTCCTGCAATGGCAGGAGATTGTAGATATCCCATCTGTTGCCTTTCAGCACCTTAACGACTGTCGGTGGGAATTGGGGGAAACAGGGCAGACACAACAGCATTGCGCTAGCACGTAACATCACTTCAAGCAAAAACCAGAAGTGATGTCCATCCTAGTACTCTAGAATTTGCTGTTAGAATTAACCATAAAGTTTTGGCTAATCATAGAGCATCCCCCCAGTCATGACATCACTTCACAATCCAGCACGCCTCTCCCTGCCCCCAAATCTTCATGGGGTTACCAGGCCACTGCCTGACATCCCTACCTGTTGCTGTGTGGAAAATAGAAACACATGGAGTTTGAATAATAATATAAAAACTGAAAGAGATAGCCAACTTTTATGCAAATACATGATTTTCCAAGGCAAATGTTAACGCAAAACAGTAAGAATCAACAAAAAATGATTTTTGGAAAGTTTTAAACTTTGAAAAAAATAGGATTGCTTTCAAGTGCCCCATGAAACATTACAATTTCTAATCATATCTGAGCTTCTAGAAGGCCAAAGTCATAAAGGAAATCCGTTTACTTCATGCTACTTTATTTTTCAACCCATGGCATAATCCACAGAGAAAGTAAAACGTTGTTATTTTAAACTAAGGAGACAGGAACTATAACTTTTGTGCAGGAGAATGAACATATTCAGGCATTACACTAGGAATAAAACATGAATTGTTAATGTTATGTAAGTATATATACCATATTATTTATTTAGTACATTTTTATCCTGTCCTTCCTCCAAAGAGCTCTGTGTCGTGTACATCATTCTCCCTCCTCCATTTTTTCCTCACAACAACCCTGTGATGTAGTTTAGACTGACAGAGAATGACTGGTCAAGGTTCACACAGCAAGCCTTATGGCAGAGTGAAGGTTTGAACCTTGGCTTACCAGATCCTAGTCCAACACCTTAACCACTACAGCATGCTGGTGCTATGTTACTTATACTACATTCCCAATCTTAAATTATAAGGATAAAGGAATTGATACAGGAGACACTAATCATGATTTTGTCAATAATGTGCTGTGATAAAAATATGCAATGGATTTAATGGCTGAAGGCTCTGAGAAGACAATCATTTTGGATACATTTAAAAAAAAACATGTTTTGGACAAATGTGGGAGTTATACTAGATAGATATCATGAAACCAGGCACAAAGAAGAGAGGGAGAAGGATCATACATGTGGTGAATGAGAGGTCTGGTGTCAGCCTGTGATTTCACACAGGATAGTTTTCCTACATACAGGTGCATGAAGGCAAACAGCTCCCACAACCTTAAAAATGCATTCTGTGTGAAAAGCATGCAGGGCCCTATTTTGCAGAAGGACATCTACTGAGAAGCACAAAATGGACCAAACAAAGTCCATACCAGGCAGCTGAGCTGAGTCAGACAGCCTTGTAAACATTAAGGTGAATGAAGTCACCTTCAAAGGAAGGGAGAACAAAAGTGCTCACTGAATAGAAAGGCGATTTTGGTTTCTGTGATGCAGAATAGAAGAATGCTAAGTGGAAATTTTTGTAGGTTAAAAGGCATTGATATTCAAGGAAGAAAAATTGTACCTCACTATAGTCAGAGATACGCTTAAAAAATTAGAATAGAAAATAATGCCAGCTTCAAGTCCACTAAAAAACTATGAACCCATTAAAAGTACCCTGTTGCAAAGTCTTTGCAAAAGCAAGGCCCGAGGTGAATAACAAATGACTGGCAGTAGATGCATTTGAATATATTCCATAAAAAGTGCTACTGCCAAAGCTATGTATACAAAAGTATTAATCTAATGCAGGGGTGGCCAACCTGTGGCTCGGGAGCCACATGCGGCTCTTTCACACATATTGTGCGGCTCCTGGCAGGGCGGCTGGGGAAGCAAAGGGGAGGCATGCTTTTTCTCTCTTTCTCCCTTCCTTCCTTCCCTCCTCCCTCCCATCTATTTGCTTTCCTAGTTTCTCTCTCTCTCTTTCTTATAACTGGTTTTCCTCATTTGTTTTTATTTTTGGCAGTCCCATTTAATGTTAATAAAAAGCAAATTTGCATATTTTAAAAAATAAAAACGTGTGTGTGATATTTGTTCCTGTCTTGCGGCTCTCAGACATCTCTATGTGGCTCTTACGTTTATTCTATGTGGCTCTTACGTTAAGCAAGGTTGGCCACCCCTGATCTAATGTAAGAGCATCCGGGGGGGGGGGGGGAATGATCTGTAAGGAACACAGCAACAAAATCCACCAAGAATGATTTTACATGAAACAGTAGGTAATGCAATTGCTTACTCCTCTAACAAATCAAACTATTTCGGAGGACCACCATGTATGTGATACCAGACTCTTATCCAAACTATACCTCACAAGTTGTTATTTGCTTTGAAATTTAAAAGATTACCAATTCTTTGATAGACTGATTACGTTCTGAGCACTTATGGAGAGTTATACAAGCAATACACCTTGACATTGGGACCAATCCCCAGAATTCACCGATGGGGACTGGTATAACTGGCCTGATACTTTAAGACAGTTTCAGGAACTGAACATATCGGGATTATTTATTTTGTCTGAAAAAGTTTTACTGAGCTATTTGGCCTTTCATACTACTTCCACCATCCAGTCCTTTGCACTTGATTTCCAAGGGGTGTGGCCCAGCATCTGGTCTTGAATTCATGAGCGATGCCTCTCCATGAAGCTTTTCATGTGTGCTGACAGCTTCAGAACATCTTCTATAGTCACGGCATTATATAAAGAAGCACGGATTCCTCCCACAGACCTGAAATGCAAATGGACACCACATTTTTCTTTGCTCGCTTAAAAGAAAAAGTATATTAAATTAATTACTCAGTTTCATAATCCAATTTTGTAAGATAGAATGCATATAAAAAGACTTAAATCACTGATAAAAAGTAGCAACCATGCTGGGATCAACACTAATTGAACACCACTTTGGAAAAATTTCAGACCCCAAAAGGAAAGCTGTCCTGATATGCTAAAAGATCTCAGTGTTATTCCACATTTTCTCATCAAGTATCACAGGAAATATATATCACTGTTTTATTATTCTGTGTTGTCTCTGTTACCAGAGGAGGGCAAAATTATCCAATATACATTCTTTCTCAGTATTTTCCACAGAAATGTGCAAATATTTTTTAAAAATTCATAGTTAACATTGATTTAATACAACCTCATATTTCAGAACTTCTCTAAAGAGAATTAAGTCTTGCCATATTTTAGGCAACTTTTTAGAACTCTTGAGCTCTGGTTGCCTCGGCTCTAGATTTGTAGGAAACTTTAATTCTCTAATTGACTTAAGTAACCTCTCTTTAATTTAAATTAATTCTTCTTTTCTTCCCTTCCTTAGGCCAGCTGGACATACTGATATAACACTGAGCGAAATATTTTTAGAACCTAATTTGGAGTGAATGCCTTGAATCTCCATTAGAGAGAGCAGTTGAAATTCTCCTTTGGGGCTGGAAGAACCCTGCGTCCTTTCAGCAATTGCTTCAAAAGGCAGTAGAGTTCTGCTTGTCTTTGGTGATTTCATCAGGAACCGCAATCTGACTGCCTATACTAGGGTTACCATCCTCCAGGTGGGGGCTGGGTATCTCCTGGAATTACAAATGGTCTTTAGATGACAGAAATCAGTTCCACTGGAGAAAATGGCTACTTTGGAGAATGGACTCTATGGCATTATACGCCTTCTAAAGTACCTTCCCTCCCCAAACCCCATCATCCCCAAGGTCCTTCCCCAAATCTCCAGGAATTTCTCAACTCTAGGCTACACACTGACATAATCAATGTAATCACATTCACTACTTGACCCCTCAGTAGCTTAAATTGTTTTACGAAAGAGAAAAAAGCCCAAACTGGGGGCTGATGATATTGAAGCAAAGGCAAAAACAAGGGGAAACGGTGACAGCAAAAAGCATCAAAACAGGTGAACATAAAAACATTTGAACATAAACAGTAAACATAAAAGCACAAATTTCAGCTACCCCACAAACTGATATGAACAAACTATCAGTAAGTATTTTTTCCCAGAGTTTTATCACTGCTTTGTATATCGTTAACATTGCCCTTTTTGTGCACCAAAGTGATCTCTGACAAACATTCTTCAAGATGGGTGTTTGTCTGTGGCAGTAGAAAAGAGCAAGAGTCCAGTAGCACCTTAGAGACTAACAAAATTTGTGGTAGGGTATGAGCTTTCGTGAGTCACTGCTCACAAAGATAGCTGAAGAACTGAGCTGCGACTCACAAAAGCATTCTTCAGCGATTGTCTTACCTATGTCCTTTCAGGGATAGCATGTCGTTTTCTACAGCTTCATCAAGAAATTTCTTTTCCAGGGCCTCATCACCCTTAATACTGCCAATCCGGAAGGGAACATTCATTCTGCTTCCGCTCTTTCTCTCTACAGGACATCTGAAAATTTCACATAAGTATATTTATTGGCTAGTTACTAATCTAGTACATTCTATATCATGTAGATTATGGCTGAGTTCAGTGCTGTTGGGAAGCAAGATTCTCCCTGCTTCCCATAGTACATTATGGTACATTTTCACACATCTTGAAGTCTCCCTAACTTTTCTCTCGTCTTTCCCAAACCTGCTTTGCTGTTAAGTTTTGGGAAAGACTGCAGCAAGCCTGGATGTGGGCAAGAAAGTTCCAGATTTCCCCTGCCCCGTCCCATGGTAGCTGTTTTCCCAACATCAAGAGGCTTTTAAAACTCATATTGTACATAATAATCTGTTTATCAGGTTCTCTGAAATCCCAGCTTTCATTAAAACAAATACATTTCTAGCCTCTTTCACTGCAGAGATATAAGAAGAAAGGCACATCGCCAGCAGGAGCTAGAGAAAGCTGGGATTTCAGAGAAAACAAAGTTGCACTTACCTGTAACTGTTGTTCATCGAGTATCTTCTGTGCAGGCACATATGGGGACTGTGCATGAGCTGGTCTGCTATCAGATATGTCATTACAGCTAAAAGCCTCCAGGGGCACTGTGCACTGGTACCAGAAGCTTGTTCCCACCCAGGAACCACATGCTCCTGTGCAGCAGTGCTCCCACCCTCAGTACCTCAAGCGCTGCTGAAGCCAGAGCATGCAGCAGGGCCAGAGGAAAGGTATGTATGCCTGCACAGAAGATACTTGATGAACAACAGTTACAGTTAAATGCAACTTTGTTTTCATCTTCAATCTTCTGTGCAGTCCCACGAGGGGATTCTAGCAAGCTACTCACCAGGTGGTGGGGCATGCTCTCCTCACTTGAACAGCAAATGAAAAACTTCCTTGCCCCCTTGAGCCTCACATCTTGCCTGCAGATCCAAAGTATAGTGACATACCTTCATACAAACAATTTCCTGTGTACTTTCTGAACTGGCAAACTACCATGAGAGGAATTTTCTGCTACATTTTGGTAGGGCTAGAGTTGGTATCATTCAAATTAATACGTATGCATGAGGCATTGCTGCCATAGCCACTGGACCGTTTCACACTGCCATATAATATATATCTAAGAAATAAGAGTGAAGAAAAAGGTGCAGAAAGTCTGAAGCATTCTGCAAGACAGGATATGATTCCCCATGCATTGAAAGGCTTGTCACATTTCGGTGTGTCCAACGAGGCATTCCCTTGCCTAGGTGGCATTTCACAGGTAAACAGCCCTACTTCAGATAAGAGTTTGCCTTCAGTCAAAAGCAAGGCACAGATACGGCCACCTAAGCTGCATACTGCAGCAGTACATACTGATAAGACATACACACAGCTCAGCGGGACAGTAATTTCACTGCAGTAAGGACCACTACTTTCATTTTGAATTCCTAAACCAGTTAGAGGCAAAAGCTGAATTAGGTACGGTGTGTGTGTGTGGTTCTCTAGGATTTAATCCCAGAGCACCTCACAGCTAGATCTCATAAAATAGTTAGGATGAGGGTACAAATAATACTATAATCTGCAGACCATTCAAAATGTGTTTTTTACTGTCTCACCAGTTTACATTACTTTGAAATGAACATGAAGTTAACATTTCTTTGAAAACTCCAACCGCCCACCCTGCCCATCTCTCTACAGGACAAAAAGCAACACAACAGGGAGGATGCCTTTTCCCTTAAGAGTTAGCTTTTGTCATGCAGATGATGCCTTCATACAAGCAATTTCCTGTGTACTTTCTGAACTGGCAAACTACCATGGGAGGAATGCCTGTCCATCTGAGTTAGTCCCAATCTGATTCACCTGAGTGTAGGCAAATGACATCAGTGCTCAGGAGAGCTCAGTGGAACCTGTGGCCCACTTTCTCTCTCTCAGCCTAAGACACCTCACATTTGTTGTGAGGAAAAAATGGTGGTGGGGAGAAGAATGTATGCTACCCTAAATACAGGGGTCATTTCGTAGAAAAAAAGATGCAGGCACTCATTAGCATAACTCATTAGCATAATTTATTTGCAAATGCCACACCTCCTGACATCGCTGGAAGTGTGTCAGAAGGCAACACCCACTGCTCAGGCTCCACCCCAAAAATCTCCAGGTATTTCCCAACTCAGAGCTGGTGAGCCAGCTTTACATTTTGACTAAGGACACTTTAGGTTTCCTTTGCTCTTGCAGGGAAGCTACCCTACAAGAAGCATGAAAATACAGATAGAGTTAGTATGCTTTTGCTTTTTGCCACAGAGTATCACCATATGTGCCCGCTCCTGGGCGTGTTACTCCCGGAACGGTGTTCCTGTGCATTCCTGCTCAAAATGACCCCTGCCTAAATATAAAAACTGAGTGAATGAAGGGGACTGATCACCAGCAGGTGGGGGGGTGCTATGCTACAGAAATATGGCATAAATGGGCTCTGGTAAGGGTTAAAGGTCTAAAGGAAGTGAAGTGTAGGAAACATGCAGGAATGTCTCTTCTGGAAAGCCTATCCAGTAACAGGTCAATCTAACCAATAAAATAAAATCCTTAATGTCCAAATGTACTTAAAAATAAAAGCAAAGCTAATTCTAACTCATGATTTCCCTGAGTCAAGAACTTCTGCTCCCAAGGAAGAGTTATTTTATATGAATTTTGGTGAAAACAGGAACAAATACCACATGGACGTAGACTGATTTCCAATACCCCCCAAAGGCTAAATTTCACACATACACAGTAACATTGGGAAAAGGCAATTATGTGTTAAGGCAGCTTGTTAACTCCACTCTGAATTTTTGCAAGTCTGCCTACAGCTTAGTTGCCATTTTGCCCTGTTTTTACTTTCCTCGGTCAATCCCAGGCCATTTCACAGATTATATGGAAGTCTGGCACATTTTAAAAAATGTCAGCTCCCATTTACTCAACATGAAGGATTTTTTAAAAAAATCTAGCCATAGGCAATACTCTTCATTACCTCTTTCTATCATGTACTTTAGCTAAAATTTAAAGCATGTTTTCCAGAGTATTTCAAGTCTGCACGTGCAAATCACTGACACTTGCTTGCCTTACTGTAGCTAGTATGTCATGTTCTTACTCGCATTCATATCACAGAAGGGTGCACTTCTAATCATTAGCTTTCTTGCCCGCCACCCACAGTCCTAACATCTAGAAAAGTTTTGGCAACAATTTTATGGTTTAGTCCCATCACTGTGTGAAATGATGAGTGTGTAGGAAGTGATTTATGCCTTACTGTAAGCCACTTTATAGTACAACAAAAAATAATGTAATGGGGAAAAAAGGAAAGCAACTTACACATAGAATCCATTGGAGTTGTCAATAATGTCATAGATCATTTGGGATTTAGTTTGGCTAAGTTCGTCCATAGCCTTAACTCCTCCATTATTTTTAATCCACTCCAGGACCAAACCCATAATGTAGATACTAGGATGAGAACAAAGGATGCACACATTACTTGTAGAGTCAAGTGGGTAGCTATGTTGGTCTGAAGCAGTAGAACAAAGTTTGAGTCCACTGGCTCCTTTAAGATCAATTAAATTTTATTAAAGGTATGAGCTTTCATGTGCAAGCACATTTCCTCAGATACAGTGAAACAATTTCCTCAGCCATTACATATAGGTAAAGAGAGCCCCCACCTCTCTCTACCTATATGTAATGGTTGAGGAAATTCTGTTTCACTCTATCTGAAGATGTGTGCTTGCACACAAAAGCTTATACCTTGAATAAAATTTTGTTGGTATAAAGGTCTCACATTACTTGTAATAAACCATATCTGTTAATTCTGAACATATCTCAACAAAATAGAAAGCTGTGGTTTAGCTTACATTAAATCAAAAAGTTGACACAGGACTGGAGGTGGAGGGAGGAGAAGTCTTTAGTTTCTAAAGCAAAATCCTCATCATCTTTTTTACAAATGCAATACTTTATACACACAGTCTATCTAGATCAGGGTGTGACATGGAGGACAGAAATGTGTCACTATAATGTTTCATTCAAGCATATGAGCCACAAAGCAGGGCAGCGGAGTGGTTAGCATGTTGGGCTAGGGTTTAGAAGACCTGGGCTTCAATCCCCACTCTGCCATGACGCTCGGCCTGCCACTCTGTCAACCTCACAGGATTGTTGTGAGGATAAAACATAAGAGGGAGAATGATGAGCTCCATGGAGGAAGGGCCAGGCGAAAGTGTATTTAATAAAATACTAGAAGGTAAAGTGCCCTTTCACTGAATGTGAATTTTCTCAGGACAATGTAGGATTACTTTCTGTGTAACTTTTAAAAATTTCTGGTTACAACATAGCTCCACTAGGAAACATTTAAGACCTCATAAAAGATACAAATTTAAATAGGGCAGAATTCCCACGATACATTTCTTCAGCTGTACAGATCTGGTCTGATTTGCAGAAATTAAGACATAGACTTTAATAAGAGTAGGGGTGATTTCAAATTTCTCATTCCTGATGTTTCAACAAGAAAAATCTTATTTCTGTCTCATTTCTTCCTTATGTGAAATGAACATGCAATTGTGTTTGAGCCGTTTTTTCTTTCTTCACACCAAATTCTCCCATAAAACGTATTTGTGAATTAGTAAATCAACATACTTTATATAAGTGACATATGCTATTCTTACATATAGAGTACAGGCAGCACATAGAGTACAGACAGTGACATGTGCTATTCTTACATATAGAGTACAGACAGCACCACAACACACATACATAATACAGTAGAATCTACACAGCTAACAGCAACGAGAAATGATCCACTGACAAAAACAAGAGACAGAACAGGGAACACTTGCCCATATCTAAATAAAAGCTCCAAAGATCAGGTGACATTAATTAAGCTTGCCTTGAATGACAACTGAAACATGTCAAGGATATTACCCACACTGGTCTTTTGACTGCATGAACTATTTTCACCACAAATTAATTTCAATCGAAACATAACTTTTTTACTTAATTGGGCGGTTGCTTTGTTTTTTGCAGTAACCAGATAGCACTTTTGCAGCTTGCTTTTCAAACCAAAGATTAAAAAAACAAACTCAGACTCCAGTTGCTCTCACGCAGTTGCTCTCACAGACTCCAGTTGCTCTCACATTTTCAATGCCCATTACTAAATGAAAACGCAAACATTCCTTGCTCACTTTCGCTTTTGTGATTTTAACTGCAAAAGTCTGTTTGAGAGAACACAGATGGTTCCCACGGATGCCACCTAGTAGCAAACACTGCCAGCAAGGGTTTTTTTAAAAAGTGCCATCCCTCCAGCTGGTCAATTTTCACCAACCCCTCCTTTACACTCTCCAAGGGAGTGTTTCAAAAACCATTTACACTTAGAATTTCTCTCAAATGCATCTGCAAGAACTGTTTTTTATTCTTTTACTTTTCATCTCTTTACATAATTAAAATTTACACTCTGTTTCAGAGCCGTATCATCAAGCCTAAGGCCACATCCCAGACATATTGACTATTAATAATATACACTCTGGGAGAAACTGAAGACTCGTGTATGTGATCCCTCTCCCAGCACACACTTCAAGTTTCCTGGATTTCAACAAGCCACAGACTGTACTTAGATTACAAACCAGCGAACTTTGGTTTCTTTCTATAAACCAGCATGCAATGCTTATTTGCAAGCATAAATAAGAGTTTACCAGCTATTAAAACCAAACCAATTAGTTCATGGCATGAGAGGGATTGTGCACGCAAACCCCCAGTTCTTTTCAGTCTTGTTCAGATAGCATGCAATCATCATACTGTCCAAAGACTTTTCATAAAGCATCTCAAGAATCCTTGCAGCCACCCTGGTACATAGAATAGTGTTGTTATGCCCATACTTCATATAGGGAGCTCAGGGACAGTAGCTATCCAGGGCTATCTAGTAAATTCATGGCTGTGGCTAGATCTGAAGCAGGGACTTCACAAGTCTCAGTTCAGTAACTATACTACTTACAAAACAAAGTTTTTCACATTCAACTTCAAAATGGTGATAGCCATGCAGCACATTTAGCTCAACACACAGCACACTTACAAGCAAATTAACAAGAGGCAATTGCATTACTGTCTCTGCAGTGACTGCACAACAATCTATGGATTGCTCCTTTGGGGGATAAAATGCACTTGCACACAATTCATCTGGTCTTCACAGTCCACACACTGAGAGAGGCATCATTCAGCAATATTTACTTTCCTGTCTATGTAGCTGACATTTAGGGGCATCCTGACCAAGATGCCTGCCTTCTTCTCTAGGGACGTGCTGGCTGGTCACTACTTTAGAATTTGGATCATCATTTGCTGTACAGACATGCCTTGTACCTGCAAAAGGTGCTCTTCTACCAGCCCTTGAATCTGGTCACCAACCTACCACCAGTGCAGCTGCAATCTACCATAGATGAACTGCCCAGTTTCCGAAATAACAAACTCTGCTGAAGCAGATGTCCTTCAAACATCCCTGCCCGTGACATTCATTGCTCAAGCCAATATTTCCTGATTCCAGCCCAGCAAATCCATCCTTCCTCTCTGGAACTGCCTCTCAGTTCCTGTGTGAGACCATCTCTCTCACTTCCCCCATAAGCCTTCCCCAAACCCAGATTTTCTGTACAGCCTTTTGGTACCCTTTTGTTCTTCTCTCCTACTGAAACCCTGCAAATAGGATGGACACATTATTCCCATTTATGTCCACTTCCACTTCCTCCTTTTATTGTTTCCTTTGTCTCACAAGTTAGACTTTAAGCACTGTGTAGCAAGGACCGGTCATGTTGTATATTCTGGTGGCAACAACCATTCATCAACCACCCCAGAAAAAGTCCATCGGCTTAGTAATCAATGAACCCTATGCCTAAGAGTTTCATTCTATTGATAAGGAATTTATAATGTCAGTTGTGAAAGAACTCAATATGGGACAGATCTGAATGTTTTATTATTTATTAAAATATTTATTTCCTGTTTTCCCTCATGGTTCAAGATGCCTTACAATAATAAATATACCCAGCTAAAATAAAAAATAAAATAGCAAAGCCCAGATCTACTGTCCTCCCCCCTCTTAAAAGATGCCTGCCATTCAAACCCCCTCAAAAGAAGAAGAGAGATTGGATTTATATCCCACCCGTCACTCAGTTGGGAGTCTCAGAGCAGCTTACAAACTTATTTCCCTTCCCCTCCCCACAACAGACACCTTGTGAGGTAGGTGGGGCTGAGAGAGCTCTGAGACAACGGTCCTTGAGAGAACAGCTGGTACAGAGCTATGGCTTGCTTAAGGTCATCCAGAAGGTGCAAGTGGAGGAGTGGGGAATCAAACCCGGTTCTCCAAGATTAGAGTCCGCACACTTAACCACTACACCAAACTGGCTCTCAAACAGGCAGGCCTTGCAGCACCTCCTGATGATCTCCAGGGAAGCCCCACCCTACCTCTTCAGGGAGGCCATTCCACAGAGCCACAATGGAACAGGCCAGGTGCCAGATGAGCCACCCTAAGTAGTGGAATAGCCAACAGATGGCTGCCTGACAACAGTAGTTGGCACACAAGAACCCATGGAAGGAGATGGTCCGGCGAATATATTTCAATCCACTTTCAAGACACAGGATGACATTAACAGATGCTACGATGTAAGTCACTGTTTGCAGTGAAGTACCACAATAGACTTACAGGATTGATGACTTGTTGCATATACAGTGCAATAAGCACTTTATTTTACTGTTCCTTAAATATTGTTCTTCCTTAGCAGTCCTCTCTGGCTATATTCACCCTTCTCTCTCTCTCTACTTTGCAGATCCATTTCAGCAATGCTCCCCTCAACTGCTAGCAGGCTAGACTAATGCCAGGTTCAGAATCCTCCAGATTCTGCATCCAACTAAAATGTCAAAGACTTCACTGTCCACCAAAGTACACCCACTAAATAACTGGGGGGGGGGGGGGGTGACCCACTTTAAAGCCACACAGCAAGTTTCCATGCCATCCCCTGGGCAGGTTTAGTCACAGATTTAAATATCAGACAAATCCTTGTAGCTAAGAAATGAGATTTCTCCCTGGGGCGGACACTATTAATCTTCACCCAGGAGATTAATGTCAGGAAGACAGGGCTCCTTTTGGCAAGAGGTTAAAATGATCAGCATTACACTAATTTAATTCAGTGCTTTGCTAGGCAACTCATGGACATTCAGTTCAGGTTTCTAGTCAGTTAATGCCAGCCACACAATAGAGAGAAAAGTAGTGAAAAAAGGGGAAATAGGGTGGCCAATTTCTTGCAGTACACTAGCAGAATTTTAAAATCAAGACACAAGCAGTGTATTCTGCCAAATTTGCAAGTTAATATTAAGACATCAAAACAGAATATTATTTAATATGGGTCGCCAGCGTACACCCATATGCATGCATTTGGAAGGCTTCAGTTGGGCCAACTGCTTTCACTCACCTTTATTGCAGTATGAAGTTCAATTATTGTACATTTTAATGAGTTTTGTGGTTATTGCCTCAAGCAGTATTCATGGATTTTCTTAATCAAATTCCCCTCCAAATGCATAAGAAACTCTCTCCACACAGTCAGAACAAGTTTTATGTATTAAAAAAAATAAAAAATTGTGAATCTGCACACACAAACACAAAGGTCAGTGAAACTCTCACCCAAGATCTACAGGGCACAACAGATCTTTCTACAAACCTGAAAAGGGCCCCAGGTTTGCAGGAAAATGTGAAATCTAAAAAAGAATACATTGGCGGGGGGGTATGAAACCCAAAAATGATAAGAGGTGCACCTGTAGCTTTAAGCATCAGATTACCGCAGTGGCTGTTGCTAGGCAACCACGGTATTCCAGGCTGGGTTCCTCTGAGTAAAACACCGGGGGGGGGGGGGGGCCTTTCCAGACCTATTTTGGACTTTGAGGGGAGGACTCATTGGGGCCAGGGTTAGGCTAGGGTTGCTAGCTCCAGGTTGGAAATTTCCTGGACATAATGTGGTGGAATTTGAGGTGCAATAAATACAGCTGAAGACAGGAGGCAGATGAACAGTTGGTTGGTGAATGACTGAGGAAAGAATGAGGCAGGGAAAGGGGAGAGGATACGGAGGTTGCCAGGAGGAGGGAAATAAGAGGAGGGAAAAGAGGAAATAGTGTGGGAAGCAGAATACAGGGGAATGTGAGGTCCCCCATGTACTTGTTAGGGTTGCCAGCCTCCAGGTGGGGCCTGGAGATCTCCCACTTTTACAACTGATCTCCAGCTGACAGATCAGCTCCTGTGGAGAAAATGGCTGCTTTGGAGGGTGGATTCTATGGCACTGTACCATGCTAAGGTCAGTCTCCTCCCCAATCCCCACATGCTCCTGGATCTACCCCCAAAGTCTCCAGGTATTTTCCAAACCAGACCTGGCAACCCTAGTACTTGTGGATTTCCTGCCACACAAGTGCTCCTACCCAGTGGCCACAAAGCTGGCCCAAAGTTTACCTAGGTAGAGGCTGCCAAGGTAGGAGGTAAAGCTTAAGACAGAGGGACAGATAAAGGTAGGTTGGCTGTTGGTCAGACAGAGATACAGTTGCCAACTCCAGCTTAGGAAATTTCAAGGAATTTGGGGCTTGGACCCTGGAGACAGTGAAGTCTGAGGAGGGAAGGGACCTCAGAGAGATATAATGCCATGGAGTCCACCCCACAATGCAGCCATTTTCTCCAGGGGAATGAGGGTCACCAACCTCCAGGTGGGAGCTGGAGATCACCCAGAATTACAACTGCTCTCCAGATGACAGGAGAAAATGGCTGCTTTGG
The DNA here is from genome assembly GCA_029233225.1 of Lepidodactylus listeri. Lineage (NCBI taxonomy): Eukaryota > Metazoa > Chordata > Lepidosauria > Squamata > Gekkonidae > Lepidodactylus > Lepidodactylus listeri. The sequence continues at coordinate 93,772,940 of JARCFY010000004.1, forward strand.
AAGGTGGACTCTATGGCATTACACCCTGCTGAGGTCACTTCCCACCCCAAACCTTACCCTCCCAAGGCTCCACCGCAAATATCCAGGAATTTCTTGACCAGGAGATGGCGACCCTATGGGAAAACTGAGCTCTGTAGTGGGGAGATCTGTTGTGACTCCAGGAAATCTCCAGGCCACACCTGGCGGTTGATAACACTAGGAGAGAAGGAAGCAGGAAAAGGGGAGAGGCTATGGACCCTTTCAGGAAAGGGAAGGAGGAAATAGTGGAGAAAAGGGAAATGAGATGCCTCCTGCCAAGTCCTTGCGGGTTCCCACTTGTTAACATCTAATTTGATTTTAAGTACATTTATTCTTTTTGATAGCAGGCATACTGTGACCTTTTTTCAGGATACATTTAAGAACCACAACATGGATAGAGGAAATACAACTAACTTGAAATGGAAAAAATGGCTGTTTGCTATGACTTGTTTCCTAAGAAATCCCTTCTCTATCAAGATTTCCCTTGTCTGGCATTAACTGACAAAGGCATTTTCTCGCCACAGAACCATCCAAGGATGCTATTATTCCAGTCAATCATTAACAATGTTCACATTACATGGATAAAATGGAGAAGGGGAGAATGATGTTACAAGGTGCTTTGGGGAACCCTCTTGAAGAAAAAGGCAGGGTATAAATATTCTAAATAAAAATACATTGTTTAGATTGGGGGGGAGTGTTAGATAAGAAGGGTGTTTTCTATTGTTTTTAGAATTGTCTCTGTTTGGAATGTTACTGTCATTTCTGCCTGCTATCAACTTGTTAGCCTACTCAGTCCTGGAAAAAGACAGCATATAAATGTCTTAATTAGTAAATAAATTCTCAGCTTCTGTCACTGCCATGTTGCATAGGGCTGAACTTCACTGCATTCTCAAATACTTGGGGAAACAAAATGAATGGCTTTAGATGAAAAGCTTGGCACATTCAAGAACATGTCCAATATGGAATCAGTGGCTTTTGCCAAATCCAATAAATAAATAACAGGTTTATAAGATGGGGGGGAGCCCAGCCTATTATACATGCTAAACACCGTATTACAAAATCAAATACTATTTTAGTCTGGAAACGGTTATTTCATTAGTAGTCTATGTTTTTATGCTGGACTAGGTTTTTAATGCTGGATTGAATTAGTATCATCTAATGTTTTATTTTTATTATTTTGTAAGCCCCCTCAGGCAGGTTTCTGGAGAGTCAGCATAAAAATTTTCTAAATAATCATGGAAGAAGAAGAAGGAAGAGGAGGAGATTAGATTTGATACCCAGCTAAAATAAAAAATAAAATAGCAAAGCCCAGATCTATTCTCCTTCCCCCTCTTAAAAGATGCCTGCCATTCAAACCCCCTCAAAAGAAGAAGAAGAAGAAGAAGAGATTGGATTTATATCCCACCCTCCACTCATTTGGAGTCTCAGAGCAGTTTACAAACTCCTTTCCCTTCCCCTCCCCACAACAGACACCCTGTGAGGTAGGTTGGGCTGAGAGAGCTCTGAGACAAGTGTCCTTGAGAGAACAGCTGGTACAGAGCTATGGCTTGCCCAAAGTCATCCAGCAGGTACAAGTGGAGGAGTGGGAAATCAAACCCAGTTCTCCCAGATTAGAGTCCGCGCACTTAACCACTACACCAAACTGTAACTGAAGGTAAATACCAAAATATGTGTTTAAAGCCCTGGATTTGAAAAAGTTCTTCCTGCCCTTAGAAGCAAGATAAAAAGATTTATTTTTTTAAAAAAAATGTTAATTTTTTATTAAGAAAGATAACTTCTAGACTTCTAAATAGAAGATTCACAAACAGCAAACCTTACCAAAATGAAACACTTATTTTATATATTCCTTATACTGTTATAAAAGAGTTGTAATAACCCGGTGAAACCACTTGCAAAAATTCAGTTTTCTGTTCATATAATGTCAATGTATTATAAAATTCAGAGGTCTCTGTATTTGCACACCACTGTTCAGCTTTAGCATGACCTAATGATCTTCCTAATAAAGCATAATTTCACTAATGCTAGCAATTTGGATTGAGTCTGCAAACACAACTTTTACAGGAATTCCTTTTTTTGTAACCTCAATGCTGAACTGGTAATTACTTATTTTCATTTATCCATTCTACAGCATGTATAGTCTACCTTTCTCAAGAAGACTCAAGGGGGACAACTATCAGGAGGAAAAGGGCATTGTTGCCATTTCCCAAGATTATTGCAGTACAAAAATGCAATCTGCAGAGATTCAGTACAAAATGTTTAACTGTAGGGAGGCATCTAAACCATGGAAAGGATTGTGAAACCATAAGCAGAGAAAAAAATCCTTCTGAATTTAGATTTTCCACAGACCCAGGATAAGTACTAAATCATTTGCTGGACCTGAAAATCAGTTCTGCTACACTAAATACTTCCACCATGCCAATCTATACCCAGAATAATTTGGTTATGCAACTGGATCAGCATGATACTACACTGTGGTACTGGCAACATGCAAAGAGCTATTTAAATTATAGGATTCTGTTATAAAACTTCTCCCGAGCAAAGCAAGATTGACTCCATGCTCCTTTTTGTTACTGACCTATCAGAAAGCAAATGCATATTTTCTAAAGCAGCTTTACATAGCAAACAATATGTAAACAACTAGCAGGGTATCATATTTTTCAAAATCACCTGAAGCATGGAGGAGTGTTGTATAATGAGCCATTCTCCGACTGTACTTTGTAGTCTAACACTATAGGGCACTCTTTGAGTGCAAAGCCAAGTAAGTCGTCCCGCACTATAACAGCGGTGACTCCAGCAGAGCCTATATTCTTCTGGGCACCAGCAAAAATTACACCAAACTTTTAAAAAGAAAAGAGAAGAGAAGAAATATTAAATAAATTAAGTCATTCGTACACTGCAGCTAGAATTTCCACATATTAGTGCTTCTCTATGTAAGCATTCAGAAGACCATGAATAATGAACATCAGTTTGGCTTACAACACATACATTAGAAAGTAATTTTAAAAATCTCAGATCCAGCCTCATGTTAGGGTGCATATTCCAAACAGAGTGTTAATCTTGTAGGCATTTCCACACAACAGACTTGAACTGGTATAACAGTTGCTATCTGTCCAGTGAAGCCTTGGACCAAGAGTTCTCAGTGGCAGTCTAGAGACCATAGTAATTTGCATTCACTTTAAAAAGTAACTAAGCATTTTTCAGAATTTTTCAAATTCTCTTTTTCAAACAAGTCTTTGCCTGAAGGCTCAAGATGTAAATATACACAAAAGTTAAGAGGGACAGAATTAAAGACCAGAATATAAGGAACGCTAATATAACAGACTACTGTAACGCTCTCTACATGGGGCTGCCCTTGTCACAAATCCGGAAGCTGCAGCTAGTGCAGAATGCGGCAGCCAGGCTGTTGATGGGTCTCCCTAGGAGGGAGCACATCCAGCCTGTGCTGAGGACATTGCACTGGCTGCCAATAGCATACCAAATTCACTTCAAGGTGCTGGTACTTACCTTTAAATCCCTATATGGCCAGGGTCCAGCATACCTGAGGGACCACCTTTCCCTGTATATACCCCAGAAAGCACTATGGTCAGAGTCTCAACATCGGCTGATCCTCCCTTGCCAGGCTCGCTGTCACCAGGGCTAGGGCCTTTTCAGTGGCAGCTCCATACTGGTGGAATGAGCTCCCGGAAGAGATCAGGGCCCTGCAGGATCTACTGCAGTTCCACAGGGCCTGCAAGAGGGAGCTCTTCCACCAGGTCTTCAACTAGGAGCCACCCCACTATTACCACCACCAAACCCTGGCTTAGATAGTCAGCTCAAGTGCAGAACATTGTGACGTCGAGAAATCTATAAAAAATGCCATCTCTGAAATCTGTGAAACATCAACAGCACTATTATTATTATTATTGTATGGTATTGATTTTTTAGAATGATTTTATTGGGTTTTTAATTGTTATTTAAGTGTATTTATATGCCTTGTAACATGTTTTTATAGATGTGAGCCGCCCTGAGCCTGCTTCGCAGGGAGGGCGGGATATAAATGGAATAATAAATAAATAAATAACAGGGGCTTCTAACATAAAATTCTCACCATTCTTACCAAACTACAGTCCCCAAGAGTCTTTGATGGAAGTCATAACATTATAGCAATACAAAAACAATCTAGGTTTGCAGTCCAAATATATCCTGTCAATCTGCACAAAAATTCCCTTCTTGACCCTAAGACTAAGATGTTAAGTTAGACCCTGCAGAAGCAATCCTTTAAGAATGTTACCTTAGAAACATCCACCGGCCTGGAAAGGAAGTTTGATGACATGTCACAAACTAGGACTGCCTTTCCAACATCAGGTACAAAATCAAACTCCACACCATGAACAGTCTCATTTGCGCAGTAATAAACGTAAGAGGCATCTGGGTTAAGGTTCCAAGTGCTTGGGTCAGGGACTTCTGGATTAGGTAAGAAGAAACAGAAACAAGGGCAAATTCTCAATTCAGCAGTTTAATTGTGATAATACATGCTTTCCTTTACACAGTGAACTTCAAACCATGAGTCAGCTCAACGTATTTCCACTGCTTTGCCAACAAAGTTCATCCATTCTTGCATTGCTCTAGAAGGAAAGTTTGCAATGCTAACAACAGAAATCATTGTATTCACACACACACACAAAAATGAGCTAACAATTGGGGACTAAGCTTCTAGCTACCCTGAGGGCCAGGCAAGCTCTGTGGCAGATGTCATGCTATCTCAAAAGGAGGATGACCTCTAATGTAAGACACTTCCCCCCACCAAAAAAAAAAGGAGAAAGCTCCCATGACCCGGATAGCGCAGGCAAGCCCAATCTTGTCAGATCTCAGAGACTAAGCAGAGTCAACTCTGGCAAGTACTTGGATGGGAGACCTCCTTGGAATACCAGCAGTCAAGAGGCAGGGGCAGCCTTTATTCAGCCACCTCTCTGAATATCCTCTTGGGGTCAGTCACCAGAGGTCGCCATGACTTCCACGTGAACACACACTCATGAACATGCACACACATATATATATAAAAAGAGAGAAAGCTAAAGGAAGGAAGGATAATACTGAATTCAAGCTAATCCTGCTCTCCACATTACACCATACCTTCTGACAAAGGCACAGGAGCAGAGAGAGGATTATGCTGCCCCGCACCAGCAGCTGGCTTCCTGGATTGCTAGCAACCTGGCAAGCCTGCTGGTGCAGAGATGGGGGTGCCTTCTGTCTCTGCAACAGCTGGTGGGAGGCAGGCTCCTCTCTTTGCTCTCACACCTCGCTGGTGTGAGAAGTCTCAAGGTAAGAGAGGAGCCTCCCACACACACACCATATACCTAATTGGAAACAACCTTCCCTTTTCTGCAAAGCCCAAAAAGGGAGGGGGGAAAGGTCAGCTCCCCTTTGGGTGAATACGATAAGCCACAGCTCCTTCTGGGAGATGTGGAGTCTCCTAAATCAGTAGGATCATGTCTACTGACTTCAACACGCAGAAATGGATGATCCCAAATAATCTGCTATAATACATGAGGTACATAAGTAATTTTCAAGGCACACTTACCTTTCTCATACTTTCATTTTCTGTACCTATGTGACATCACCCCAACCTTCACAGTGCACTTTCAAACATTGCTTCTGTCATTGTCTTGGTAATTTGGTGTGTGAAGCCAACCAGATCAGCTGCCAGTGACGGTTGTACAATGTGTAGCAGCGATCTATCCCACCCATCTTCCTCATGGTGAGATTAATGAACTCCACATGAATCAGGAATTCACACCTCTCACCTTGGGGAAGGTGCACAGGTTACTACATAGCATCTGATTCCAGAAGCAGGAGAATTCTCTGTCCATACTTAACAAAAACACTTGAAGCCACCCTTCACACCACATGCAATCAAGGACAGGACAGCCCAGAACTTGTAATTCATGGTACCTATAAGAACTCTTAAAACTGGGTCTCTTTGCAAATGAATGATAACATGCACTCACCAAATCATTCAAACTGTTCATTATTATTTTTTTATTAACTGATGTGCTATATTGGAGATGTTTCACAAATTTAAAGCAACATTGTCATCTTAGCATCACTTTCACAAGCAGTACGAATTTTGCCTGGAGATATGCAGAACTTTTGGAGGGATGGTACTCACTGGTACTAAATACCAGCATCATTTTTTAAGGTTCTCCAAGTCCTGAGTGGGGAATGGGTGAAAATCGATGCAACCTAATATATGAGTACTGACACTTTTTAAAATATAAACAGCCCTGTTTAACACTGTCATGGTTGCCAGATTTCCTGAAGCTCATAATCAGAGATAAGGGGACAAAGCCTACCAGCTGAAAGGAGCCTGTTGTAGCAGGAATCAGAGTCTAATGGAGATTTTTTTAAAAATTCTAAATATTCCTGATGCAGAACTGTAGCCCTCTTTCCCATCACTTTTATGATACATTTATTTTGTCCTTATTGTTACTTGCCTTTCAATTAGTCTCTCCCACAGAAAGGCAGGTGAAGTTTTGTCTTTAAAAAAAATTAATCTGTTGGAAGCACCAGATATGGAACTTCCTAGAGCATATCTGGTTAACTCTTGAGATAAGACTATCTAAAAAGGGTCACAGGTCCAAGAGATTCACTGAGCAATCCAATGCTTACCATGGTGAACTTGTTTCATGTCATAATTTTGTGCTGGATCCTTTTCAAAACACCTTTTAAAAGGTCCAAGAAAATGACTCACATTTCCCCCAAAGTGTGAAAGAGACTTAAAAGGTTTCCCATTAGATTGTACAGATAGATCTTCTTTGGAGATGTTTCTTGTGGAATCGCAAAACCTAGATCAGCAGATCATGCAGTGTCCAAATTATAATAGCAAAATGCTATTTACTAGAACAATATGAAGCTGGAAGAACTATTGCTGCTTATAGTGCCTCAATATTGTCAAAGGGCAGTGGCTCAGTAGAACAGCCTCTGTTTTACATACAGAATATCACCGGTTCTATCCCTGGGCTCTCCAGTTATATGACTAAACAGTAGATGATGTGAGAGATCTCCACCTGAGACCCTAGACAACTGCTCCCAATCTGAGTATACCGTACTGACCTTAATGGTTTGATTCCGTAAAAGACAGCTTCATGTTTGTGTTCATACGTGTTCATAAGCTCAGGATTTATTGTTGTTTCTACCATGCTTACAGATTTTTTTTCCAGTTTATTATATATAACAATGAGACATAAGAATTCAATAAAATAATTAGCATGTAGGACAATGTATTTTTCACCTATGCAGAATCTGAAGTGATCTTACTTGTATAAGTAGAAAGTTTAGGATGAACAAGGTTCACTTTGGCATATTTCTCTGCTTCCTTAGCAGCTTTAGCTGACCAGCCTCCAGTAACCACATAATCAGCAATCCTTGCTTCTTTTAACCCAATAAGATTAAGTGGGATACCACTAAATTGTCCAGATCCACCTCCTTGGAGGAAAATCACTTTGTAGTTGTCAGGTATTTTTCTGTGCAAAGGAGAAAAAAGTTTCTTTTTATTTTATCCAATCAGTTCAGAATTTACAACATTCTATTGTTCATGCTATTTTTATTCAAATAAAGCAACCATACAAACACTGAGCGGTGGCATATAAATACACATAACACTCTGTACTCAGTCAGGGTTAAAATTATTTTCCCTTTAACCTTCTTACCCCTCCAGTCCCAGCACCGCACCTATTCAATTATCCAACAAATACAAGATGTCTTGAGATAATAATTTTCTGTTGGATAAACAAGTTCTGCTTAAGTGCACTTACATTTACATAGTAAATATACATAAAATAGTTTGAAATTATGCATTCAGCCAACCAGCCAACAAGTCTGTACAATAACTGTTCTTAATCATTCCATCTACTTGCTAGTTGCAGTCCCCTTCACCTAGATCAAGAACTTCCACAGTTGCAGCTCCCCCTTTTATTGACTTGCCTTTCAGATGATGTATACAAGGCTGTTTCTCTGGCATTTACCACTAATTATAAAAGACAACCCTTTTAGGAAAGCTTTCAGTGGTAAATGGTGGTTTTTTTTGTCTGAAATTCTTTTTTAAAAATGGTACTGATTTTTAAACTATATTATTATGTAGGACACTTTAACCTTTCTGGAAAGATAGCCCTGTACAACACAGTTCCTCCAAGAAAATGGCATTTATGTTTGTAAAAGTAGAGGCAGCAATCTCTGCTAATTTCCTCTCCAACTTTGCCCCCGTGTTGTTGTTCCTGAGGACCCACTAATCCCCACGAACACAACTGAGAAGGGTTCCCTGGGCTACAACAGGAGGGTGAAGCCAGAAAGTCCCCTCCCCAACAAAGTCGGCAGGTGGCTGGATAAATGCCACAAAGCATAAATCTTAAATAAAATAATGTAGTCTAAAAGTTCTACATATACTAGCAATGGACAAATCATCTTAATGAAGCATAAAGTAAAAGTTGTATATCATAGCTGGAAAATTACTAATCAGTGTGACATATCTGTGCCCGTGGCTATACTCTACGAAGTTCTGGCAGAATCTGGAATGTAACCATTCCTCTCCACCAAAACTCCAGACCAAACTGCAGACATTAGAATGATTCCGCAATTCTTTTTGGCCACATACAAAAAAGGTCTAGGAGGTCACCTTACATGCTCCAAGTATCCAGTGCAATCAACAAGAGTGCTTGTGAGGGGTTCCTCATCCTCTTGGAGAGGAGTGACAAGTGGAGTGCCTGAAGGATCTGTCCTGGGACCTGTTTTGTTCAAAATCTTTAGAAATGTCTTGGAGGAAGGAATAGAGGGAATGCTTATTAAATCTGCAGAGGGTACTAAATTGGGAGGAGTCGCAAATACAGTAGAAAACAGAGTCAGGATACAGGATGATCGTGAAAGGCTGGAAAACTAGGCTAAAACAAATAAAATTAATTTCAGTGGGGATAAATGTAACATTCTGCATTTAGATACGAAAAATCAAATGCATAATTATAGGATGGGGGAGACTTGTCTTGGCAGTAGTATGTGCAAAAAGGATCTAGGGGTCTCAGTAGACCATACACTGAGTCAGCAGTGTGATGCGGAAGCCAAATAAGAAAATGCGATAGCAAAAAAAGAAAATGCGATTTTGGGCTCTATCAACAGAAGTATAGTGTCTACGTAAAGTGATGGTATTGCTTTACTCTGCTCTGTTTAGACCTCGCCTAGAGTACTGTGTTCAGTTTTGAGCACCACAATTTAAGAACGATATAGACAAGCTGGAACAGGTCCAGAGGAGAGCAACGAAGATGGTGAGGGGTCTGGAGACCAAGTCCTGTGAAAAAAGATTGAAGGAGCTGGGTATGTTTAGCCTGGAAAGGAAGTGATATGATAACCATCTTCAAGTACTTGAAGAGCTGTCATATAGAGGATGGTAGGGAGTTGTTTTCTGTTGCCCCAGAAGTTTGGACCAGAACCAATGGGTTGAAATTAAATCAAAGAGTTTTCAGCTAGACAGAACTTCCTGACAGTTAGAGCAGTTCCTCAGTGGAACAGGCTTCCTCAGGAGGTAGTGGGATCTCCTTCTTCAGAGGTTTTCAAACAGAGGCTAGATGGCCATCTGACAGCAATGCTGATTCTGTGAACTTAAGCAGGTCATGAGAAGGAGGGCAGGAAGGGTTGCATCAGTGCTTAGTTCTTGTGGCCCTTTCTTACATGCCAGGGAAATGCTGATTGTCACTTTGGGGTCAGGAAGCAATTTTTCTCCAGGCCAGTTTGGTCAAGGATCCTGGAGATCTTTGGTCATCTTCTGGACATGGAACAGCGGTCATTGTGTGTGCGGAGGAGGAGGTATTTGTGAATTTGGACTATATGACCCTCCCAACTCAATGATTCTATGGTGCTTTCACCCTCCATTGAGCACATCAGTAGGACTACAGCACACAAAGCACTCCTGAGATGTCCTGGGCTGTCGGAGGAGGCTGCCTTATGTACTGTGAGCTTTCAATATGTCCCACCCAGTGGCAAAAAATGTTATGAAATATAAAGCCCTATATGGCCTGGGACCTGCTTACCTGAAGGACCGTCTCTCTCCATATGTTCCCCAGCGAGCACTACGGTCTGGATCCCAAAATCAGCTGGTCCTGCCTGGACTGAAAGAGGCACGGCTGGCAACAACACGGGCCAGGGCTTTTTCAGTGGCGGCCCCGCACTGGTGGAACGAGCTCCCGGAGAACATCAGGGCCCTGCGGGATTTGATGCAATTCCGCAGGGCCTGTAAAACGGAGCTCTTCCACCAGGCTTTTAAGTAGGGGCCGCCTAAGGTAAACATCTCAGCCCTGGCCCGGCTCCATCAGCCAGTCCCGTCTCTCCGTAATTACATCTACCAACCTGTTACACAGGAAATATATATGATCCACCTGCTTGGACCCAACTGTGGGTAGAATTGAAATGCCGCCAATGGAGAATGTGAAGAATGTACTGGATGTTTTAATGTTTGATCGTTTATTTTAAACTGACTGTAATTTTAACCTCTGTTGTGAGCCGCTCTGAGCCTGCCTTTGGGTGGAGAGAGCGGGATAGAAGTTTAATAAATAAATAAATAAATAAATAATTATTTCAGAGATACAAGCAGGACATGCCAAGCAGCATCCTAGTTTCCCAGGGATATTAATGTGCTGAAAACAGGGGTCAAGTCTCTCAATAAAGTGTTCAGTCATTTTCCACTTCTATAAAGGAGACACCTTAAACTTCAGCAAATTAGTATAAACTATTCTTAGTTTCTAAATAAGAGGTCTCTAATCTACATCAGCTTGCCTTGGCAAGAGCTGAAAAGCGGAATATAATTTTATAAAATAAAATAAATAAAAATAAATAGTCTTATTCTGAAATAATTTTTTGTTAGCCTTTATGGTTTCACAAGACCCCTAATTATTTTTGTTGCAACAAACAGAGCTCCCCCACAGGAACTGTCTTAAATTTACGTTTCAGGATCAATCTCCCCCACAAACATGAAAAAATGACAAAAATTCATATTTTAAATATATAACTCACAGAAGTTCACGCAGGAGATTTTCCGCTTTTCTGATGATTTTTGAAAAGTCAGAAGTCCTGTGGCTCATTTCTGTGGGAAAAAAATAATGTAACACAGATCATACCACTGAAAAAAGCTTAGTCTTATAAAACTTTAAATTTTACTTATTTTTCTTCAGACAGCTTTCAAATTACCAGAGCTGACATGATAAATTTTTAAATATGTAAGCAGAATCAATCCATTTGTTCAAGTCAGCCTGTGGAGAGTCAGAAAGCGGGGTCACAGATTAATCAGCATTCCTCTGGGCCTAGAAGAAACTTATAATATATTTCATCCCATCCATACAAATACATGAGTCAGAAAAGAAAACAAAACAATTTTATTTCTGAAAGGACATAAACTGAACATACCATGGTAATTGTCTTGCCAAACTCTATTAAAGTGGATTCTTCTCCTGCCTCAGTATTTACTTAGGTATTTATATGCAGCTTCTCCCAATGAGGACCCAAAGCAGCTTACAACATCAAGCCTCCACCAATTTATCTTCACAACAACAATCCTGCAGGATAGGCTCCGCTGAAAAAGAGTGACTGGCCCAAGGTCACCTAGCATGCTTTCATAGCAGAGTAAAGATTTCAACCTTTCCCAGATCCCAGCCTGACATTCTAACCACTACACCATGCTGGCTCTCAATATTTGGGCTGTGAGAGAAGATTATCACTGGCAAAATTCACTTTTGCCCAGAGTAATGCCTGAAGCAATTCTGGCTTCCTTGGAGATCCACATACTTAAGCCTCGCTCCACATCCCAACATACATCCCCATGTGCAATTAAAAGAGCAGCTCTGTAGATGCAAAAACTGTGCACATGGATCTGCCGACTCCAGATGAACTGGGCATCCTTTGTAGGCAGGGAGTTTGGTATGTCCATCAAAGCTCCCGTATCCACTAGGAAACTGCTGGATCAGTGATGGTTCCTTCTTCAGTCTGTTACAGTATTTTTGCAGAAACAGCAAAAGTAGCTAGATGCACCATTTGTTTTATAAGAGAAGTGAGAAGGAACAGAAAAAAGAATGATATAGGAGCCAGATTGTTCCATTTGGACCAGAATAATCCAGATTTAAATCCCTGCTCAGAGGATGACCTTGGACCAGTAACAGTCTTTGTTTAATTTACCTGACAGGGCTGTTCAGAAGATAAAATGAAAAGACCCCCATCTATGCTGCCCTTGGAAGAGGGAAATAAAAATGTGAGTTAACAGTGACTATGTTCAGAATGACACCTTATAGATAACACTGGAAATATATGGTGATTTGATTGAAATATGTAGCTATTCTTTGTTCCAATCACTTTAAAATATAGTTAGATCAAAAAGACTTCTACAAAAAGTAATAAAACCAACCAAGTAAACTTACCAAGAACACTTATGCCAAGGCCTTTATAATCCACCAGTTCCTTTTGGGCTTCTAACAATACCTGCAATTGGACAATATTTCAGTAGAAGTGTACACTTGTCAGTGGCAAACCACACACAGTGTAAATGAAGACACAAATGATCACCTCACCTGTACCAACCCACACACTTGATGAAGTTCTTCTTTTAGCCATGCAGATTCAAACCTCATTGGCAAGACTTGGAGTTTTTGAAGTCCTAATAAGGACTTCTGAATTATGCCCATATCTAGAGATTATGACCCAGTCTCAGAGTTCCAAAAATTCATTATACCACCCTACTCTGGGTTCAAGGTACCAAAAAAAACCCCAACCCAATCCCATATTTTATCTAAGTGTGTTCTTTTTTCTCTTTTGATGTGTAATTACTCTGCAAGAAATCAACACATTCATGTGTGGCACCTTGGCCCAAAAGAAGATGGTGTGTTGTTTTTTTTCAAAGATCAGATCTAGTGCTCCTTCAGGCATCTTTGTTTCGATTTGAAGTAAACTACTTACAAATAGGGGATTTTTAAAACCCAGAGATACATTTATTGTATATAGAAGCTCCTTTCTTAATAAACCAGTCCAATGTAATGGTTAAGAGCAGCAGACTCTAAACTGGAGAACTGGACTTGATTCCCCACTCCTCCCCATGAAGCCCACTGAGTGACCTTGGGGCAGTCACAGTTCTCTCACAACTCTCTCAGCCCCACCTACCTCACAAGGTGCCTGACGTAAGGAAAGGAAGGGAACAGGATTTTAAGCTACTTTTGGACTCGTTAAGGTGGAGAAAAAAAACCTATAAAAACCTACTCTTCCTCTAATAAGAAATCCTCCCAGTTGATAAAATTCTGTTCCATGTCAGAATCTATAACCATTAGATAGTTTGATTTTTCTGCACAGGACACTAAATTTGTGCCTTCTGAAGGAAAATTTTACTTGCAGCAGTTTAGTGCAACAGACTTTCTACATTAAAAGCAATATCAGTTTCCCAGGACTACACAACTACAATGGGACAGAAATGCATACAAAGTGCTGAGGCATGTAATTCTCATGGGAAGCTGGAAAGATTTATTCCACATGAACCACACCTCTCTCCAAATGTGACTGGATGAGACTGCTGCTGATGCAATTTTCTGAACATGAGTTTATAGATTTCTCTATTATTATTACTATATGTTGTTTTAAGTCTATGCTGTCAGTTAAGCTGCCTTAAGTTAAAGAGACACATGTACCAAAGCTTATTACAGCATCATAAAATACTATTTTCAGGTTTCAGAAGATTCTTTAAATCACAGCTTCCCAAATATGAAAACAAGACTAATTTTTAAAAACAATTATAAGCACTCCTAACTGGAAAAACTAGACCATTTTTTTTCACAGCTGTTGTGGGTGCAGGGAAGAAGATAATCTGATTCTTCATAGCAGTACTGACAAATACAAAGAGAACTGTTCTGGAAGCCATGGAATAACTCAGCCTATGAGCCTTTCCCTCCCTATTTACCATGACTTCTCTTGTAATAAAAATCATACAAATTGTTTGTCTCAGAGGAATATGAATTTAGGTCTGGTAATTAAGGTGAAAGATTTGGCAGCATAACCAGAAGAGGGAAAAGCAGACTCCTTTAATGGCAAAGGTGAAGACAAAATGTGCTGCAGGCTCTTTTGAAACCAAAGATCAAAATAGAAACGTGAGTTTCAGCAAACTATGCATGTAAAATGGAGAACAGTGGTTCTAAATGAACTTTTGCCAGATTTTGAGTACATTCATGGCAATGTGAGAAGGATCATATGCTTTTCAATGTATTTGGTAGATAAAAGGAGGGGGGAAGGGACATCATGCAATACAGAATATCTTTTTGCCAGATGCTGTAAGATATCCTTGAAAGAAATTCTCTTTCCCCCTTTGACCACTGTGCTTGGGACAGCATTACTAAGTGCCTCTTCCCGAGAAATGCTCTAGATCTGCAATTTTTCGGCTAAAAAAAAAGAACTAAAAAGAATACTCCAGGCAGAAAATGTTTTAAGCCAAGATAAAAAGAGGCAAGCTTGTAGTAACATGCCAGCAAATTCCGTTTACTCTGCAAAGTCCCGCACAACGTCACTAAGGGACCGTCTATAAAGCATAACTGAGGCTTTTCAGGCACCCATCCTTGCTAGACTTTGTTCCACTTTAACCAGTATGTACGACTAAATCCTTTCTTTGTCACAGTGTTGCTAACTTTTCTTCGAGCTTCGAGCAACAGATATCCGCCCCACTCTACCTCCAGTCTCTCGTTTCCGAAATGCGGATCTCGGAAATCTTCACTAATAAGCAGCTCGCCTGCTGTTGCAAACTTGCACACGCGTACTTGGAAGCACGTTCCATCTAATTCAGCGGAGCTTACTTCTGAGCAAGCCCACCTAGGATCGGGCTGCACAGTCAACTGCAGATTCCCCCCGTCTCCTTAAAGCATCCAGCAGGTTTTTCGAGAGAACCACGCTCAGCAGCTCTGCTGCCCCTTCCTTACCGAACGCGGCAATTTAGCTGGCCCTGCGCCGAAATTCGCCACGTGCTTCTGGGCATCCATGGTCCCGAGCGAAACCCAGTCCCCAGGAAACTTTTAAGGTTCTGTGCGCAGCGCTACCAATCTCGGTATCCCAAATCCAGCGGCGCGCCGAGCCATAACAACGCTCAGCAGTCCTCTTTCCCTATTGGTTATTTGCACATGGGTATGGTAATTCCCAGGCTCGGATTGGTCTAAAACTTGCAGTTTGTGTAATCATTGGCCCGGCGGCCACGAGCACGCTGCGTGTTCGTCCCATCGGTGCAAGGCAGACTGGAGATTGCAACATTCAAGGGGCTGGATGAGGCGGCCGTGGGATAGTGCCAGCCTCGCCCACACACCTCCGCCACTCCCCTTTGGCAGCAGCAAGCCTGGAAAGAATTCTTGGCTCTTGCGCTCCCGTGCAGGCAGCGATTTTTGATCTCGGGGGAGTTTGCTCTTTCATGAAATAGCACAGTAGTATAATGTCTGGTGAGCATTTTTCGTACTCCTTTAAAAATTTACGCATTCCTTTAAAAATGTACGGTCACCTCACAGGCAACGCCTGTGGCTGTGCAGTGAATAGACGGGAGTGAATGGATCTATCCCCACGCGGTCGCTTAGCAGTTATAGATTAACTCCGCGAAATTAGCTGCTTGCTATTCTGCTGATGTAGCCCATTCCAAAGTATACCTCTTGTCTATAAAACTGCACTAAAACCTTCTAAATCTTGTACTTTAAAAAAAGGAGGGCATCGAACGAATGGACATCGGGCTTCTCCAAATAGCCACAGAAGGCATTGAATTTCCAAATAACAATTGGAATGCAGTAACATTGGACATTTGGGGACTGACTCCTAAAGTTGGCTGCTTTAGGCATGTTTCACCAGGCTATAACCTTGTACCAGTATCAGTTAATTTTCACTTAAATTTGTTACATCGAGCTTCTGATCTTTTTCACCTATTCTCTTTTAGCACACAGAGGAATCAGAGTTTGAAGGTTTGACAGGATTCACTCTATCCCCTTTTCCCCATGAATCTACACTTATGAGACTCATGGCAGAATGAACCCTCTGTCTTAACGCCTTCCACAACCCTTTAACCTGACCCTATAATGAGGTTGATTTCTATACTTATTTGAAGTATGGAGAAAGCTTATCCTATTGAAAAAAATGTTGTTCGTCATTAAGGTGTCAGTGGACTTTTATTTTGCGACAATAGACTAACACAGCTACCCCTTTGCAGGCCTAAAGACCACTAACCAGACCTTCCAATTGACTGTTGACATCACTGGAAAGGCTAAACAATGATTAAAAAAATAAAATAAAAGGGGAACTTCCAGTTGAAGGTTTTCTGTCTCCAGCCCCAATGCCCACCCGTTCCATCAGTCACTCCAACTTTTTATAGCCATAGACATACACTGATGAGCTGGGATTGTGCCTGCCCACTTTTGGCCTCACAACGAAGTGTAAGTAATAAATTAAAGCCATGCAAACACTTGCCCTTCCAAAAGACCACTGTGCAGCATTTGAAAGACAGGATTCTGCTGAATTTGCCTACTGTATTAGTATCTACCCTGTAAATGTGCTACTGAGGGACCACAGCAATGCACTGGGATTTCAGAATGGCTAGTGCTACACACTCAGATGGAGTAGCTACAAATAACAACAGTGAACTTCTCTATAGAGCTTTTAAAACATGTTTCAAGTCCTTCATTAGATATAGCTTAAAAATGTAGGAAAATAATGTAGCAACTCAACCTTTTACAGCAGATTTCTATTGGGAGAATAATAGGCACTGGGTCATCCTTTGAGTTCTTATGAACAGTTGTGCAGTTCAGCGGGTTGGATCCTAACCCATCCTACTGCATTGCAATGGCCAAGATGAACCTGCCTAGGTCTGTGGGAAATGATAACCTTTGTAATGGCATTCTGCTGGATTATATCCCATCCAGACCACATGTGTTAGAGTCAATGATGGGCTGTTAATAGTGCTCTGCATTATCTGCAGTAGTGCCATGCAAGCATGGGACTGCACGGTGGTGAGCCACTCATTGTTTCCAGTTCACAAAAGAACATGGTTGCTGTGATTGCAGGGACGTTCAGTTGATGGTTCAGATGCTGGTACCTATCTGCAGTTTGCTCTGTCAAGGAAGCCTGAATGTTAGTTTTGAAATGTCAGCAAGAAAAATAAATAAACATCTGAAGTCAACTAGAAGAATTAAAGCTAAAAAAAGAAATGAGAGAAGAATCCTGAGGTAGCTCCAAGAAAACAAAACACAGAGTCTAACAGTGTTATGGCAGTGAGAAGAAAACTGAGCAGGACTTCCGTCTCAGCACTCTCAGAGAGGGCAACAATCTTCCTCATGGGAGGAGATCTGAACACTGATTTCTACATTAGAGCTCTAGGCATTTCCAAGGGGGCTTGTACACCAGAGCAGAACCCTTGTGTACGACTGCACAGAGGAAGAAGACACACATCTCCACATTCATTCCTTGCACAAAGGGCTACCCTTCAGAATACCATAACCAGAGCCCCACACTGACACAGTAAAAATCTGTAGAAAAACTGGCCTGCACGGCGACAGAAAAACCAACAGATATGAGAATCCAATAATGTAGCAGAACCATTCTGGAATCAGTACATCTGTTTAAAACTAAGCTCCTTCCATCCTCATCCTTTCTCTGCTGGCCTAGATGTTCTTTTTCATTAACTGGTCACAGAAAAATTGGGTAAGACTAAACAAATGGTGTTGGACTGCAGTCCTAAGAACTCTCTCCTGGGAGTAAGCTCCAATCATTGACTAACATTTGAATTACTTCCAAGTAGATCTGCTTAGCATTTTAATTACTTTAATGTAATAGGGACAACTTGGAGCTCTTCATGGCATCTGAACATTTCTTTCAGCATTTGATTACCAGAAAGTTGAAAAGTGGTGTGATTTCAGTGTAATAATGGGAAACTGAAAAACAGGGTAGTTCAGGGTAAATGGATAAGGAACTCAGACAATTGTTGCAACCTACTGCCCACTGAAAGTAACAAGGTGAAATCCACC
The DNA here is from genome assembly GCA_029233225.1 of Lepidodactylus listeri. NCBI lineage: Eukaryota > Metazoa > Chordata > Lepidosauria > Squamata > Gekkonidae > Lepidodactylus > Lepidodactylus listeri. Next base: position 93,790,981 of record JARCFY010000004.1, read on the forward strand.
AGTTTTAATGGATGTGTGCCTGCAGTGATCACTGCACATTTCAGAGATTACAAAACCGACAAACCAACGTCATATATTGAAGGACAAACACTTTAATCGGTCATGCAGCAACCTGGCAACAACTTTTTAAAATTACTGCAAAAGACCTTTTATGAGGAAGAAGAAACCTATGCTTCACATAGGGTTCAATAATGCTGCAAACAATTGAGAAGCTGTCCAAGCAGCCAATCTAAGCAGAAACTCTTCCAAATTATTACAAAATATCATCAGAAGTCAGCAGAAGTTGTAGAATGACAAACACAGTAGGACATATTGTGCAAAAGAAGGTGGTCAGCATATTGATTTAAAGCTTTTGCCCTGGCAAACATGACATGCTCACAAGTAAAACATTAACCACTATGCATGGTACTTCTTACTACAATGGAACTATAATGAACCAACTTTACATACCAACTTAAAGTCCTCTCAAAGTACAAAAACTTTAAAAAATAAGTCCAAGCCTTGAAATGCAAGGGAGAACATTTAATTATAGGACACAAAGCAGTGAATTATCTGTGTAGACTTCATTTAAGTAACATCAAAAACTTCCTCTGTTGTAATTTTAGTGAAAGAACTTATCCCTGACTCCCTGGTTTTCAAAAACAAAATGTAACTTTTTGATCCAGTGAGTCTTGATGACTTTTTTGTTGTTGTTAGGAATGTTTTACTTTCTGCTAAAGTAATATTCAAGGCAGCTTACAAAATGTAAACCATGAAACAAATCCAGCAATAAAAATACTAAAATAAATCAAAGGACTGGTTACTTTCACTTTAGTTGTATGTTAAAAGTACAGGTAAATAGGACAGACTTCACTTGATGCCTTAAAAAAAGAATAAAGTAAGCACTAGGCATATCTGTCTTTCAAAGGAACTTAATCATTGGAGTGCTGCCACAGAAAAGGGCTTCTTTCTAATCACTACCCATTTAACTTGTGAGTGCAGAAGGCATTTGGCAAAGGACTTCTGAAGCAGGTTTTAAGCGATGGGCAGGTTCACATGGAAGTGGTTCTTAAAATACCTTGGTCCAAGATCATTTAAGCTTTGCAAGTCAAAGTCAGCCCGTTGAATTGTGCTTGAAAATAAACTGGCAACCTGCGAAGTTCTTGACACGGGGGAATATATTCATGATAACCAGTCCAAGTCATATTCTGGACCAGCTGAGGTTTCTGCCCATCTTCAAAGGCAGCCTCATATACAACCAACTGACGTAAGCAAGCCTGGATGTCACCAGAGTAGCATCAAAATATTCACTACATACAATATGCTCAACTGGGGCTATAGAGAATATATAGGAAGACAGGCTCTGTTCAAACAGACCAAAAATTTACAGCTTTATTTTAAAAAATGGAGGAAGAGCTCATCCCTGAATTTCTCTACACTCGACAACAGACAGCTAAATGGATTAACTCCATTGAAAAGCACTGCAGATAAGTTTATCTGACTCACCTGCCCTGTTATACCTGGTAGTGATGTCCTATTGCCACATTCAAAGCATTGTAATGAACATGCATACAGAGCAGCCATGAACCACCAACAGAAATATCACATTGCAGTGCAATGTCTTATGAAGCAAATAAACAAACAGTTTTCAACTTAGGGTGCGGTCACGTGGTTGTTTTGATCGGGTTCACCGCTGTTCCCTCTCGCATTTAAATCTGCTGATCAGATGGGCCGATCCGCCTCCCGTGCCAAAGTGGGCTCACTCCCGCAATGCTCCCGGTTCCCTAGCGCGTTTTCTGACACCGGGAAAATCCACTACTTTCCCAGTATTTGCGCTTTAAATCTGCTTTTTCGCCAATATGGACAGACATCTCTCACATGCATTGCAATTAAGGTCGTCTGATTATTCTTCGCACAATTTTTTTTAAGCGGCCTCCTTTGAGCACATGAGAACTTGTGTGCTGAACTAATTCAACAAATTAAATGTGCAAGCGCATATATAGCTGTGGTGTTAGATGAAGACAATAACCTTGGAATATTCAGTTTAAACAGTGCAATTTCTCATTTAAAGACTCAGTCATGGAAAAAAGGCAAAGTTTAAAAGATACACCTCTTTAATTTTCACATTTGACACCCAATAATAATAGAAATTTAGTTTTTAATTCAATACTCTGAAGTATCATGCACTGAAATTGTTACCAAATTACTTGCCAACATGATTAGCTGAAAAAGGAAAAATACTCATTTTATTCACTCAGATGTTATCATTTTAAAAAATCTTTACTCATTTTAGAATCATTCAAATAATAATACTTTATAAAACCATAGGAAGTAAAATGTACTATCAATTGCTTTGGATGCTTCCAGCAAATATTCTTGCTAAAGTTACATAGCAAGAACACAGACATAACTTGCTTTAAAGATTTTAAAGCATATATTTATTTAAAGATCCACATAATGAATGAATCCTCAGCAATCCAATACTCCTATCCACTGGGAGTGGAGTTTTCAAACACTTCCCATAGAATGGATGTTTTCTTGTATTTCAGAATCAGACCCTATTGTATCATTTCTAGAAGGGTCAGTTTGATGTATACTTTGATCTCCTCTAGCAGACAAACTTGTCGTATGGCGAAGTCTTTTAGAAGAAAGTTTCTTGCTATCACTACTAGCAGCAATGCTGTATTTGTTACTATTCCCACTATACAGATTTACACTGGGATCAGAGACTGAATGATGATCAGTAACCTGCTGTCTCATAGAAGACACTCTTTCTTCCAAATCCATAGGTTTGCTGCTTTTCTCAGAAGATGCTGACTGGGGTTTTTTTGGTGCATTTTCTTCAATGCCTTGCTGTAAACTTTGCTGAGATTGACCAGTAACCTGATGCTGTTGTACATCTCCTGTAGCAAGTAGGAAAGTATTTGCATCTTGAAATGGAACCAAATCAGTCTGAAAATGAGGAAGACCCGGAAAAGAAACTGAACCAGAATTCTAGGGAATAAAAATTAAAATCAAAGTCAGAAAGTAACAGAATCGTTAATAAAAACTATAAACCAAACAATTGCCTACCTATAACATGCCAGATTTATAGCTCTAACAGCAAATATTATGAAAAATAGGGCACTCTCAATAAAAAGGCATACTTGATAGGGTCAGATATAGCTACATTTTGCTGTACTGCTTTCTGCATACTAAAAAACGTGAATGCAGTTTGTAAGTTTGAAGGAAAATCCCAAGTGGGAACCTAATAATTCCTTCTCAGACCCTTTTTGTTGTTGTTTTTTGGTGGCTCAGTCTATTCTGTACAGAACTGTTTCTGCAAGGTTCATGCGCCATACTTGGAAGTATTATTAATTTTTATTTGAAGTATAATTCTACCTATAACTGTAGTTCTAGTTTTTATCATTTAATTATGTTTGGTAATTAGCACAGTGGTTGAATACAAAGAGATATTCCAGATTATTTTTTTTTATTACATTTACAAGATGATGTGATTTCTTGAAATTTAGAAGTATCTCTTGGGTCTACGCCCTGACTTGCATGGCCCAGGCTAGCCTCATCAGCTAAGCAGGGTTGGCTCTGGTTAGTACTTGAGTGGAAGACTACTAAGGAATCCAAGGGTTGCTATTTAGAGGAAGGCAATGGCAAACCACCTGTTTGTCTCTTTCCCTGAAAACCCTATCACCATAAATTGGCTGTGACTTGATGGCACACACTACACACACACACACACTTTGGTCTACTGGGCCCTTCACTGCAAGCCTCATAGCTATGTCACCACGTAGAGTTAGATAGTCTGAGGGTCTCAATTAAACACACTATATGTAACAGTGTCTGAAGCAAAACTAGATGTCTTGTAGATAAAGCAGAAAAGGTAAAGATAAAAACAAAATCTGAATGACAGATACTTTGACATTCTGCGTGTGTTTCTGTCTTTCTTCTTCAAATGAGTTCTCCTTTTGTGTTATATCAGGCTTATTTAGAGTGGAAGCCATTTGGGGACGCTGCAACAAGCCAAAATCTGACTGGTCAATACCAGCCATTGTTGCAAGTTGTCCAAGCCTGCAATATGAGAGGTATGTTATTCATAGTGTAAGATAAATGATACGTTTTACAATGTTTGCAAGTTAGAATAGTGAAACCCTATACAGAGTTATTCCAGTCTAAGCTCACTGGCTTTAAAGGGCTTAGTCTGGAGTAACTGTACAATGCACAGTTACAATGTAGGACTAAAAAAACCAAGCAGATTACATTCCCCAGGTTGTATGTGCATGCACATTTCAAAGTATTGTTAATTGTTTCCAGAAGCCAAAGATCACGGGCTAGAACCAAATATTTAGCTCTTTACACACCTACCTTACTGTGGCTGAGGACAGACTGGCAGTCTGGCCTGTTCTGCCTCCGCTTTAAAAGCGGAGGCAGAGCGGCAGTCCAGACTGCCACATCTGCCTGGAGGAGGCGGGCCAGACACAACGCGTCCGGCGCCGCGCTCCTCCTGCAGCAGCCGGGCACCACTTAAAAGAGGTGTCCCGGCTGCTGTGCGCGCGTTCCACCCGCTTCCGGCGGGTGTGAATGCACGCCAGCTGGGGGAGCTGTGCAGCGTTTGTACACTGCCACCGGAAGCCGCCCGCAGTCTGGACGCTGCAGGCGGCTTCCTTGCGGCGGCGTGCAAACGCTGCACAGCAGGGGGAATTCCCCTGCCTTGTTCTGCCACGCCGTGGAGGCGCAGCAGAACAACAGTCTGTCCTCAGCCTATGCAGTATTTAGCTAAGCTTCAATGGGTACTGAAGATGATTTGGTCTCAAATTTATGGAAACATGTCCGGATTTCAAAACTCTTGCTTGCAAAGCAGTGTTTTCCTTCCTTGTCCCACTTTTAGCATAATGAATCCATCTTAGACTACAGCAATATTTCCCAGCCTGTACCTTCTATTCTTAGAAGCAGAAGAATTTCTAGGATATCTGATACACTGAATGCACCAGGAGAAAATTTCTCCTTTAAAAAATATGTTTTGAATCCAAAAAACTGCAAATGGAAGAAAAATAGTCACTGATTCTGCTGTACAAACAGCTGCCCAACAATGTACTATAACAGGCAGGTACTGTAACAGATATTCAGTTCAGCAGACTGGTTGTGCTTTTTCCCTGGATGGGTACGAGAGACTTAAGACTTTCACAAGAGGTAGTATGTAGCTGTACAACAGAATATGAAATGTTGTTGGGTTTTGACAAGTGTTATGGTATTCTGACCCCTTTCTCCAAAAATGACTGAGAAGGGGAATCCCACCCATAATAAATAGTCTCTTACCCGGCATCTGTAAGAAGATCTAAAAAGGCATGAAACTTTTGAAATGAATTCTCAATGCTATCCAGAACACCTTCATCTTCCAGAATTGTGCTGGCAACTGACTGTGCATGCAGAACTTCTGATAAAGAGCTGTTTAGATTCCTTAATCTGGCATTTTCTACCTCCAGCTAGGAGAAACCAGAAACCAGACTCACTTAAACAGTGAAAATTATTTTTCTTAAATATCAAAAACTCCTTTTTTGAAACGTCTAATGGGTGCAAGAAAATGAAATTATTATTTTAAAATTAAAAATTTTCCAAGGCTACAGCTTCACAATAGTTTTCCTGGAATCCTCTTCCTTCTATATGATATATAGTCCTATATGATGTCTGTAACATAGGGAGTGAAAACAGAATTTGTTTTATTTATTTATTTATTCATTCATTCATTCATTCATTCGCTTTCTGGGCCGCTCTCCCCGCTGTTGCAGGCCCAGAGTGGCTTACAAGACTTATGCAACAAGAATATGCAACAAAATTCATAGAGTTACAATAATATGCAACAAAATTCATAGACTCTATGCATCTGTAGGGTAATACTCTAAAACCAGACAATTCTGGTGAGAAAGCCTTGGAAGACCAAAAACAGGTAGTATATGGCCAAGGGCTAACTCTGAAGGGAGTTATTGAGAGCAGATCAAATATTAACAAAAATGTACTTGACACATTACAAAAACCTTTGCTTCTAAAAATAACCCCAGTTATCAGAATGAAGACCTACCTAGGGACCACCTTCAAGGGGAGCACCAGATGTTAACTACCCAAGAGAATTTACCACTAATATATAGTGTATAATAAGTGATTCTAAATCAATCAACTCCAACAACAAGCTTTCAACACATTTATCCTGGCCTCAACATTAAGGGCTTACAGACAGGCTTTGAGATGCTGGAGAATGAGCAGTAAACCCAAATTTTAACTGACTTGGTGTGTGTGTATTTTGTGCAATCATTTTTGTGCTATTTGTACGGTAGCCTTGTAGTTTGGCTAGAGCTGAAACTATACATACATAGGGTTGGATCTCATCAACCATCTCTGCTGATGGAAAGCAGGGCCTTTTCACCTATCCTCCCCCATAAAGTTCCTGGAAGGGGTTTCAGTTTGGGCTGCAACGGAAAGCAAAGAAGTTATGCTCTGCCAACAGCAATCCATCTTTCAGCAGAGATTTTCAGCAAGATCCAGTCCATTGAAAAGTGCTGTTCTTAAGCTATACACCCAGCACTTGTCAGGCATACACCCAACACTTGCAGGTTTCTAACATGCCCCAAATTATTTGCTACATCTTGCTGTGTGTCCCCATTCTACCCAGCCTGCCAGTATTATACACCTAGGTTAAACAGAATAAAATGTGGCATTCAAAGACATGGAACAGAAAAGATATCCTACTAAATACTGGGGTCCTTATAATGTTAAAACTGAAAAATAGTATGCAGCTTGTTGAACTCAAATTTAAAAGTCTGTAACAACTAAAGTCTTTACTGCTCAAGAGAGAACAAGGCTAAAACGATAGTGGAAAAATGTGGAAAAGGTTATCGAGTGCTCTTTTAAAAACATAAGACACAACATGACTGCTACCTCCATTACACGTTCTTCAGCTGTAACTCTTGCTTTTCGCTCTTCTTTTAATCTGAATTGACACTCTTCATAGTCTATCTGCCAGAAAAAAGATTATGATCTCCTGAAAAACATGCTGATGTCATTCCATGATTATTGGACTCTAGTCAGAATATATTTTGGATACACTACATTCAGAATTTGAGTTCTGGAAATGAGTTAGGTGAAGTATACAGTCTTCTCTCAAAACTCAGAGGGGTTTGATCCAAAAAGATGATGTTAACAGAACAGCACTTTTGGATCTAGCCCATTCATTAAAAGAGAAAAGTTCAAGTGAAGTCAGACCAATCTAACATATTGCCATGACTTAACAGAGAACATTTCTGCAGAGGTCTTGGCAGTATTAAACATATTCTCTCAAGTTCCAGTTTTAAAGAACAGGGCTCTGAATACAATCACTCTAATCACAAGCAACTTTATGTGGATGCTAGTCCAATTAAATGTCACTCAGCTACTGGGTACAACTTTTCCCTCATTGCAACTTTCCTGTAGTTTTACATCTTTCAGACAGTTTTGATTCCCTCTGGTGGATTTTGTTTAAAATAACATCTAAGATGAAAGAAAGCTGATTAGTTGTTCAGAGAAAAATACAGAGAAGAATTATAAGAGAAATGGACCATTTATTTATCACATAATTTACTTTTTAGACACCTATATCTTTTGACCAGTTAGAGACCTCTCAAGTATCAGGGCTAAGAAAAATCTCTTCAGGATCATGGAGACTTTCAAAGTAAATGGTAATGAGTTACAGGGACTGGTGGTCTGATTCAATATAAGGTAATTTCTTAAATTGCTCTGGTTCAATAGAACCAGTTTATTTTTCTTCACAAAAACTGTAACACTTGAAGTTCTCTTTCATATTTTAATTACAGCTTCCACGCTCATTATGTCTTCAAGATATATATATTATAGTCACACTGAATTATCTTTACAATCCAAACAATCCAAATGTGTCTCCCCAAGGAGGTGCAAGTGAAGCCATAATACTCTCAAATATTTCCCCAGTGAGAGTCCGTTAATTGTCTCATTACTTATGGGGGTTGTAGCAACAGAAAGTACATGTTACAAATATGGTTTTCTTGACTAGATTATTGATCATATGGAAATATTTATTATCCATTCTTTTAAATACATGTCTCTCTACTGTTCCCAAATAGGTTCCCTAAGGTACCTTACAAATAAGAAAACAATTAAACTACCTGAAAAATGTATACAAGCCAACATAACAAAATAAGTGATCAGCAGAGAACAGTCATAAGCCAAATAACCAGCAGCCCAAACCAAGCCACCAGAGTCCCCAAACCCAATGAAAAAGTAGCTGTCAAAGTTCTAATGTGAGGTGATGAACCAAACTGACCTCAGCTGCCAAAGTCATAGTGCTGATATCAGAAAGGTCCTCTCATGACCATCAGAGTACTTCTGAAACAAAGGCACACCAGAACAGGACACCACAAAACTACCTTAAGGTTTAGAAAGATGTATATGAGAAAAGCTGCTCCTTGACTTCTGGTTTTCAGCGACTCGATGGCAGGCGCGCCTCATCAGAGCTCCGAAAGAGGTGGTCTGTAGCCCAGCAGGCAGGAGGATTCCAAACCCCCCCCCCCAGAGCGCTTGTAGGGGGCTCCCAGCCTGGGGTGCTAGGGGTGCCTCTCCTAAGGCGGTGGCCAAGGGAGCAAGGCTCCCCTTTACCCCAACAGGTCCCGCTGCCGCACCTCCATGGTGCACAGAGGCGCACACCGGCCAGGCGTGCAAGCGACTTGAGTAAAAACTGAGAATCTTTCCTACTGAATTCCACAATGCAGCAACATGAGTCTACTTTCTAAACTGGAAATGCAGTCAAGCAATTCCCCAAAACCCTGACTGAAAGCGGCAAAGGGAAGGGGAGGGTAACCCCCCCCCCCAATAGTTCAAGCAATTCTTTGATCTGAACGGGGCTAGGAGCTTTGGCATAGTTGGGATTTAAACAAGTGATGGCAGATTTCTCTGAAATGGCAACTTAAATGAACTTTCTTGAACTTTTAAAACTTTCTTGAATTGTAAACAATGACTGGATGGGGAGAAAAAAATGGTGATGAGATCAAAGCCCTCCCCCAAAACTGCGATTTTAACACTTCAAGTTCCTAAACCAGAAGTAAATACTGACTTTCCTAACATATTAGCAACAGCACTGCACCTTCTGTTGGATCAGATGAGTAACCTCAACGCAAACTTTGAAACACTCCAAAAATCAGCTGAAAGAGACTAATATTAAAACAGAAGAAACAGCCAAATTGGTTGAAAAGGTTGAAGCCAAGACAAAAGCAATTAAACAACGACTGGAAGTGTTAGAAAAAGAGAGAACCTCTGACAAAGATCAACTTCTAAGACTTCAAATGCAAAAATCAGCATATGTTCTAAGATTTCAAGGCATTCCAGAACACAAGGATGAGAATCTGAAGCAAACACTAAGTGAAGCAGTGGCCCCAATGACAGGCTTACAAGTGGATTTACTACAAAACAACATGGATATGACCTAAAGGACATATCCAGAATTTATTAAGAAAAAGAGCCTGCCTGGGGAGATATTGGTGAGATTCTCAAAGTGTCCCGTCTGAGACGGTCGGGACTGTTCCCAACCCCCCGGAGCAGCCCGGGACCCACCTGAGCAGTGGAGGACAGCGCCGGAGGGCCCAGAGATTCCCCGTTCCAAGTCCCGCGGCGAGGCGGCGGAGCCGGCAGTCGAGGAGCCGGCGAGGGGAGATGACATCACCGCGACTCTCCAGAAGGGTACCCCGCGGGCACGGGCGTCATGGAGAGCCCCCCGCCCCCTCCGAACCGCCTCGGACGGCCCGGGCTCGCCGGCACCAGCGGAGGGCACCAGCGGACGGCCCCCCGAAGACACTCGGTCCCGGATGGACGGGGGGCGAGGGGAGCAGCCGTGGCAGCCCGTCGACGCCAGAGACGAAACGCCCGAGAAGGGGGAGGAGCGCAGCGACGGCCCGCCGATCCTTTGCCACCCGGGGCCGGGAATGGCCTTGGAACCGCCCCAGGGAACGGGGGCATCTAGAGCTATAAGGGAAGGCGGGGCTAACGGGGAGGAGGGCTGGACGGGGCAGGAGGGTCTCTGGGAAGGGGACAGGGGGAAATAAAAGGAGGAGGAACAATGAGGCCGGGGAGGAAGTGCTGGGAGCGTGTAAGCTGAGGAGCATGTTCCAGGCAGAGAGAGAAAAGGGAACAGAGCAAAGCTTCACGTCCGGAGGCAGAGGGCGGCTTGGGTGCCTTAAACCCCGCCACCTGCCACATCTGAGGCTGAGTTCCTCCAGGTTTCCCTACCCCACCTTCCCGGAGACACCCCGCTTAAAGGGATACCACAGCGGCCGGGGGTCCACCCCCGGGTCAGGAGGCGGAGCTTGACAAGTTGGTGGAGGATGCAGGCAGCGCCCTCCCCATAGGGCGCCCGCTACCCCATCTCCCGACCCCCGCCGGCTGGACGGCGGCCCGCAACCCCTTGAGACCCCCGACCTTTCGGCCATCGCTTCCCGCCCAGACACCAGCAGAACAGGGGCAGGAGGAAGCTCCGGCCACCAAGATGGACTTAACACAATTCGGGCAGTGGATGGCCGAGCACCAGGCCCAGTTAATCCGTGACCTTGCCCAACAGCAGCAGACTGCCCAGGCCTCGCTCATGAGAGACCTGCAAAGAGCGCTCGCGGCACAACCGGCAGGGGCTGGGGCGGCGGCCGTGGGTATGGCGGCACCCGGAAGGGCCCCATGGCCAGCCCTGGCGAAGCTCGGGCCCGAGGATGACGTGGAGGCTTTTTTAGAAGCGTTTGAAAAAGCGGCTGAGGCGGCCCAGTGGCCACAGGCGCAGTGGGCGCACATTTTAGGACCTTACCTTACGGGAGAGGCTCAAGCAGCCCTCAAGGCCTTGGAAAAGGCAGACGCCTCGGATTATGGGAAGGTGAAGGCCGCCATCCTGGACCGACTGGAGATAACCCCCGAAACTTATCACCAGCGGTTCCGTAGTATACAGATTCAAACAGCCGCTCGTCCCCGAGCTGTTATTGCTGCGCTACGGGAAGCGGCTACCCGCTGGTTGGCCCCCACTACAGATGACGCCAGACGGGTGGTGGAGATGGTAGTTATTGAGCAGCTCCTGCACATCTTACCCACTCGCACCCGTCACTGGCTAGCGTGCTGGAGAGCCACCAAGCTCAGTGAGGCCCAGGAGTTGTGGGAGAATCACCTGGCGGCCGAAGGTCGTGAACAACCCCCCAAAGTAGAGGCAGGCTGTCATGGCCGCGGAGCAGGCCAGGGACCCAAGGGGGCCCCGGCGAATAACCCCTCTACTCCCCGGGAAGACCCGATTCGGCCGGGAAGGGCCAGGCCCAGCTTTCCCCGCGGTGCCCCAGGGGGGTCAGATTTCCGCAGTCGTTTCCTACCTCCCACCGTGGGATAGCCGGGAGAAGCCCCCGGAGGAGGGAACCCCGGGACCCCGGGTCCTCTACCTGGGCCGGCCCCACCACGCCGGGGTTCGGAACTGGGCCCCTGTTACACATGCGGTCAGTGGGGCCATCTCAGGTGGGACTGCCCCTTAATGGAGTGCGACCTGGGTGGGGAGACAGCGATGCAGGCCACAACAGAGGGGCGAAGACCGCCGGCCTGGATTCTACCGGTGGCGCTGGGACGCCGGCGGGTGTGGGCGTTGTTAGACAGCGGCAGCTCCATCACCATGGTGCGCTCCCACCTCCTACCACAGTCCCTCCCGGAGGTCCGCACGGCTTCCATCGTCTGCTTCCACGGGCATGAAGAGCGCTGTCCTGTGGTGTTGGCAACCATGACGTATCTTGGCAGGCAATGGGAGCTGCCGGTGGCCCGGGTCTCTCGGCTACCCTATCCCGTCCTCCTCAGCCATGACACGCCACAATTCACAGCAGCTCTGCAGGCAGCAGATCCAGGGCCCCCTCAGTCGTTACCTGAGGGTTCGGCTCTGGCAGACAGTGCAGCTCCGGCGGCCGAGGATCCGCACCGCGTGGCGTCCCGCCAGCAGGAGGAAGAGGTGGCGGAAATTCCACTGGACGTCGGCCCGGGTTGGGACCATGACACCGAGTTCCAAGCGGCCCAGAACCAAGACGAAGGCCTGGCGAGTTTACGACGGCATGTGGCGGTGAGTGAGGGCCGAGTGCTGGACCCCCGACGGAGTGCCCGTCTGCCCCGGGTGGTGCTGGACGGGGGAACGTGGTTTTGGGAGGTCAAAGGGAGGGTCGGGCCCTATTGACAGCTACTGGTCCCCCAGAGCCACATCCTCGCTGTCTTGCGGGCGGCTCACGATCACCCCTGTGTGGGTCATCAGAGTTAAAAATACTCTGATGCGCATTTTGGCCAGGTTCTTTTGGCCCACGGTAGCCCGGGACATAAGAGGATACTGTCGCTTATGCGAAGTGTGCCAGAGGGTGTCCCAGCGATCGGAGCCTCACGCCCCTCTCTCGCCTCTCCCAATCATCCGAACACCCTTCGAGAGGGTGGCAATGGATTTTGTAGGGCCCCTGCCTCGAACGCCCCGGGGGGCTAGGTACCTGTTAGTCCTCATGGATTATGCCACCCGCTTCCCGGAGGCCATTCCCCTGCCCACTTTGAAAAGCGCTGGGGTGGCAAGAGCCCTTATGCATTTCTTCGCCATGGTCGGCCTTCCCCAAGAACTCTTAACAGACCGGGGATCCCCCTTTACGGCACAGCTGATGCGCCAAGTGTGTGAAGCTCTGCACATCAGACAGCTATTCACGTCCGTCCACCACCCCCAGACGGATGGGTTGGTAGAACGGCTTAATCAAACCTTGAAGGCGATGATTAGGAAGGTGGCCTACGACCACCCACAATCGTGGGATCTCTATGTGGACCCTCTCTTGTTAGCGCTTAGAGAGACCCCACAGGCCTCAACAGGTTTTTCGCCTTTTGAGCTACTTTACGGCCGACAACCCCGGGGAATCCTTGGTGTGGTCGAGGGGGATAGAGTAGAGCCAGTGGAGGAGAGGGGGGCGGTCCCCTGTGAGTACGTACGTCAGCTACAAGAGCGGCTTGAACAGGTACGGCAGGAGGCCCGGGCGAACCTGGAGAAAGCGCAGGCGGAGCAGAAAAGACAGTACGACCAGGGGGTGAGGCCCAGGGAATTTCAGGTAGGGGACCGCGTCCTCGTGTCCAAGGCAGTGATGGCCAACCACGTTGGAGACCCCTGGCAAGGTCCTTTCCGGGTCTCCAGCGTCCTAGGGCCACTCTCATATGAAGTGCAGTGTGACCCGAGGTCTCGATGCCGTAAACATGTACATATCAATGATTTGAAGCGCTGGTACCCACGGGAGCCGATCATGCAGGAGGGGATGCTGGTCGAGTCGCCGGGCGAGTTACCTGATGGTTCCCTACCCTGGAGCACCAATCCCAGTGAGGGTGAGGAACCGGTGCTGGACAGGGCCCTCTCCCCGGCGCAGCGAGAAGATCTACAGCGCCTCTTGCAAGAGAACCCTCAAGTTTTCTCCACGTGGCCAGGGTGCACCCAGTTGGCAACACATCATATCCCGACAACCCCGGGTAAAGTAGCGCGCAGTCCCTGGCGTCCCGTGCCCCCGAAACTACGAGAGGTGATATCCCGGGAAGTGTCCGAAATGTTGCGTTTAGACGTCATTGAGCCCTCCTGTAGTGCTTGGCGGAGTCCCGTAGTCTTAGTGCCCAAGCCCGATCAATCGGTCCGCTTTTGTGTAGACTATAGAGAACTAAATAAGGTGGCTCAATTCGACGCATACCCTATGCCACGAGCCGACCTGTTGATAGATCAGCTGGGGGAAGCTCGATTCCTGTCGGCACTGGACCTAACCAAGGGATACTGGCAGGTGCCGGTCGCCCCCGAGGATCGAGAGAAGACAGCGTTCGCAACCCCGGAAGTGTTGTTTCAGTTCAAGCGCATGCCGTTTGGGCTCCACGGCGCAGCCGCAACCTTTCAGCGACTGGTTGATAGAGCGTTGGCTCAGTGTAGCGGCTTCGCCCGCACTTACTTGGACGATATTATAATCTGCAGTCCAGACTGGGCCTCACACATAGATCATCTACGTCAGGTACTCCGAGCCCTTCAAGAAGCCGGGCTCAGGGCCAACCCAAAGAAGAGTCGTTTGGGCTTCCAGGAATTAAAGTATCTTGGTTACCTGGTCGGAAAAGGGCAACTGCGACCTCTACCAGAGAAGATCTGCGACCTAGAGGCACAGCCCATCCCCCGAACGAAGCGACAGTTACGGCGCTTCCTGGGCTTTGTGGGGTATTATAGCAGATTTATACCCAACTTTGCAGCAATCGCAAGCCCTCTGACGGACTGTCTCCGCAAACTACAGCCCAACCGGCTCTCATGGGGGCCCCGGGAAGACCGTGCATTCCAAACACTTCGTCGCAGCTTGTCCAACTCCCCGGTCCTGCATAACCCAGATTTTACCCGCTCCTTTGAACTACATACAGACGCCTCGGGGACGGGTCTAGGGGCCATGTTAGCCCAAAACGTCCGAGGGACCACCCGACCAGTACTGTTCATTAGCCGGAAGCTCCAACCAGCGGAGGTCCGCTATTCCACGGTAGAAAAGGAGGCGCTGGCCGTGAAATGGGCCGTGGGGGCGTTCCAGTACTACCTTTCCAACAACCCATTCAAACTGGTTGTGGATCACGCCCCACTACTATGGATGGCCCGGTTAAAGGACTCTAACCCTCGTATTATGCGGTGGTACCTGTCACTTCTCCCCTTTTCCTTTTCAGTTCGCCACCAGGCCAGGATCAACCATCGGGAAGCTGACTATTTGTCGCGCCTTTTTGAGGACGAGGACCCAACCATGGAGCCCAGCGGGGGGGGGTGTCCCGTCCGAGACGGTCGGGACTGTTCCCAACCCCCCGGAGCAGCCCGGGACCCACCTGAGCAGCGGAGGACGGCGCCGGAGGGCCCAGAGATTCCCCGTTCCAAGTCCCGAGGCGAGGCGGCGGAGCCGGCAGTCGAGGAGCCGGTGAGGGGAGATGACATCACCACGACTCTCCAGAAGGGTACCCCGCGGGCGCGGGCGTCATGGAGAGCCCCCCGCCCCCTCCGAACCGCCTCGGACGGCCCGGGCTCGCCGGCACCAGCGGAGGGCACCAGCGGACGGCCCCCCGAAGACACTCGGTCCCGGACGGACGGGGGGCGAGGGGAGCAGCCGCGGCAGCCCGTCGACACCAGAGACGAAATGCCCGAGAAGGGGGAGGAGCGCAGCGACGGCCCGCCGATCCTTTGCCGCCCAGGGCCGGAAATGGCCTTGGAACCGCCCCGGGGAACGGGGGCGTCTAGAGCTATAAGGGAAGGCGGGGCTAACGGGGAGGAGGGCTGGACGGGGCAGGAGGGTCTCTGGGAAGGGGACAGGGGGAAATAAAAGGAGGAGGAACAATGAGGCCGGGGAGGAAGTGCCGGGAGCGTGTAAGCTGAGGAGCGTGTTCCAGGCAGAGAGAGAAAAGGGAACAGAGCAAAGCTTCACGTCCGGAGGCAGAGGGCGGCTTGGGTGCCTTAAACCCCGCCACCTGCCACATCTGAGGCTGAGTTCCTCCAGGTTTCCCTACCCCACCTTCCCGGAGACACCCCGCTTAAAGGGATACCACGGCGGCCGGGGGTCCACCCCCGGGTCAGGAGGTGGAGCTTGACACAAAGAGATCTACAAGAGATGTGGTGCTCAAGGCCACAAATAGTCTTGAAAATCAAAGACGCAGAAATTAAAGTCTTAAAGGATGTACCATTCAAGATAAGGAAGAAGAGTATAAAAGCTTAACCACCTTTTTGCAGAAAAATTCTACCCCTTACAGATGGATTACACCTGAGGGTCTGATCTTCAACTACAACAAGAAAAAAGAAAAGACTGACTCTGTTTCAAAGGCAAAGCGGTTTCTGGAGCAGCAACATAGTGCAAAGAAAGCTAAAATACCAAGAGGAAGATGAAGAAGGCGGCAGCATATATGGACTGGAAAGCTCAGAAAGTACAGCAAGCAGTACCTCGGAGGAGGACTCTGAGTCAGAAAAAGGAACAGCAGCTCCAAATCCCCTGAAAGCCAAACGGGGCTCTGGTAAAGGGAAAACTATGAAAAAGAAAAATAAACAATCCAACTTAATTGTTTGAAAGTTTTAAAATATTATATGTATTCACTTGATTTAAATACACAAGATATCCAGTTAATACTAGAAAACTGAAATATTATGTTTCTATATAGTAACTCTTTTTAAAGGAAAGAAATTTTAAGCTTTAGAATTACTGTACTTTCTTGGTCCTTGTATAGCAATTTTAGGTTTCGTGTTAGTCTATGTAGTGTTTGTAGTGTTTAGCTTGTGTAGTCTTTGTAGGTTTTAGGTTTGTAGAGATAAAATCAATAAAATATAATCAAAAAGAGAGAGAGAGAGAGAGAGAGAGAGGTGTTCCTTAAGATCACCTGGTTTCAGTCCAACTAGGGCTTTTAAAAGGTCAGAATCAGCAGCCCATATCTGAATTCTTATGACTGGAAATATTTTTTAAACTATGTTCTAGAAGCTGTTTTGAAAATATCAATAATACAGAGCACACAGTGGAGTGATTTGCAGTCCATTTTATTAGTTTAGGCCCAGATAGTAAAATGACATTACAAATTATCGTTGTCTTGTAGGAAATTTAAAAGAATAGCAATCATACCTGCAACTGATGGTGCTGTTTTAAGTTAATTATTTCTGGAGATTTTGTGGCATCAATATCACAGATATCATCTACAGCATCATCTGTCTCCTCAATCTCAGATGTAGAAGCACTTTCCACAGTAACTTTTAAAGGAATACCAGCCTGTTTACATCAAATGGGCACAACAGGATTATATAGTTATATCTAATTACACCAATTCTATTTTACAATTGTTAGGCATCTTTCCTCCAGGTTAACAGCAAATGTATACCTCTCCCACTAAGAAGAAGAAGAAGAGATTGGATTTATATTCCGCCCTTCACTCACTTAAGAGTCTCAGAGCGGCTTACAAACTCCTTTCCCCTCCCCTCCCCACAACAGACACCCTGTGAGGTAGGTGGGGCTGAGAGAACTCTTTCCCAAGCTGTCCTTGAGGGAACAGCTGGTACAGAGCTATGGCTTGCCCAAGGGCATCCAGCCAGGTGCAAGTGGAGGAGTGGGGAATCAAACCCGGTTCTCCCAGATTAGAGTCCGCGCACTTAACCACTACACCAGACTGGCTCTCTCACTAAAAGTAACAAAAAACTTTTCTTCAGTTTCAAGAATGATATAAAAATCATAACATTACCTGGATCTGCAGTGGCAACTCATGGATGTTATTCACTGATGAAACCCTAAAAATAATATAACGTATTAGGAGGACGGAGCTTCAGTAAGTATTGGCTGAATCAATTCACAGATTTTCTTCTATCAGTTACTCAAATGTTATTTCAGCTTATCTGATTATACAATTTAGGTCGCAGCCACACAAGCGAAATAATCCGGAGGGGAATTGAGGCTTTTTTGCTCTGGAGCAATTTGCCCTGCAGTTGCATGATCACACAGGTCTGTGGACCTGCCGAGGCAACTTGCCACTGCGTGATCAGATGCAACCGCGGGCGAGTTGTTTTTTTTGTGGTTGGTTTCCAAGGCGCTTAAACGGGGGATTGATGAATCGCCTCCCCACCCTACGGGCTTTCAATGATGCGCACACCGAGAAGGGGGGGAAAAACAACAGTGTGGCATTGGGATAGCATGTGATCACGCTATCCGCAATGCCACAGTTCAGCACTGGAGTGATCACACAGGGAAACTCCGGCTGTGAACCACAGCAAACCATTTGATACTGGAGTTTCACTAGTATCACTAGCTTTTTACCACGCTTCCCCACTGGATCAAAATGGTTTGCGACAGTCTGATGATGGTTGTGGGTCACTTCCCAGATGTATGTGTGTGATCGCACCGCTTTGATCCGGTGGTGAATCGTCCCTCTTCCGTGGCAAATGGGTGTGTATGATCACGCCCTTAATATCTTTTTGGCATAAGGGCATGCAGTTCTAAGAAATACTACTACTTATTCAGAGAAAACATGCACCTTGTTATCCAAAAATCATTTGACTGTCCCGCATAAGAATCATAATAATAGATAACTATGCATTACATTTTTTCATTGCATTCACGCTACCTATGCCGTTTTGCACGTTCTGCAGTCCGCCAAGGCAGGAATCCATGTGCTCCTGGGGGCAATGGCTTTGGAGCATAGCTCTCTTGATCACATGATGTTACCTTACCAGGACTTATGGACTTTTTTGATGCAAATCCTATATTAAACAAAAGAAAGTCATGAAGGAAGCTTGCTATAAATATAATGCAGAGAAAAAGAAGAGGAGACTGGATTTATACCCCACCCTTCACTCAATTGGAGTCCCAGAGTGGCTTACAAACTCCTTTCCCTTCCCCTTCCCCTCCCCACAACAGACACCCTGTGAGGTAGGTGGGGCTGAGAGAGCTCTTTCCCAAGCTGTCCTTGAGAGAACAGCTGGTACAAAGCTATGGCTTGCCCAAGATTATCCAGCCAGATGCAAGTGGAGGAGTGGGGAACCAAACCCGGCTCTCCCAGATTAGAGTCCGCGCACTTAACCACTACACCAAACTGGCTTTTCCCCCCAAATTTGAGTATGTGGGTGACACGGGATTTCCACCCTTAATCCCAAACTAAGAAACCTGAGAATGCCGATTTAATTTTTGTAGACCCTGCCCCCAACCTTCCCCCTCACCAGGACATGTCATGCACCAGACAGTTTTTGTCCCCTAATATCCTCAAAACAATACAGCAAGAATCACATCAACTACACTTTAAAAGCAAGTTTAAGTAAAATGTTCCTATTATTTGTGCATAGTTAAGTCTCAGAGGACAGTTAGTTCTATAGGACAATAACTCTAAAAGCCCTGATCGAAGTGCTTATCAAGCTCACACCTTCATTGGAAGGGAATTTGCACAAGAGACAGCAAAAACTCAGTGCCTGAATACTTCTAGCCAAATGCAATCTGAACAGGTTTGGGAAGGAACCTGGAAAAGCTTTTTTCAGAGCTGCTCATAGAAATAAAAAAGAATACCACTCAAAACCTGAATTTTTGGGTACTCAATGGAAAAATGCTGGCTATGGTCTCAGAGTGGCACCTCTCTATAATGAAACAGTCTGAATTGGAAACTACAATTAAAAACCTGTTCAGTTTTATACCTAAAGTAACTATGGCAATTGCTCTGAGGCAACCTAGAGGCTAACTGACTGAGGGCAAGTAGAAGTGATTCTACAGACTCCCACCCTTTGGAAAGAGGAACAACACAGTTTCACCGCCTTCCCCTGAGGTGGAGAGCATCTTCCCTGAAAACTGCGAAGGCTCAGTGTTCAGGTTAGCCAGGACATGAGAAAGATCCCTATTAAAAGATTCAGGAACTTCTCTGTTTAAGAAACACTGATATAAAAGGAAATGTCAATTTAATTTACTGAGAAACCATTTTCTTTTTTACAAAATGCAGTTTAAGTTGCACGCTCAGTATATTTCTGAACAGTTTTAGGCAGAAAAGTTGATCAGAGACATCATGTCTGGGAGTTTGGTCATGTATGACAATCTGTGATCAGCTGGGAAAAAATGTTAACAGTGCAAACAACTTCTTCCTATTTTCCTATCATTGATTCATAAACATATATGACACTAATAACTGAACTGTTTACCTAATGAAATCCTTCCATACTCAATAATCCTCAAATGCTCTGTGTGTGACTTTTTAAATTGTTTTGCAGAAATGCAACAAACATCAGTGCATATCAAACCACAAGAGCAAGGACTTGAAGGATGTAATTCACATGCTAGCCACTAGAGGATGATACTGCTGAGATTTTGGAGAAAAGTTTAATTTCTGCAGCCTAAAAACACTTATAAAGACTGTTGGTATTTGCCACCAGGATTTCCGTCTTAGTAAACAGTCAGTCTGCAATCATGAAGCCCAATCCTATCCATGTTTATTGAGGGGGAAAAACCACTGAGACCAGAAGAGTTTACGACCCAAATTTTCATGTACAGAGAGTGAGGGCCAAGCTACATTTTTACTGGAGATTTATAAGCAGATCTCAAGATGTGTTCTTGGTCCTGGGCCCCCATTCCAGCCTCCATTTTCCTAATAGAAACTGACCATTCACCTCCAAGCTGCTAGTAACTACAGCAGGGGAAAAGATGGTATGGGGGCCTGCCTTTTTCCAGTCAGGGCTACTAGCAGCTCAGAAAGCCAATGTCTATCAGAGATGTTCCACCAGGCCTATGGTTGAAGACAGCAACGGTTGTCATCAAGCCTGGCCTTCTCCTCCTCTCCTCTCCCCTCATGGGGAAGAAGGACACAATCAGTCCTTTAACACCATCTGAAATCGTTTTTAGATTTGTTATTGTTTTAACTGTTAATTGTTTTAATTTGTTTATAAATTGATTTATATGCATTTATTGATATGTTGTTCACCGCCCTGAGCCCTGTGCCCAGGGGAGGGCAGTCTGGATATCCAATAAAGAAAGAAAGAACACACATAAAAAAGTTAAAGGCTACAACTGCCCACACCAACACCACAGTCCCCATCCAAACTGGACAACTATCTTTAAGGTTCAGGTGTATGTTAACATATCAATGATCAGATACTCCTAACGTGCAGTTTGGCCTGAATGGTGCAGTCTAAAGTCTCATAAATGTTACTATTTAATATGCTTACCTCTATGTCTCCAAATTACTGAAGCAGTAGTAGAAAAAATAGCCACATACGTAAATTAAGCAAGACCCCAAAACTGTATTCCTTTCAAGTAACATTTAAACATCTTGGGCCATACTGATGTAATGTACTCATGAATTACTGAAACTGTTACGAGGCTTCCACATCAACTGTAAATCTCACATTTGGAATATATGCAGTCCTTTTACTAGAAAAACCTGAACATTTGATCTGACCACACGATACTCAAGAACATCAAACTTTTAAAAAATAACTGAGTGCTGGACTAGTATTTGAATTGTTGTTTAATGTGTTGGTTTCCTCCTCTTGTATTGGTTTAATCATGACAGTTCCCGGTCAGCAGTTAAAACCTTGATTTCTAGAGAACACAAGTACCTTTCAACAGGTTAAAATAAACAGTTACCACAAATCACTGAGGTTTAAAAATGGGCTCAATACAAGGAAAACATAACCATGCTGTGACCACTCCTCACTCACTCAGAAAGTCTACCATGCTCCACAACCACTATCACACAGGTTCAGGGTTAAAAGTCAGGTAGGCAGTCACAGTTCACCACCCACCTTGCCTCTTAAAATAGAGAGCCCTGACCACTTTCATCCATAAGGTCCCCTCTCTCGCATTCAAAGAGACACAACTAGACAGGGTTGCCCAGTCCCCTTTAACAATCATCCCTTACTCAGAAACTGCAAACAGCTGTTGGGGATTGGGACTCAACCACTTCTTCAGTCACACACCACAACCATTTACTCATATCTTAATATATAATTTATAAAGACCAAGACCTTAGTGAGACCATACACATCCAGCCCACTGGGTTAAACAAAAGAGGAGTTAACTTTTATTTATGGTTTGAACACAACACTGGAGTGAATCACACAGAGATTACAACGTTTCTTTATTGCTGAACTTCTGAATCATTACCCTAATCAAGCATTCAGGATTCTTTGTTACAAACTGACTTTCTTACAGTCAGTGTTAGGCCTCTCTTCTGTCACACTGGTTTTGAGCTTACAGCTCCTTCAGTCAGCCAGTCTGAAATGAACTATCAGGTTTCAACTGTCGACCCTTCACCAGGCTTCGGGAGAGACAGAACCTAACCACTGGTTAGTCTGAGAGAGAGAGAGAGAGAGAGAGAGAGAACCTAACCTGTCCATCACATTCAAGTGTTAGAGGTATTTAGTGAGCCTTGGCACAACCAATTCATACTCCTAAATGTATTCTTACTACAAAATGCTGACAGATCTGTGGGCCTTTTTTTTTTTTTTTAACTAACTAGCAAAATGCATTAAAGGATCATTCAGTTACAGATATTGGATGCTGTCATCACCATTGGTTTTACAGTTCTCCTGTTTTAACAACTTCTCACAAGATGTCAATTTGTACAGAGCGGCTAAATACTTACCGATACGAATAGTAGCCTTTCCTTTCCGACCATTCCCTAGGACAACTGTTCTTTTTTTTGTTTTGTTTTTAACATCTTTTGAGGGTGGAGATAGAAGCCACTTGTACTGGAATGTTAGAGGAGGTGGAGAAAACAGAAATATTTTTGTTTACCAAACTTGATTTTCAAGTTTATTTACTCACACCAATCCCAAAGGTTGGGCAGACAGCATTAACTTTTAATCAAAGCCAACATGTATATGTATTCCAAATTAATATACATTTATGGACCCAATGGCTCATTTTTTTGGCCAGTCATTTACTGCCAGTCCCAGATCTTTACATCTCAAATACCTGCTCTGCATAAATACATGAAAAGACAGACATGTACAGGGAGGGTTCCACAAGGAAGCCCTGTACAGAAGACATCTCCAGTCTATCACAACTGGATGGGACCAACAATATTTAATATAAGAAAGATGGTCACATTATGTACATCAAAAGCCTTTTAGAAGGAATACATTTTGCTTAGGGTGGGATGCTTGTAGAATGGTTGAACTGTATCAAAGAACTGTGTCATATCAATGGTTGAATTGTAGCAAAAAGAATAAAGTCAGGATACTTTACCCCTTTAAGCAATCCCAGAACAGTTGCAGCACCCCTTCCTTTTAACTGAACCTGCCACTTGACATACCTGTTCTGAAAATCCCAAAAATAAACTAATGACATTACAGGAAATCAGGACAAAAGCAGCTCAAGTGCTTGATGTTTGCCTCCTTTAGGTAAAAGTAAGGTAAAGTGACAGCCTTAGTGAACTTGCTACCAGTTCAGGGCTTGTAGGCAATCAGCTCTCTCCTTAATCAATGGTGGTCTTCTTGCCTTCTGGAACCCAGCCAAGTTCCTCCCTATACTCCCACCTAGAGGGATTCCCTCTATTCTTCTTAAAGATAGAGGCTCTTTTCTAGAGCACAGCCCATGGAAAAATATAGAAAAAGAGAACAACACATATTAAAATATAGAAAGATTGGCAGGCTTGGTCAGGGGATTCTTAGAGAACTTTGACCACTCAAGGACTCATGAGAGCAACGGAACCAGGTGCCTGGCATCCAACTGGAGCAGAGGGCAGTACCCAAAAGCTGAGTCAGAGGATGTGGTTTTGCTCGGGCAGGGCCAGGCCTGGGCTTCTGCTATGCTGGCTACTGCCTAATTGTGGTCTGGTAAGCAGCAAGGAAAGAGGGGGGAGGGTTGGCTGCTGTTGATCTGTGGAGTAGATTTGTTTCCTGACTCTTAGATATGGCCTGATGAAGGAAATTAGTTAGAATTGTGATGTGATTCTTATGGTGTTGTAGCTAAAGGTAAGAGACACTGATTTGATCCATTTGATCTATGATCTGATGCAGGCTTCTGGGAACTATATAAAAATATATGTAAAAACACAAGGGATCCAAGATGCTTATACATCTGACTTTTTTACCTTTTAAAATAAGAATAATTTATCCAGAAATATGGTGAGCGAAACCTTTGCTTTGTTCTGCTGTAATCAAAGATGTGTGTACATGTCCCACTGTACAGTTTGTTTTTCTCCTGATGCAGTACACAAAGCCTGCAATCATAAGCACACTTACAAGTAAGCCCCACTGACCTCAGTAGGACTTACTTCTGAGTCAACAATGTGCTTAGGATTGCACTGTAAATCTCTCCCCCTCCCCATGCTTGCTGGACTGCAGCTGCAGAGCAGTTGTTTCCCACATATGTCAAAAGCCATGTATTGTAACCCTGATTAAAAGGGCACACTGGAAGATTGAGAGAGCACCTAGAGAACAGAGAAAATGGGGGGGGGAGGACAACTCCTGTTAGACAGGAACAGGGATGACCTGGGTTCAAACTTCAAACACTCTTGCCATGGAGCTCACTGGGTAACCTTCAGCCAGACACACTCTGTGTAACTTCTTTCACAGGCTTGCTATGAGGATAACATGGAGAAAGGGGAAAAAATGTATGCTACGCTGAGCATCCAAAAACAGACAAAGTATTTACTGCAATCAGATTTGGAGGCTGAAATGGCACAAATGGCTGCTAGGAAACTTACACATGAAAGAGAAGCTGAGGAATTGTTGTGAACTTCCTTGACAATCACTACAACCTGAAACAATAGCTCAGACCCAAATCTCTGTCATGCGCCACCAGTCATTTTTTTTCACCTAAGAAGTCACAGGCTGTTCAACTTTTCTTCATTGGAAAGGTGTCTGTACTTTTTCTAGCTCATCAATATTCTTTTTGAGATACACTCACTAGAACTGTACACAGTATTCCAAATACAGACACAAGATTGCTCTGTATAAGGGCACCAAACTACGTTTGCCATATGGTCACCCGCTCGCCTGATTTAAATAAATCTACCTGTGGCTCTTCACAATCCACTTTGCTTTTCACCATCACAAATCATCTGCAAGCCTGAACACTACACCCACTACTCACTCCCAATTACAAATCATTTCTGAAAAAAATTAAATAGAACTGGTTCTAAGGCCAATTCTTGCAGGATTCCACTGCTCACTTCCCTCAATGGAAAGAACTGTCCATTTATTCTTACTCTCTTGATTCCTCTTGTTTTACCAGTTTTTAATTCTTAAGAGAAGACATTTTCTCATTCCACGACCACTACAGTCTATGCTGAGGTACCCTGTCAAAGGTCTTTTGGATATAATTGTCTACAAGATCTTATCCACACGCTTATTAACCCACTCAAAGAACTCCAAAAACCTTCCCTTTACAGAAGCCTTGCTGTTTTTCCTTTGCCATGCTTTGTCCCCCAGTGTGCTCAATAGTTCTGTCTTTAACAACAGTTTTTATCAATTTACTAGAAACAAATGTTAGGCTAACTATCCTGTAATTACAGGGATCCCTTCTGTGATGATCAGGCTTAATTGTCCTTTCCCTTTAAATCCTGTAAGTGTTGGGAGCAGGCTAACAGTTATGTAATCTGTATAAGGTTGAACCGGAAGAACTCTTTTCAGGTGCTGCTTCTTAGGAATGAAGCCTTGATTGTTAATTGGAAAGGTCATCCTTATCAAATTGTTACCTCATTAGCCGAAAAACAGTATAATTGCCAAGTGAAAATTCTACTTCAATGAACATTCATGTAATCACCTGAATACACAAACACCCAAACAAACAAACAAAAATATTTATACCTAAACAAAACCAAAACCCTCTGGAAATCACAAGCTCACTCTAAAAAACAATAATTACTACCTTCTAGCTCTGACTTACATCAGTACTATCAGCATTGTTAACTATTAGTTATTAAGTATAGCTCATATTTTGTTTTTTGTGACATTTCCCTAACGCCACAATGTTAATAACTTTGTGCAACTTGTTATTTAATCAGTTCTATGTATCTGTATTACTGAAAAACCAATAAAAAGAATAAAAAAAAAAGAGAGAGAGGATGGAGGATTCTGTGCCAGCAACAGAACCAGGTTTTGGCACAGTGCACACAAGATTTATTGTTGCCAGCTATGGCTGAAGGAGTAGATATACTGCGTGGAAAGTTTATGCCTGGAGGACGGACTTTATTTTATAGTACAAAGTGTAAGTTAAGTCTATCTAGATGCTTTTATTTTGTGTTCAAGTCTTGAGCGAAGTTCTGATATGTGTGTTTATTTGTAAAACAGAGAAATTAAACTTTCGTTCTTGTTATCTGTTCTAAAAAGTGTGATTAATTGGAGCACATCTTTAGTTATTCAAGGAAAAGAGCCTGCAGATTCATCATACCTTCCAAACCCCTTTTTAAAAATTGGTGACATTTGCTACTTTCCAGCTGACTGTAGCAAGGGCTTACATATAGTGGTTAGCAAATCAACAATTTCATGTTTGAGCTACTTAAGTACCATCAGGTGTATGCCATCTGGACCTGGCGATGTGTCATAACATACCTCCGAGTTTGCTCCATTTGCGTTCATGAGAACCTTTCCAATTACAGTCTTCATTAAAGCATGATCTACAAAGAAACGTTAATACATGTGTTGATCATTGTATGATATGGCACTTAAAAACAATATACCACCTCTGCCATGTATTTGCCGGCTTCTCTTTCCTCATTCTGAGTATTGCTGAATAAAGAGAACTACCTATGCCTGAAATCTCTATGGTTCACTACAGAGTCATGCTATAGGGGTTACATACATTTCTCTCCTTTGGTGTTGAGAGTTACTAACTCTTAATGTGAAGGGGAGGGGGAGAAGCACAGGCAATCATGCACAGCACCCATGAGTAACTCCTTGCTATATACACATAAAATGAATGTAGACATGGCTCACTTCCACTTCCCTCTGTTAAAAGAACAATGTTATTATATTGGGAGAGCTGCACGAATATACTCTTCATTTAACCGGCAGTGGGTTCAGCACAGAGCCAACTAAAGATATGAACTATGGGTTTAAGTAACTATTACAGAGGCTAAATGATCACAGGGATAGGCCTGACCACATGAAACATTTTGGCCTTATTGTGCCAACAGGCTGTTCCCAGCAATACTTCAACTATGTAATAGTCAAATCAGAAACAGAGTGCAGCTCAATAAGAAGACGTTTATCCTCCAGAACTTGAGGAAAAGAAAGCTGTAAGTCAAGTACTCAAAGCAGGGTCCAAAACAAATTTATTCAAATTCCCATTAATGTATCTTTTCCCATACCAGGATCGTGAAACAAAAACATACCTACTAATGGATTTTTTCTAATGTCCAGCACCACTAGTGTTGTATTAGTCTTAAAAGCATCCAAAAGCAATTTTGCCCCGTCACTGGAAATTCCACATTGCTGCAAATCAAGGGCTAGAATATTAAAGAGGATTAACATCACTAAACAGCATTATCTATTTACATTCAACCATAATATCTACACAAACCATCCACATTTCAGAGAACACTCTGCTGTCTGGTGTATATTCAGCTTGTAAACATTAAAACTTGGAATGTTTTTTCAGCATCAGATTCTGTGAAACCTATACATACTTTGTCCATTGAACCCCATTTGTCACTTACCTTTTCATTCATGCTCATATTGCCTTTAGGACTGTCAAATGTACAGGCATCATTTGCATATGAATGTTTACATAAATCATCTCATTCTTCCAACAGCAACTACTTTATTCAGTGTTGGCACAAGGAACAAATTGCTACTGTTAACTGAATGGATGAACAGCCCCCATACTACTGAAAGAACACAAACTAGATGGGTGTGTATTCAGCAATGCCAAGCCAAAAAAATACCCAGAAAATATCTTATTGCTATTTTCCAGATATTTTTTCAACCAAATATAAAGCTCAGTATTGAAGCTATGTAAAATTGTCAAGCTCGAAAAATCCCACAAATATTCAGGATTTTTCAGGGCCATCAGATAGCTGGTGTTTAAAGGGATTGCCTTCCCTTTAAACACCTTCTGGGTGAACTCGCCACTTCAGAGATCACTTGTGGTGTGGCTTGCAAAAGGCATTTAAAGGGACCATGTTCCCTTTAAATGCCTTTTATCCCTCCTTTGGAAATAATGGAGGATGGGGGCACCTTTTTGGGGGGGTGTTCATAGAATTGGACCCTCTGGTCCAGTCTTTTTGAAACTTGGAGGGGTTTTTTGAGGAGAGGCACCAGCTACTATGTTGCAAGTTTGGTGCCTCTACCTCAAAAAACAGCCCCACAGAACCCAGATACCCCCAGATCAATTCTCCATTATACCCTATGGGGATCATTGACTATAATGGTCCCCATAGTGTATAATGGAGACAAAAAAAAATTGGGAATCTCAAAAATTTACATAATCCGAATATCATACCAGTATTGGGATTCAGGAATATCGAGAAATACCAAAAATTTTCAGGTTCAATATATCCAAACCTGAAAAAAAACAGGGCGGTGTGTGTGTGTGTGCACACCCCTAATGTAGGCCTTCTCTACCTTCCTTTGAATTCAGCTGCAATTAGAAAAAGCTCACTGAGATTAAATTGAGACAGGCTAGGTTCTGTCTCTGTCCAAGAGCAACCAACAAGAGCTGATGGAATGTTGAGAGGAGACTTGAAAACAGCAGTTGAAAAACGACTGAGGTTAGCAACAGAGAGGGAAATTGACAGCTTAAGGGCTGAGGTGAAAAGTGGTTTTCTGACTGAGGGGAACTGTATAAAAGAGCTGCTTGGAACAGGCAGAAAACGGTAAATTTGTAACTAAAGGATCCCAGTTATAGCCTTAAGACCTCAGTATAAAAGTTCACTGGAAGTGAAACATTGTTTCTTAGACTTTATTTTCCTCAGTGTTTTCTTCTGATAAGTAAAAGTTTCTTGTTTTGATGAAACCTGTGGGCTGCATGTTTAAAGGGAAGAAGAGCACGCACACACACACGATTTAATACCTTGATCTACATACATTTATGAATGGTGGCAGCGAGTGATTGGAACAGTGTTTGAGCCCCAACCCCAATAGCTCTGTGTCAGTGAAGATTGATTATAAAGGGGGCTGGGCCTGTCTGTGGATGTCTCTGGGACTAAGAGAGAGGACCTGAAATGTAAGATGGTCATGACTCTTTGTAGAATTTAAAAGAAACAAGGTGGCAAGTGTGACATCCTGACCTACATAAAATCCACTACCTGAATAAGAGAGGTTGTAGAGAGTGGCAGACATTCTGTATGTGTGGAAAAAGGGCATCTCAAGGGGTAAGGAGGAGGGTGATTTGTGATTTATTATGGCTATGTAAATAGTGGTCTACCTATATCAGAAGACGTGAACTTGGTTATTTATTCATGTTAAACATTAAAGGATCATGTTGGAGCCCAAATACACATTAGGAATTTGGTCTTCAGAAATATGCAGAAATTCAGGTAGAAGTAAAGGTACTATCCTCCCAGAAAGGATACTATCCTTCCAGAAAGGCTCTTGCAACAATGAGTTCCTCTACTCACACACATAGACACCTACCTTTAAGCCACAGGTCTTCTGCAAGGTATCCTGCTAGGAGAGTAGCTCCTCGGTCACCAATAAGCATGTTGCAGTTAAGAGTGATGCGCCTCAAGCCAGCCATGCAGTCTAAATCAGGTCTCCTATATCGCAAGCTCTCCGCCCAAGCTTCACTATGTCTTTTAATTGCCTGGTGCTTTGAAATACAAGACCATAAAGATTTTTTAAAGGGGGGGGGGCTGCTGAAAAGGTTTTGGTCAGAAGATATTGTACTGCTGAACTATAGTGGTATTTAAAGTGACATTTAACATGTATGGGAATTCATTCTACTGTCCAAAGACACTGTTTGATAAAATTATTTAAGAAACACTATTCAACCTTCTGAACGGCTTTTCTTTCTTTGAATCTCAAGCAAAACAGACACCGAGTTAACTCGAAAATGTCAATCTCAGTAAGGAGGACATGACCATGTTATTATTGTCAGAAAAAGGAATACATGCTTAGATAATCTTTCAAACTGCAATGTTAAATACACTAACAAGTGAGCAAGTCACTGCAAACTCAATAAGATTTACATCGGAATAAGCTTGTTGTAGAAATGAAGAAACATGTAAACATACTCCTACACATGTCATAATTTAAAGTTGCCCTTAGTTTTAAAACAGCTACAAATCTTCTTCCAAGATGAAACTCTTAGGCTAATAATTTGAACTTAATAAAACAGATAACACCTTGCACAAAAGGTTTAAATGCATTCATATACAAAAAAACTCCTTAGCATTGTTCATATTACAAATTAATTACCAGAGACACTTCTGCCAGAGAAAGTTTTACCTTTAAGACACTGGCTATGTGTTCCACTCCCCGCCAGGTCAAACTGCATCCTGTAAAATCTACAGATCTGATGCAAGCTGAATTCTTCACACTTTGACAGATTACTGGAAATGAAAACTAATCTCAGTATTGAAATAGCTATAGCCGCACCTTGAATAGTTTAAAATTAAACACACCATAAACTGAAATCTAAGAAAAGAAATACAGTATTTCACAACATCAGATCTTATTTGTTTGTTCCTATGGCAGTCACCTTGTCGTAATACTGGGCAAGGGACCCTACTCTACTGGAGGATCTGATTTATATGAATTGCATATAGCAACATACATGCATGTTTAGGTTACCCTAGTATACAGCAAGTAGCTAATTTCATGTGCAGTATGTTATTTTAATTTAATCGAAGAGCTCCAGCACTGCTGGTTTATAATCAAGGCCCCTACATTCAGGCACCTGGGATAGCACTTCCTCTCCCAACTGCTATATCGATCTCTCATTAACCAATGGGAAAATGTCCTGGAAACAGAGAAGGAAGCAGAGTACAAAAGAATTAAGCTGTGCTATCTCCTCCAGGCACCTCTTTTACTCAGTTCACAGGCCCCTGCGACACTGCAGTGACACTTACTCCTTTTATCCTGAAGGATAAAAGGAATGCAAAAAAAATATTGCATTTTGTTCCCTGTCACATAGCCATAGTTGTAGTAATTAGAGTGTCAAGATAGTATCTGGGAGTTTCAGGTTTAAATTCCCTTTCCCAGGGAAGTTTGTTGGGTGACCTTTGGGCAGTCACACACTCTCCTAACCTACCTTGGTTGTTGTTAGGATAAAGTGGAGAACGTTGTAAACCACTTTGGGTCCTCACTGGGAAGAAAAGTAGGGTATAAATGAAATAAATAAAATAATCTGTCTCTGTCCCAGCACAAAAGTAGAAGAGGTTCATCTCAGGGATGCTTGAAAGAAGTGTGCACCTAAGGAACTGCATTCCAGAACAGAGTGCTTTCACTAATAGGTGGAGTACATATAACGCTAAGTGGGAGCTGATATATATACTCTTGGAATGCTTAGTTAACAAATATGGGCACTATCAATCACTATTACAACTAGAATACATACTTATTCAAAGCCATCTATTATCACTTTATCTGCATGTATCTTGAACTGCCATGGGTACCCAACAAGATTCTATAGAACATCAACACATTCAGAGCTGAGTTCAAACATTGCTTCTCCAGTTCCTTCTCCTAACACCTCTCATGTACTTGAGATGCATCAACCACAACTTCATCATATGGTTGCACAAGACCAAAAGTATGTTCTATTAAACTTCAACAACATCTATGTGAGCCTTGACTAGGCCACAGGGTAGATTCATTTTCAAGGCAGCACTGGGCAAATACATGGGCATAGAAACATCACTTTTTTTAGAAATCCACATCCAGCTACTGTTCTGAGACTAGCACTTGATTCAGTGCAAAGTTCTGCAATATTGCCACAAATCCAGTTATTTGAACAGAGTCTCACACCTTAAGGTTGTCACTCTTAAAACCACAGCGTCCACCCAATCTGGCACTCAGGTGCAACCTTCTAGAAGACAGGCTGGAAGATAATGTGACAATAATGCTCATTTTCACCTAGTGCACCCAGCTACAGCTTAATGTGTAGACAACATCATATTATTCAGGATGCGGAAACCAAGGTCTATAAACTGGATGAGTGGAAAACATGGCAGCTGAAGTTCAATAAATGTAAGGTGCTCACTGGAATAAAAATCTTCAAATATATGACTGAGAATGAGAAGGAAAGAGATCTCAGGGCTATAGTAAACAGCTTGATGAAAATGTCAATTCAGTGTGCAGCAGTGGTGAAAAAGGCAAACTCCATGCTTGGGATTATTAAAAAAGAGATTGAAAATAAAATTGCCAATATTTTAAGGATCCTATATAGATTAATGTTGCAGCCTGAGGACTAGTTTTGACACTACAAAAATTGTTATGAATTAGCAAAGTTTTCTAAGAACTTCCACCAGAAGAAACTCATGATATTAACAAAATATTGTCATTCCATTTCAAACATGGAAAATACTTCAGCATGCCAAAGGAAATACATGTAGGCTAAACAGTATTACATTGAGTATTCTTATTGCCATATTTAAAACTATACTTGAATAAATCAGCATAGATTACAACCAGAAGCTATATATAACCACCACACAGCTTCATAGGTCCATCTATTTTTCTTTAGAAAATTCAAAACTTACTTTCCAAGCCTCCATCACCAATTGGTGAGTGTGCTAGAGACAGGCTCTCTAAAGATGATGTGTCCACCAATCCCTTCAAAATAAAGTACATATTATTAAATAAGGACTCAGAACTGCAGCATTGTCCTAATTACAATTAAATAACTTTTCTTACTTTTCTCAGTAATGTTAAGTCTTTTTCCCTCAAAAGCAGCCCCTGAAGTTCCAAATTCCTCAGGACATTTGATATCATCAGACATCCTTTGATTGCTTTACATAGTTGGCCAGACAAGTCTTTGGATCGAATTGCTGGGATTCTCCTTTTGAAGTAAGTTCCCTGTCTTTCAGCACCTATTACACAACAGCAAACCAGATTATCTTCAACATTAGAAAATGTACATCTATGATACATACACAATGTATGCATCATACATCACAACAACCATTTCAGTAACACTGAAGCCATTGGTATGCTTATACCACATTAATTTTGCCTACCCCACTATCTTTTCTTGGTAGTCAAATGAACTGTCATTTGTACCAACCATATAATGGCAAAAGGCATCCCAAACACAGCTCCTTGTGTTACATTCTTTGTTAGTGACATTTATACAAATAAACAGGGTATTCTACTGAAAAGCAAGCAGACAAAATTCAAAAGGGAAGTAATCACAGTCCATATTTATTTTTAGAACTGCAGATCCAATAAAATTAAAACCACTTAACAGAGTTAACTCTAGGATGCTTAAAAGTTGTTGGCATTTACCTAAGAAAGGTCCAGTCTGACCACTGCTGAACTACATAAATTCTGTACAGTGGAGACAGATACTTTTTAAAAGGATGCCTACAAATCAAAATCACTTACTGCAACTAGCCATGGTATGATTAATAGCATAAGGGTCTCTACCTGAATCTCCATGTCCCTGATGGTGCAAGCTTCTTATGGCAATAGAAGTCAAAGTCTTGTTGTGTCTGATAGCATTCAGAAGGGGGGCCCAATCAGCAGCTTTGATACGATCTGCATTTATATCAAGAACACCATGAAGCTTTCTAGCTTTCACAGCAGACAGAGGCAAACACCCATGAAGTGCGCAGAGATGCTCATAATGAGAGTAAAAATCCAAACTGCACTGTCTCCTTGTTTTCACTGAGTCAATCATTTCTAGACATGCATCAAGTGAGCATCCAAACTAAAATGAGAAAAACAAAAATAATTAAATATCATGTTATCTTACAGTTGACATACAATATTTTTTCAGATGCTATACTAAACTCACGAGAACCGTAGCCCTGATCAGGATTTCTATCCAAGACAGAACCCTGGGTGACACTACCATGCTCCCTTCCTATTTCCCTCATTCAGGAATAAGTGCAAAATCACTTGATTCATTTCTCTCCACAGCAGGAGGGAATGGCAAACCTAAGGTCTAAGTCTGCTTTCTTCCCAAGCACAATTCCAGCACTCAGGAAACATCTAGACATAGCTGTTAGTTTTTATATAACAAAGAACACTTGACAGTATTTTATCTATTGGCTTCAATTAAAACCTGCCTTTTTCCCCAGTGGGGACCCAAAGCAGCTTACATCATTATCCATTTCTCCATGTCACCCTCAGAACAACCCAGAGTGTGTGACTGCTCCAAGATTACCCAGCAAGCTTCCACGGCAGAGTAGGGATTTGAACCTGGTTCTCCAATACACAAGTAAATACATCTAATGATCCTCAATCAGGTTTTGTAGGAATGTCATATATTTTTGCACAGCATTAAAGCACAAACTCCCAGGCTTACAAACCTATTCAAAAATAAATGCAGTTGCAGTATATTTACATTACTCATAAAGCTACTGCAAGAAAAATAAATAAATCCATTACAGTATATATGGTATCCTTCCCCAGTAGGAAACCAATTTCAAGCCTGAACACACACAAAAAGTCTGCCAACCCAAAGGTAGCCAAAACCTATTCCCACACCAGCCTTTAATTAATACAGATTCAATATTTTGGTCAGCCATATATATGTGAATACCGTTCACAACATGTACTCAGATGAGAAGCTCACCAGGGACCTGTATTTAAGCGTTTAAAATCCTATGCTTCAGTGCAGGACTCTCTGCCCTCTGGCCAAGAGACCCTTTTCTGCTCAGATACAAGAATCCGACTCTCTGGGTCCACCCCTTAATGGATCTACCCTACCTCCGATGCAGTTCCCTCCCCTGCTACGTATCCAGAGAAAAAGCAACACCGTTCAGAGTGCCATCGAGGACGTCTAGAAAAATCAACTGAAAACTTTCCCAGAAGGGAAATGCAGCGCTCAGGCTAAACTTTGCCTGCTGAACCCTTTCCCATCAACCTTAACCTACAGAGGACTTCTACAGCCCCAGCCTTGGAAAGGACAGACCCGCGAAGAGAAGAAAGCGAGCGGATGCCAGCCAACACAAGCAGGACGACCCCTCGCTCCACGCTCCCACACATCCCCCTCTTGCCTGTGGCACCCCCACGCGTGCAGCCGTTCCCTTGGTTTCTCAATCGTCTCCCCAGGCACACAACCACTTCCCCCACGTGACCCAACAAGCGAGCTTTCTGATTGGTTGCCCGTAAATAGCGGTTGGCTCCAACGACACGTCCTTTCTTCATCCCTCCCGCCGAACAAAATGGTTTTACTTTTCTCACCGCCACTAAAAAACCACAGATATCTACCATCAGTGAAAGGCGAGGACTGCGTGCACCGCCCTGCCCCCTCACGAGCCGGACAGCAAAAAGTCTCACGGATGAAACCCCTCCACATTTTCACTTAAGCACGCCACGCCCCCTACGGCTCTGCGAGCGCGCAGGATATAGAAACAATTGAAACCCTTGCTCAAAATGTGGTGTTTGGGCTACCGTGGGAGGTATTTTTGCGCACCCCCGCCTCCTCTTTCAAATCTGAATTTTTTACTTCTCATTTCAGAATCCTATGTGCTTCCTGCACCCAGGGTTGCCAGCTGGTGGATGGGAATTTCTTGGAGATTTGAGCACAGAGCATATGAAGGGCACAGTCTGATACAGGAAGGAGCTCAGCAGGGGTGCGATACCATAGGGAACAGTCTCCAAAAATTTAATTTTCTCCAGGGGAACTGATCTTTGTAGTCTGGAAATCGGTTGAAATTCTGGGATAACTTCAGGACCCATAGGGTTGCCAGCCCCTGGCTGGGAAATTCCTGGAGATTTGGGGGGTGGAGTCTGGGGAGGGACCTCTGCAAGGTATAATGCCATAGTGTCTACTTTCCAAAGCAGCTGTTTTTTCCAAGGAAACTGATCTCTCTTGTGATTGTAATTCTAGGAGATCTCCAGAATCGACTCTACCAGTAAGGTTGCCAGGTGTCTGGTATTGATCCAGACAGTTCAGTATTTTCTGTGACTGTCTTGGGAAAAAAATACTGAAAAAATATTGGACATTTAAACTGGACTTTTTCTTTACCAAACAGTCAGTGAAAGCACTGGACTGTCCAGTTCAACTGGCAACCTTACCAATGCCAAACAGCGCAAAGCACACTGTTTGAGCTTGCAGGAGATGGTGCTAAGCCAAAGTGTTTTGCTGGAAGGAGGTAGCACTGAGCCTTGGTGTACCTGGTATTTTTTAAAAAAAAAATCTGGCAACCCTGTCTACCAATTACTCCCCAGTCTTATTAGACTGGCTTACATTAACATGAGTTGCCACCAGCACCGATGGAGGCCACAGTGCCTGGCTTAGCAGTGGCATGGCCACTGGGCTGGATAGACAGGTATACAAGGTGTCCTCCACCACCACTGGATCAGAGGGAAGAGGAAGAAAAAGAAGAAGAAGAAAAAGAGTTGGATTTATACCCCACCCTTCACTTTGAGTCTCAGAGTGGCTTACAATCGCCTTCCCTTCCTCTCCCCACAACAGACACCCTGTGAGGTAGGTGGGGCTGAGAGAGCTCTGAGAGAAGTGCTCTTGAGAGAACTGTGACTGACCCAAGGTCACCCAGTTAGCTGCACGTGAAGGACTGGGGAATCAAAGGAGTGAGGAAGATATCACTGCCCAAGGGAGTTGTGTGGCGGCTGCCACTAGGCCAGGCTTGGTCCACACTGGGCAAGTCTTGTGGTAATGAGTCATGCAGTGGCTACCACTATGCTCAGCTTGGACTAGTTGTGTGGTAGCCACCACTTGGCCCTGATGAATCATGCTGTAGTGGCTGCCACATAGGTAAGTTGCATAGCAGCTGCTGCTAGGCCCAGGCAAGCATGGGTGAGTAATAGTTTTGCAAATGAATGTACTAAAAACATTAACTATTTTTAAGAAGTTACATCTTGCCATATTTCAAGACTAAAAATAGATTTTGTTAGTAATTTCTAAAGGTATTAAGAGCTCTTCAAGCAGTTCGGGTTCTGCCAGTCTTATTAAGGCAGGAGATCTCAGCTTGATCAAAGCAACATGTTTGGCAACACAGCTTAGCAAACTGCACTGTTGTCTAAAGTGCTCACTAGTTTGCAAATGACCTACCTGGGCGGTGTTTCAAAGTGTTCTGCTTCAATCTGTTTAGATCAGTTTTGGTCAACCTTCACAGCCAAAATCATGTTTTAGGAACTGGAAAAGATAACCGACCTGCAAATTTAAATCCTCACCACCTATACACCAGTACTGAGATAGTGGGGAAAGCCCATTGTTTCCACTTTCCTGACATTGTGACTAAGCAGTTACTGATATGCAATAAGATCTTAAATATGCTCAGTGTAGTCCAGAGCACATGTCAGCCCCACACATTAACTGAGTGTGCACAGAAGGAGAGGGAGAGCTAGCACATTGGCCCCACCCTCTGCCTCCACACAATTGCCTGACTGTTTATGCTACCATGTCCTCCACATGTTTGCCCCTGCAAACACCCAGACAGTCACCTGGAGGCAGGGGGTGGAGCCAGTATATTGACTCCCACTTTCCCTCCCAATGCATTTAATGAACATGTTGGGCTGTCATGTGCACCAGGCTACTGTTAGATGGTTTAGAAACTGAACCCTAGCAAAAAGATGGGGGAAGAGATGGGTCTTGATAATCCAAAAATCAAGAAGGGGATAAGGTAGAATCAGATAGACAAGCAGTGGATCTATGAGACTTTCCAGGAGGATCCCATCCCCCGCACTTCACTCACTCATCTATTTGCCTCAGGGACCTGTTCTTCCCCCATCTACCCACCAGGGACCCATCAGAAACTTGCAGGGGAAGGGGAGTCTTGGTTGCCCATCTACTTCCCCTGTTCTACTTCACCGTGGTTACTGCAGAAATATCTTTTTCTTACTTGGCATCAGTTCCCAGATTTATGTATCTGCAGCTTACCAATGTAACAAGTGGAACACCTGCACAGCCTTGTGGGGGGCGTCTTATTATCCCCTGCATCATCCCCACTATCCTTTCTCTTCCTGACAGCCCTCGTAGCCTCTCACGTGTTCCTGCTTCCTACCCACCAGCCAACCTACCTATAGTTTTCCTTACAGCCTTTACTCCCCCCACCCCCGTAGCATCTCCCCAGTAAAAGGCATGTGGTTGCTGTCAGGCCTCAGACATACAACTTTTGCACTGGGCAGGCTAGCTGGGCAAGCTGCTGCTACCCAAGAACTGGGAAGCTGCTGCTGAAGCCCAGGTGAGTTGTGTGGTGGCAGGCAGAGTTGTACAGTGGCCACTGGGCTCAAGCCTCGTGAGTTTTCCTCCATCAGTGGAGACAGGGATGTCAGCCTCTAGGTGGGACCTGGGGACTAAGTGATTATTCTCTGCTATATAAAAAAACAGTGGGTTACCTTCTATCATTAAGGTCTGAGGTAAAACACAACAAAACTTTGGGAACCCAAAGCAGTTTACAACATTATTCTTTTGTCTTCCATTTTACCTATAACAGCCCTGTGAGGTAGGTTAGTCTGAGAGAGAATGACTGGCTCAAAGTCACCCAGTAAAACTTCCATGGCAGAGTGGGGACTGAAATCTGTATCTCCAGGGTACTAGTCAGACAGATTAACATGAATCTGGCAACCCTACCCAACCAACCCCTGCCAGTGGCCAGGGAGGACTAGGAAACCCTAAGTGGACATGATGGGAGTTGGGGCAGTACCTTTCAAGGGCTGTTTTAGTCCACCCCTGCATGCTCCAAGACTTTGTTTTACATAACCAATGCTTGGAATGCTCAGTAATATTGCTGTGGTTGTCTGGCAACTTTCAAATGGCCACTGAGAGCTCAGTGGACATTCTTAAAGCTACAAGTGTTGTTTCTATTCTTTGGGGGAGTTTTGTTCTGATAGATTTTTTTTAAGATGTCAGATTTTTCTGCGTGCCTAGGACTTCATTCAAGTTTGTAGAGAAATCACCTGCCTGTTCTTGGTTTCATTTAGCAGATTTAGTGATCCTATAATCCATGGTCCAGTTGGGAATTAGATGTATAATGATTCTCTTAAATATTCAGGAATGGTATAATGGTTACTCCAGGAAGGGCAAAGGGGAAATGATGGTGGAAGGGACCTGGGACCTGGAGATCTCCTGCTGTTACAGTTGATCTCCAGATGACAGAGATCAGTTCCCCTGGAGAAAATGGCTGCTTTATAGGATAGACCCTATGGCATTATACCCTGCTGAGTCCTTTCCCTCCCCAAATGCTGCCTTCTACAGGATCCACACACCCCCTGATCTTTAGGTATTTCCCTGCTCAGAGCTGGCAACCCTTTTCCCCCCTCAGTGCCTATTGCTAAGCAACCAAGCTTGGTTCTGTCAGTAAAAGGCAGGGGGGAAGGCCTTTTTCACGCCTATTTTGGTCTTTGGGAGAAAACTCATTGGGGCCAGTCCTGACTAGGATTGCCAGCTCCAGGCTGGGAAATTCCTGGAGACTTTATGATGGAGTCTACAGAAGCCAGAGTTTAGGGAGGGGAGTGGCCTCAGCTGAACAGAATGCCATGGAGGCTACCCTCCAAAGCAGTTATTTTCTCCAGGGGTAGAGAGAAATCTGTTGTCTGGAGTTCAGTTGTGATACCAGGTAATACCATAGCCAGTGTGGCAGAGCAGTTAGTGCTTCAGAGCAGGATCTGCCAGACCCAAGTTCTTCGGACCAGTCACAGACTTTCATCCTAACCTACCTCATAGGGTTGTTGTGCAAATCAAAAAGGGGAGAGGAGAATGATGTAAGCTGTTTTGGTCCCCACTGCAGAGAAAGACTGTACGTCTCCTCCTGGGGAACCATTGTTGCCAATCTCCAGGTGAGGGCTGGAGACCACTCAGAATTACCACTGCTCTCCAGATGGCAGAGATAAGTTCCCCTGGAGAAAGTGGTGGACTCAGTGTCATTATACCCTGCTAAGGTCACCACAGCAAACTGATGCTGAGTGCCCAAGGCACTCGCCCAGAGCCTCTTTCTAAAGCCTATTGTATTTATTTCCACAACGGGCCTGATTCCTAGTCTTATGCATAAAACTCTAAACTATGAGCTTACGTTGTATGGCAGAAGACCAATGTTGGATTATTGCAAATCTTGGTATTCCACTGGCAGACATTTTACTGTCAGTTTCCTGTCAACTGCAGTGAATTGTGATTCGTGACAGACAACTTATGAATCCCAGCAGCATTGCCATTGACATGCACATGAAGAGAAGAGCTTTTATACATTGTTGTTTTTTATATTTGCCCTGTCATTTTTTGAAAAACAAATTGTGAACGGTCAGGCTAAGAACAATTTATGATGAAAATAAAGAATGATCAGAATGAAAATATGCTAGGCAATAGTGCTCAAGCATTCTATATAAATCACTTTCCATTAATTTATACTGGATATGAATTGGTACACTGCTTTAGGAATCAGAGGGTAGCAAATTAATTTCAAAATGATTCACAATTATGACTATATTCTCAGCATTACTAATCTAGCTATTATTTATGTATTCCCAAATGCAGCTATTAATAGGTATAAATATTGTTTCAGAATTGTATTTTCAGTAGCTATTTGCTATATTCATTTGAATGTCTAGAAGATATTTATTTGAATGTCTAAGCAGTTCTACTCAGAATCCTACTAATATCTACTCTATGGGGCTTATTCTTAGGAAAGTGTCCTTAGGACAGCCCTGTAGATCGTCTCAGTCCAAAGGTACGGACTGAGAATATATAAGTTATTGAGTCCCACTCTGAGGACTATTAATATCTCAAGCCCAGAGGAATCCCCACCTACCACCAGTCTTCTTTAGCTCTAAGAGCTAAATCTTAACATTCCGTTCAGGATCAGGAGGGAGTACTGATGGCAAAAAAAACAAAAAAACAAGTCACAGTCACCCCCTGAGGAAGCACTGAATATGTGGCTGTCTGAAAACTTCTCAAGGAGAACAATGCAAGCCTTAAGAGCCACATTACATATTACAATGGCAAACCCTCTAATGTTAGATTCAGATTTGATCCAGTTAAATGAAGATGCAATTTGGACTAATAAGTCTATGCCCCTTTGACCTATATTTAAAGATGTGAGTTAGTTACCATCAAGTTTACTTTGGATACTTAAGAAGAAGATACTTTGGGGCTAGAATACATGAAGGACCACCTCCTTGCATATTGATTGTCCATCCCACCAGTTAAGCCCTGTCTCTCAAGTCCTGCTCTTCATGTCCCTGCCTTTAGAGGTGAAGTGGGTGAACAAGAGATAGGGCTTTTTTAGAAGCGGCACCTCACCTGTGGAATATCCTTCCCTCTGAGGCTCACCTCTACCTACATTACTCTCTTTTAGGCGCCAGACGAAAATGTTTCTTTTAATTAAGGGGCTGATGTTTTACCACCATTTTAACAGTGTGGTTTAGTCTGAAAATTGGTATTGACATTAAGCTGCTTAATTATCTATATTTTTATACTCTGCTTGGTTGTTTTATGCTGGGTTTTAATTAAGAATATTTAATGTTTTTGCTGCTGTTATGTTTTATTTTGTAAGCTGCCTTGGACAAATTCCCTGGAGTGTTGGCATAAAAATTATGTAAATAAATAAATAAATAAATACTACTTCCTTTCTTATCAACATGAACAATTCAGTGGGGAATGACAACTGGAATGCACATTCTATAACATATGCTATTCTTTCTGACTCTATCAGTGCAATCCTGAAAACACTTTTTCTGGATAATCCCCACTGAATAAACCTGAGCGAGATATTGAATAGACCTGTTTAGGATTTTTTTATATTACTCTCTATATTACCTACCACTCTTCTCTCCCCTCCAACGTAGTCATCCCAACATTTATTTCAGTAACAGTAGATATACATATCAGCTAAAGTCTTTTAGTACAGGGGTCTATTGGGGGGGATTAACTGAGGCTGTGGTAATACTGCTCTTAAAGAAACTATCTTTGGATCCATCAGATCCTGTCAATTACCACCCAGTCTTGAATATTTCATTTCTGGGTAATGTAATTGAGAGAGCAGCAGCAGAGCAGCTCCAGAGTTTCCTGGAAGACACTTCGACCTTGGACCCATTCCAGTGTGGCTTCTGCCCTGGCCATGGGATGGAGACAGCGCTGGTTGCCCTTACAAACAATCTCTGCAGGCAGCTGGATAGGGTTGGCGCTGATGTTATTGTTAGATCTGACAGCAGCGTTTGACATGATCTGTTGACCTACTGCCTCACCGACATAGGAGTTCAAGGGATAGCTTTGAAGTGGCTTACCTCATTCCTCCAGGGTTGGGGACAGAGGGTGGCGCTAGGAGAAAGGATGTCACCTCAACACCCCTTAGTATGCAGGGTCCCTTGGAGGCTATTCTCTCCATAATGTTGTTGAACGTCTATGTGCACCCCCTCATCTGGCTGGTGCAGCGTTTCAGGCTGGGTTGTCATCAATATACTGATGACACCCAGCTGTATCTGTTGATGGACAGCCTTCTTGCTCCAGCCTTGTTGCCGGGATCTTCTGAGAGCACCTGGAAGTGATATCATCATATTGCCAACATCGGGGGATGCTGCTTTAGGTTTGGGGCAAAATTCTTTGGGTTTTTTGCCCTCAAAACCATAGAGTTTGCCCAGAAACTAGAGTGGCAATCCCCAATGGTAGCAATGTGGTGACATCACTTCCAGGTGACATCATCGTGACACGGTGACGTCCCTGTTTGGGGGTGGGGCTTCCTGGCCGGCAGTGGATTGAAGCCTTGAAAATTGGGGGAACCCCTGGCCAGACTGGGGGTTTGACAACCCTAAGTTATATTAACACATGGCAAACAGGTAACACCTCTCTTAACCAAAGGGATTGGTATTGGTGGGTTTTGTTGTTGCTCAGTTGCACAGTTGACTCTGACTCTTCACGACCCCATGGACCACTTCATGCCAGGCCCTCCTGTCTTCTGTCATGCTCTGGGGTTTGCTTAATTTCATGTTCATTGTATCGATAATACTCTCTAACCATCTCATTCTTTGCTGTCCCCTCCTCCTCTGACCTTCAGTCTTTCCCAGCATCAGGGTCTTCTCCAGTGAGTGCTCCCTTCTCATTTGGTGGCCAAAGTATTTGAGCTTCAGCTTCAGTATCTGGCCTTCCAGGGAATGGTCAGAGTTGATTTCTTTTAGGATTGACTGATTTGATCTCCTTGTAGTCCAAGGGGCTCTCAAGAGTCTTCTCCAGCACCATAATTCAAAATAATCTATTCTTCAGCACTCAGCCTTCCTTATAGTCCAACTCTCACGGCCATACATTACTACTAGGATTACCATTGCTTTGACCGTATAGACTTTTGTTGGCAGGGTGATGTCTCTATTTTTTATTATGCTGTCTAGGTTTGCCATTGCTTTTCTCCCAAGGAGCAGGTGTCTTGTAATTTCATGGCTGCAGTCACCATCTGTAATGAGCTTGGATCCCAGAAACATGAAGTCTGTCACTGCTTCCACGACTTCCCCTTCTATTTGCCAAGGAGCAATGGAGCCAGATGCCATGATCTTAGTTTTTTTTATGTTGAGTTTTAAGCCAACTTTTGTGCTCTCCTCTCTCAGCAAGAGACTCTTTAGGTCCTTTTCACTTTCTGCCATTAGAGTGGTATCATCTGCATATCTGAGGTTGTTGATGTTTTCCCCAGAAATCTTAATTCCAGTTTGTGATTGAGCCCTTTACATTGTGCTTATCCCAGCATGGGCAGAGATTTTTGTGGACTAGAGAAACCAGTGCCCTAAGAGCCTTATCCATTTGCCCTGGTGTGTACACACATTCCTGTGAACTAGAACTTCATGTGCTCTGAGCCCTGATTTTTTAGACAAGGCCCTAGTTTTACATGGTAATTGGTTTAACTAACCTCTTTATTTGAGCAAGTCCACTAGTGCTGCCATCCTATTATTATTCCCTTTTCTGTCTTCAGAAGTAATTGATGGCACAGGATAGATATCAGATTGCTTAGCTTGAAGACCTACAACTCTGTGCTGACAACTGTGAGAATTCAATACCATGCAA
Organism: Lepidodactylus listeri; assembly: GCA_029233225.1. NCBI lineage: Eukaryota > Metazoa > Chordata > Lepidosauria > Squamata > Gekkonidae > Lepidodactylus > Lepidodactylus listeri. The sequence continues at coordinate 93,834,501 of JARCFY010000004.1, forward strand.
AAATATTCAGTGGCAATAACAATTCCTCCAGGGAGAAATTGGGCATGATACCCTCAGGGCATTTGGTGCAGACCTTCTCCTCTGAGCTGTGTCTTAGAGATAAAACTCTAGAGCCTGGTTTTCCTTCAGGCACCTTTCCTTTTTTAAGTCTCCTTCCAAAGTGAATTTTGTTTGCTATTTCTCCCCAGTGTTATTCAGAAAGCCAGCTGGCACTGAATGCTAAGTGGGCAAGAGAACAAAGACTCAACTTCCAAAAGTATTTGGAACTGTTGAAGTTGTTCTTTATAGCTCTTTACCCAGTGGCCTAGAAGAATACTTTGGACTCTTACTAGAGGATAATATTCCTCATATTAAAAGATCCTCGCAGTGGCGGTAAATTTTCATTTGTAGCGCCTGCAAAAATAATAATATGATTATATTAGCATCCTTGTATGATTTAACTTACCACTGGCCTTTCACACTACTGTTTGATGGTATTTTTCATTTATGCAATGTCATAATGGCAACAGAAAGAGAAATGCACACAGGAAAAAGGAAAAAATCTAAAATCACTGTAAAAACCAAAGCAGTCTAAAATAAACTGTTACCTCTGAAAAACAGATTTTTACATTTTTAACTATTTATTTGCAAATTTTATACCGTCTTTCTCCCTAACAAGGGCCATTGAGGCAGCTGGCAATTTAAAACATAAATGATAAAACCACCCCCAAACACATATCATTAAAACAATATAAAATCAGAGTTAAAATACACAGGCATAAGAATAGAATAGCAATTAACGTACTGGGAAGGGAAGGGAAGGAGGGATCACTGAGGGAATGCCAAAGGAAACAAAAAAGTCTTCACCCACTACTGGAAGGTGGCAACAGAAGGGAACAGGCAAATCTCCCTGGGGAGAGAGTTCCAGAGCTTAGGTGCCATAACCATAACCCTCTCAGAAGGCAGAGGTACCCAAAGCAGAGCCTTTGAAGATGACTGCCAACACATATTGCAAATTCTTGAGAACATTCTAGGAATTATGATTTCCCCACCACCACCATAGAGCTTTAAGTAAAGGAATAAATGCCCTCTTGTATTTTAAAACAGTGTGGGACAGGTTGTTGTAACCAATGCAGGACCATAGCAGCTGAGTAGAATCTTCAGGAATGGGGGGAGCGGATGTGAGCTACAATCCTTGGTGCAAGGAATGAGAATTCTAAACATGTCCATGTTGTCCCGTGAAATACTGTGCACTTTCAGCAGAGAAAACACTAAGTTGCTTGCAAAAGCCTGATGCTAGCTAGCAAGTGCATGTAATTAGACAATTTATGTTGTATTATTGTGGTTGATATAGGGTTGCCAGGTCCATACCTTTTCCCGGTGAGGGCCTCCAGACTTCCTTCCTGGATGTTCACTTGGAAGTGACATCATCACACTAGGCATATTGCAGGGGGGGCACTCTAGCATTTGGCCAAAAACTCTATGATTACCATAGAGTTTTGGCTGAATACTAGAGCATCCCCTTGTGATGTGCCCAGCACAATGATATCATCTCTGGGTGATGTCATTGCACCGGGCACGTCGAACATTGTGGAGCTCTTCCCCATCGGGGATGGCAACCCTAGGTTAAGGAGTTGTTTAAGGATAGGCGGCTGGCTGTCTGTGCAACAAAAGGTTTGCCTCCTAGTGCTTGTGAAAGAGAATTGTCATTATTTTAAAACAATTTTTATTGATTTTTTGAATCAAGTACAAGAAAAAGCCACAAGTAACAAGTGACACTTCAAAAATACAACAACACCATTAACAGCACAATTTACATATAAAACACTTATCCCTCACTCAAAGTTTAATTGGACCCTCTTCAAAAAGAATATCAAGAAACATTTACTTTTAAATGCAACTCAAAAAAGTCCAAGACTTAAACAGAGATTATTTTTCGACAATCAAATGTTCCACATCAATCTTATATATAAACAAATGCCATTTGTCCAAAAGGTTATAGAGGTCCTATAATAAGCTTGACCTATTCATATAGACAGAAAAATTTTCTAACAAAAAATAATCCCAAATTTTTGTATACCATTGAGACACTGTAGGTGGAGAACTGTCCTTCCAACATTGAGCAATACCAGCTTTTGCTGCAGTAAGTAAAATCAAAATTAAATCTTTGCAACCCTTTGGCAGTTGATCAGCTATCCATAGGTTCAATAAAATTACAAGAGGATATAAAGCCAAAGTATAGCAAGTTATAGCCTGAATTGCCAGTATTATTTGTTTCCAATAGTGTGAAATAAATTTACATTCCCACTAGCTATGATAGAATGTGCCCCTCTCCCCACAAAGCTTCCAGCAGAGTAGGGAAGATCTTGATGTCACATGGGCTATCCTTACCGGGGTTAAATACCATCAAAATAAAACCTTGTATGCCAGTGCTTGTATTATCTGGGAATTGGATATATGGTTTGTAGTATGCCATATAATAGACCACTGATCGTCATCTAAAGACAAATCAAGATCTTTCAACCATGCCTTCTGATAGTTTGTTGTTTGAGAACAAGTATTTTTCAATAAAATTAAATATATTTTTGAAATTAAGCCCTTTTTAAGTAATTCTTTGCAATTTAAAAGGTTTTCAAAATCAGTTTGGTGAGCTTGTAGAGTTGGCCTAGTAGTGATTGACTCCAACAAGTGCTGAACCAGAACTGTCATTATTCAGTAGAGGTTCTAAGTTGCTGATACTGTGTTGAATTGTTTTGAGATGACAGCTGTATGTGACCACTAGTGGGTCTGTCTTGCAACGGGTTTTTTCTGGGTACCATTCTAGCTTTGTTAATCTGTTCTGCCGGGGGGGGGGGCACAGAAATCTGCCAGAGACCAGGGGAGTATTATATAGTTCCTCAGCTTTTTTCAGCCTGCTGGTTCCTTTGGAATTCTGATGTGGAGGGAGAAACCACAAAATAGCTGCCATAGGAGGTAAAACCAACCACAAAATGGCTGCCATAGAAGGCTTCTATGGAAGGCAGAGCCACCCACAAAATAGCACTGCCAGGTCCCTACCTTTTGGTGGCAGGGGACTTCTGGCATGTCATGGGAGATGCTCTAGTGTTTGGCAAAACCTCTACGGTCACCAGAAAGTTTTTTGCCAAACGCTAGAGCGCCCCCCCAACAATGTGACTGCCGTGATGACATCTTCTCCGCCAGGCACATTGGCCACAGAATTCTTCGAGGACGGGGCTTTCCCACTGGTTGGCCATCTGGCAGATCAAAGGATCCAAAATTAGGGGAAACCCTGCCCCCATTACGGGAATGGCAATCCTACCACAAAGTGTCAGGGACTGAGATTATGCTTATCCTCCTGGCTTTCTCTTTATGTGAGCCCTTCCATTTTAACCTGCATTATTAATTGTAACGGTGCTGAAGGGCTGGTGAGATCTCCTTGCGTATGTGTATAATGAAAGAGATTTTGGGCAGATTTTGATAGGAACATTAATGATTTCTGGAAAGTGGACACTTCCTCCTGAATTATAAAAATACATAGAAATTTGGAAGATCCGATTACTTCAACAGAAGTTCCAGTTAAATGAAATTAAGCAGTTTAGCTGTACAATCCAATCATGTTTACTCAGAATCAAGTCCCACTGTATTTTTGCAATATTATTCTGCAGGTAAAGTACACAGGTAAGTAATATACATTAAGCCACTGTCTGCGTTAGATTTACTATAAACATAAAAAATCTCCGACCAGGTACTGCTAGGGTTGCTCTGGTTTGGAAATTCCTGGAGATTTGGGGAACAGGGCCGGGGAGGGCAAACTTGGGGATATGGAGGGAGCTCAGCAGAGATGCGATGCCAAAGAACCCATGCTCTGAAGCTGCCATTTTCTTTAGGGTAACTGACCTCTGTCTTCTAGAGATCAGTTGTAATTCTGTGATAACTCCACACCCAACCTGAAGTCTGGCAACGGTGGTACTTGCTCACTTGTACAACCATTTGGTAGGTGCCAGGAATGAAGAAGAAGAGCTGGTTTTTATACCTCACCTTTCTCTACCTTCAGGAGTCCCAAAGCAAATTACAATCTCCTTCCCTTCCTCTCTCTACAATAGGCACTTTGTGAGGTAGATGGGGTTGAGAAACTTCTGAAAGAAGTGTGACTGGCCCAAGGTCACCCAGCAGGCTTCATGTGGAGGACTGAATCAAACCCAGGGAACGCTCTGGGAACTGCCATGGGCCCGGCGGCTTTGTGCCACGCAGGCCTCACTGGGGCAATTGGGGGCAGGGGGGAGATTGGCAAGGCCCAGCGGCTCTGCACCACGCAAGCCTCACTGGGGCAACCGGGGGGGGGGAAGATTGGCGAGACCTGGTGGCTCTGCACCACACAGGCTTCACCGTGGCAACTGGGGGTGGGGGGGGAGATCGGCGAGGCCCAGTAGCTCTGTGCCGCACAGGCCTCACCGGGGCAATCGAGGCGGGGGGAAAGATCGGCAAGGCCTGGCGGCTCTGCACCGCGTGGGCCTTGTTGGGGCAACCAGAGGCGGGGGGAGGCGGGGGGGCAGAGGAAGCCTTACCTTGGGCTGCTGCTCCTCTGGAGCTCCTCTCCTCCCCCCCTCCTTGCGGGTCCCGTGGGTCCCGCCTCTTGTTTCCAATTATTAGTGACATTCCCCTCACATCCTTATCTACTACCTGTGCACGTTTGCATCTATAATGAATTACTTCACTCGCCATTATTGTAATTATTAAATCTATATATTTGAATCTAGAACACACATACATAAAAGAAGCTTTTTAACCTGTTTTCCTAGTGTCTTTAAATCTGTGATTTGTTCACAATAATCTTTCTCAGTTTCACAAAACTGGCTAGGCTAAGCAGTTGCACATGGAGCAGCACATAATGGAGTGATGCTAAATACTGTCTTCACAGAAAGATAACATAAGATCTCAGCAACTTTACTGGAGACCAAAATAAAAGGTTAAATGAATAGAGTGTGATTTTGTAAACAAATGATCTTGTTTAACAGCTTAATTTTTTTCTCTGATCAATCCAAGAGGTAGTCAGTCAATGTTGGACTAAAGATCCCCTGAACTTGGGGCCATTACAGACATTATACAGCAGTAAAGCTGGATTTGTAATCATGTGGATATTTAGCAGAGAACTGGAGCCAGTTCTAGCTCTTTATGAGTATATCATGCATTTATCTCATTTGGGACCAAACATTACACAGCACATGAAGCTACCTTATACAGAATCAGACCTTTGGTCTATCAAGATCAGTACTGGCAGTGACTCTCCAGAGGTTCAGACTAAGTTCTTTCACATCGCCTACTACCTTACCCATGTAATTGCAGATGCCAGGGACTGAACATGGGACCTTCTACATGCCAAGCAGATGCACTAGCTGCCTATAGCATACAAAATTCACTTTTGGTATTTCACTGGTTCTCACCTATAAACCTGAGGTCAGAGGCCAGCATGACTTTATAGTCAGGGGCCAGCATGCCTTTCCCCACATGTTCCCCAGAGAGCACTGCATTCTGGGACACAAAACCTCCTAGTTCTCCCTGGCCCTAAAGAGGCCAGACAGGCCACCACCAGGGCTAGAGTCTTTTCTATGGCAGCTCCACACTGGTGGAACAAACTCCTGGAGGATACCAGGGCCCTGGGGAGTTTACTACAATTCCACAGGACCTGCTAGACAGAGCTCTTCCACCAGGCATTTGACCATATTTAACATCTGGATATAACATCAGAGCCTTCCCTGGGATTTTTTCCATCGGCTATGTTTGTATTGATTGACTCCTGTTATTAAAAAAGATTAGATTATTGTTCACCACTGCATAGGAAATTTATGTATAGCACTTTAGATTTTATGTAGTTTTAAATTATTTCAAATTTTATGTAAGCTGCCCTGAGCCTGCTTTGGCAGGGAGGGCAGGGTATAAGTCTAATAAATAAATAAACAAATAAGACCAACAAATTTTAATTCTGGTCAAAATTGCCCTCCCCAAATTGCTGATCCATCTATTGCCTCTATAAATGGGAAAGGAGGTGGGCAAGGCAATTTTGCATGGTATAAAAAGTCCCAAGAGGAAAGGGTTAAGCACCTCCCCCACCCTTCTTCTATCAGCCTCCTACAATCATTTTTCACTTTTTAAAAAAATAGCAGCCTGTTCCAACCATCTGCCCTGTAATATATAGTTTTGCTGTAATTTTTTACATATATGAAGAACAGCCAGGAAAATGAAAATGAACTTTAATAACTACTTATTAGATAAAGGTACCATATTTCCTCCTGTATTTTATTGTTCCCTTGATCTGCTCCAGTGATCCAGAAATCTTTAGTTGAGCATGAGCTTGCAGTAGATCCTGAATCAGATTCACTCTGGGCACCATCAATGAGTTTCAGTAAAATAATGGAAATTATAGGATAACCTGCCAGACATACAAGAAACCTCTTGAACATCATGTTCAAGCCATGTAACAAGGTATGACCCTTGTAAAGTTCACCGTGATGGACTGGTTGATAGAATTCTTAGTGAATTTTTCCAGAGCTCTGCATTCTACTATCTGATACTGAACTTATCTTGTTAATATCACCAATCCAGATGTAATGATTTTCTAAGGTATCTTGAATGTTATTAATGTGACTGGATTAAGTTTTTTTATTTCAGCATGTCAGACCTCAGAGGGCAGATATATAAGAAGACACCTAAAGACTACTTAGATTTTAGGAGTGGCCTCACGCACTGTGTTTCCTATTTGCATTTTAAGAACATTTTGGGAAATAGCTAAAGATATACATCTCTGTGATATGTGACCAACTGGCAGAACAAATTTGAAGAATATGGCCAGTTCTACATCATGGAGTCAGTTCTTCCATGACTTTGTGGCACCTGTGGCATGTCTGATTTTCCCTGTGCTACCAAGAAAATGTGGTTGTCTCTGAATCACACAAGAGAAGTTCTGTCCTCTGGCTCCTCCTGCTCCCTGCCAGTATTACTCTTAATTTCCAGAGAGTTGGTGGTAGAATGAGGAGGGCGAGATACAGTGTGGGCTGTACCCAGCTGAGGTTTCTCAGTATCAGAAACAGCAGCATACCTCACCAGCACAGTTACCCACTCACAGGGCCATTAGGCAAAATAAGGTGCCAAACTTCTGGAGGTCTTTAATACTTTAGGCTGCAGACAGCAGATGTATTTTGAGCATTCCCATTCATTAAGTAAAATCCTTTCATATGGTAAGGTAGCATAATAGAAAGAGAAATTTAACCTAAACTTCTCCTTGATGTGCATTGCATGCTTATCCATGGTGATTCATATAAAAACATAACATTTTCCTTCCACCTCCAGTCTGAATGGAAATAGCCTACCACCTTACTCTATTATACATTCTATGTAATGTGTCGGACATTTTGAACGTGATGCTGGCAGAGCAAAGAATTTACCTGTATGACTGCATGCACCAAGCATCTCATTTATATGAAATACAAAACTGAACTATTCAAGAGGGCTTTTTTGTGCAGGTAATGAAGCTGCACAGTACAAAATGGTTTCACAAACTCACTTGCATAAACGATCAGGACTTATGGTCTTTACTGCTGTACAAATCTATTGTAAGTAGCATCCTATTATGTAATTTCGTACTGTTTAATGTGTCATGTTAATACTTATACAATGCTCCTGTTCTTTCTGGTGGTTCCAGTCTTTTAATATCCTACTGCATTAGTTATTGAATATCTCATTTTGTTGATTATACTGATTGACTATGCGTAATCCACCTTCAGTCCATTTGAGAAAGGCAGACTATATATAATATAAATAAATAAAATTTAAACTGGGACACTATACACGCAAAATGGATATGCAAGCACCATTAGCCAATCAGGACAACACCTGCCCTGACCTATAATCTCTGCAATACCAATTGTAATGTTTTCACTATGTAAATATTTTGCATGTTTTAATGTGGAGTTCTATATGTATGTTGCTGTGACCTTAAATTCAGGCCTGTAGAGTAAGAAAGATGGGGCTGGATGGGTGACTGAGTGTGTTATGGTTGGATGGTAGCTGTACCCTAAGGGACAGAGTTGACTGGTTTGTTCTGAGAGGGTTTGTATGAGAGATAATTAGTGGGGAATGGGTGGACAGGACAGATTGAGTGAGATGCTATAGAGCGTGAGAGAAATCTGTAGGGAGGTTATGAGCCTACATGGCAAGTTAGGAAATGAAGTCATTGTGCAAATTATTAGCCTGAGTGGTAGGCGAGAAAAATAAGCCTCTGGGGCTAGGTCTATATAAGGAACTTTAGAGAAACAATAGAACAAAGTTTGAGTCCAGTGGCCAACAAATTTTAATTCTGACATGCACACTTCATCAGATACATTAGAGAAACAAGAAAAACTGAGCCCCTATTAGGAATCATTATGCTTATGCACCTATCTGAAACCTTTAATCTTATTAACAATACAGACATAGTTACACTATTATATTTAGATATAAACTCCATTTATGTTTAAGAGAAACAACTGAACAACTGTTTTATTTAGACTACAGGATCCCTTTTTTACCCCAGAGCCACCTCATGTGCTGACCATTCTATCATTCTACCAGTTAAGCTGTCCTGTTCTTTAGGTCCAACTAAGAATTCTCAGGCAAGAGCCAATGCTAAGAAAGGCAGAGAGGTAGCATAACACATTTCACCTCAGAACCCTACAGAGAGGTGCCTTTACAAAGGTTATAGATACAAGTGGTCTCACAGAAAAGGAATAAAAACATTACACCAGTACTGTATATGCAATGGCTAGAGCTCAATAGAAATGAAACACCAGTCATAAGCCATGTTGCACAAATTAGTTGTTCATTCCCACTAGCATCATAGGCCTTACATGGCTCTCTGAGAGAGTTTCTCAGACTTCTTATATATTGCACAGATATTGCCTCCTGCCATCTTCAATCACTTTTCTAAATGTATTTTAAGAGCATGAGAAAGGAAAAACAATGTAAGAAATGAATCTAGAATGCTGTTAGATGAATTTTATGGTAAGAGAGAAAAACTTCAAAAGTAGTTCCTCTACCAGTAGATGGTACTATATTGATTTCAGTCCTGAGCTGTTGATGTCTGTACTTTGAGCTATGAAGAGAAGCAAGGCAAGGGGACTGAAAGAGAAGTTGTATCTGTTCAGTTTGTTATAGTATAGAAGTCAGAGTGCTGTTCTCCAGTGTCTGAAGGATATAAAAATAGGGCTTTTGACTAATCAAAATTTTTAGTCAAGGAGCTTTAATCAGATTTAAGGAAAGGATATAAAAATGTTTTTCACAGGCTTCCAAAAGCCTCTCCAGACAATTCTTGTTCAATAAATGCATAGTTTCTAGAAAATTCAGACATCTTTTCTAGGGTTGCCAGCTCCAGGTTGTAAAATTTCTGGAGATTTTGGGGGTGGAGCTGGGGAGGGTGGGGTTTGAGGAGGGGAGGGAACTCAAAGGGTATGATGCCATACAGTCCACCCTCCAAAGCAGCCATTTTCTCCAGGGGAATCTATATTCTAATTTTGAGAGGGTTTTTTTCTGTGTGGATGCTTATATCTACCAAAAGAGAGCTCACTCTCCCCCAACACCTTTTCCTACATAGTCAGGCCCCTTCCTTCCTTAGTCTGCAGAAAAATCTGAAAAGTTAAAAAAAAAATTTCAGGGACCGTTGAATTCCCCTCCATACCTTTTGAAATGCCATCAGCTCCAGGCATCAACTGTGAGGAAATTAGAATGTTCAGGGGAGGGGGGGAGGTTCTAACTGTTAAAGCCAATAAAAAGCAGGGTTTTTACTGGCAGCAGTCTAGAGTTGCCAAGTACCCCCCCCCCCCGGCCACCAGCAGCAGATCCAGATCCAGGCTGGGAAACTCCTAGACATTTGGGGGTGGAGCCTGGGGAGGGTGGGATTTGAGGTGGGAGGCAGAAAGAGGGAGAAAGAGTGATGAGGTGGGGAGGCAGAAAAACAAAGAGAATGATGATGGCTCAGAAAAAGAGAGGAAGTAACATACGTGGAGGAGAGAGAGAGAGTAAGAAAGGGGGGCAGAAGGGAGAAAGAGTGTGAGAGAGGTAGGGGGAGAAGGGAGGGAGCAAAGGAGTGAGGAATGGGATAATCATCCCACAAGTTTCTTGCGGGTCTCCACTTGTCGATCTCTATAGCTGGGAGATCAGTTATAATTCCAAGGGGGGTCTCCAGGTCCCACCAGAGGTTGGCAACCCTATTATTTTCTCAGATTAGACTTCCTGGATGACACAAATTGTTTAGATCCTTTCCAATCTGGTTTTAGGCCAGGTTTTTTGTCACACTGGTGGATGACCTGTGCTGAGAGATGGACAGAAGGGTTGTGAGTGAATTGATTTTCCTTGATCTCCCAGAAGCTTTCAATGTGGTATCCTGGCCTGCCTTTCTGGGCTGGGATTGGAAGACATCATTTCAGGATGGTTCTGGTTCTGCCTAGAAGGTAGGTGTAAGAAGGTAGTGCTGAGGGACTTCTGCTCAGCCCCTTAGCCTATGACCTGTGGGGTCCCATAAGGTTCCATCTTGGCCTCTATGCTCTGTAACATCTACATGAAAACACAGGATGAGGGTGAAAGCAATGCTCGCAGGGCGCTAAGGTTCTTTGACTTCTGCAGCTAGCCAATAAACCACACAATGAAACAGATAATTATCCAGGCAGTAAAGGGTAGGGGGAAAATTATTCAACTAAAGGAACATGTTCCAGCTAAAAGTTCGGCTCAGATGTTCGGTGAGTTACAGCAGGGAACTTGCTTAGATGCTCTTCTTGTTCCTCCCAACTTTACATCATTTTTGACATCATTTGCACATGCTCTGTTTAGATTTCTTTGTTTGCACAGTCATTATATACACAAAGGGGCTGAGTTCATCTTTAGTATAAAATCTATCCGTTCTGTTACAAAAATGGTCCTTTACATTGATACATGCATATATAAAAGTATAGCAACATTAATTTTATAGGTTATTTCTACTGAAAATATATAAAGGATACATTGGATTATGAAAAATAGCACTATTTTAAATATTAAACTTCTTATAAGCACTTTCTAGTATTGTACAGTGGTCTATGACATAAAGCTTTTGTAGAGATACACTGAACTTGCCTATCATTCCGCATTTTGATCTACCAGAACATTTTTCTTAATTTTATAAAGAGTTTTTAATTTTTATTAAAACTTCTAGTTTTGTAAAATATGCTGTTTTACCTTGGCCAGTAGGGGTCCTCTTTGTATAACATGAATTCTGCATTCTTAATCGGCCTTTTTAATTGGTAGGCACTCTTGTGATTAATGACTTTTGTTCTTTGGCCGCTCAGCACACCTGGCACTCTTGGCCATTTTCCAATCTTTGCTTTGTTAAAATAAGCTTGATGGTTCCTTATAGTTATTTAGCAAAGCTTTTTATTTAAAAATATAGTCTTGGTAAATATTAGCTATACCATAAGCTTTTATTCTCAGCCATAAACAAAAAATAAAGTTGTATTTCATTTTTTAGAAACACATAAAGAAAAGGGTTTTTCCAGACTTAAATCTTTTTTTACAGAAAATATAATTGTACTTTTTAAAATTCCTTTTCACTGTGCATCACCAGCCCAGTTAAAAAATATAGCAAGCAAACAAACAGTCCTTAAAGTAATAAGCTGTTAAAAAGCAAGTACATTGCTTATAGATCCCAATAGTTCAATATTTATATGTTAAAGCATTTTAAATTGAAAGAGAAGCTTAGTTTAATTAACATAAATCTTTAACTTTGACAATTCATTATTGTGGGAACCATGCCATCCCAATTAAAAAGTTGACTGATGTTTCTTGGGACAGAAACACCTGTAGTTAGAAAACTCCTCTTCTGCCAATTAAATAAGATTTAAAACACCTGTTTCTACAACTCTGCTTAGTGGTTAACAATTTGTCAGCTTACTTCTGGAAAATCCCAAAGACCTCTGAAATCCCAGCAATAATCGATAGATTATTATTTGAACCTTTGGGGTTTTCTCTACAAGGTCATCCAGAGATTTTGGGCTGAATTGCCGCCAATATGCAGATGACACTTATCTCTATCTTGCACTTCTTGATGATTCCAAGGAGGCTATAGAAACCCTGAACCAGTGCCTAGAGGCAGTTTTGGACTGGATGTGGGTTAATAAGATGAGGCTTAATCTTGACAAAGATGGAATTGCTATTGGAAGGTAGAAGGTTTGACCTGGGATTTAAGGTGTTACTCATTCTGAATGGGTGTTGCACTCCCCTTGAAGGAGAAGCTCCAAAGTCTGGGTTGCTCTTGGACCCAGGCCTACTGCTAGATAAATAGGTGAAAGTGATGGCCAGGAGCACCTTTTACCAGTTTTAACTGGTTAGTCATCTGTGGCCTTTCCTGGCCAGAAAAGTTCAGGCCATTGTGATGCATGTCTTGATTATATCTAGAAGCATAGCGCTTTGCCCAAAATATTTGGTGTGATGACATCACTTCCATGTGATGTCATCATGTTGGTAACATTCTGCATGGTGACATCACATGCCCCACCACGTATGGAAAGCTCCCTCCCACCACCTGCTGGCGAGAGCACAGGACCTGGTAACACTACTCCAGTGCTGGCCATCTACACTGGTTCTCAATTTATTTCCAGGCACAATTCAAGATGCCGATATTAACTGGTTTGAAGCAACATACTATAATGACTGCCTACTCCCGTATGAAAATACTTGAGGGTTACGGTCATCTCTCCAGGCCCTGCTTTGAGTTCTCCCACATTCTGAGAATAGGCAGCTGGCAACCAGAAAGAGGGCGTTCTTAGTCATAGCACCAAAACTTTAGAGCTCTCTCCCAATGAAGATTTGTCTGCTCCCTTCTGTTGCTGTCTTCTGCCAGTGGGTGAATACTTTTGTTTGTTTGTTTGTTTGTTTGTTTGTTTGGCATTCCCTCAGTGATCCCTGCTTCCTGTGCAATGTTTTAATTGTTGTTTTTATGTCTTTGTGTGTATTTTAGTTCTGGTTTTAATTGGTTTAATGATTTGTACTTTTTGTTTGATATTAATGGTTTTAAAATGTGATTTGATTGTATATGTTTTAATTTGGTAGCCATTGTGAGGACAGAAAGATAGGAGATAATTTTGTAAAATAAATAAAGTCTCAGATGGTTCATTACAGTTTTGTCTGTAGTTTCCAGCCTCCAGGTAAGGCCTAGAGATTTCCCAGAATTATAACTGATCTCCAGGGAACAATTCCCCTGAAGCAAATGGCTGTTTTGGAAAGTGGACCCTATGGTGTTATACCTTGCCAAAGTCCCTCCCCAAACCCCATCTTCCCAGGTTCCATCTCCAAATCTCCATTAATTTCCCAGCTTGGAACTGGTAGCAATGCTACTTCTCTGTGGCCTGAAGAACCTGAAAGCTTGCACACTGTTTTGTATAACTTGGTTGGTCCTAATAAAAAGTATTGCATGGATTGTTCTGGTTTTGTTTTCATTTGGACCAGCACAGCTAACAACAACTCCTGTCTAACTAAAGCCTGTAATGATGTAGTTAGTGAACCATCAGCACTGGCACACCCATCTTCTTAGCTACTTTTCCAGGTTGACCAAAGCCCACCTCCACAGTTGTCCTCTTCAATGGTGAGCATGAAGTAGAGATTCCAACCATCAACAGCAGTCTCCACTCCCAAGAGAAAAACTTTGGCTCACAAAACCAAAGCCCTAGTAACACAGATCTGAGAAATCTGCCGATGAACAAGTAGTTATGTGAAAACACACATATATGCAGCCCTGAGAACATTTCACAGCCTCCAAAATGTATAAAAGTTCTCATTTGGAACTGTGCTTGTGTTAGGCTGACTGCATTAAAAAATATGAAAAGGCAAAATCTAACAAATTCAATATGTGTGGGGGAAAGAAAGGCTGGAATGGAAAGTAGAAGGAAGGGAGCATAATAATGTGTCATCCCAGCCCAGAGCTTTATTAGGCTATGAGAGAGGAAGGGGCGTCGAGTTTTAAAATCCCGGGGGGATGGGGGCTCGTGAGCATGCACAAAGCATGCGTGCATGCCGGGACCATGTCCCCATCGCCGCTGCCTCCCCCCTACCTGGCCACTCCTGCTTCCGTCCCTCCCTTCATCCATCCAGGGGCCAGCTGGGCATTTGCTTAGCTGGCCCCTGGACAGACGGAGGGAGGGAGGGATGGAGGCAGCCAGGGCAGGGGGGTGGTGAGAGAGAGAGAGAGAGAGAGATGGCAGTGGTGGCCTTAGGAAAGGCCCGGGGACACGCAGCAGCGGGAGCCCCCCCCCCGGAAATTTCAGGGGTGGCTCGAGCCCTTGAGCCCCCGCCCCCATAGTATTCAATCCTACAAAATATTAACTAGGAAACCCCAACTCTTAATTATGGACACACAGGGCTACTGATTACATAATGGTGAAGAAAATGAAATTTGCACATATTCAGGGAATTGTCCTTTATTATTGCCTCATTTTATCCTGAGCAGAACCCTGAGACAAAAAATGCATTCTGGGGCTGCACCCACATATGCCCTCCAACTGCATTGTGGAATCATCAGTATTGGGGGTGGGGGATGGAACTCCCCTGTCAAGATCCTGCTGCTGCTGTATTACACCTTCCATCCCAGCCACAAGGATTGCTTACACAAGGGTTTTGCTCCAAACTAGACTGGTTGTTTTTTCTTAGCCTCTACATGACATTGTTCCCCAGTTGTCCACTCCCTGTGTTTTGACTCCCTTGTCTAGGATCGTTCCCAAACCTAGTTTGATACCTTTTAAAAAAATATTGCAGTCAAAGTGCAAACAGATTGCATGCTGGGTGAAGGTCCTGCCTCCACTGGTGCCTAAGGCTACCATTTCCCCCATTCCACCTGAGGGCTTTTTGAGATTTTTTAAAAGATGCTAATTGCTAGATCACTATAGTGCAGCAATGTTGTAATGATCTGTTACCATGCTGTACTAGCTCCTCTGAATTCTCAGCTTCTTTTTTAAAATGTCTTCAGCCCTTTTCCTTGTGAAGATATAAGGTGAAATGTGCAGCTAGAGACAAAAGCAAGCCCATTTCCCTTTGGTTGTTACCAACTAGATGCATTCACAAAGAACAACAAAAAGACCTCACTTTTCAAGGGAAGAATGTTCTTTGAAGATGGAAGGGCACCACTGTTCTTCAAGGGAAAAATTTTCTCCAAGCTCTTAGAAGTTCCTATTAGCGATTCATATTTATGTAATACTTAAGCAGTGATATTACTCCTGGACATGAGAAATTCCTAGAATGGATAAGGCTATTAATATTAAAGTGTCTTTTGGTCTTTTGGCCTTTTTTTGAATTCAACAGAAAGACAAGGGAAAAAATGAGAACCAATATTCAGATCCAGGAATTAAGGATCATGTAATCTTGGAAAGATACATTTGGACTATATGAAGGGTTTCTGATAAAAGTGGTAACAAAATGAATACATGGTAACAGTAACATACAATTTCTCATCTGTTCCCAAACTCCTCATTTTCAAACATGTCTGCTTCACTCCGCATGTACTATTTGTTATTGTTACTGTATGTAATAGTCAAGTTAGTGGTTCATGTCAATACTGAAACAACAAAATCAGGCCATTTTTGACAAGAATGGTGTTTCAACATACTTGGGGGAGTCTTCAGGTTACAGAAAAATGACTTCGTAAATTATCTGAAAGCAAAAGACCCTCCCCCAAATAACCCAACAGCCTGATGAGGAATTCAACATGGTTTATTAAGGATAGAATACTTAGGGCACGATCATATGCACCTATTAGCCATGCAAGAGGGACGATTCATCGACAGATCAAACTGGCACGATCACACCAGCATATCTGGGAGGCATCCCAGTACCGTCAGTGAGCCATGGCAAACCGATTTGATCCGGCGGAGAACCAGAGTAAAAAGCTACTGGTGAAACTCTGGTAGCAAACGGGTTGCTGCGGCCCACAACCGGACTTTCCCCATGTGATCGCGCCGGCACGGAAGTGTGGCATTGGGGATAGCGTGATCACACGCTATCCCGACGCCACGCTGTTTCCCCCCCCTTCTCTGTGTGCACATCATCGAAAGCCTTTAGGGGGGGAGAAGCGATTCATCGATCCCCCATTTAAGCGTCTCGGAAACCCACCACAAAAAAACAACAACTCACTTACATGTGATCACACAGCAGTGATTTGCGCCGGCAGCTTCACAGAACTGTGTGATCACGCAACTGCGGGGCAAATTGCTCCTGAGCAAAAAAGTCTCGATTCCCCTCTGGATTATCTCTTTTGTGTGGAAGGGACCTTAGAGTAAGTAAAAAGTCACTTAAAGAAGAAAAAGAAGGAAGGAGATCAAGGCCATCAGAGTGTGTAGAATCCTAGAGGAGGAGATCTGAGGAGAATTTCCAAATAGTTCTCCCTCCCCACCCAGTACCAAACTCATTCCATATAATGTTAGAATTCATGATGTAATGCCTAGTGAAATGGTGTCGATCGCAGACATGGTATGCATTTCTGCATACCTGGGGATTCTCCAGATATGCAGGGAAAAATGACTGATTTTTTTTTCAAAAGCATCTAATGAAAACTGACTGTGCTCATTGCTCTCTAAGCAGAACAGAATTGCCATTGAGCTTCAATTAACGCCAAAAGAAGAAGAAAGGGTAATGGTGATTTTATTCTTCTTGCTCTCCTTGGGCACCTTAACAATCTCATTGTCTCACCTGAGCTGCTGTGCCTCATGCTGAGAAGAGAGAGAGAAGGTGCTCCAAATGCATAAGGGTTGACTAAGGTTTAACTGTGTAGGGAGAGACAATCTTGTATGTTCAGAAGTATTCTGCTAATTTTAAAAGGTATAATTATAAATTTAATATTAATTGTTATATATTATATAACTGTACATATTTTATGGGTGGTGGTGTACAGGGAAACAAGTAGTTATATGATTCCTTTGGCTGACGGTAAATTTAAATGTGGCTCTCTACAAGCCACCGAGTACAAAGAGTAAGCCCTTACATAAGTTGCTGGCTCCTGTGAAATCATAAAAAAAAATAATACTTCTCTGCATAAAATGTTCTTCCCTGATGAGTACTTATAGCCAGTTCCCATGCATTTGAGATATAGCTTCCAAGGACACAGATTTTGAACCCCTGGGCATTGTATTTAGCATTTATAAATTCCTCCCGCTTTTTTTTACAGGCAAAACACAAAATGTTTCTTCTAGGATTCTTTATAATTCTTTACCATGAGAACTTTCTGAAGGTGGACAGTGTTCTAGAGATTATATAAATTTTCCACCATAAACAGAAGTTAAATATTAAAGTATTTATTATAATAAGACTACAGGCAAGTCTAATACAACCAGAGAACAGTAACAGACAGAAAGTGTTGCTTGAATGAAAGCAATTTACTTCATCTGGACATAACCTTCTATAAAACATGCATCGGCATAATTTTAAATCTCACTTATTAGCCTTCAGTTTAATGCGGGTTTGGCAAGCACTGAGAAACTCTTCAATAAAAGAATCAACATGCAAAATATTATATGTCTCATTATTTCTAAAATGCATTCCATTCTGAATATGATCTTATTGATATGCATTAATATTTCACATTCATAATAGGCTGATGGTTTGTTTTCCTGTTTCTTCCATGCAGAAATGGAAATAAAAGTTTCTCCAACAACAAATTTTAGTAAGACCATATTTTGTCCTAAATAATGCCGATCAGACTGTTTAATGGCAAATCTTAGTGAATTTTTCCCAGAAAGCTCTGAATTCTAAATGAGGATATAACTTCTGCCATTTGATATTTGCTACAGCTGTCAGTGCACAAATCAAGAAGACTGCATTTGAATTCTAGTAGTTCTGTTGGTAGAGAATCAAATACAAATAATCAAGACCCAAGCCACCACACCCTATTTTTTAACCTTGGAATGGTAATCAATCTGAAGTTTCCCATAACATTCAGATATGAACCAATGAGGCTAGTCCTAGATATTTTTATGATGGTGCCACAATGTCTGCTGTTGCACATTGCTTATAGTTTCCATTTCCCTGTGACTATCTTAGCATCAGAGTATTTCCCTAGAGTGATGAGGTGAAAAGGAATAGTGTAGAGAGAGTGTGACCCGACAGATGTGTACATGACAAGGACCTCACCCAACCAAAACATTAAACCCATGTTTGTACTGTGCTATGTCATTCCTGGTTGGAGTTTGTACAGCTTCCCCCCTCCAATCACACTGCTGACTCATTGCCTTGGGGAGGGCTGTCATTCTAATATAGCCAAATGTTCTCTTTGTCAGAGCCATTCCAGCCATCAGTCATTAGCCTAATGGATGGAGTGGGCAAATGGCCTGTTTGTAGCCAATGGCAGCATGGTAGAAGAAAGCTGGAGTGGTTAAAGACTTTTTTTTTTGCCTAATCCCACACAAAACTGCCACCTTAGCAGAAATAGGCAAAAACTTTGTGTGCATTCTCTAATCTGAGAAGGATTACTGTGCTGTTTAGAGGGACAGCTAAAGCCCAGAAGGGTGGGTGGGTTATATGTTACATTCCCTACCCTGCCCCTACTGTAGGTAATCTGCCTGCACTGAACAGGAGAAACTATTGGGCTTCCACCCCCTAAGTGTAAAAGAAGACTCACAAAGGTAGGTGGAGGTGAGAGACCCCTTTCTTCATCTAAAAGTAATCCTGGAGACTCCAATTATACATAAGACCATCTGCTCATGTATAAAGTGGGGATAGAGACTGGGGAACATTTGTGCAAAAATGTGAAATATCTTTTGCTTTTTGAAGCATCATTTCCTGTTGCCCAGTAACAGGAAGTGTCCCCAACTTGTAGGGACAATTCACCTTGGTGAGGCAAATCCAAAACAACTAGCAGCTGCAGCAGCCAGGCCAGGCAGCACCGAGAATAGGCTGGGTGGGACTGCAGGCTCTAGACTCAGTAATAGAGTTTGGCAGCCAGGTGGAGCCAGTCACATCATCAAGCTTGGCCTAGGAAAGGGAGCAACCTGGGAGGCAGCTGCAGCTGAACCAGGGCTTCTGGGCCCTTCTGGTTGGGTGAAGGGGTAGAGGGGAGGACCAACCCAGGGGATGGGATTGGAAAGGTAGCCTGTTTAAGGAGAAAACTAACAAAAAAGGGCAAAAAAAATTCAACCTAGAAAAAATCAGGTAACCAAAAGATTGAAAAAAGAAGAAAAACCTTGTACATAAAACATCAGTTTCAAAAAAAGCTAAAATTAAGTCATGGAATCTTTACTGAAATTGCCAATATTAAAAACTGTGCAGAAACATCCATCAACTTTGATTACATATATAGATACCTTCCTCTAGAGTAAAAAAAACTTTAGTAAAATTATGTGTACACACATGGCGATGTCATACCTATGACCAGGTACAATTACAATTTGATTAAAGATTTTGTGATTTAATATAATGTAAGCTTCTTTTACAAATTACCTCAATATTTTTAGATACAAGGTTTTTCTTTTTTCGACCTCCTTGGTTACCAGTTTAAGAAAAATCTGCAGAGGCCAGGGAGAATGAAGGTTCCCTGCTCAGGCCATGTGGAAGAGCAGAGGAAGAAAGTGGAAGAAGCCCCTCCCCTCTCCAGTCTGAGGCCTTGTAGGTCCACCGGTACAGGAAAGCTCATGGTGGAGCAAGGGCCACACAGGCTTGACTAGGGGGAGCGTCACTTCTGCAGAATATGGAGGCCTTTTCCTGTCTGCCTAAAATTTGGAAGGGATGCTCCCTTGGGTAAATGAATTAGAATACTGTCTAATTTGGAAGGAGTGAAGAAAAAGTGGCCATGTGAAGGCAGAGGACATGTTGGCCAGCAAGGCACTTCTAGTGCTCTTATGGATTGTGATATTCATAAGCTTGAACTTTGGGTTGCCTGTATTGGAAGGGCCATGTGCTTTCTTCATGATAGGAGCCAGCTCCAGCCCATGCCAGGAGGCTGACACCCTAGACAGTTCATCTGAGACCGAGACAAAAGACTCCTCTTGCCATGAGGTTTCTTTCTGTTTCAGCACGCTGGTCAACCCCTGCCCCCTCCAACGTACCTGCATAGTTATGCTAACGCAGTTGCCTAGCAACTAATGTTCGAGCCATCACCCAATTGGCCAGAGTCATTGACTAACAATAGATTTGGCCCAGGTGAGTCATCGGACCCTGCCCAGGTGTCCACTTCCTGGTGAGATCATTGTTTTGCAATATTGTCCATCCCCCGGCCCTCCTCCTTTTGTCCACCTTTAACCTATGGAAGGGTCCAAGAGGGACGGACCGCCTAAGAGGTGTGTTAGTGGGATGTGGTCTGATCAGCCTGCCCCCAAGACCACCTAAAAAAAGACCTTGCACAGAAGCATTCGGTCTCTTGAGCCATCGTCCCCTATCTGCTTTACCCCCCCCCCCCCCCCCCATGTCCAGCTTGCCTTTCCAGTCCCTCTAATCTTCTGTTGGAACAAGGATCCATCTCCAGGATAGGTAAAGTATCACCCATCAATGAAACTCCTGCTAATGTAACAGTGTTATTTTCTGTCTATTTCTTAGGCCTGTGTGTGTGTATGTGTGTGTGAATCTGTTTTGTGTGAGTGAACAACATCATTCAGTAAACAGCATTTAATTTGCCATCTGCCTCACGTGCCTCTTTCCTTGAGAACTCTCGGGAGGGGTGGGACCCTGGTATAGTTGGCAAGAAACCGTGTATTTTGCCAATTGCTAAGTGTAAATTAAAGCAATTCGGCTAACAGACAAAGCAAGTGAGAGAGGAGAGGGCAGAGGGCAGCTCCCAGGTTAAGACAAAGAGAGGCATCCCATTCAAGGAGATAACACCTATACACACTTAGTGATGTAGCACCCCCACCCCCCAAATGTCCAGGCATGCTGAGTTGCTCACTCCAACAGATCCTCTGCCTGTTGCTCACACTGCATCTGCACATTTCTTGGATCCAGAGGACTCTGTCAGAGGGTGAAGTCCTCCCTCATCCTCCTCTCTGTTCTGTACCGACCAGGGAAAAAACTTATGCAACTCCATCCTCCTCTGACGTGTTCCATTCCAACAGTTTTGACATTTTTCAGTTCTGGCACTATTTTTTTTCTCAGCTTCAGGCCTCTGACTCTGAAGGGGATAATGCTCCTTGGTCCAATGTCAGATCTGAGCTTCCTTCCCCATTTTCCCAACAAAGTCTTGTGCTTATACTCTGAGAAAATGTTGTGCATGGCTAAATCATTAGAAATGGATGCATTTTCTTTGAATTCTAGACCTAAAAATCAACTTTTGAGTGTCCTTTATTCAGGTGTACCAGTGACCATGGCCATCCCCATGTTAGAGGACTTTCTTGATGTAGCTACCAGCATTTTGGAGAACCCATCCTCAGCCCCTTCTACTTCACACAAAATGGAAAACATGTATAAGATCAAACAGGACAACTGCATATTTGCCAGTTTGGTGTAGTGGTTAAGTGTGCGGACTCTAATCTGGGAGAACCGGGTTTGATTCCCCACTCCTCCACTTGCACCTGCTGGATGACCTTGGGTAAGCCATAGTTCTGTATCAGCTGTTCTCTCAAGGACAGTTGTCTCAGAGCTCTCTCAGCCCCACCTACCTCACAGGTGTCTGTTGTGGGGAGGGGAAAGGAGTTTGTAAGCCGCTCTGAGACTCCAAGTGAGTGAAGGGCAGGATATAAATCCAATCTCTTCTCTTTTCTTCTACCTACCATTCACCTTCATCCCTTTTTACTGAAGAAGTCCAAGCAAAATACAGACAGTGTTCTAACTTGGCTCCTGTAGATAAGGCTGGGCACAGAATGGGCTCCATAGGATGTAAGGTGTATTCAGCAAGTGCCTTAAATCTGCACACTGCAGACTACCAGGCCATAATGGCTGTGTGCCAACTTTTTATTTGAGACCACATGTCTCCTTACATCGACCTCCTCCCTGAAGATAAATGCTTTTTGGAACATCATGTGTTACAGGCCGAGGCAAGGAAGCTGTCAAAACAGCAGATGAATACTGATTGCTCTGCCTGCTCTATGGCATCTGCGATCACTCTCCGTCATTTTGCCTGGTTAAAATCTATCGCCTTACCTTCCAAAAAGAAAACCAAGACTGAGAATCTGCCTTTTGCGGATAATCTAAGCTAAAACAGATGACACTCTGGCTCAAATAAAGAGAAATAAGCAAACAGCAAAATCACTAGGCATCACTGCCTCATTGTCTGGACCCTCTGAGTATCCTCAGCCAAGGTATCAGAGGACCTTCCCACAGTACTATGCAGCACATTGCTCTTACCAGCCACTTCAGTCTCAAAGGAAAGGGAGAGCTTCTAGGTCCAAAACAAAATAGGCCCATCCTCTGTCCCCAAAGGAGTCACAGCATACTTCAGTCACTTTTCTGATTAGATGTTTCTTGCTCCTCTTCACCCCTGTTATTTGGAGAAAGGTTGTTACCTTTCCTGCCCTGCTGGAAGGAGATTACCTCAGAAGAGGTTTTGTCTATTGTCAGTGAGTTTCAGCACTGCTGCAAGTTTGTCTATTGTCAGCGAGTTTCAGCACTGACCACCGCTGGTATTGCTACCTTCTGCCAGTTGCTTACACTGCCCAGAACAGTTAGCTCAAGCAGTGAAGGATCTGGTTGACAAGAAGGCTGATGAGTGTGTCTCTGATTCTGACCTATCTAGAGGCTTCTACTCTTGGTATTTCCTGGTCTCTAAATGGGATGGTGGTTTCTAGCCCTTTCTGGAAATTTAAATAAGGATGCATGTTTTGATATCACCATCCATCCTCATCACAGAAGGTACCAGTGCTTCCAGTGTGTGGCCAGTTCTTTCAATATACAGTGCTACCCTTTGGGCTTGCCACAGCACTGTGAGTGTTCTCTAAATGCATTGCTGTTGTGACTTCATTCTTATTGCAAAAGGTTATACTGTTTTTCCTTTATCTGGATGACTGGCTGCTGGTAGCCCCTACAGTTGGTACCCTGTCTATGAGTTTAGTCCTTTGGATGGTATCTAAAAACTTGGCCTAGCAGTCACCTGGGATAAATTGAAACTGTGCCCTTCTAAAAAAAATTGAGTTTATTGGGGGAATGTTCAACTCTACAGTGGGCAGACATTCCCCCAACTTGACTGTGTAATGTCTCTGCAGACCCTTGTTCGCAGATTTTGCCAGAATAGATTTTAGTCAGTGTATAATATTAAAAAATTGCCCCAGCTGATGGCATCAAGAACACCTATTGTGCCTTTTGCAAAGCTGCATTTGAGGCTGCTTCAAAACTGGTTTTTGAGGGCCTGTCAGCCCCATATTCATTCTCAGAGTTCTAAATTGTTTGTTCCACACTACATCCTATGATCTCTGCTCTGATGGGCTGATGAGTCCATTTAATGAAAGACATGGTATTTAGTGTCCAACTCTACTATTTCTTTAACAACTGATGCTTCCCTGAGAGGCTGGGGGACACACTGTGGTAATGTTCTGTACAGGGTACTTGGTCCTCTGTAGGATTTACCCTGCATATTAATATTCAGGAACTTAGGACAATTCACCTTTCTCTTGCTTCTCTTACAAACATGCTTTGAGAGGAAATCATGCTGGCACAAACTGGCAATACCACTACCATGTTCTATCTGAACTAACAGGGTGGAACAGCTTCCCTCTCTGTGTGTGCAGAAGCATCCAGAATATGGATTGGGCTGTACAACGTGCTTGTCCAAGCCATTCATATTGCAGGAGCAGACAATGCAAGAGCAGATATGTTGAGCAGAGTGTCTTTACCACTCCACAAACGGTGTATTTGCAAACAATATATTCTCTCCATTTTCAGTGCTTGGGGGTTCCCCAGTGTGGACCTGTTCTCCACCAGAGCCAACAAGAAGGCTGTCCATTTCTGCTCCAGGGCTGGCCATGGCCCTTGATTTATTGGGATGTGTTCCAGATATCATGGCAAGAAGGGCTCTTGTATGCTTTTCTTCCAATACCCCTATGGGACAAGGTCCTATCCAGGATTGCTCATCAGAAAACTCACTGTATTGCTGTGGTTCCATTTTGGCCACGTCAAACATGATTCTCCCAACTCCTTAGCATGTCTTGGGTTCATTATATTGACTTTCTGATGGTTCCAGATCTGCTACCCAGGAGGATAATTTGGCATCATGATGTATAGAGGCTTTGTTTAACTTTTTGGCTGCTACATCCTCCCACTCTTCAACTGGAGTCCTCAATTTGCTATCACATTGCGAAAAGCACTCTGCATGCAAGTTTTATGACTACAAGTGGTGCAAGTTTACTGATTGGTTAGTGGGTATAGGCCATGAAGTATCTTCATGTCCCCTACTTCTTATTCTTAACTACCTGTTGTGTTTGAAAAATGGAGGACTTGTCCCACCTCTGTAAAGATACATTTGACCGCTATTTCTGCTTTCCATGATTTTGTGAACAGCTGTACTGTTTTTTTCACACTAAATGTCTAGACAGTTCTGTAAGGGCTTGTTTCATCTCTTGTATGCCTAGGGCTCATCCATTTCCACAGTGGAACCTGTCTTTAGTGTTTCTAGACTAATGCTATCTCCCTTTGAATCTTTGGCTACATGCCCGCTGCCCATACTTTCTCTTAAGGTGTGCTTTTTGGTTGCCATTACATCAGCCAGGAGGGCTAAAGAACTGGTTACACTCAAGACTAACTCCCTTATATTCAGGTTTTCCCTGGGAGGGCAGTGCTCAGGCTCGTCCTACATTTTCTCCCTAAGGTGATCTCCAGGTTCCACCTTTCTCAGGTGATTAGGTGACCTAACTATCTCTGAACCCCTCTTCTCTAGGTGAAAAAGCACTATATATGTTAGATGTAAAAAAGTCTTTATTGTATTATTTGAAATGTATGCAATATTTTTGTAAAGACTTGGATTTATTTGTCTGTCATTCAGGTCCTTGAAAGGGCACCTCTGCTTCTTCTCAGACTGTTTCAAGTTGGATCAGTCAGACTATTAAACTCTGTTATCAGCATGGTTCAACCTGCCTGCTTTATGTACGAGTCCATTCTACCAGGGCTCTGGCTGCCTTGGCTGCCTTCCTTTGTAGTGTTCCCCTCTTGGACAACGTCAGAGCAGCAGAGTGGTCCTCCAGTGATATCTTCATTCAACACTACGCTGTGGACATAGAAGCATGCCAAGAATCAGCAGTGTGGAAAGTTGTTTTGCATCCACTGTTTGATTGAGCAGCTTATCCCGCCTCCATTGGTGAGTAGCTTGCTGTCAGTTAACTGCCATAAATTTTGTTCAATAACTGTGTTACTGCTACTGAGTGTATTTACATGACCCCTGAAAAGGTTATTGGCTTTCCTTTGTTTTTTCCTCCTACTTGGTGATAGGTCCCGCCCGGGAGTTCTCAACGGGGTCATGACTCCCTCCTCAGGAATGAGTGCTTTGCTTCAGCGCTTTGCTCTTCCCTGCTATCTCTGTGCCCTGTCCTTGGAAGGAAATGCTTGCAATTATGTGAAAGCCAAACACACAGGTGTTTTGTATTCCTCTTATCCATGCCTTGAGAACTGAACTTTAGAGATGTTCAACATCATTATTTTCTGGGAACCCTTTTCCTGCATTTTTCTATGGGAACTCTAAGACGTTATAATTGTGTGCCTAAAATACTGCATAGTGATTGGTAGAACGCCCTTAAGCCATATTTCATATCCAGTATATCAATACATGTCTTCCCTAACCCCAGTATTACTAACAGTGAAAGTGTTTGACTCCAATGATCTTCTCTGCAAATAAAGGACTTACTGCTTCATGAGACCTGTTGTGGATTATATCTCTTGGGACATTCTCACACTTGCTAGGCTCCCAATGTGGGAGTGCACAGAAGGTCAAAGACAAAAACTGTGTTGCACTGATCTGTAACTGTTGTTCGTCAAGTTCTCTTCTGTGGAATACACATTTCCTCCCTCCTGCCCCACTGTGAGCTCTCTACAGATTATCAGAGTACTGGCAGCTTGGGAGAACCAAGGGAAAATAGTGCTTTTCCCTCATGGCGCACAGCAGTTCTGGCAGGAAACATTGCCTCACTCACTGAGGGAGAGGAGTCCCTTGGCTGAAGTTGAATCCATCCAAAATAGCGATAATTTGGCTGGGAAAGACTGAGATGCTAGCTGAGATGCTAGCTCCCAAGACTCAATAGTGTCCAGCTAACAGCTGTAGACTTAGGGTGTGTGGAACCTTAGGATGTTGTTGGATTCTGCACTATGATTGGATAAACAAGTGTCCATGGTAGCACAGTTGGTGTTTTTTCACCTACACTAAGCTCACCAGCTGGCTCCTTATTTTTCTGAATTGGACCTTGCCACATTGATCC
This sequence comes from Lepidodactylus listeri, assembly GCA_029233225.1. Classification (NCBI taxonomy): domain Eukaryota; kingdom Metazoa; phylum Chordata; class Lepidosauria; order Squamata; family Gekkonidae; genus Lepidodactylus; species Lepidodactylus listeri. The sequence goes on from JARCFY010000004.1 coordinate 93,860,834, forward strand.
ATGCAACGGTTACTTCCAGGTTGGACTACTGTAATTCTCTATGTAGGGCTAGCCTTGAAAACTCTTCAGAGACTGCAGGTGGTCCAGAATGCAGCTGCCTGGTTGCTGACTGGAACATTATGGTCAGCTCATATTATTCCAATTTTGTGGCAGCTGCACTGGCTATCAGTTAGTGTCCAGATTCAATTCAAAGTGTTGGTGTTAACCTTTAAGACTATTAATGTTTGAAGGACTTCCGGCAGACGTTGATTCGAATGCCCACGCCAGACGCTGTCTCTGTGTCGTTTCAAACTAAAAGAATTTAAAACACCTACTATAAACAACAATACAACTTTTAATCTTGAAGGCTGAGATGGGACAACCCAAGGGTCAAAAGAAGAAAACACAGAGACCTCTACCAGCCGAGGAAAAAACGGAATTATCTAATGAAGACTCTCCCCTGCCGCTTGAATCAGGAGAGAAGGCTCAGGCCAGCAAAAGGAAACACAGAGGCTCGATTACAAAAAAAAAAAAAACATACGCAAGAATTTTTTACAGAACTGAAACAAGAAATAAAAGAAGAAATCAAGAGTCTTATCACTCCAATGACAACAGAAATAGACAATTTAACCAAGAGCATGGAAGAAATTAAAGCAGTCGCAGACTCAGCTGCAGCAGAAGTAAAAAATAATAAACAAGAGATCTCAGAGCTGCGTAATTATGAAACCTGGTCCAAAAGTAAGTGAATGTTATTAGAACTTAGAGTGCATGAACAGAAAATTAAAATTTATGGGATTCCACCAAACTTTGAACTGAATACCAACCTGACTACAGCTTTAAATTCATGGCTGAGTGGGGAGTTGAAACTTCTGGGTACAGTGGTTACGACAGCACACAGACTAAACATTAGCAGATCCAGGTCACCAGTTTTAATCCCGGATGTTCTTGCAGTGATTGTGGAAGTTCAAACAAAGAAATTAATTTTAGAAACCACCCATAGCCAAAAAGGTTTGAAACTAGATGATGTTATTACTCAAATATTTCCAGATCTCCCATATCAAACCCTGACTGTTTGAAAAAATATGCATCCAGTGGTACAGAGACTAATAGAACTAAAAATACCATACCAGTGGTTACCTCTGGGTCATCTTAGTTACCCAAGGGGGAAGGACTTGGACAGCCCACGATGTACCTTCAGGAGAGGAAATGATAATGGCTATTACACAGGCTGCTGGTGGTTCATAGGATTATACTTGATAAGGATGTGAAATAGGCAGTGCTGGAATATAAACTTTTGATTAAATTTAATTTGGGACATTGCACAACGTGAGTAAGACTATATGGGGAAGATCCCCAGCCCACCAATGGCGAGTCTCTTTAAGGAACTCCTTTGGGAAACCAAAGATTCTGGAGCGGGCAGCACATCCCAAATACCAGAAGATAAAAATGTTGTTGTTCAGCATTAATTCTTGCTTGCCTTTCATTGTATTAGTTATACAAAAAAATTATACATCAGAAGTGTAAAGAAATAAATTGATAAATAATAATTAAGAATAATTAAAATAAAAAATAGCTGGGGGTCAAGGAGGGTAAGAAAAACAAAAGATATATGAACTATATATTGACATATTTTTGGAACGTAGAACTAAGTTTTTGGGAACATTCCCAAGTGGATTATAAAGATAGGACAATATATATATTATAAATCAAGCCAATTTGGGCATATTGTAGGTATCTCTGACAAATTAGTTTAAATGTTATTCCTTCCTTTGTTATGTTGTTATGTATAAACTTGTATTATGGGAATTAAAAGCAAAATAAAAAATATATTTTTAAAAAACCCTTAATGTTCTGGGACTCACATACTTATGGGACTTCCTCTCCTGTTACAATCCCCCATGCTCCCTTCGTTCATCCTCCAGGGGCCTCTTACAGGTCCCTGGCTCCAGGATGGCTCAGTTAGCTGTCACCAGGGGAAGGGCCTTCTCAGTTGTGGCCCTATCCTGTGGAATGCACTCTCTGATGACTCCCGTGCCCTGCTGGACTTGTTTCATTTCTGTAGGGCATTCAAGGCTGAACTATTTAGGTTGGCCTTTGGAGTGCAATCCACACGTTTTGACATTTTTTATTGCTTTTATTGTAAAATCTACACAGAAATCAAAAGGGAGGGGTAAACTACAAACTACAGGAGAATGGAAAGAAACCACTAAAAACCCAAGTAGCAGTGGTCATACAATGCAAATGTAGCTTACTAAAATACATCACTCACTAACATTTAGATATGTTGAAGGTGATATATAAAATTCAGTTATAATCAAAAATCCAACCATTTTAACTATATAAAGAATATCAAAGTAAATTGCTTAAGTTAGTAAAGTTCAAACTTTAGAGATAAAGCATTTAATGTTTTTCTGTTTTTTTTCTAAGTTCATATCCTTGTCTGGTATCAGGGCTTTTAGGGGCAGCTGCCCCAAGTTCAGAATTTGATTCTTCTTCGGTTGATGTTGATGATAGTTCTTCCTTGCTTCCCAAGGCGCTTTCTTCTTCCAACTTGCTGATGTCCTCCGCTGCTGATCCTGGCTTGTCTGTCTTCTGAAACTGCTCCAAAAACATGTTGGCTTTCGTAACAGAGTCCAGTCTTTCTTTCTTGTCATTGTATTTGAAGAGGAGGCCTTCTGATATTTGTAGGGCGTGGAATTCTTTTGCAGAAACAAAACCAAGTTTTTGTATTTTTTCCTCTTTTTCCTTATTTCAAATGGAATGTCTTTTAATACTTTTATTTCTTTATCTTTGATTTTTAGGGTAGTCCCATTAGTTGCCTTAAGTATCAGGTCTCGGATATGCCTTTTGGAGAATTTCACAAAAATTTCACCAGGTAGATTTTTCTTCTTGATATATTCTGAATATGTTCTGTAGACCATATCCATTTCACTTTGAAGATGTTCCACTTCTAAATCCACAACCAGGTTCAAGGCATCACTTAAAATCTTTTTGAGATTTTCTCCTTTCATCTCTGGGGCCCCTTGAAATCTCAAAACGTGATTTGACTTTTCCATTTGTAGTTGTAAAAGTTGATATTCATCAGAGGTTCTCTTCTTTTCCACAACCTCCAATTGCTTTTTAAGCTTGGTCATTTTGGCATCTACTTTCTTCATCTCTGCCGCTGTTTGGTCTGTCTTTGCTTTGGTATCATTTAGCTGTGCTTGAAGAGTTGCAAAGTTCTCATTCAAAGTAGTCATCTGGTACAGCAGAGGGCGCAATGCGGCCGCTATCATATTGGGAAAGTCTGTGGCTGCTTCTGGTCTTGTGACTGGAGCAGCTGGGCTGGTATTTCCTGAAGAAGGCTTTATTTTCAGCACCATTTCCCCACCCCCACCATCTGCTTACTTGTTTACTTCTAAAGAAAATTTTCAAAAGTCTCTATTGTTTGAAAACACGCTTAGTTTTCTCTTGATTGCTCTTTATTTTAATTACTTATTGCTTCAAAGTCCATCCTCTCTTCAATATGCGCTTTATAAGTCTTTATTTTTCACTGGGAAGGCTCAGCCCCCCTCGCTTTCTCTAAGGGGACGTTGTGGCGCTTGGCCATTTATCAGGATATTCATTTCACAAGAACTCACACTTCATCATGGATGTCTCGATTGGGTAAAGGAACTGCTTGGCCAACTGCCCGCTTGTCCCGGTAAGCGTCCCTAAAGCCATTGCTGGTTCTGCGGCGGTGGGACCTTTGGGGCTCAGGGAAGCCTCAATCCCTTGACAACATGCCACAGGAGCGGCACCTCTTGTGCCCCATGGCTAGGAGCTCCCTATAAGGGCTCCGGGGAGGTCTGTGCATGTGAACCCCCTCCCATCTGCCGTTTAACGGATTGTGTCCCTCGAAGCACCCAAGGGATGTGTCCGCCATTCAGGTCACCGAAACCGGAAGTCCGCCAGCTCATACATTTTTGTCTTCGTTAGGAAGGATGGCTCCAGAGCAAACTAATTTATGCAGTAGCCAAATCCCTTGCTCACAACTTTAATCCCAGTAGCTCACAAAGTAGAATTTTTCTCACAAGACTCCACAGCTTAGAGGGAGCATTGGTTGGGGGTCTTTTTGTTAGTGGTATGGTGCTAGCCACATATTTTAATAGTTTAACATTTTAATGTTAATATTTTATATTTTTGTCTGTTTTATGTTGTTTTTTACTTATTTATATGGTTTTAATGTTGTTAGTTGCTGAGAGACCCTTTGGATGAACTGCAACTGGAAAATCTAATAAATAAATAAATAAAAATAGATGACAAAAAGCAATCACTCATGTTTTCCCAACAACAAGGCCAGATTCAAGAGAGCTCCCAGACTTTTAACACAACAGTTCTAGAAAGAAACTGTCTGTCGAAATCAGGCAAAACAATTTCCTTCCAGATCTCAGTGTTATCAGCTCTGTCTTGTCTGGATTCAGTTTCAGCCTGTTCCTTTATAGCTACTTGACCATGGCATCATGACAGCCAAGAATCTAATGAAAGCTTTACCAGGGCTTTGTTAATCATATTAAAACAAGGCACCTTGTTCCTAAACACATTTCTTTGGAATTAAGTCCTGTTCACTTTGCTGGAACTTAATTCCAAGTAAGTTTTCATGTAATTAGGGTCAGTGTGAGATTTCTGACCTATCTGTACCAAACTCAAACCTATTTGTCAAAAATCTTCAGTTAGAATCTTAAAGTGGTACATAAGTTTCACTTTGACATAAACACCAGAGGCATGAGATAAATATCTTAGTATGACGTAGTCAGAACACCACTGAAATCAACTGAGTTAGCACAAATTTAAAACACAATAAATAAAGCCCAATATGGCTATAAAGCCCATCTTTATTTCTGAATTTAAAATGTGGAATTGTTGCAATCTAATTCTGCCCAATGACTTTTTTTGTTAATATTTATGGTTTAAATACAATCCTCGTATCATGAGTTGTCTTGTTTATTAAAATAGGGCTAGACTGAGTGGAATTACTCACATTTGTAAGTGTCTATCAGATAGAAAATGTATGCAAGATTACTCAGACAAGCAACAGCAGAGTGACATATTGAACACTCTCAAAACTGTAAGCTGCCAGTGCCATGTAAGAAATGCATGACCTTAACATAACAATGAAGCATCACAGGACATTTAATTATTAAGCTTTATTGTGCTTAAAAGTATGGTATAAGAGTCTACTTCATCATATAAGTGAAATGTTAGCCTCAGTATGAGTATGTGAGATGTATAGTGATTGCTACATACATACACCAGGTACAAAGAAAAGTACTGTAAAAAGTGAAGCCACAAGGCCATGAAATGCAAGGGATAGTTGGAGGTCTGTGATAGTTCTATACTGTATACATATTACTGGGGTAGGAAAGCATTTAACCATGCCCCCCCCCTCACTTCCCCGAGTCTCTCCGCAATAGCAGAGAGGCTCAGGGAAGGAACTGGACATATTTGCCTGGCTGCCCTAGGTCTCCCCAGCCTGCAAACATGCCTGCTTCCCTTCCCAATCTTTCGGGAGGGGGGGTAGGAGACTAGAATGGTGATGCTGAAGTGGGGTGGAGAAGTTCGAGGGGAGGAAGAGGCAAGCTTCCATGCCTGCCCTGTACTTTCCCAGCCCCCGCCTAATATGCTAATGTCCTGTGCTGTCAGGGGTGTGACCTATTATACTAATGAGTTCTTGCTGGGCTTTTTCTACAAAAAAAAGCCCTGGATGGATGGATGGATGGATGGCAAGGTGTCAGGTATGTCATAGGCAAAGTACCAGAAAATCAGTTATCTCTTAACTTCAGAAATGTGGGACATATCACAGGGGCTCACTATTAGCAGGCCATAAAATGCTCATACAGTCCAACACTGTTCATTTGCAAAAGTCCCAGTGACTAATGTGAGCTTTACTTCTCAGTGAATGAATTAGGACAGCAGCCTTAATCAGGAATTATTTGTTGAAAAGCACGTAGTGAATTGTTTCTTAAAAATAAATTCCATGCAAAAATAATCCCATGCAACAGTCTCAAAGAAACCCAGCACTTTATCCAAATGCTAGCTGTCATTTTCTCTCTGATCATGCATACCAAACCTAGATCATTAAGCTTATTAAATACTGTGTTCAAGGCACATTGCAGTGAAACAGCTCTACTTTATTCAGTGATTTCAGGAACAAGACTGAAACCTCAGGGCAACAGCCCTGTTTAACAGCATGCAAAACCCACACCCAAACACACACATAGGCTATTTACATAACATTAATTCCTCATTGGTCACCTAAAGAATCCTGGTTGGCAATTGTTCTACAGCTCCAAGCTCAGCTGGTCTCTCATAGACAGTCCTGGAATGTTCCAGCCTTAATACATAACAAAGCTGAAATAAAATAACTCCAGCATATGATCTACAATCTGGTGACCAATACACAAAACCTAACTGAGCAAGTCTGCAGAAAAATTATCCTTTTTGCACTCTTGAGTCCTGTTTTACCTAAATCAACCATCAGTGGAAATAGCAAGAAATATATACATATGAATGTTCTCCATCAGTAAAAGAAAAAAGACCAAGGGAGAATTAAAGCGAAATGGAAAAAAGGAAGAATCAGAGTCTCAGTAGCATTAACTTACAGTTTTATTATTAACACCAAGTTTAAGAGGTTGAAAAGGTAAAGATTGCCCACACTGCTTCCTGCAGGCATTCCATTCACATTTCAAACAGAAGCAAGGGCTTGTTTGAAGCAAGGGCTTCTGGGTAAGAAGTACTGCAATATGACATTACATCAGCGTATTGACACTGACATTATATGCTGAGGATATATACTGAATGTAACTGTCATATAGCTCATTTAGCCCCATTTGAAACGGAGACACTCACAAACAGTGATGAAGGTGATAAACTTTGCCTTCATTCTACAGACTATGGCTGAGAGTTCACATGAGAGCATGTTCCCCCATAAAACTATACTGAGAATACTGGCATGTCCAGTGAGAAGGTTAGGTTAGAGGAGGTTAGGTTAGGTTAGAGCCACGGGAGTCCTTACCAGCATGGTACAATCCTGATTCAAATTACCCACCTTGTCTATTGTTTGTAAGGATTTACTCTTAGTCAGAGAGACTAAATTGTCTTCAATCTCTTTTACAGACTCAGCAGCTTTTGGTCTTAAACAGTAGGAAAAACCATCAGAAGAACTGAGCCTTTTCCTCAGGAAGAACAATTGTAGGATGATTCTAAGGACTAGTGCTATAGATGCATTGTTTAACATGATGAGGATTTTTGCATATAGTAGTAAATGCTAACCATTCAGATTGGAATTATACTTTGCACATGTTGGAAGGAAGTGGTTTGGAACATGGAAGCATTTTTCCTGGAGGTATTTACCCATTCTGCCACCAAAAACTTGCCCTTTTCTTGGTGCTATTTTCCTTTTCTTCCAGCTCATGTTCTTCTTCCTTCAGAGTTCTAAGGCAGAGGCAAAGCTACTTAGGGAAGCAGGAGATATAAGGTGGGCAAAGAGAAGATCAAGCACACTCTTTCCTTATCATTGCTGATTCTCCACTCCAAACTGGCCTTCTAACACTGCGGTCTGAAAGAAAGCAATCACCACAGTTTTGTAACATGATATTTGTGTGTACCACTCTCAGCGGCAGAAGAAAATGAGAGAAAGTAAGTGCAAAGGAATAACTGGTGGCAGCTGGATCCTGCTTGTGGGATCATTTGAGTCTTATGGCCAGTGCAGCAGGAGGGTATCTTGCTTTGGTTCTAGGTCCAATTCTAGAGCAATAACTGCATTTATGAACTCACATGAGTGAGTGTTGTGTAGTGGTTAGAACATGAGACTAGGATCTGGGAGGCCAGGTTCAAATCTGCATAGTAGCTCACTGTGTGACCCCGGGCCAATCACTCTGTCTCAGGCGAACCTACTCATAGGGGTTTTGTGAGGATAAAATGGAGGAGAGAAGAATGATGTATGCCATTTGGGGGGCCTATTGGGATAAAAGTAAGGTATTAATGTATAAGAAATTAAATATTATCACCTATGCTGCACTGCCACAAATGTAACCCAAGCGTCTCTGGCTGCTGACTTTTTACCATATAGCAACTATATAGCTATAGTTTTTACACAGTGACAGTTCGCAAATGACGAGTTCTTAATCCAATAGTCAACCTGAGGCAGTGAAAAATTTCAAAGACAACCTTGTTGTGCCATGGCCAAAAAATCCTTCCTAACTGCAAAAGTTACAAAAGCATTCTTTTTTTTTCTTCTCCATGGGCGCGATCATACGCACCCATTAGCCACATGAGAGGGATGATTCACCAGCAGATCAAAGTGGCGTGATCACACCAGCATATCTGGGAAGCATCCCACAACCATCGTCAAACCGTTGCAAGCTATTTTGCTCCACTAGAGAAGTGGAGTAAAAAACCACTAGTTAAACTCCAGTATCAAATGGTTTGCTGCGGGCCACAGCCGGACTTTCCCCGTGTGATCATGCCAGTGCAAACTTGTGGCGTCGAGGATAGCCTGATCAGGCTATCTTGACGCCATGCTGTTGGGTTTGCCCCACCTTCTTAGTGTGCACATCATCAAAAGTCCTTAGGGTGGAGGAGTGATTTATCAATCCGCTGTTTAAGTGAATTGGAAACCAAACACTCACAAAAAATTAACTCGCCCGCAGTTGCGTCTGCTCACACAGCGGCAAGTTGCGCTGGCAGGTCCACAGACTTGTGTGATCGCGAAACTGCGGGGCAAATTGCTCCGGGGCAAAATAGCCTCGCTTCTCCTCTGGATTATCTCGCTCGTGGGGCTGCGGCCCATGATACCTTTTGTTTATACTTCAGTTTACATCCCCTTTACATCATTTCCATTCCCACCAGTTACATAACATGGCAACTCAGTACATCCAACCATCTGCAGAAGTTTGCTAGTGTAGCTAGTTAGTATATTGCAAACATCTAAGAATATTTTCCGACATTCTTGGGGTCTTTATTTACTGATAAGAGCTGTGCTCAGCTGACTGAAACTGTTTCTGAAGCTTCCAGTTATTCTGCCAGCAACTAGGGCCCAAGAGTTTTCCTGAGCAAGCAGCATTATAAAATGGCGTTAGTCATACTAAAGGATAATTTTTTCTTTAGCAGCATGGAATTGACAGCCTGTGAAACTATTGTGTGGGCTTGCCCTTACTTGGAGAGACCAGCACTTTGGGCACCCATGTATGCAATTCCCTGGCTTTTCACAGCCACTGTGAAGCTTCTGTTTCCCATTCTATAGCCATTACAGCTTATCTTCCTGTAGGTCTCATTTTCACTATAACTTCTCAGGAGCCACACACCCTCCTTGTAATTGATCTAAACTGGTGGTGTTTCAGATTCTTTCAGCATATACAATAACAAACGAAGCAGGGTTTTTGCACTTGTGGCCCCAGTTTGTGCAATGAACCTTTCAGTAGGATGAACCTTCCAGTAGAACTGAGGAACTATTCTTTGTTACTTGCTTTTTTAGAAATGCTTTCTCCTTTCCTTTCCAATTGGCTTTTAGTTTTCTCCCATGCCATTGATTTTTTACTTATGGTTACTACATATGGCTCTTTTTAGGCTTTTCCAGGTTTTTTAAATAGTTTAGAAGAAGAAGAAGAAGAAGAGATTGGATTTATACCCCGCCCTTCACTCACTTAAGAGTCTCAGAGCGGTTTACAAACTCCTTTCCCCTCCCCTCCCCACAACAGACACCCTGTGAGGTAGGTGGGGCTGAGAGAGCTTTTTCCCAAGCTGTCCTTGAGAGAACAGCTGGTGCAGAGCTATGGCTTGCCCAAGGTCATCCAGCCAGGTGCAAGTGGAGGAGTGGGGAATCAAACCCGGTTCTCCCAGGTTAGAGTCCGCGCACTTAACCACTACACCAAACTGGTTTACATGACTCTTTATTTTGTATGCAGTAATTCACTTTGACTTTTAAAAAGTGGTCTATAAATCCTTAACACAAAGAAAGAAAACAGGAATCAGACTGTTTTCTTGTGTTCTTATACTTGTATTTTTTTTTAATCAGGAGGGAGTTCTTCTTCCTCAGCTTTTGGGAAAATTAAGTACAAATACCATGATACCAAAGTACAAAATAGTGTTCATTCCAGTTGCTATCCAGACAAAGCTCACTAAATGCTAGTTCTAGTGGCACAGTTGAATGGACCCTTCCAAAATGCTGTTGACTAGACCATGTGAGGGATGGCTGATTCAAATGAATGTCTGTTATCTGCTATTTCCACTGTGATAGGATATCATTGGCTATAGCATGAACATTTGTCTATTAAAATAGTTAATGACCATCATATCACCCAATGGGTTCTAAAGGCCAATGACAAAGAATAAAACATTGAATAAATCCATTAAAAAAAGTATAGATAAGCTGAAAATAAAACAGTAAATGCTGTCCCATGTTTCAGTTCAGTGCAAAGGGCTTCCATAAGAGAAAAGTTTAGGCCAGAAGGTCTCTCTGAATTTCGCCAATGACACCTCTTGGGGGAAGGAATTCTACAGTCCATGGTGGGAGACAGGAGCTGAAAAGGTCCTTGGATAAGTCCCAGTCACTTAACTTCCATTAATTCCTGCATGAATATACAATATATTGATCTGAAAACTAGGTGGAGGTACTCTAGGTGCAAGATGATTAAGGTCAAAAACAGCATATTGAATAAAGCCTGGAAACAAATTGGATGCCAGTGTAAATGAAGCAACACTGACTTTATTCTTGCTATGGTGCATCCACTTACTCTTGCAGCTGTCATTTGCACTGGATTTCCAAAATGTCATCAAGAACAACCCATTTAGGGCATGTTATGCTGAGTAATCTAGTATGGATACCAAGGCATGGCCAGGTTGTTTTCCTCTAGAAATGGCTGCAGCTGGCCAACTAGCCACGGCAGATAAAAATCACTGTGGGCAATTTCATACACCTGTTTGAGTAAAGACAATGGGATAACTAGAATTACTGGCACACTATGAAACTTAACTGTGAATGTGACCTTTCAGGATGACTGTAGCTGTACCCAGACTGGGTGAAGTAACAATCCACACCACTTTTACCATGTCTGAATTATGTTTCAATTTATTTGTCTTTCATTATGGACTTTTCAGCATGCTCAATTTATTCCTGATTTTCACAGAATAATAGAGTTGGAAGGGACCTTTGGAGCTGATCCACAAGCACTGGAATCAATTTGGGCACAGTTCTTCCACACTTCTGCTCTCCCTGTGTATTTTCACAGTTGTGGAGTCAGTTTATTTTCTTCCACGTGTACCTTACATAATTAGCACTTTCAAGGCAGGAAACTGTCATCATTGGCATCACAGCCCCCCCTTCTTCTTCTTCTTCTTCTTCTTCTTTTTGCACATGCTTATATCAATACATTAATATCATGGCTGCATTTTTTAAAAAATGCACTGAAATATTCATATATTGATCTACTGCTGTAATGATAGGTCAAGCAGCTTCTTTGAACTCCCAGCTTTATTTTTTTGGTAAATAAGTCTCTGTTCCCTTCCCTTGAGAAGCTATGATTTTTTCCTTTCGTGCCTGGGAGTGAAAACACTAGAGACCTACTTTAAAAAAAATGAAAGCTAGGATTTCATAGTACCTGATACTCCAGTTGTTACAACAGCATATAAATGTTTTAGTACCATTAAAAAAATGAAACTACTCATCTTCAGGGTGGGGTGTGGAGGAGAAGAAGTGCTTTGATGATGATGGCAGTCAAATAATGGAAAAGTGGGCTGGAAGGTGCATGGGATTGAGCAGGACAAAGAAAACTGACAGAAACATCACACACGAGGACAAAATGGCTTCTAGAAAAAGATTGGAGTAAAAGCATTCTTGAAAGTAACGGAAAAAAGCCCAGGGGCGAAAAAACAAAGTGAAAACTAAAGAGACAAAAATTTATGCTGAAATCAGGGGATAAAACAAAGCAGTATGGGGCCAGAACTGATAAGGAAAAAAATATGGAAAATCCCTGTCTCTAGTTAGGTGTTGTATTTCTGCTCAAAATTAAGCTGGAAAAGATTTCACTCAGTGTCATAGCATACCAAAATCTCTGGTTGATCTCTTCCAACAGATTCATGTAGATGTTTAAAAGCATGAGGAACTACACTGACTCTTACAGTATCCCATATGCCAATGGCTGAGGGGGCCAAGCAGAAGTCCCCCAGCACTATCTTCTGAAGCCTCCCTTCAACAAAAGAGTAAAACCAATACAGTGCTGGACCTTTCAGATGCATCCTCACCAGGCAGTCCACAAAGATACCTTTTTAAAGTTTCAAATAGATTTTATTGAAGTTGAACATATAATACAGAATACAAGCACCAGAGATGCAACAAAACAACAGAAGTCTTTAGATCAAATGACTCATGGCCATTATAGGAAATAATAGTCAATAGGTACAGCCTGTTAACATGAAGCAGTCCAATAAACCACGCTATCAAGAATCATATACAATAATATAGGTGAATAAGTATATTAAACATGTTTATGAGTTGACTAGGAGTAAGGACTGTTGTGGGAAGAAATACAATGGGCTCTAGAAGGAAGCTCCAGGCGAGTGTCCCGGCTGTGGCTGGTGGGGTGGCAGAGGGAAGGGGCAAATAAAGGGAGGCAAGCCGTGTTTATTTCCTTCTGTTTAGCTATAAAACAAGGCTGTCTCAAGTCCTTTTGCTGCCCCAAGTGGGTAGTATGGGAGGTCAACCTCATAGTAACAGTATGGTTCCCTCCACCCCTGACTTATGTTGATTTGGGGCTATGCAGTGACAGCTAAGGCAGAAAAGCACCTCCTCCTATGCCATGTCCTCTGGGTTCCAAGGGTCTGGAAAGCAGTTCCATAGCCAGGTACAGGGTTGCCAACTCTGGGTTGGGAAATATCTGTGGATTTGAGGGGTAGAGCCTGGGGAGGGCTGGGTTTGGGGTATGGAGGGACTTCAGCAGGGTATAGTGCCATAGAGTGCACTGCCCAAAGCAGCTATTGTCTCCAGGAGAACTGATCTTGGTCATCTGGAGATCAGTTGTAATAGCTGGGAAATTTTCTGTAGGGAAAATGATGTGCAGTGCTGAAGAACATGGTGATTTCTGGGAGATCTCCAGGCCCCACAGGGAGACTGGCACCTCAAGTCAGGGCCGTAGCTAACTTGAGGCCCACAGGGCTCGGCCCCCTAGGATTTCTTCTGGGCCCCTCCCTCCCAGGTGAGCACCAAAGTACCTCAGCTTGCTGCCTGTGCCGTGCTGCCTCCAACCTGGCTGCCAGACAACTGAGCGCCTTGGCTGCTTCCCCACCAACCTCGCTCCACTACCAGCCAGTGACATCCAGAACAGTGGCGGAGGTGGTGGCAGTTCCAGCAGCAGAAGATGCCTGGCTTGCTTGGTGGTGTGGTGGGTGTGCAGGTGGGCTTGCTGGGCTAGTCAGAGTGAGTGGGCTGGGGAGTGTCCTGCTGCCTCTTCCCACTCCCACCATCAGATCTCTTTCTCCCCTCTCCCCTCCCAATCCCCCTCCTGGATGCCGCTACTGCCCACTGCCTGTTTCTCCCTGCCTAGCTTCACAACTTGAGCAGGTATGCAGCGCTCTGGGAGAGAGAGGAAGCTGCAGTTGCTGGGCATTACCTGTCATGGGTGCTGAGGACGAGCTGTTGCCGGCTCCAGCAGAACCCACAGCTGGCCTCTCTGACACTGAAGAGATCAGCAATTTGCCAGCATGGCCTGCGCTGACACCTGGCTCAGAGATGACTGACAGGGAGCAGACACAGCTGGATAGCCCTCCTGATTCACCCCAAGAATGTGCAAGATCGACTCTGGCAAGACTTGGTGATGAAGTGACGCCTGGCTTGGCTGCGGAGCAGACAATCTATCAGTCCTAAGTTTTAGCAGACGCCTGGCTGCTAGTGCAGCTGCGCTGATTGAAATCAGCAGCAAAGGGCTACTTAACTCCAGATGCTAAGCTGGCTCCTTGTGGAAGCAAACTTGTCAAACCTCTATGACGTTTTGCAGCTGCTCCACTTCCTGATTCCAAGACCTTGCTCTGGCTACCTACTTTCAGTTTCTGACTCTAGCGTGAACAACCCTGTTTTTGGTTTGTGATTTGGACTCTCGCTCTCAGCTTCTGATACCTACCATCGGCTCCTGACTTCTGCTTGCACAATCTTGCTCCTGGTTAGTGATTTGGACTCTCACTTTTGGCTCCTGCTTCCCTCCTTTGGCTTCAGACCTCGGACTGGACTGGGACTCTCCCTGCCTGTACTCCAGACCTTGACATTACCCCCCCCCCCTCACTTGCCCTCGAGTCTGGCGGAGGTGCAGGGTTGCCTTAGAAGAAGTCTTTGATTTAATTAGCTGGTGGCCCCTCCCAAAAATACCCCTAGCTATGGGGGTGACTCCAGTGACTGTTTAAGGGAAGACTGGGATATGTATTTTACCTCAGGATTCATTCAATGACTCCCAACAGCAAGAGCAAACTGTTTAGAATGTTAAAGGCAAAGGCCAATCAGGCCACATATGCAAATTACCTCTATGTTCAGACTGGCTATAGGTGGGGGGAGGAACAGCAAACTGTTTAGAATGCAGGAGGCGAGACTCAGACAACGCTGCCAGTGGATAGGGACAGCTTGAGTGACACATCATGGAGCCAACTGATTTGGGAGTGCATGGAATGTTCAGCAAAGTGCCACCCGGAAACACAATTATATATAAGGGAGACTGTCTATTTAATAAGTTTCATGAAGCTCTGTTCAACAGAAGGAGCCTTAGCAGAAAGTCAGAACAAAGGGTGTGTTAGAAGTGGAGCCATGTTTGGTAATTCAAATTAGAGGGAGAAGGTCATGTTCTGCCATGAACTATAGCATTAGGACCCAAGTAAGCACAAATTTATTGTAGACCTTAGTGAAGCCAGAACGTACTTGGTCCAGGAAGCTGAAGATCTTGTTCATCATGAATTGATTCCATATCTTGTCACACCAGGCAATCAAATTCAGAGGTGCAGAGGACCTGGCGGCAGTGAGAAGAATGGAGGTAAGGTCTTTATGCATATTGCCCCAAGCAGAGGAGTCCCTTAAGTTTAACAATAAAAGTTCTGGAACAACTGGGAGTGATTGCTAAGTAATTTTATTGATCTGAGACACAGTTTCATGCCAAAATTGTTGAATGACTGGGCATTCCCACTAGCAGTGGAAACAGGTGCCGATGAGGCCACAATGCTTCCAGCAAAGGGGGCTATGCTAGGGGTTCATTTGATTAAATTGTCTCAGGATAAAGTACCACCTACTGATAATTTTTAAAGATTGCATGTGAATGTTAAAGGCCCTGGATATGTTCACAAGAGAATTCCAAACAGAGAGCCAATGAGATTGTTGTAGGTCAGTTTGAAGTTCTTCCTTCCAAGATTTTTGGCAGGGTAAGAGGTGTGTGCTGTCAGCTATCAGCATGATCTTATACATTTTGGAGAGTAGTCCCTTCATCAAAGTGTTTTAGGTTGTGAGAAGAGTCTCAAAGTCCGACCTCGGCTTCTCAAATGCACCAGAGGCGGCTAGGGATTCAATCATGCTTTTTAGTTGCAGGTAACGGTACAATGGGACTGGTTTCCCTAGAAGACAGTCAAAGTATGTTTTGTCCCATACACAAAGAAGCATAGATATAAGCCATATTTGGGAATAAAATGAATGGGGGGAAATAGTTGAACTGGTTTGATTGCTCAGAAATACCCTTTAATGCTGTGACTGCAAGTAGCCTTGTTGGTCCAAAGAAAACCCCCAAAGAAAACCCCCAAAACAAAACCAGATAATTCCTTTTATTAAAACCAACAAAATATTACAAAATAGGGCGAGGGAGAAGGGGGGGGGGAAATCTTTCAGACTGTAATGCTAAGGCCTCTTTTCTCTATTGCCCTACTTTTTGGCCCATGGCAATGGGTTGCCTGCTGTGTGAGACAGGACGCTGGACTAGATGGACCACTCATCTGATCAAACAGGCTCTACTTACGTTCTTATGTATTCTGTGCAGGGTGCACTGCAAACTTGATTAGGATAAATTATGATGGCCCAATCCAGTTAGGAGTTCCCACTGGTGAGATTTTCATTGCAATCTGAATCTCTTTACAGTGTGAACCCTCCTATGACAGGAAAGCCAAACTGAACAGAAAGTCTTACAGCACTTCTATAGAAGCTGAAAAAAATATCTAGAGTGCATCTTGTTTCATCTATCTAACTAGTTATTATTGGAGATATATCAATAATTGTCAAGGAGACCATGAAGTCCCAAGCTGACCCTTAAGAGTCACATTGGGCTACAAGGTGAGGCTGTTGCTCAAAAACAAGGTGTTATATGGTAGCTGTAATCACTGTATGAAAACATATTCATGAGAATCCATCCAACAGTCTTAGTGCTCTTGACAGTTGCCTAAGATCTTGATAAATACCTTGGTCTTGGCCTTACTCCAGAAGGCTGGTTGTGGGCCTCATCTTTTTGAGGAACAAATCATGACTGAAGTTGCAAACTAATGAGGGGGGGATGCCTTGCTCTTGTGCTATTAAAATTGGCTTGATCTGCAGAAATCATCCAGTGATTTCCCCCCCTCAGCATGGAGATAAACAATATCACCTGGTAATGTTGGCACATGTATAGGAGTTGGCTTAAAAGTTGGAAACTCTACCACAGCTTTTCATTAAAGGTGACAGTTGCCAGGAGCCTACTGCATGTGGGAGGGAAGAGTACAGATAAGTAGTTTTCATCTCATCTCCCTGATAGCTTAAAGCAGGGGTCCCAACCTTTCTGAGCCTGCAGGTGCCTCTGGAATGTTGAGAGAGGGTGGTGGGCACTACCACAAAAAGCTTGCTGCAGGAGGCAAAGCAAACAACAAAATGAACAGGAAGGGATTGGGATTCGGAATATAAACAGAAAATGCCTGGCAAAGGGAAGAATAAAGCACACAAACTCAAGAGAAGGGAGATGGTGAAAATAAAATACAACCTCCCTCCAAAAAAAGCCCCCCCCCGGACACACACAAGAAGCCAAGGGGTTGAAAAAGGGGAATAAACACACATACATATGCATACAGAGACCAACCTGTGTGTGTGTGTGTGCGCGTAGTTTTGCCCCCTGCCCAGCATTCATTTTCTTTTGGTGTTCCTTTCAGTGATTGGGGTGCTGTTTCTTCTTAAGGGCTCCCTACTTCCATGCTGCAGTTAACTGGGGGTACTACACCATCTACTCCAGTCTCTCTCTTGGGTGGGCACCATAGTACCTATGGACATCACACTGGGGAACTCTGTCTTAAAGGATCAGGAAATATCAGAAGCATATTTAAAGGTCTCGTACCTGGTATCTCATTTCCAAAGCAAGGGATAATTATTTTTAAAAGTTTACAGGATAACAGGAACATGCAGCCTTGTCCATGATTACTAAAGGTTTCCCTTGCTTGAAAGCTAATTGAATCTGACTCTAGGGGGCGGTGCTCATCTCTGTTTCCAAGCTGAAGAGCTAGCGCTACCCGAAGACTTCTCCGTGATCATGTGGCCAGCATGACTAAATGCCATGGTGCACGGGACGCTGTTACCTTCCCACTGAAATGGTACCTATTTATCTACTTGCAATTTCTTGCTTTCGAACTGCTAGGTTGGCAGGAGCTGAAGCCAGAGATGGGAGCTCACTCCATCATGTGGCCCTAGGGTCTTGAACTGCTGAACTACCGACCTTCTGGTCTGCAACTCAACGTCTTAACCTTTGAGCCACCACAGCTCCTATTATTATTAGTCTCTTATTAATCAAAGGGGATTTCCATTCCACTAACCACCAGGTAAAAATGAAATTGACATCTGTTTAAGAATGTAAACCTGTGTTCACTTACACTGGAGTAAACCTCATTGAGCTTAACAGGGCTTAGTTACCACTATTCAGAGCATCAGTCTGCATGAGGTTGGTGATAGTATGAAGTAACTGGTAGCAATGCAACTTCACGTACAGACAGACTGTAGCAGAGATAGTTGTATTTACCATGCTATGAATATTATTTCTCCTTCCCTCCACCAGCATCTCTGATCTTTCTAAAAAAAATAAGAGAATTTTATGTCACAAAATGTAATATCATGGAACTGGAAGTAACGTGCATATGAGTGTGTTACAAAGCCATATCTAGCTTATTTTGTGTCCCCAGCAAGAATATAAAATATCTCCCTCTATACTTTCATAGCAGTTACTCTGGTAGAAAGATAAATACAAAGATAACAAGATTAATAATAACATTTATTTAGTCATGACATATTTTTTTATTTATTTATCTTGAAATCAACTAAGACAGGTGCACATCTGCAAATATCATTAGGCTTATCCTGGAATCCCTTAACAGGTTTATTGGCCTAAATGAGGAAAATATATAAGCCATATGTGACAAGTATAGTCTTTTTGGTATGGAAAAAAACGTTGAATACATCTCAAGGATTAGTTTTCTTCAGCCATGCCAGTAATTTTTTGGTGGGGGACTAAATTATTACGAATTTTCCTCATTTGAAGTGCCCAATTGAGAACCAGATATAGTGTTCCAGAACACTTATGGTACTCCCACTGATTGTCATTTCACTTTGGGGGCTGTCATTCCACCCCCAGAACACTTATGCCACTATTAGGGACTGTCCTTCCAGGTCCAGGGCAGATATGTTCTGCATTTTTGTTGCAGCTTTTGTATGCTGTAATGTAGTTCAATTGAGCCCATTTAAGTCACCTGGCATTCCTGGCTCCTATTATAACTAACCAGCCTCCAGGCATCTTCTTTTGTTCCCAATGGGCATTCTTATTACCCCTTTTAATACATCCCTATAACTCACGACCATTAGCCAAATACTTTCAGTGGCCCAGGAATCCCCAGTCTCCGGTCCAGGGCCTCCATGAAGGCCCTGCCCTTAGTGTCGCCCTTCCCCAGCGACGCTGCCCCGGCTCTTGACAGGGATACACCGCTCCGCGGGAGAAGGGAGTAACCCCAACGTTAACCCGGGCGGACCAGCAGGCACCTCCTATCGGGCCTCGGGAGGCTGGAAACGGCAAGAGGCAGCTGTCTGCCTCCAACCCATATCCTCCCTGACCTGCCGCAGCGGTGATTCTGGCTCTACAAAACAAGGCAGTGTTACTTGCGGCCGTTAAGGGGGAAAAATGGCTCCGGCCTTTCTCGGTTTTTGCTGGCGCGTGGCAGAGCTGCAGTATAAAGCCCGTTCAGTGGGTCTGCGGCCTTATTTTCCTGGGATTTCATTTCGGGGAGGGGAAATTGGAAAGACAGGAAAGAAGAAAAGGTCCGCCATATTTCTCCCTTTACCACGCCCGAAGAGCTGAGCCATTGAAATCAGTCTGGCCACATAATGTCTATGCACCACAGGCTGTGCTTGCCTCTGCCCACCCCCGTTCCTTAAAGTAAGGGCAAGGCGGAACCGAGAAAGGAAGCGCTCGCTCTCCCTGGCTGTTGCCGCCTTCGAAGACCAAAAAGAAAGAAAGAAAAAAGCCACCCTCTTTATTCCCAAGGCGGGGAAGTTCATTACCAAGAAGATCTCGAGAGCGGAGCTAGCGCTTTCCCAGAGGCAACAGGAAAGGCCTCCGCTCCCGCCCCCCTCCTCCGGTGGAGAATATTGGGCTGCTTTCAGTCCAGGGTGGGGAGACAAGTGAGCGAAGAAAATGTGTGTGTGGAGCGGGGGAGGGCTCCGTAGGAATTAGCTTTCCTGAGGCGGAGGCGGCGGCGGCTCGGTTGAGGAAGCTCGAGGGGGGCATTTTAGCGAGTCTTAGGGAAGGCTGTGTCAGTCCGCAGGCGTGGAGGAGGAGAAAGGAGGTGTTTACACCAGCACTTCGCTGTCTTTTGGGCAGCGCTTCTCCTCCTGTAGATGTTTCCATGTTGTTTGGTGCATGATTGAGAGAGGAAGAAGAGGAGGAGGAGTTGAAAGCAGCCAGTGTCAGAGGCAGGATTGGGGAGGGGGGGAGGGAGGGGGGATTTTGTGGATGTGTCCGGGTGTCTCCTCGCGTGCTAGCTCTTCCCGGGCATCTTGCCTAGCGTTGCTATTGTCCCCGGGAGTGGGGGCTCCTATCTGAGGAGGAGGAGGAGGAGGAGAAGAAGGGCTTTCTTGTATTCGTGGCTTTGTGGCTCTGTGTGTGTGTTGTGTGTTTCGGAGTGGGGGCGGGGGTTGTGCCTGAACCAGTTAGGAAGAATGACTCTGGAGTCCATCATGGCGTGCTGCCTGAGCGAGGAAGCGAAGGAAGCCCGGCGGATCAACGATGAGATCGAGAGACAGCTCCGCCGGGATAAGCGGGACTCCCGCCGAGAGCTCAAGCTGCTGCTGTTGGGTAAGTCTGGACGGCGGGGCCCTTCACCCCAACCGTGGGCAGATGCTCTAAGCGCCCCCCCCCCCCCGCACACCAAAAGGTTCGGAGGGGTGTGTGTGTGTCTGTGCAGCGATCCTCTCTGTATGTATATACTCCAGAGAGAACCACCCTCGTTTTTTATATTCCGATGCATGATGGAAAGAAGCGTGTACGGGTTACATTTCGATTTTGTTGCTCTCGACCGTTATGCACAGTGGGGCAATACACCAGCTAGCCGCTGCTGAAGGGAATCAGATCATGGTGGTGGTGGTGGAAGGTGTGCGAGGGAGGGAGGAGAAGGTTCAAACTCGAGCTCCCTCCCCCTTTTTCTTTCTTTTCTCTTTCCAGTGGGGCTTTGTAGGCTTCATTGTGATCTTCGTTACAGTGCGGATGGAGAAAGGCGTGTTGCGCGCCCTGGAGCCCTTGCCATATCCGTCTTCATAGCCACTCGTTCTGTTGCATATGACTGCGCGTCTGCCTCTGAACAGATATATGTAGCGGAGTGAATGGCTGTTTCTGGTTCCTGTGGGTGGCTTCGTGTGGAGTGGACGCCTGCCGAAAATGGAGAGGAAGGGGAAGGGGGTGGGCGAAAGGGAGGGAGAAGAGAGATCCAGACGGTGATGGATGTCAGATGCGTTTTTGAGGTGGGAAGGCTGCGAGGGAAGAAAACCATAAGGTTGAAGGGAAGAGAGGAGCAGGGGGGAGTTGCCTTCTAGGATTGGTGGTGACAGGATTCTATGTCTGCATTGCTCTGTGCAGCGCGCCCACCTCAGGAAGACTTGTGTGCCTGTTGTGTGGGTGTGACTTTTTCCCCTTGGGCATGTGTTAAGATGCAAGAGGGGAGAATGCCTAGCTCTGCACCCAGTAGCATCTGAAGGCAAATCTGTGCTTGAGGAGGAGAGGCCTTCAGGATCCTCCCACTGGATGTGAAATGTGCCCTACTCTCTTTTAAGGGCTTGCCAGATAGAAATAACCACACCAAAGATTCGGGTTGCCTGGTCTCCCCAGGGAATTGGGAGGGAGGGGAGTTGGGTTGCCAACCCAGGTTGGGAAACTCCTGGAGATTGGAGATGGAGCCTGGGGAGGACAGGGACCTCTTTGGGTTGCAATACCACAGAGTCCATTCTCCAAAGCATCATTTTCTCCAGGGAAACTGAGCTCTGTAATTGGGAGATAAATTGTAATTCTTGGGGATCCCCAGGCCCCACCTGGAGACTGGCATCCCTAGTGAAGATCCACAGTGTGCATTCTAAAAAGTGCTGTATAACAGTGTTAAAATAGAGGATGCATATATTCATGGATTTTTTTCCTTCCCCCCACCTCGGCCAACATTAAGTGTGCTGTAAAAAATTTTTTAAAAATGGAAGCACTGCATTACCATTTTATCTGATAACGTTTAGGCAAATCCCAGGAACATCCTCCCTGATTCTTATGATTGACGTTGGTTCCCAGTTCCCTGTTTGCAGTCACTGGTTATGAATTCTACGTTGCAGTTACGAATATTGATACAGTTAAACAGCTATGCAGTCAACATAAGCTGTGGACCAAGACCGCCTCAGCTCAGAAATCCCTGGAAGCAGAAGATGATGCCCTGCAAGGGTCATTGAGTGGTACCCAGTCCAATGCTTAGTTCTGTTGAAATGTGCTCCAGAGTGGAATGTCCCACAGAAATCCCATAGGCTTGCATTGCTAAATAGCTGAAGAATAAGTATCTGCGGATGCTACACCACAAAATCAGTTTTGGACTATATCCACTCCATCCATTCTTGGAATCAGAATAAGTGGCATACAGCAGTGGTGGTGGAAAGTGCTGTCAAGTTGCAGCCAACTTATGGAGCCCTGTAAAGGTTTCAAGGCAAGAGACAAACAGAAGTGGTTTGCCACTGCTGCCTCTGCATAGCAACCCTGGACTTCCTTGATGGTCTGCTATCCCAATACTAACCAGGGTTGACTCTGCTTAGTTTCCAAGATCTTATGAGATTGTGGTACTCATCCCAAACTCTGTTTTTTATACAAACTGCTCAGTGCTGGGTACCTCCTGCCCCATAATTTGCTAAGTATTTAGAAAATAAGGAACTGAAGCTATTGTACCTCAGAAAAAAGCTTTGAACCATGCCAGGTCATATGTGCCCAGAACCTGGAAACTGTGCTTTGTAAGGTGCTATTGAGTAGGTCCAAATCCTGGTTTTTATGCAAAGCATTCCAAAGCAGGGTGTCTCCAGCAACCCCATTGGATTGCATTTATTAGTGACAGAAGAATAAAAATCTGAGGGTGCTTCACTTCAATTGGGGTAGTCCAAAAACTCTGCAAAGTAACTAAAGAATAAGGAACTGTGGGTTAGTGGGCCACAAAATAAGCTTCGTACCACTTCTGATTCCAGAGACAATGAGGTGGTTCAAAATGTATGTTGGGCTACAGAGATTATCATTGTTTGTGATTGGGCTGGAGAAAAGGGAGCTGGGAATCAACTCAGCATTACCTAAGATTGTACTTGACTGCATAGCTTAAATCAAAGGGAAAGATTGTGCCTAGGAATAACAGGGCCGGAAAAATGTTCGTAAGAAAGATGTGTTTGTTATGAAACTGATTACCAGATGTGAAAGATTCACTGCTTTATTGAACCCCTTATTTGCTTTGCACATAAAATTAATAATTCAGTTTATAGCACAACTTACTTTAAAATAAGCTAACTGTGCAGAGAACTACAAACTTACATTTAGTGATTGCATAGAATATATGCACCCATTTTTTCTGTTATTTGTGTGGGCTGAGGACATGAGTAGAAGACTATGGTACTGAGAAGAAAAAAGATCTCTGACTTTTGGTTTAGATGTAGTTGAGTTATACAAGGGAGGTAGATCAGAAAATAAATATGTACAATCTGCTCATTGTTAAAAGCTGATTGAGCTAGACTATTAAGGGGTTTCAAATACATTGCTACAGTGCTGAGGTTGCATTGCAATGTATGATATTACTGTATTTACCCCAGCTTTGCTTTAGTATGACAATAATCTTATAATGTTTCCTCAAACTGTAGTGAAAGTTAATGTATAGATTTGGAAATTTAGCACCTTTTTTTAGTTTCTGTGCACAAACGATTTCATTTCCTTGCAAAGCAATTCATTCATAAATAGGAATGTGTGACTGATGACAAGATCAGATCTGTTATGATCTTGCGTTAGGTAATGAGTAACAGTTGGATATATAAAGACATATTTTGTGAAATAAGGAATTTTTATTTGTTCAACTCACCCCATATAGTAGTGCTATGCTACTAGGCTGCTTTCACATTGGGATTTCCCCCCTCATGAAACACAGGAAGCCCACAGGATGACATAGTGTGGTGTAGTAGATATAGTGGTGTACTAGGACCCTAGGTGACCCAGGTTTGGATCCCCACTTCTACTGAGGAAGCTGACTTTGGGCTCATCACATACTCTCAGCCTGACCTCACAGGTTGTTGCTGTGAGAAAGTGGAGGAGGGAAGAAGGATGTTCTAAAACTGCTCT
The DNA here is from genome assembly GCA_029233225.1 of Lepidodactylus listeri. Classification (NCBI taxonomy): domain Eukaryota; kingdom Metazoa; phylum Chordata; class Lepidosauria; order Squamata; family Gekkonidae; genus Lepidodactylus; species Lepidodactylus listeri. Next base: position 93,884,662 of record JARCFY010000004.1, read on the forward strand.
GAATCCCAACTATGGGAAAAAAAGCAGGATATAAGTAAACAAATGCAGTGGAAGCACATTAAAGGAGAACGTCCCCATAACAACATGCTCGTTCTAAGCATGATTCATGTGCTTCTCAGGGCTTTCCCTTTTCAGACAGATAATAATAAACCTAATTAGCTCTGATTCAAAGGTTGAACTTCTGAGTAGTGGGGGGGACGGGGGACTGGGCATGTGGATGCTGTTCCCAAGCCATTTGCAGCTGTGGTAGGGCCTGTGTAGATTCAACTGTGGTTTAGAAATTTTTTTGACATCAAGTTGCAGCCAAGTTATGATGATACTGTAGGGTTTTCAAGGCAAGAAACATTGAGGTGGTTTGCAATTGTCTGCCTCTGTGTAGTGACCCTGGTATTCCTTGGTGGTCTTCCATCCAAATACTGACCAGAATTGACCCTGCTTAGGTTCTGAAGTCTGATGAGATTAGGCTAGTCTGGGCTATCTAGCTCAGGGCAGAATTGTGTTAATGTGGCTTAATTTAAAACTAAAAAATGGAGTGCATTTGCAAGTCAATATATTTTTTAAAACTAGAGAAATGATCCTACTATGGATGTTGTAAAGGAATGGACTTGCTAGCCCTTTCCTGTTCCTTCTGATTGGACTCCCCCCCCCCCCATCCCCAGAAGGTCAGGAGATCCCTTTAACTGCCACAAGTTTTACCTTCCTCTTTCTCCCCAAAATTGGCAATTGCAAGTTGGGTAACCACCAGCTGCCATCAGTGACTTTTAGGAGTATCTCCTGCCCAACACTTTGTACCTGTGTTGCCATTTAGAGTCCCTGCCTAGTTTTTGCTCCTCTCACTATGCTTCTACAAGCAACTTTGGGGGAGCTCTCTCAACTTTACCATTTTAAGCTAGTGTGCTCCAGGGTTGGTGAGCTTGTCTGCTGCCCTTCCCTCTTGTCACATTTTAAATAGCAAGACCAAATAGGTTGATGAGTTTCCAGAGATCAGGCTTAGGGCCTTCAAAATATAAGAAAATTTAATAAATGAATACAATAATACATGTTCTGTTCATGATTTCAGGGTTAGCAAGAGCACAAAGAAAAGGTGAAAAAATGCAGTCCTCTCTCACTTTTCTAGGTAATTCTTAAATGATGTTTGATATAGCACAGGCTAGCTTTTCTTGAAGTTGCAGTAAGTTAGAGTCCGTTGTTGCCTTAGCCAGGTTGGGATTCCATTGTTTTCTCCCTCAGGTATAAGATGGAGTCTCTGGGTGAAAGCTTAGTCTATCATAGCTTGTGCCCATCTGAAAAGCTGCCCAAAATGAAAGAGACCCCCATGTCCTGGGAATTTATAATCTACTTGATAGCACTTAACACAAATATGGAGGAGTTGGTCCCGCCTAAGAATAATCTGGATCTTCCTTTACCAAAAGGAAGAGTTTATAGCCATTTGGCTGTTAGCAGTCTCTGTCCCTTCTCAGTGTAACTAGGTGGCAAGATGGGAATGAGTAACCATTGTCTTGCTTTGACCAGTGCCATAAACTGTGTGCTCTGTGCTGGAAACTTGATGGCTCCTTTCCCTACTGTCCGTTAATGCTTTCTGTGAGTGGAAGCTATACTCCTGTACATGGACAGAATATTGTCACAATGAATGCAATATTGGGGTGAATCTTTGGGTGGAGGGCATTTCTCCCCAAATGTGTTGCCATGTTCCTAGGCCAAGACTAGTTGTCTTATGTCTTATTAAGCAGATGGAGAATCACAGCCCATCAGATACTTCTGTTGGACCCTCTGTGTTCGTTTCAATGGTATGTTCATTGGACTCTCTATCCAAACTGTGGAGAAATGAATGACTTGCTCAGCCATAGTGCTTGGTAGATTAAGACCATTGTTAGCAAATTGGTAATTACACTGATATAAGTGGAAGTTGTTTATCTACAATGAGTAATAGGCAAAGTTTAGATTGTATAATAGGCTCCTTTAAAGACAAATGAACCTCACTGAGGTTAATAACCCTCTTGTCAGGAGCAAGGCCTAAGAGAATTAGAAATCTTAAGTTCCAGAGGGCTAGCCCGTATTAGTTTGTTACAGTGTGAATAAATCACAGTCTTGTGGTATTTTGAAGATTAACACCTTTTTATTCTAGTATAAACTGGCATATGCAGACATCTGAGGAATTAGGCTGTTGAACTCAGAAACTTATGCAGGAATAAAATGTGTTGGTCTTTAAGACGCCACAAGACTCCTGTTTGTTTTAGAGTTCGATGGTGTGAGGAATGTTGTTGGGGTTTTTTTAACCTTGGATGTATTCCTTCTTATATGCAACAACATTTTAGATTACAGTTCAGAAGCAATTGGATTTGTGTCCAAATAAATATATTTAGGATTGGGGTGTAAAGTGGGAATCTTAATTATGCTTTAGTGGGAATCTTAATTATGCTTTAGTGGGAATTCCTTTGGAATTAGTGGAATTTATCTGCAACTAATTGTGTTTGAGATCAGGGTAATGGTTCCAAACATTTCCTTATACTGATGCTGCTTACCTCCCAAGTTTCATCAGATTTTGGCCAAAGAGGCACAATTGCTTATTTTTTCAGAGGTACACCTTAAAATGCCTATAATACGTTCCATTATAACACTCACATGGTACAATACTTGGAAAGATTACTTCAAAGGAAGGTCTTTATTTTATTGTAAGTAGATTGATGGATAAATAATTATGCCTCTTTGACTGAAGGATGCAGAACAGTGATAGGGGAGCACCTGATGCTGTAGCATTCTTGAGGCTAAATGGGTACAGATTTGCTAAGTGCCTCTGCGGAAGATCATTGGATTCCATGTAAGCAGCTCTGATGATACAAATATAATAAATGAGTGTTTTCTATAGCAGGCTTGTAAATAATTGCTCACGGTGAATAAAAATAGCTGTCATTGGGTAGACAGAGAACAATTATAAAAATTGGTTTTCCTTTCTTTTAGATTGCAGATAACTAACAAATATATATTGACAGGCAAACTAGTGATACTTTTTGTAGATCAGTAATATTTGTGATTTTATAATCAATGGTCTATTTATTCTAGTTGTAGAAAGTGCTATCAAGTTGCAGCCGACTTATGGCGACCATGTAGGATTTTTAAGACAGGAGATGAATAGAGGTGGTTTTGCTGTTGTTTGCTTCTGCATGTTGCCCTACCCTGAACTTCCCTGGTGGTCTCCCTTTCAAGTACTAACCAGTGCTGACCTCGCTTAGCTTTTGCAGTCAGATGAGATTGAACTGTCCTGGGTCTATCCAAGTCAGGGCCTATTTATTCTAGTACTAAACTGCTGTCAGAATGGGTGTTGTGTTCTCTGCATTTTGGATGTGAGTAGCCAAAACAACAAATCAAAAACAAAACCCTGTAATCCTTGACCAATCTACTTGCATTTTTCTTATGGTACCAGTTGCAACAGGTGGCATCTTAAATCACTGTGTGAACAGTACAGCCAGTTTCACTGTAGTGACACTTCTTTCATTCGACCTCTCTTTGGATATTTATCAAACAATGGACTGGATTTAAAAGCATTTTAAATTTAATTTTCATTTTGTTTAGGAGAATGGACCCATTAAATCAATAGGGATTTATTGGCTAGGCGGGGTATAAATCCAAAAATAAATAAATAGTCAGTCCCCCCCATCCCATACAGTAATTGCAGTACTTCATTTTATTGATTATTAATCCATTACATAAAAACAGAAAATACAAGCACAAAATAATCATCCTTCCATAGTACTAAAAACATAACAAAGTATTTCAAATGCTTATCTTATTTGTACTTCCTTATTACAAAATTTCTAATACTAAAAACATATCACAGCTCTACCAGAGTTATTTCAGTATACTGAAGAACTGAGTGTCGCAGACTTTTTATATTCTCAAGTTTAATTAAAAATATAATTCTTTGAATTTGTATAACCAGTTCTGCTTACTTGGTAACATACCTTGTTTCTATAATTTGGAATATGACAGTCTAGTTACAGTGAATAAATTGAGTAATCTGTAATCCTTACAGGATCATTTTAACACTATTTAGTAATATAAACTCTGGAATATAAGATACCTTGACTCCTAAACCTTTTGTTACAAGTTCTGACACCATTTTCCAGAAATTATGAGTAACCTATATATAGATATTAGATAGATAGATAAGCCCAGCGTATTGGCACTTTCCAACTCTCCCACTGGCTGTGCTGTGCGCTCCATCAGCCATTGGCCCATCACCTGCCACTCAAGAGTACTCGTGTGCCATTGGCTGGGTGCTGGGTCCCCTCCTCTCTCCCGCCCACTGCCAGCCTGGCCAATCTTCCCATACAGAATAAACTGCTAAAACGGCTGTCTCTCCTGACAAAGACGCTTCTCCTGCTTGGCTCCTCTGTGGTTGGCTGGTTGGCTACTGAGGTGAGTCACAGGTTGTCAAACCATTCTCTTCTCCTCCTGCTATGGTGCTAAGTTTTCCCTCAGTGGCTGTTGCTAGGCAACCAAGCTTGGTTCTATCAGTGCAAAGGCAGGAAGCCTTTCCAGGCCTACTTTGGCCTTTGTGGGGAACTCATTGGGACCAGTCCTGACTAGGGTTGCCAGCTCCAGGTTGGGAAATTCCTGGAGATTTTGTGGTGGAGTCTACAAAAGCCAGAGTTTGGGGAGAGGAGATGCCTTAGCTGAATAGAATGCCATAAAGTCCACCCTCCAAAGCAGTTATTTTCTCCTGGGGAACCACTGCCGCCAATCTCCGGGTGAGGACTGGAGACCACTCAGAATTAAAACTGCTCTTCAGAGGGCAGAGATCAGTTCCCCTGGAGAAAATGACTGCTTTGCAGGGTAGACTCAGTATCATTACACCCTGCTGAGGTCACTTCCCTCCTGCTTGGGTCCCCACTACAGAGGAAGAATGTACTTTTCCTAGGTAGAGGCTGCAGGTGAGAAGGGGAGATAGAAAGCTGAAGTCAGAGGGGCAGATAAAAGTAGGTTGATGGTTGGCTGGGAAGGAGATAGGGTTGCCACCTCCAGGTTCGGAAATTCCTGGAGATTTGAGGGGTGGAGCCTAGAAAGGGTGGGGTTTGTGGAGGGGTGGGACCTCAGGTATAATGCCATAGACCCCACCCTCCAAACCAGCCATTTCCTCCTGGGAACAGTTGTTGCCAATCTCTAGGTGAGGGCTGGAGATCACTCAGAATTACAACTGCTCTTCAGATGGAAGAGATCAGTTCTCCTGGAGAAAATGGTGGACTGCGAGGTCACCACAGCAAATTGATGCTGCCTAGAGCCTCTTTCTAGAGCCCGTTGTATTTATTTCCACAATGGGCCTTATTCCTAGTATTCACATAACCACTGTGAGTGAAAGAGGTTAGGTTTATCAATTTCACAACACCAACATTTTTTGTCTAAGGTATTATAACTTCTGGCTTGTCTCCAGGGAGAGAGATGCCCTTGGTGGATCATTTTCATTGTGTTTTCTCTAAACAAAAGGCTAACCCAGAAAGAGGAACCATATGTCAACATGAATTTCTGTGTTGTATTTTCCAGGTCATAGAATAGATCTTAATGCCATTTCAGATGGAATTTTTCCTTTGTCTGGCATTGTCTGTAACAAAATACTTTTTTGTAATCTAGAAATTAAATGATTCCAACTTTTAAAAGGGTAATGCTGTGATTACCACTTTTTGCAACAGGATTAAGTGGTGTTATATTACTAAACACCAACTTTCTGTGGGTGTCAATTCCAGACTTTTCCCTTTTCCGCAGATATATTAAAATCCTGTTTTTAATCCACATATCTTTTGTACAGATGTAAAGGCTGAGGTATGTTGGAGTACACAGTTGACCCCCGAGATAAAAATCCCTAGGCATTTAACACACTTATTAGTACTTTTCTCTCCATCTAACCCAGTATGGTTACTGAAATCTTTTTTGCTCCATACTAGAGATCTTTTACTCCATCCTTTTTTTCCTCAATATTTAGAGATTAACCTCCCGTACAGCAATTTTACCATGTCTTATCAAACCTATTCCAGGTATGAGGAGTCATATCATGCCATTCGAAGAGGAAGAGAGGCACAGAATATGAACAATAATTGCAAGATAAATTAATGTATAGATTTGATATTTAAATTTTACGGTGCCTTGAAATGAAAAGTTTCTAGAACAGTTGAAGCCACAGATAAATTACGTAGTAAAAAAAGGAGCATTATTTGGACAGAAATGTTCTCATATAGTCATAGTAGATAGGATGACTCGAATATTTGGATATCAAGTTAAACTTTATAACATTGAAAACTGAACTTTAATAATATAATTAAAACACATTATAGCATGTCAATAGTTTCCAAAATTATTCACATTTAAATGACAAAACATATCCTTGAACATCTCCTCTGGACCTTTTTCAGTCTGGCTTCAGGTCAGGCAATGGGAGAGCAAAAGCCCTGGTCGGAACAGGGGGATATGCTCTGAACTCGTTCAAATTATTCCTCAAAGACCAGATTGAAAAGGACCAGTTGTCCTCAGTTTCACAGGGTGCAGTTATATCTCCATTCTATTCAACCTTTATGTAAAGTCCTCAGGAATAACCATTCGTAGTTTTGGAACTGGCTGTCATCAGTATGCTGATGACATGGGGGGGGGGGGGTTGTGGCTTAGTGGTAGAGCATCTCCTTGACATGCAGAAGGTCACATGTTCATCATCAACATTTATTACAATTGAAAGAGCAACCAAAGGTTCCATGGCATCTCCAGTTACAAGGATCAGTTAGTAGATGATGGAAAAGACATCTGCTTGAGACCCTGGAGAGCCACTGCCAGTCTTGAGTAGACAATACTGACTTCAATGGACCAAGGGTCTGATCCAGTATAAGGCATTTTCATTTGTTCACGTGACACCCAGCTCTGTATCTCCTCATCCAGATCTTCTGGTGATACAGTAGAGGTCATGAATCATTGTGTGTCCATTGTAGTTAAATGGCTAAGAGTGAACAAAATGAAACTAAATTCTGATAAGACAGAGGTAGAGCTGGTTGGCAAGGCAGATCTTGAAGGACACTGTGTTTCCCACCTTTGATGGGGTTCAGCTGACCCTCATGGACTTAGTCAAGAGCTTAGGTGTTACACTGAATCCAATATTATTGCTTGAGGAGCAAGTTAATACAGCTGCAAAAAACACTTAGCTCAGAAGATAGCCTCTTACCTTGACTTGGCCAATCTGGCCACCTGAATCCATGCCACAGTACCCTTATGACTAGACAGCTGTAATGCACTCTATGTTGGTGTTCCCACAAAGTGAACTTGGAGACTCCAGTTGGTTCAGAATGCTGCTGCTCAGTTATTACCAGGTGCTGGTTAGAGCATAGATATCAGCCCCATTCTGTAGTCACTCCATTGGCTGCCTGTCAGTTACCAGATTCAGTTAAAAGTATTGATTATCACATACAAAGCCCTTCATAGACTTTAAAGTGCGCAGATTCTAATCTGGGAGAACCGGGTTTGATTCCCCACTCCTTCACTTGCACCTGCTGGATGACCTTGGGCAAGCCATAGTCTGGCACAGTTAAATGATTTATTTAATAAAGAACAAAATAGGTTTCTTGTTATTTTGAACAGTTGCTGAAGAAAGGAACTTGTAAATATAACTGGTAATGCTTGGTGCTACAAACAGTCTCTCAAACTCCAAAATCCACTTTAACAGGCTAATCTCTCTCTCTCTGACATTTATAGCCACACAGGCTATAATTTTTGCAAAGATAATAGGGCCTTTTAATAACATGATTTCGGAAGAAGAAAGAGAAAGAGACGACTATGTATAATGCATACTATTTGTTGCTGTATGTATTATCCTGTTATATAATTTCTGCATTGTTTAACATGTCATGTTAATATGTGTATTTTGTTTTGACTTTGTTTCAGATTTTTACTTTGGTTTTAATTTCTGCATTCTAATCCTATTACATTGCTTGTTAGATGTCCATTGTAATTGGGATTAGGAGAAGAGGTTTTTTGTGGATTGCTTCCATTTACTTTTGATTTGAGATGCTCTATATTAGGTGAACGTGTTTTGCACTGAAGGCCACAACTTCAGATGTACCCCAAAGTAAGTTGCTCTTGATGATTTTCCTAATATCTGCATGACTATAGCAGATGTTAGTGTACAGCTGATTAATGTGGCATATTTTTCTTCACACAAGCTACATTGCTCTGACTTCTTTATTTCCTGACTTTATTATATACAGGAACCCATTAATTGAACATTGAATAAGTAGGAAGCTATCAGTTCCAGGCAGTAGTCCAAGATATGAGACGGTGATTGTGAATGTTAATAATTGCTAAAATATGTACGTCCCACCTTCCTAATTCACTTTAAGGTGGCTTACAACAATTATCAGAAAATAAAATAATACCTTCAGTAGCCTGAAAATAAGCCAAGATCATAGGTTTGCACTGGAGATAGACCAAGATCAGGGAACGAGGTCAGAATTAACCAAACCCCAATCCAATGAAAACAAAACACAGCCTTGAATTGCTTGAGGACGGCTGTTCCACAGACATTGCACCATGCTCTGCTTTTACTCTGTTGGGAGCACATAGAGAAGGGTCTCTGAAGAAGATCTTAATGAACGAGCAGAACTGTATGGGAGATGACAGTCCCAATGCATTAGGAAATAACTTCATTTCTAATGTTTTTACCTTGCTAAGTATGCAATCATTATGTTTTCACCAAGTGGCGGCACTAAAATATTGTGGAAATTCAGAGAAGTCAATGCTTCCTCTAGGCTATGGAGTCTTGTGAGCAAAAATTCTACTTTGTGAGCTACTGACATTAAAGTTGTGAGTCAGCGATTTGGCTACTGCATAAATTAGTTTTCTCTGGAGCCATCCTTCCTGAGCTAAGACAAAAATGTGTGAGCCAGAGGCTAAAAAAACTGTGAGCTAGCTCACACTAACTCAGCTTAGAGGGAACACTGGAAGTGGTCTGTCCTTGATTTAGTTGCTTTCCCCTTTTTTGTGACTGGGCTGAACCTGGTCTATACAAACAAGCAAATTAAAATCCTTATTAAACTTACTACAGGCTTCTTAAAGTACTTAGTCATTCAGTGCCTCTTGTCCCTGATAGCCATGTTTGTTCAAATTTATGTTACAAGCTGTTCACCCATTCTTTTTTCACCCATTCCCATTTTTTAAATAAGAATTTTAAAGGGAGAGTTTTACTGCAGCTTCATGTGCCTCACTTGCATAGCCTCTTAACATACTGCCAACTCTTTTGAAATACTTCCTCTTGACAAGACACCCAGGTAGGAAGAAGGTGATCAGCTGTGCCAGTGGTTGTTTAACAGTGGCTGTATGTCCACCAGGGAGTATTCTACGAATCGGGGGTGGGGCTTTAGGATTTTAGACAGCTGCTTCTCTTAAACTGCAGTGGTTTCTGACAGCAAGCAAAGGAGAATTGTTTTATGCTGCTCACCCTGTCTTGAGGATGCAATCTTCTGCTCTAGGTTCCTAGAAAAGTAGTAAACAGCAAATAGGAATCTCACCTAACATTAAGTTGTCGACTGATGGCCACAGGTAGAAAGGGTCTCTCATTGCCTTATATCTGTGTCATCCTATGCATATGTCATATACTTATATAGATAAAATTGTTTTGTCAGGAGTGCTGTTTTACATGTTATTTGCGAGGCATATGATAATAATGTTGCATACTTGGTGGACCGTAGTGAATTAAAGGTTAACCAGTGGGCTAAGTGATGCTCTGCCATAAATCAATCATGAAAAACTGACAAGTAAGATGAGGTCAGGAAAGCTACTCCTGTTTTAATATTGTTTAAGGAGTACATACACATATGCTGAAAGGAGTATAACAACAAAAATAATGGCCAAAGAGAGTGGGAATTTTTCATGTCAGTAGAAGCGACAAGAGAAGAGATAGGAGTTTGGTATTGGGTATAGTGTCAGAGAAACTGCATATGGAGCTGCTCAAAATGTATTTTTAAAGGGAGGATGTGTTTTGAATGATGTTCATGGATTCCATATTCTGTGTATTCCCTGGATGCATGGAGGGGTGGGGGTAGTAGTATTTGGATATAGATGTCAGTGCCATGGTGTAACTTTTCTACACGTTTGTGAACTTTAAATCAATACAGAAAAAATACATTATACTGGTTCTTGATAAAAGCGTTTCAATATGGTGTCTTAATACTATTTTTCCCGCAAGTTAGAAACCTGGAAAAGTTGCTATGACTTAAAAAGAAATCATGGGTTGTCTCAGTGTCACTACATTTCTGTATATTGCTTGGAACAACATCCTGGACTGTATATTGCTGCTTAATGAGGGTCTGATATTGACTGTAATAGGCTTGTGTAATCAGGAGAGATGGATCCATCTTGTATTCATGCTGAACTCCCCCCCCCCTTTTAAAACAGACATAAAAGTAGTGTAAGACTATACTACGATGACCTGGCCATGAACAAACATCACCTAATACTTTCTACTAGGTCCTTTCATTTTCAGAATTCCTTTATCATGTAGTAACTTTGGCTTATTTTGAGCTCAATTAAATGTTATACATTCTGAAGCAAAACTCAAAATGCATTGTTTGAATTCAAATTTTGCTATTTGATCATTTTCTCTTTCTTTAGTATTTTTATAAACATGGTGTTTGTGATTACCTAGTAAAGTGGGAAGTATTAATATAGTGTGTGTTTTCACCATGGGGAGGGGAATGATTTGGAAATTCCTACTATGTATTAATGATTTTCACTCCACTACCAGTGTTTTACAACACTTTACAGTTCCTTTAGATGAAGTTGTAAAATCACAGGGAATTGGTTGACAAGGTACCCAGTCATTGCATACTAGTACATAGTAATTTACATTTTAAAGCATTTGCAAGCATGGCATCTAGGAATTTTAAATCTTTTTCCAAACATAAATTTAGAGTAGGGATCACAAACCTTTTCTTTAATGAGTATTGCTTCTGAGTAATGAAATTCATTCATTCATTCATTCATATTTTTATCCCGCCATCCCCGCAAGTGGTCTCAGGGCGGCTCACAAAGGGCACACAGTGCCAGACCCAATACAGATCAAACCATTTTAAAAACAACACAGCAATAAAACAATTACAAGTAAAATGCTTCCAAAATATCACAAGCTATCCCAGCATGTTACGAAATTTTGTTCTGTCCTAGAAACAGAATATGGCCTAGGAAGACCACCATAAATGAACAGTCATAAATTTCTCCAATAAATGAATCTATTAGCTAACCAGCACAGAGAAGGGTTAGTACAGATCTTTTTGAAGTCTTTTCCTGGGTCTTGTAGGTGATGCATGTGTTACCTTTGGTTTAGAGGCCTTCCCTCCAGCATCCCTTTAAGAAGAAGAAGAGATTGGATTTATATCCTGCCCTTCACTCACTCGGAGTCTCAGAGCGGCTTACAAACTCCTTTCCCTTCCCCTCCTGACAACAGACACCCTGTGAGGTAGGTGGGGCTCAGAGAGCTCTGAGACAACTGTCCTTGAGAGAACAGCTGGTACAGAGCTATGGCTTGCCCAAGGTCATCCAGCAGGTGCAAGTGGAGGAGTGGAGAATCAAACCCGGTTTTCCCAGATTAGAGTCACTTAACCACTACACCAAACTGGCTCCAAATTTAACTGTTATAAATAAATGTTCCTTTTATTTTACTGATTATTTGTACTGCTGTCAGATGTATAGAGTTAAAAATCCAGGTTTGTTTTTTTTTGCATTGCACTTCAGTATTGTTTAAATATAACAGCTAAAGGAATGCTTATGTCATGCTGCAGTCAGATGGCAAGTTTAGCGTGGACTGGCTGCATGTCTAATTTAATCGTGTGTATTTTATCACAATCAGGTGACCCACCCTTAACTGCCACACTGCATGCTCATGCCATGGTTGATCGATCAGACTGCAACCATGGAGTGGGCAGGTGGGCTGTTGTCTCATCTGCAGACCCTTTCCTCCAAGAGGACAAATTATTTGACAGGACAAATTGTTTAAAGAGGTGAGCTGAAAATACAGCGTCAGCCTGTCCCTCCCCTCAGCCTCACAGCCTGGGCGCCGAGATGCGGTTATGTGCATATCGCTAACTAGTTAAAAAAAATGGTGGAAACAAAACAAAACAGGAAAACAAAAGAGACCAGTCAGACCTGCCTGATGGCTTGGGTTCGCAACAGGGGGACCTGACAACAGGAAATCTGGTGTAAAACCTGCTCAGTCCAAAACGATTGGACTTTCACAGGTGTCAAATAAACACACAGTAAGGGGAGGAACGGAACACAGACAACTGGGGAATGAGAGACAGATGTTGCTGTCTGATCGTGCATTTTAAATCTGGAAGGTAACGTCAATGGCATCAGATCAAACTGCACATCTGACCGCACCCTCATGTTGAATACTTTATAGCTTAAGAATCCCCCCCCCAAGATGAGCTTGTATATAGTTGTTGGTATAAAGCTCTTTGAAGAATTTGTACCATAGGTTCAAAGTAGGTGAGAGGGTGGGAAGTAGGGTTGCCAACTCTGGGTTGGGAAATTATTGGACATTTGGATATGGAGCTTGGGTAAGGTGGGATTTGAGGAGGGGAGCGACCTCAGTGGGGTATAGTGCCTTAGTGTCCACCCTCCAAAACAGCTGTTTTCTCCAGGGGAACTGATCTCTGTAATTCTGAGAGATCTATAGGTCCTAGTTGGAGGCTGGTAACCCTAGCAGGTGATCTATGATTGGATTTCAGATTTTGCTCAAATGTTAGAAAAGACTGGCAGAAAGTCCAAAACATTTGGGTTTGTTGTACAGGGAGTGGTTGACTTAGTTTTCCCCTCCCTGTTTTTTCCACAGGAGAAAATATGGCATTAGCTTTGAAAAACTAGACTTTCTGTTTCATCTACTATAACTAATTGAAAGAGTTGCACAACTGTACTCAGAGATAATTGCCTATCTCATTTATTGAATATCATACTGAGAAAGGTTTTAAGTGTAGTTTTTTATTTCATGTGTTTCTGATTTTTAAGTGTATTGTATAGTCTGTCTTTCTTGCAGAAAATGTAAAATTTAAATTGTGAGCAGTAGGAGGTCATTTAGGATTTAAACGTGTAAGTCTGAGTGGCATAGTTTTGATGCCCAGTGGACCCCAAAGTATGTCGTTTTGTTATGTAGGACACATTAGAAAAGGGAAAAGAATGATAGGTACCCTCTGAGACCTGTCTTCAAAGTGCATTTGTGAGCTTTGTAACTTTATCACACTGTTTCTCATGGTAGTTCAAATTGGTTTATGAGGATGCTAATGTAGACAAAGTAATGAAAAAGTTGTTGAAGTACCCCATTCATTCCTTAAACCAAAGAAATGGTAGAATAGTACTAACTGCGTACATGTGATCATCATAAGGCAATTGTTGATGTAGGAATGGTGTAGTGGTTGGTGAATATATTTGCTTAGTCGAACAGAATAGCTTGTAAAATGCCATTGGCTTCATCTTGCGTAAGGAGCTCAGGCCGATAAGTTGGAATGGACTGCAACTGAAAATATTGCACAGAGAGAGCTTCATATTGGAAGCAGCAGTGAGAGGACTTGTAAGCCTGGAATTGGAAACAGGGAGTGGGAAACTGATCAGGGAGTGGGAAACTGATCAGGGAGTAGCTCAAACTAATTTCCTGGTTCAAAGTTGTAATCCTGTATGTGAAAACTTGTACACAATATATTAGGAAACTTCACCTTTTTATTTGGAGAATTAATGCCTACAGTAGTGTTTGATACTCGGGAGCCTGTACTCTGCATGATCAGTTCAGTGAAATTATACAGATCTGTATGTGGCAGCTCTGAATGATGGGGTTCTGATCATTTTGTTGTTGGGCTGGATTTTTCAACATTTATATCATAACCCAGTGCTGAGACCTCTGAGTATAAGAAAATGTAGTATGGCCAGTTCTTCTTTTTGTGCATTAATTCCTTTTCTCTCACTGTTACATAGCAGGAAGAACAGTTTCAATAGAATATTTTTGAATGACTCATGAGACTACTTTGTGGGGAGTGTATTGTATACTGTAAATGTGGCACTTAGCAGCCACAGTACTTCTCAGCTTTTTGCAGGGTAGCATGGGGGGGGGGGGGCTTGTACTCTGATTTGCTGAAATGCACATTTAAAGTAGCTAACAACAATTCAGATGCTGCAAGAATGAAATTGTAATAATTATGCCTGGAAAATGTATTTGGGTGTCTGCCTTAAGTTGTATTATGTAATGGCAGACATTTTATATGCATTCAACAATTTTACATTTCCAATTAATATATAACAACAACAGAATGCAGGTGCATTAGTAAGCCATGGTGTTCATTTCAGTGGCTCAGGCTGCTCATTCTCATTCCTTGCAGTATGTTTTAGCTGTTTGCCAGTAGCTTAGTACTGAACAAGCTATTGTAATGTGGTACTCCATTAAGAGGGTGTGTGTACTTTACTCAACCAGCATAGAAAAACAATTATCTGGCTGTAGACATTGGATGAGAAATATGTATGTGAATTGAGGACAGTCATCCTTGTCTTCCTTCCTTACATTGGTATGTATTCTGGAAATGGGGGAGAAGAGAAAAGTAAATTCTCCAGTCTGCAATCTCAGGAACAGTTTTCTTGCTCTGATGAAAGAATTGTAGAATAGAATGCCTACAGCTGTTCCAACCTACAGTTCTCAGTAAATGGGTGTTAGCCAGGAAATCAAACAAAAGTTTTCCTTAGTGGTGATTACTGACTTAAAAGGTTAAGATGAATTTGAGCATGAAAAGTTTGGAAGAATGCCATCATCCTGTAGGTTTTTTTTAACCTTTCATATTTGAAAATATACAAATATTCAACTTCTTTGGCCTGTGTATTTTATTTTTGTACAGGCATTAGTGTACAGTATTCTCTTTCGGGTAGTTGAGAATGAAAAAGCAGTGTCACTTTGTGTACTCAGTAAGTACTTGCTAATGTGGTAGGTAGCTGAATATGGATTGATCAGGCATTTGATACCATCAATCACATTATACCTCTGGACTGCCTATCTGGACTGGGATTGGGAGGCATCAATCTGTGGTAGTTCCATTCCTACGTAGAGAGTAGGTTTCAGAAGGTGGTACTGGGGAACTACTATTCAGTCCCGTGGCTTTAGGCCTGTGGGGTGCAACAATCCTCCATCTTGTTCTCTGTGCTTTTTAACATCAACATGAAACTGCTGACATTTGGGCTAGGTTATCACCAATGTGTGGATGACACTCAGCACTATCTTGCACTTCCAGCTGATGCTAGGGAGGCTGTAGAAACCCTGAATTGGTGCCTGGAGTCAGAGTGAATGTGGACTAATAAGGTAAAGCTTAATCGTGATAAGATGGAAGTGCTACTGGTAGAAGAAGGGGTTGCTGGAGGTGAATAGAAGCAAGCAGCAAGGCCTAGTTGTCATGCCAGTCAGGTGTCATTAAATCACCCACAGGGCACTGCCAGGCCTCGAGTAGCCAACCTCCAGGTGGAACCTGAAGACTGCCTGGTATCACAACTGAACTCCAGACAATAGATCTCTCTCCTCCTGGAGAAAATAGCTGCTTTGGAGGGTGGACTCTATGGCATTCTATTCAGCTGAGGTCTCTCCCCTCCCCAAACTCTGCCTTCCATAGACTCCACCACAAAATCTCCAAGAATTTCCCAGCCTGGATTTGGCAACCCTACCCCCCACTTTTACTACCCCCCACAGAAGGTGTGACCTGGGATTTTAGGTGTCACCTGTTATGGATGGGGTTGTGCCAAAGCAGATAAAAATCAATGAATTTTTGAAATGAATTTTTAAAAAATTAAATCATATTTTTTAAAAAAAACTTAAATTGGATTTTTAAATAGAATGCTTTTATGAAAACAAATCTACCTAAAGATAGTGTTCTATTTAAAATATATTATAGTCCAAAGGTTATTCACCATGAAATACAGAAAAGTTCTTAAATTATGTAGCAGAAGGCTGTATATTCATGCAATGTTTAATTTTTTTTGGTAAATGAATTCCATTAATCTATTCACAATGTCATGCTCTCCCAGTGGTTTCTGTAAGATTATTTGGGGCAGTTTTTCTATCTAGAAGATATTATCACAGATGCTCGGTATTGCAGTTCTCAAAACTGTGAATTTGTGTCAGCAGCGATAACATGCCTCTTCCTCACAGCAAAAATGTTATAAAATAAACGTTCAGAGTTAAGAGACCTCAGACCTATTAGTCCTCTGGAAATCTAAGAACACAGAATCAACTCCTTATCTCTTAAGTGCTACGTTTCAAGAAGTTCAATGAAAGGTAATGAAATTTATTGAAATTTATGAAATTTATTGTTATGGTCATTGACCAGAACACAGTAATACAAGTAATACACATTTATACCCAAAGCTTAGAACTTTTCAGTTCCCTATACATAAATATAATATTTGTAAAATACATAAATAAACCACTTATAGAAGAAGAAGAGATTGGATTTATACCCTGCCTTTCACTCCCTCAGGGAGTCTCAGAGCGGCTTACAAACTCCTTTCCCTTCCCCTCCCCACAACAGACACCCTGTGAGGTAGGTGGGGCTGAGAGAGCTCTTTCCACAGCTGTCCTTGAGAGAACAGCTGTGACAGAACTACGGTTACCCAAAGTCATCCAGCAGGTGCAAGTGGAGGAGTGGGGAATCAAACCCGGTTGTCCCAGATTAGAGTCTGCGCACTTAACCACTATACCAAACTTAAATCACTTATAAAACCATCTCTAAAATATTAACCAGTATGACTTATCCATATTTTCCTCAGATTAATTGCCAGCCAACCATACTTAGCAATTTTAAAGGTAACATCTCTGTTTCTATCAGCGAGCATTTTCTTGAGGTTACTTTTTTGATCTTTCACTGGGGAACTAGAAATTACTGGTGCTACCAAGGACTCCCGAATTTGCTTATAGATTTTACAGTCAAAAATTACGTGGCTTAATGTCTCCACACTCCCATCCCCATGTAGACATAGGCATTCTTCTAAAGGTGTCCTTTTATATATGCCTTTCAGTACTGCAGTACTGCAGTAGGCAGTACATTGTATCTTAACAGGGTGAAAGCCCTGCTATAGGGATTCTTTAAACTGTTGACATAAGGCATCAATAAAGGCCTAGTTAGGGTATTCAAATCACTTATATCACTCCTCATTCTATTCAGATCGTGTTGTCTTTCAACATCTAGAATCCTTTGTTTTACCATAGACCTTGCTTGATGCGGATGCAGAGACAATAGATATTGTTCTGATGGTCCATAGTAACCTAATTTCTTCCTTAACATACTGAGGCATGGCGGAGTAAATTTGTCTTTTAAAATTAAATAAGCAATCCCATACTCCTTGCAAGCTAGTTTCAACCAGTATCTAAGAACTGCTATCCACATCCTAGCTTCTACTGTTACCATTCCCACCTCTATTCTAATTGCTGCATTTGATACATTGGGTGAAGTTTGAAAAACTGCTCTTAGAAATTTGGACTGGATCCTCTCCATCAATATCTTATTAGAACTAATATTAAATGGGGCTTCATATAATATTTGCATTAGAGATTTCATGGCAAAAAGCTTAATAGCTGCTGCCACATTACATCCTCCTTTAGTCCAATAATATTTTTGAATTGCTCTAGCACTCTTTTGTGCATTGGCAGAAGCATACTTAATATGAGTACTTTTCTTACCCCCAAATATTTATAGCAGTGTACCTGCTCTATCTTGTTCTTATTAATGTACCAAGTCTTCGGTGGTTTCACAAAGGACATTATTTTTGTTTTATCATAATTAATTTCTGATTTTGCAGACAATACTTGTGGAGTGTATGTAGTGCTGTCTGTAGACCAACTAGGGTCCTTGAGAGAAGCACCGTATCGTAGAAGTTCAATGAATACAAAATTGTTTGGGGTGGAATAGGTCTGGATAAGGATGCAATATTAAGAGCTAAGTGTGAGGAGTGAAACTTTTTGAGCAGAATACTCCAGAAATCTTGAGATCTTTGTGAGTGTATCCTCATGGGTGTTTAAGCAAATGCACAAATACATATGATATATAATGTTATTGATTTAGTTACATAAAAATTTAAACAGTTATTATTAATGATTTTTTCCTTTCCAGTAAAGTACAGCAGAAAAGTTGTCTAAGTATGAATGATTAATCTATTTAACTGAACAAAATTTGAGTCCAGTGGCACCTTTAAGACCAACAAAGTTTTATTCAAGGTATAAGCTTTTATGTTCAAGCGGTGTGCTTGCAAACGAAAGCTTACACCTTGAATAAAACTTTGGTGGTCTTAAAGGTGCCATTGGACTCAAACTTTGTTCTGCTATTTCAGACCAACATGGATACCCACCTGGATCTATTAAAACAAAGATAGTTTACCTTGCAATGATTTCATAATTATCTTTTTCAAGTGGTAAATAACCAATCATATCTTAACCAGGAAAATTTATCACTACAGGTTAAAATTACTGCCTACTGGTTTCACTGATCTAAGGAAAAGAACAGGAAAAATTGTCACTAAGGAAAACCTAACAGTACAGAAGGTTGACCTCCAACATTCATCCTTGGATGCGTGTGGAGCAAATGCAAATCCTGACTGCCACATGCTACCTGCAGGGGAATCTGATTCCTAGCATTTGAACACTGTTAGCTGGATGGTTTAAACCTTTTAATCCTTTATATACTTTTGGTAACTCCCATATTTGTTACAGGCTGACACTTGCCTTGAGTTCTGTGAGGGGAGGCTGTCAGATTGTTCTCAAGAGAATATTTCTCTCATACTTGTTAGCAGCTCTTATCTTCAAAGCCTGATTTGTTTCCTCTCACCATTAGACACCAGGTGCAAGATGGCCTGGCTTATCTTAATGTTTGGGATAGTTTGATTAATGATTTCTTGACTGATAGCCAGCGTTTAGGGTATAAGATGCTTAGTTTTAGCTATGCAACTCATCTTGAGGTCTGGCTAAGTTTTGCTATGCATTATGTGTGACTGAGACCCAGCGGATGGGAGCTCTGCCTGCTATTTCTGTAAGCTTGATCATTGCTTCTTAAAATCTCCTTGTAAACAAACCTGGATCTTGCATGTCATTTTCTTTCATTTCTGTGCACCTGGAGCTCCTGGGTAGATCCGCAAATACTCTTTCTGCCTTAGCTTGTTCTTAACCCGATCCAGAATTAGGGAGCTTGACTCCACTTGAATGGCAAACACTGATCTCCCAATCATCCTGGGGTACACATTACACACATCTCAGTTCCCAGATCAGGTTTTACATTAGCTATTCATCTTGCCCTTCCTGGCAGGTTATCACATTGTGGAAACTACTTTCACCCTTTCTGACCTCTTGGCATATTTTATGGCCCTCTTTCCTGGGAGAGCAGGTGGTTGTCAGGGTCCCAGGAAACATCTGGTGAGCTTCAAAGCACCTCTGGTGAGCTTCCCAGATCATGACATTCTATTGCTGTCGTGAGCCAGAGGGTGAAGACTTCTTTGTTTCATTTGGTGTCTCTTCAGTAAACTTACTTTCCTAACCAATGTTTTATGTTTTGTTTGTATTTTAACTGTATTTATCTGTATTTTGTATATATTTTAGCTGTATTTTATGTGTATTTTCACTATGTTTTTTAATGTTTGAAAAGTTGTTTTAAAGAGGTATGTTTGGGAAGAGGATAGTTTTAATGGGTTTATAATGTATTTTATCATATATGTTTTAAATTGTTAGCTACTTTGGTGGTCCTTATAAGGGCTGAAAGGTGGGATATTAATTTTATAAATAAATAAAATAAACCAACTGGTTCTACTAGCCTTCTCCTTTCTGGTTAAATTCCATTTTTTGCTTTGTGATTTGTCTCCTCAACCAATGGGGAAGAGAAAGGGAAGCCTGTTGAGGATGGGGAAAAAAATCTATGGTTAACTGTAGTGGTAAGTGATATTTTCCCTATTATGGTAGAAGCTATTAACATATAATCAATGAGGCTACAGCCTCTGGATGAAAGACACAAAGTCTCCCCGTGAATTGAACTGGGTATTATCATTGATAATAGTTAACCCAGATCTGGCAGCAAGTTTAATTATAAAAGAGCCAGCTGAATTGGTTCTTGCATTCTTTGCTGATGAGTTTCCTAGCATAGTGTGGTAGAAATTTAAATCTAACGGCCATCATTTATAATTAATCAAAGCCCCATCAGGGGAACCAAGACAGGCATTTAAATCAACAGCCCAAATGATAGGGGTACTGAAAAACTGCAGTTCCATGTTTGCACACAATTTGTTACTAGCAGATTGAGTGGGCAAATACACATTAACCAGAATTAAATTCACTTCAATGGATTCAGTTAATACAGGAGTCACAAGAGTGGGAGCTAAAATAAGTATCATGCTTTGTATATTCCATACCTGAGAAATAAGACAGGCAAACCCGTCTCTGGGACTGCCTTTTGTATTAACTGCTGAAATGCCTATAGTACTATAACCTGGCAATTCTGTTTATTAACCCAAGTTTCCTGAAGAATTATATTAAAAATACCATAAATACTGAGTTAAATGTAGGTTGGCCTGCTTACTACTCCAGCCCACTGTTTTCCACCGGTGCTGAAAATTGTGTAGAACCTGGTGGTGTTAAGATGAATTTGAGTGGTTTTGTTCCAGCTATAAATACAATGGATTCTCTTGTAGCTGATTAATAATATGGGCAAAAATATTTTAGAATATTTGTATGAAAAGGGAAAAAATGTGCTGCCTCCAATTCTGCTTGACTGGAACCTCCGAGCATTTTGTGGTTTGTTCCAGTCATTCCCCCCTCCCCGCATAGCAGTCATTTTAAGTTGACACCTACCTGTTCTCAAAATTCCATAAGTTCCCACAAGTTCAACAGAGTTGGGGTTCCCTGGTAGATGGTGTCAAAAATTCACGTAGATCAGGGTACCTGTGAGTAGAAATGGGGGGTGGGGGGTGGGGTCATGCTATGGAAAGAGTAATACAGCTTCAGATGTAAAGCTGGAAGATTTTGAAGTAAGACAAGTAGCACAATTATATTTGCAAAATTTGTGAATTCTGTATGTGCCAAGCATATGCTTGAGTCTAAGGGCCAAGCGTTTGTAAAATATTTATTTGAATCACAGTCATTTTTCAAGAAATTTCATCTAAAGTAGCAAGTTAAAAAACATATTGATATTTACAGATACTGTTATACTACACATGTATGTGAAATATAACAGTTTTTGTTTCTGTTGCCAGTTCACTGAAAAACATCCAGAAGATTACTTTAAAGCTGGCTTCTAAGCATGTTTTTAACTTGTAATGTGCTGTCCAAATGATAAATGATAAAGGTGAAAAAACTCTAGTACCCGAGTTCTGGGTTGCATTCTGCTGAAAGTCACCATGTCCAGTAGGATTTCTGCTTGTGCATCATAACTTATTGGTTGCCATCTTCCAGGTTGGGCCTAGAGATCTCCCAGAATGACAACAGGTTTCTAGACTGCAGAGGTCAGTTCTCCTGGAGAAAATGTCTGATGGAGAGTGGACTCTATGGCATTATATCCTGCTCTCCCCAGGTTCCACCCCCACATCTCCAGGAATCACCCAACCTGGAATGGGCAACCTTACTTAAATGCCATTCACATTGCTGTTCCTGGGGATTAGGAGACCCAAGAAACAGAATGAGGGGGCAGTTGGATGACTGTCATGGGAGGGGATGTCAACGAAAATCCCCCTCCCTAGCATTCATGGTTTTGTTGAGGATCCAGTCCTCTGTCTGATGTATAAAATTAAAACTGTCTGTCTTCTATCTATCTACCTACCTACCTACTTTGGAACTTAGTTTCAGGACAGCTGCTCTTCTAACTATGACAGAAAGAAGGATTTATAAGTCACTGTCTGAAAATATTTTGTTATGCTTGAGTCTAAGGGCCAGTTGCATGTGTGCCTTTCTTGCTAATGGCAAACTTCGTTTTCCCCTTCCCCTAACACTGATGCTGGCTGTGTGCTCCTAGTGAACAAGTTGTCTGACTGTCTTGCCACAAACATAAATTGAGATGTTGTACTCTACCACAAACTTCCGCAATGTGGGTAGTGATAGCCTGCAAAATGCTAACTTCTGTTCATGGCAAATGAGTCAGGCAGCCTGTTTACCACAAGCAGGGAGTTCCCATGGGCTCAGAAGGTACACAAAAGGATGACATAAACAGTATGACATTGGCTCTGGAATTAGGAAAATGCTTTAAATGTTCTAGCCTAATCTTCTCTGCCACTCAAAAACCTATGCTACATGACAATTTAATGAATCAAGCACATGAAAAGTGATAGGTAGATACATTAACATCCTGCTACTTCCAGGATTGATGCGTTAAACCTGCTAGGTGGCAAGATCCTAGTAATATTCAGAACTCAGTTTGGTCAAATGAAGTCAGCGTGTATTGTTCAGCCAGACAGTACAATAACATCAACATAACATTGCGCACCAGCACAGTTTCCAAATCAATTCAGTTGAATACATTGAATCACCTTTACAAATAAACCATAACATATTTCCAATCCCCTGATTGGTAAGCACCTAAAAATATGATGCTGCTGTCTAGCCTTCAAAATAAATTTTCTACCTCTGACCTGACAAGCAGCATAGACCTTGCACCAAACTTTGGTGGGATGACAATATGCTGTTACATTTAAGCATGTATCTTTGGTATCTTTTCCTTAGGCATGTGTCCTAACAAAAGAACAAGTCTAATTATTTATCTTTTAGTGTTTTTTGATAGACCCTAGTGCTGCGTGACGGAGTGAGCTCCCGTCTCTGGCCCCAGCTCCTGCGAACCTAGCAGTCCAAAAGCAAGAAATTGCTAGTAGATAAATAGGTACCACTTCTGGTGGGAAGGTAACTGCATTCCATGTGCCTCAGTGCTGGCTCTTCGGCTTGGAAATGAAGATGAGTACCGCCCCCTAGAGTCGGATTCAACTGGCTTTCAAGCAAGTGAAATCTTTACCTTTAAGATTACAAGAATGAATTTACAAGTTCAGTTTACATACGAGAGACACTTAACTGCCTGAAGCTGCTGTTAGACCTGGCACCTAGGCTTCTGTGTGTTGTTCTTAAAAAACAGGAGATGGGCCATCTTAATTAGTTCAAATAGTCAGAGCCATAAAGCAGACAAATGTTGCATAACATCTGTAATTATCTTTTTCTGATGTTGAATCTATTCTACAGTTTCCACAATTAAAAGGGTATGTGACTTCATTTATTTGTAGCTAGGTTTTCATGTGGGATGTCAGGTGCTTTATCCTCTTGTTACATAGTTTACAGTACAGTTGTGCACATTTATTCATGTCTAAGTCCATTTCTGGGGTAATTTTGCATACAGTATTGGCTGCCTGTCTGTGATAGAGAAACTTGCTCTTGGTCAATGCTCCCTCTAAGGTATAGAGTCTTGTGAGCAAAAATTCTACTTTGTGAGCTACTGGCATTAAAGTTGTGAGTGAAAGATTCAGCTACTGTATAAAATAGTTTGCTCTGGAGGCACTCTTCCTGAGCTAAGACAAAAATCTGTGAGCCGGAGACTAAAAACTGTGAGCTAGCTCATACTAACTCATCTTAAAGGGAACATTGCTCTTGATTCACTTTTTGTTTCGGTAGCACAAGTACTCTATAAAAGTCCAAACTGGATAAGTGAAGTAAGGCTCATTGAGGTACATGCTGTCAGTCCTAGGGAATTTTGTGCCTTTTTGTGATTATACACATACTGTTATATATGTGATTACACATATACTGCTGTGCTGGTCAACTGCAGGATGATCATCCATAGTTAGGATATACATTTTGTAAATAAAAGATGCTATCTTTCTGCTCTTGCAAGGGTCTCCATCGTGAGGATATATAATATAAAACATACATGATAAAACCATATGATAAAACAGCTACCTCCCCTCCAAACATGTATGTCATTAAACAATTAAAAACAGAATTAAAATATTACAAGAAGTACAAACAGCAAGTAAAGCATTGATGAGGAAGGAGGGGTCACTGAGAGAATGCCAAACAGAAGAAAGAAGTCTTCAATCACTGGTGAAAGACTACAACAGAAGGAGACAGACAAATCTCCCTGGAGAGAATTCCAGAGCTTTAGTGCCATAACTGAGAAGCCCCTCCCTCAGGGTGTCACCTATCTCAGAAGGCAGAAGCACCCGAAGCAGATCCTCCAGAGATGACCATAGTAGTTGGGAAGGTTGATATGGAACTAAATGGTCCTTTGGGTATGTTGGTACCATACCATATAGCAGGAGTGTCAAATATATGCCCCACGGGCCAGATCTGGCCCCTGCAGGGCTGCTATCCGACCCATGAGCAACTGGCTCTCTACTACTTCCTATTCCTGCATTTCAGCTCCTTTTGCCCAGTCTCTCCTATTTCCTGCTTTGCAGAAGAGAGAAAGAAAGCCAAGCCTCCCTTCCCTCAATTGGCTGAGGGCTCCCCCCCTCCTCCGAGGAGCAGGGGGAGGGAGAGAGCAAGAGAGAGAGAGAGAGAAACTCAGTCCCATGGCTTTTTTTTAAGAAGAACATTTTATTCCAGGTATAAACTGTTGTGTGGAAGCATGCTACTTCAGAGAAAAAGGGGAGGGAGGGAAAAAAGCCAGAGAGAGAGAGAGGTGGAGCCCCATAGCACTTGGAGAGATCCCCCTTTCCAGTTCTAATTGATTGTGGGGGGGGGACCTAACAGCACAGCTTGCATTCTTTATTAGTGGAAGGGAGGAAGAGTCCAGTGGTACCATAATGACCAACATTTGTGGCAGGGCAAGAGCTTTCATGAGTCACTGCTCACTTCTTCAGATACAGCTAGAATGTGAGTCCATCTGTCTTTATATCTTAGAGTGATGTGATTTCAGATGCCAAATGACAATAGCAGGCATTGGTAATGAGAAAAGAAACCTAGGTCTCAGTTCAGTCCAGGAGGACACATTGTCTTGAGTTTCATTATCAGTTGCAATTCAGCAGCCTCTCTTTCCAATCTCCCTTTAAAATTCCTTTGTAAGAGAACTGCTACTCTTACATCAGCAACTGAATGTCCTGGAAGGTTAAAATGTCCCCCCACTGGTTTTTGAATGTTGTGGAGTAGAAAGAGTAAGAGTTCAGTATCACCTTAAAGACTAACAAAATTTGTGGTAGGGTATGTGCTTTCATGCGTCATTGCTCACTTCTTCAGACTTATTTCCATTTATTCTTTGAATTCTCCTGGACTGAATCTTCCTGTACCAATCTGAGACCTAGCTTTCCTGTCTTGTTAACAATATCTCCACACCCACTACCCGTCTGCATATCACACCAAATCCAATCACGCCTGCTATTGCCATTCAGCATCTGAAGTCATCTTTATAAAGTTTATATCTCCAGTACTTCATGTTACATTTTATGGCACACAAGGCTGGTCCTGACAAAGTGACATTTATGTTAGATCTGGCCCTCGTATTAAATGAGTTTGACACCTTTGCCATATAAGGCTTTGAAGGTTGAGGACAACACTTTGAATTGTCCGCAGAAACAAATTGGAAGCCAGTATACATGTGCTAAGCCTGTAATTATAGGGTCTACAACCCATTCCAGTCAACAACATCCTGGCTGCAGCATTTAGTACCAGTTGAAGTTTCCAAACACTTCTCAAGTGCAGCTGCATATAGCGCCAATTGCAGAAATCAAATCTAGATGTAACCAGGGCATGTACCACAGTGGCCAGATTTCTTCTGCCCAGGAAAGGCTGCAGCTGCCTAACTAGTCAGAACTGGTAAAAGGCAGTTCTTGTCACAGCTGCCACATGCTTCTCCAGCAGTAGGCCTGGGTCCAAGAGCACCCCCAGACTTTTTTAGATCATCCTCTTCAAGGGGAGTACAACCCATTGCATAATGGGTAACACCTCAAATCCCAAGTCAGAGCTTCTACTCACCAGTAGCACTTTCATCTTATTGGGAATAAGCTCCAGTTTACTACCCAGTCAGCCATCTCTCCCCACCAGAAGATTTCAGTAACCAGAAAAGGCAAGGGTCATACAAGCAGATGGTAGGATGCTGAAAAGTATCTGAAAAAACTGAACAAGATGGTAACCCTGGTTCTATCAGATCCTGTCACTTCTAACATAAAGTCCAAGTCGGAAAGGAAGCAAAAGATTTTATCTGCAAAGTGCTGAGCAAAGCCATCACAGTGGGCCACTGAGCAATCCTCCTCCTGCAGTCAAGATCCCAAAAGCTTCTGACCACCCAGAAAAGCTCCACTGGCCTACACTGTGCAGATGCAGTGTTGGTGAAAAAATGTTATTTCTTTTCCATCATTGCCACAGAGTACACTTTAAAATGAGTTTTTGCCCGTATCTTATCATATTTGTCCTGAATCTTCCTCTACTGTTGATTGACTTTTCATTGCTTGCAGCCCCTCAGTAACCCAAGGGGCAACCTGGGCACTAATGCTTGAGAGTTGGCACCTGGGAGCAATCATGTTAACTGCCTAGGTCATTTTCTCATTCCTGAGGTCAACTAGGGCATCAACAGGAGCCCATTTCATTTCCTTGCTCTCATGGGTCTTTCATCTGTTTGCAATAAAACTCTACAGTGGAGATTCTGTAATCCACAAATTCAGAAATCTTTTTAACACATGAAGTTAAGGCTGGTTCAACAAAAATACTGGTTATCTGACCATAATTCTGATGAACGTTGGCTGGGAGTTGAAGTTAGTATCTTAAATCAATTTAGCATCTGGAAGCTGCTTGGGACAATGCTCAAGAGGCTTTCTCTTCCTTTTCACTTTCTGTCATCCCTTTGATGGAAAGAAAGTTTTGCCTGTGGACTTTGTCAGTTTGTATTTCTTTCCTGTCTTGGATTTCTGTTGAAGATGTGTGTGTGTATCTGAAGATGTGTGTTGAAGATGTGTGTGTTGAAGATCTTCTGTTGAAGATGTGTGTGTGTATCTGAAGATGTGTGTGTGTATGCTGTATCTCCATTAATCTGGTGAGGTATATTTTACAAAGGATATGGGAGGCTGGCTTTTACTACTATCCACATAAAGATATATATTGAAGTTTTTAAAGGATGCTGGGAACTTTGATGTGAATGGCAATTGAGGTAACCATGACAAAAACGAACTATGATCATATCCCTTGTTTACGTGCATATTGAACCCATGATTGGGTTATCTTGATGTTTGTTTAAAGTTTGACTCAGATGCCACACTGAGCAGTTTTGTACCTCTGCAGTAGCAGGTCTGTCTACGTAGCAATGAGAAGGTTGTACCTTGGTAAATATCTCTTGTTGTAGCTAGTTCTGTGCAGCTAAAACTTCTTGATTAGGCATATGTGCCCTAGGGTCATAGATGGTTCACTAAAATGACCTAGTTGACAATTGCATGATCATTGCAGATTGGTCCCCTCTTTGTACCCATGCGGTCAGATATATCATTTAAGTGACTTGCAGTAGATATGCTGCCTGTGAGAGTACACATGTTTTCAGCTACTTTTCCTTTTAATTTTCAATGCAGGCATTGTGTGACAGCACTACTGTGAAGGTGAAAGGTACTGAAACACATCTTTGTTATTTGTCTAAGAGACTGAAAACCAGGATTTTTGCAAATGGGAGGTTAGAGAGGAGAAACTACAATCCACTGCGAATGTTCATGCATTAATTTATCCAGATCCAGACACTTTGACAGTCATTAATACAGTGATTCTGCCATAACAGTTGATACTGAGAGCCAGTTTGATGCAGTGGTTAAGAGCACAGACTCTAATCCCGGAGAACTGGGTTTGATTCCCCACTTCTGTACATGCAACTGCTGGCATGATCTTGGGTCAGTCACAAGTTCTCTCAGAGCTGTCCTCGAAAGAGCAGTCCTCGAAAGAGCTCTTTGAGCTCCACCTACCTCACAGGGTATCTGTTATGGGTAGGGAAGGGAAAGGAGATGGTAAGCCACTCTGAGACTCCAAGTGAAAGGTGGGGTATAAATCCATTCTCTCCTCCTCCTCTACAAAGTCTTATTTCAGAATTGTGTGTATTTTTTTAAACTCTTTAAGATAACAATGGCAGGTACAGTATATAACGGGGGAGGGCAGTTGAAGCAAAGCAGATATCTAATCAAACATTTATTTATTTATTTAGATTTATATCCCGCCTGACCAACATAAGCGGCTCTAGGCGGCTCACAACATTAAAATCAATACAAACAATATAAATTAGTACATTAAAAACAGTACAATTCCAGTTTCAATTGGCGGCAAATTATAATATAATTGGTGGCAATTTAAATACCAACGTATGTATACTTAAGTAAACTTATGTATACTTAAGTAAACACCTATCATCCCTTTTTTTTCATAATTGAAGATACTCAGTTGTTTCCGGCACAAACAAAGCACTGAATATTCCACCTCAGTGATCATAACTTGTAAGCAGGATATGAGTTGAACTAATTGGTGATTGGACAGTCTTGAAGTTAACTTGAATTTAATTTTTTTGTATTTGCCTGTGTTTTCTGATGCTTTTATATTTCTGTATGTGTGCTCAATGAAACTTCTGTATATTCTATTATTTTAAGCTGGTATTAATCTTTAGTCCCTCCCCATTAAGCACTCAGCTAGATACTCTTGTCCTCAGACATCACTAGAAGAGTACTACTTAGGTAAGCAGGAACATAAGTAAGCCAGATCCTCACTAAGACAGTATGAGATTTTGAGCCCTTCAAGGGGTTCTGTCAAAGTTCCTTTCAGAGCAAAACAGGCGTAAGTTTCCCTATAGCATTCAGATTTGTTCGGTTTATATTTTCCTTTATTGTTCATTGTCTAGAATAAAGTGGGAGATGATACTTCTCATGTTTTTGTCTTTATTAAGCAATAGGAGTTTCTGTGTTGCATGAAGCCTTAAATATTTCATTGTGCTTTGTAGGCTGAGTGTCTCATTTTCATCCAGTAGTGCTAAAAGGTGCCATATGCTATCCATCAGTACAGCTGTTTAGAAATATACCAAGAACATCATAGGCGTCAACTACGGGGGGGCTCGAGGGCTCAAGCCCCCCCCCAAATTTCCGGGGGGGGGGGCCTCAGCCTCCCCCGGCAAAATGGAGCATCTACCAGGTCGGCCGGCTGCTGCTGCCACCACCTCTTCCCCCCCCCGGGCCTGGCCTGGCCTGGCCACTCCTGCCTCCGTGGGGCCAGATGGGCAACATAGAGTTTCAGGGCAATTGCCAGAGCGTTGCCCCAGCAACGTGCCCAGCGTGCTGGCATCACTTCTGGGTGACGCCAGCATGCTAGGTATTTGCCCAGCTGGCCCCACGGAGGCAGGAGTGGCCAGGCCAGGCCCAGCCGGGGGAGAGGTGGCAGGGACATGGTCCCGGTGTGCGCGCGCAAAGCGCACACACACACACAAGAGCCCCCCGCCCCCTGGGGATTTTAAAAGTTGACGCCTCTGAAGAACATCCAAATCTAACGTCCCAATTCTGTGCATACCTACTTTGATATAAATTTCACTTAGTTCAATGAAACTTGCTGAGAAGTTCAGCCTGCAATTTCTGCATTGGTATATGATAACATACTTTTTAGGCCTCAGAAAAAAATTCTGTTTTGATAATTCAGATTTTTTTTTTAGTGACATGTTTTAAATTTGGCTAACTGAAATTGTTTATTGAACTGTTTTTTTAATTATTCACATTTTTCTTTAGGCAACATATAAAAACAGTAATAAATCATATTTTCCCTACAGTTACCAATAAAATCAACAATAAAAATATCAAAAGTACAAGCCCTTCAGCATTTGATCACCTTTGCCAGCTAAGCATCTAAGTTTGCCTAAATAAGGTCTCCTATTTTTTAACAAGGAAACATTCTTCCAAACCTGATTCAGTAACTAATACTAAAGCTGTAGAACATAAGAGAAGACAATGCTGGATCAGGCCAATGGCCCATCCAGTCCAACACTCTGTCACACAAGTGGCCGAAAATGCCAGGTGCCATCAGGAGGTCCAGCAGTGGGGCCAGGACACTAGAAGCCCTCCCACTGTTGCCACCCCAAGCACCAAGAATACAGAGCAACACTTGCCTCAGACCAAAATTTCCTATCTATACCTTGTGGCTAACAGCCACTGATGGACCTCTACTCCATATGTTTATCCAATTCCTTCTTGAAGCCGTCCATGCTTGTAGCTGCCGCCACCTCCTGTGGCAGTGAATTCCACATGTTAATCACTCTTTGGGTGAAGAAGTACTTCCTTTTATCTGTTCTAACCTGACTGCTCAGCAATTTCATGGAGTGCCCTCAAGTTCTTGTATTGTGAGAAAGGGAGAAAAGTACTTCTTTCTCTACCTGCTCAATCCCATGCATAATCTTGTAAACTTCGATCATGTCACCCCTCAGCCATCGTTTCTCCAAGCTAAAGAGCCCCAAGCACTTTAACCTTTCTTCATAGGGAAAGTGTTCCAACCCTTTTATCATTGTAGTTTCCCTTTTCTGCACCTTTTCCAATGCTATAATATTCTTTTTGAGGTCTGGTGACCAGAACTGTACACAGTACTCCAAATGAGGTCACACCATTGATTTATACAGGGGCATTATGATACTGGCTGATTTGTTCTCAGTTCCCTTCCTAATAATCCCCAGCATAGTGTTGGCCTTTTTTATTGCAGTTGCACACTGTCTCGATGTTTTCAGTGAGTTATCTGCCATGACTCCAAGGTCTCTCTCTTGGAGGACTTGTACTTTTATTCCATGACTATTGAGCTTACATAGGAGACTTTGTAGTTTTAAAAGTAGTTTTAATTTTTCCAATCTTATAATCTTAACTGTGTATAAGCAGGGACGTCTTATACATTAGGGGCCCACAAAAAAGTTTTGATTTCTTTTAAAATTAGAAGGAAAAAACAAACTTTTAGGGCCCACGAAAATCTGTTAAATTTTGCCTAAAACAGAAAAAAATAAATGTTGTAGTATTTATTTATTTATTTTAATTTATACCCTGCCCTCCTCACAAGCAGGCTCAGAGTGGCTTACATAGTTTTAAAGTTATATCAAAATAATTTTTAATATTGATATTATTATTGTGAGAGGGGCCCACAAAGGCAATTTGCCCAGGGCCCAATAAAGTCATAATGCAGCTCTGTGTATAAGTAAAATAAATGGAGGGATGTTGTCTGTGATATGCAACCTCCAAATTGTGAAGGGTTTTAAATGTCAAAAAGCAGCCTTTGCATTTGGACTTAAAGCAGATCGGCAGCTGATTCTGTTGTCATAATATTAATGAAATGTGATTCTGTCTTTCTCCATGAAACCGGTTGCAGTTGTGGCATTCTGCATTAGATAAATGATCTTCAAGAGAAATGCATTGCAGTAATTTATCCTAGAGAGCTCAAAAACATATATTCATGTTCTTCAAGAGAGGACCAATATGTATCTAGTGTAACTGATACAGGACAGTTCTGAGTATGATTGACACTTGATTTTACCAGAAGCAGAGCCAGATACAAGGGAATTTCTGTCTGTCAGCATGTTAGGCTTCTGATCCTTAGAGTTAAAAAAAACCCCTATTTTCTGTTTAGGAAAATGGTGTTAATCCTAGATGTGCAACTGAGAATATGTATAAGTGCTGACCATTTCTATTCTTCGGGTTTTTTTTGCAAGTTCTTACCTTGTATATTCATGAAAGGTGTTCCTTGGAAATACTTTGGTTAATTGATATTATCTATAATAAATATGTGGTTTGTGAAGAAGGGAATGGCTAACTGTAATCAGACTCTAGGCTACTAATGTGTTGCCTGTACTATGAGATATACCCTTACACACACATGATCTCTTTACTAGTTTTCATTTCTTTCTTAAAAAGAGAAATCATTGAATGCTACTGTTACAAAATTTTCACAGCCGATTTCAGCAGTTCATGTTAACAAGACTGTTTTTTAAGGAAACACTTAGTCGCTGCAATAATACTCCATTACATAATGAGTTTCTTCAGCTAAGTTTTAAAATCAACATTTTACACTATCTCTGGTTCTTATGAATTTCAGAGACAAGAATTTGTAAATATACATTGGGGCTTTAAGTGGTGTAACACTGCACTGACAGGGCCATGTAGAGGACTGGAGAAGCTTAGGAAGCTAAGTAAACCCCTGTATGTCTATGATATGCCTCTGATGCTGCCCAGTTCTACTGCAGCACCAGGGTTTCACTGGCATGGCACCAGTGAGTGCCAGCAGGTCTTGATGGCTGGCGTACCTCTGGAATACACTGGCATATCTCCAAGTTACACTGGCAAATCTGTGGAATATGTTACTGTATCTTTGACTTTTGCCGCATTAGGTTTAGTCACCATCCTAAGGTATTTAGAGACAGAGTTTGAGACTGGACTAATGGTCACATATGTCTCAGAACTTATTGTCGTGTTAGAATAGAAATAGAATTGAATGGACTAACTGAACCTCCATTACTTGTGTATTTTAATACTTTCCAGTTAGCATCTGGTAGAAACAGCAGTGGTTTCTAATGGCAGCATCTTATTCATTTTTGTTCTACTTTGTAAGAGATAATGAAATTAGCGCACAAAACAAGGCCTGTGTTTGTTCACTAAGGCCGCGGTCACATGGCCCTTTAATGCGGGAGGAAGGGCTGTTTCCTCCTGCATTTAAAGGGATCATTCACAACGGCCGCAGCTAGTCCCGCACCGAAGTGGGCTCAAATGCGGGTTCCTCCCGCATTTTCCGACGCCGGAAAAATCAAGTGTTTTCCCGGGAGTCGCACAAGGAACCCGCATTTGAGCCACCTGGGCAGCCCTCTCTCGCAATCCTTGTGAGAGAGGGCTGTCCAGACGGTCCTGTCCTCCATTTTTTTCCACTTTTACACTTGGGCGCTTGGGCAGTCAAGCACCCAAGTGTAAAAGGGGGGGGGGAACCCCAAACTTACCAGGCGGCTGGAAGGGCTCGGGGAAGGGTGCCTCTCCTCCTCCTCTGTTGCCGCACGCCTCCAGGGATGCTGCCGTTGCCGCCGCTGCCTTTGCCTACCGGGGTTGGGATGTGTACCCGAACTAAAAAACCGCGGCCCCTTTAAGTCCGGGAGGGCTCCTGGACTTAAAGGGCTGTGTGACCGCGGCCTAACTCAAGGTCTATCTCACAACTGCAGATCAGTGGAGATTACTCAAGAGCCTGGGGTGCTGATTTGTAACTTCTGCCTTGTCTTTTGTTTCCAATACCACAGACTTATAAAGGGTAGTGTCAGGGATGGTTTAAATAGCTCTTCGTGTTCAGCTGTTTCTAGCACTTGCTGGCTACTTACCAATTTGTAGGGGAAGGGGGTGTAAGAAAGAGAGGTGGCAGTTTGTTAGGAAGAGGTCATTTGGAGATAGGTCAAAAGAGAGGTTGGAACTTGAGGAAGGCGAATGGGAAGTAACAACAGCTGTCTTTCAAGCTGTTACATTTTTGGTTCTGTGTAAGGCAAATATCATGAATGAAGTCCATGCAATCTAATATGTTAGCCCCTTTTTATTATTTGGAATCAGCTACTAGGAAGAAAGTTCTATAATCGATTTTTATAAACTTATGAGCTTAAACATTTCAAACTAATGATAAGCATTTCAAACTAATGGTTGTATGTTATGAATTGTATTTCAGTACATAGTAGCTATAAGTAATTGGTATCTGATATTGTACATTAATAGCCTAAAGGACTGTCAGCTGCGAACCCTGTTGATAAGTTGTTCTTGTTCCATTCCCTGGAGTTTGCTTCAGTGGGTTATGTCATGCATTCATCTTTTATGATACTTTTCTTCATTTAATATTCTACCAAAATAATTTTAAAATTTTAATAAGAAAATACTTAAAAGACTGTTTTGCTAGCAGTAACCACATCATACTGTATTCTTGGAAAGTTTTCTGATACTTTTTGTTGTGGCCCTCTGTGAAATTAAGATCTCTTTGGAATCAGATGCTACCATATATTTATCTAATATTTTCTTGTGGTTGAATTTTGGCAATGCAGTGGTACAGATGCTTCTGTTCTTCATTTATATACATGACAGCAGTCTGTGCTTCGTGTCCTATGCTGTAAGTAGTCCTTCAAGGGTTGCTGAAAAGCAATTGCTTTCCAGTTTTTACCTCTTTGGAGTTCACGAGCATATTATAGAGGGGATCTCCACTATTATTGTTTTCTCCTTGCATATGGTGTGCATAGATGCATTTCTTCAGTACATGGAGGCTCTTTTTTGCTGTTACAGTTATCTACTATTGATTGATTAGAATCAAGTTAATGTTCACCATCACACCATGCAGAGAATTGTGGTTAAAAAGTTTTGCAAGATAATTCTGTATTGTGTTAGCAAATTCTTACCATGGAAGTGTAAAGGGTTATTGAAAAAAGATAGAGAAATCACAAAGAAGGTTAGGTAAATGATTTTTTTGAAGTTGATTTTAAATATACAAGATGTTGTACAAGTACCCATTATCCCCCTCCCACAGGCCTTTTTAAATGTTAAGTGATGTGATGCTCCAAGCTTAATCAATAAGCTTAAAATTAACGTTACCTGGTTCAGATAGCAAATATCTGAGATTCCTTGAGGCACTCAAGTGTGCAGTTCTTCACTTCCTAATACAAATAGAGCGCCACTAAAATGATCTTCCTATAACACCAGCTTTTCAAAATGGTTGCAGGAGGGAAACAGGAAATTAGACACATTAGTGTAATGTCTTTTCCATGTGCATTAGTAGAAAGCAGGGCTATTTTTGGGCAGGAACGCACAGGAATGGAGTTCCAGCTGGCTTCTGAGTTGGCCACGCCCACAGCCTCCCCCCTTCGGGTTCCCCTGGTACCTCGCAAGTCGCGGGGCGCCTGAGGAAGCCAAGTAGATCCGGGGAGGGAAGGCAGTTTAAACTGCCTCCCCTCCTCAGGTTAGCTGAGTGCCCCGCAGCTGCCTGGGGAAGCCAATCCAGAAACTGCCTTCCTTCCCTCGGGTTCCCCACGTGCCCGCAAGCCACGGGGCACCTGGGGAAGCCAATCCTGGGAGGGAGCTGTGCTGTCGGGGGTGTGGCCTAATATGCTAATGCATTTCTGCTGTTGGGTGTGGCCTATTATGCTAATGAGTTCATGCTGGGCTTTTTCTACAAAAAAAGCCCTGGTAGAAAGCATTTAGTAAACCTAGAATTCTTTTCAGATGGCTCCTGCAAAAGAAGTTGTGCAGCACCAACCTTCTAGTGTTCTTTGAATGTAGATAATATAATTCAGGAAAGATTATGTACTTCCCAGAATGTATCTCACAAAGGACTCCTGAATAAGCTCATTAGTTGTGGGATGAAGGGAAGTAAACAGTGGGGTCCTCGAGGATCTATACTGGGAGTCTGATGCTATTTTATCCATTTATGCAACTTTCCCCCCTGCTTTTTCCCATGATGGAGCTTTATCTCTGACTTGGCTTCCAAATGGAAGGGTTTGTTTGTTTTATTCGAGCTTCCATACAACACATTGCTGTAATCATCCTGTTTCAAGGCTTTCCCTGTCCCCAGCATGCTCTTTCCTAATCTGCTTTACTGGGATCTTTTTTTGGGAAAATAGTCGAAACACATTAGCATGCTATCTGGGAAGAATGGTGCACATTTTCCTGCCCTGGTAAGTCCCACCCACTTTAGTGCCATTTTCCTGCTGTCAGCCCCTCGTAGGTGCAGTTTTCCCAGGATTATTTTACTGCTTCACCACTGGAGAGCTTTTTTTCTTCTATTGCCATATCTGTTTCAGATTTTTATAGAACCTTTAAAGTGCTACAGCACAAGCATGAAGAGGGGGGAAGAAGTGGCAAGTCTTCACAGGAGCTGTGATGACCATTCCCCCTGAGAACCAAGAAGGAGTTTCACTGACGTTCAAGTAGAAGAGAAATCAGAAAAAGAGGAAAATGTACCAAAAACTCCCATGTGTGGAAGCTTTATCACAAATGTGCACATCTCTGCATTTGCAGTGGCAATGAAAGCAACACAGCGAAATCCTCACTGTGTAGACTTCCAGAAAGCTTTTGATAAAGTTCCTCATCAGAGGCTCCTAATTAAACTCAGCAGTCATGGGATAAGAGAACAAGTCTTGTGGATTAAAAACTGGCTAATTAACAGGAAAGAGAGAGTGAGTATAAATGGGCAGTTTTCACAGTGGAAACTGGTAAGCAGTGGGGTACCACAGGGCTCGGTGCTAGGTCTGGAGCTTTTTAACCTGTTCATTAATGATTTGGAGTTAGCAGTGAGGTGGCTAAGTTTGTGGATCACACTAAGTTAGTCAGGGCGGTGAAAACCAGGGAGGACTGTGAGGCGCTCCAGAGGGATCTGTCAAGGCTGGACGAGTGGGTGTCTGCATGGCAAATGAGGTTCAATTGGGCAAGTACAAACTAATCCACATTAGAGTAAAAAATCCTAACTATAAATATACATTGATGTGATCTGAACTGGTGGTAGCTGACCAGGAGAGAGAACTTGGAATAGTGATAGATAACTCACTGAAGATGTTGACTTAGTGTACGACTGCAATAAAAAAGGCACATGCTGTGCTGAGTATTATTAGGGAGAGGACTGAAAACAAATCAGCCAGGATCATAATGTGTGGTGCAGCCTCATTTGGAATACTATGTACAGTTCTGGTCACTGTACCTCAGAAAAAATGTTACAGCATTGGAAAATGTGTAGAAAAGGGCAACCAAAATGATTAAAGGGATGGAAAACCTTCCCTATGAATAAATGTTAAAGAGGTTAAGGCTCTTTAGCTTGTTGAAATGACTGTCGGGTGATATGATAGTTTTACAAAATTATGTGTGGGATAGAGAAGGTAGAAAAAGAAGTACTTTTCTAACAATACTAGAAGTCGTGGACAGTCAATGAAATTAATGAGTAGTCGGGTTAGAACAGATAAAAGGAAGTACTTCCTCCAAAGAATACTTAATACGTGGAATTCACTGCCGTGGGAAGTGGTGGCAGCTACAAGTGTAGACAATTTCAAGAGGGGATAAGATAAACATATGGAGCAGAGGTCCATCAATGGCTATTAGCCACAAGGTATAGATGGAACACTATGTCTGGGGCAAGTGATGCTCTGTATTCTTGGTGCTTGGGGAGCAATAGTGAGAGGGCTTCTGGAGTTCTGGCCCCACTGGTGGACCTCCTGGTGGCACCTTGGTTTTGGCTATTGTGTACTGTTGGACTGTATGGGCCATTGGCCTTATCCAACATGACTTCACTTATGTTCTTATGTTGGAAACAGCTTCTTTCGAACCATAGAACTTGGAGTCACCCAAGTAAACTGACAATGAATCTAGGACAAACAAAATAAAGTAGTACTTCACACAACTCACAATTAACTTATGGAATTCATTGCATCAAAAAAAAAAACCCTGGTAACAAATAAAGGGGGGATTAAAGCAGGTTACTAACACATTCATAGGAAGAAACTGCATTTTTAATTTTTGTTTTAAATTGAGGCAGAGAATAATTAGAAAATGAATTGTATGTGGGGGAGGGAGAAATCAGTTAATTTGAAAGTTACAGTAGTAGAGACTTAAACGTGTATATAGTTGGAAATAGATAAATAAATACAACTGACCTGCTTAAGATTTATTTGTATCACAGTATTTGGCTTTACTCCTTTCTTTTAATGTTCAACTCATTTGACCTAAGGTCTCAAGTCAGGCCACACTAAGTTATTTTTATTTTAATATTATGAGTATATGTATCTATTTCATTGTATTTTAAATTCTAGTTTATTTCTAAATTTGGAATTAACCCTTCATTTTTTCCTTAATCCCATAATAAAAACGCCATCTTTTCCTTCCACATAATCACAACTGAGAGGAATTTTTCCATGGCTAATGTAATCCTTGAATCCTCATGCTTCAATAAAAATTGTACAGTCTTATCAACAGACAATAAATTCCTCAGGACTGAATCCAACCATTTTGCTCTGTATAGGTCATACCATGGGCAATACAAAATCACAGCAGCCAATGTTTCAGGCTGTCCCCATCAGATCCCCAATATCTGCCATGGAATGCGATCTTCAGATAGTGGCCCCTCAGAATTGCTGATGGGAATGCATTCATCCTGCCTAGAAAAAAGGCTTTACTGTAGGTGGAAATTCTTAGAGATTTCAAATAGGCTGGCAGGGCAGATGGAGGCTGGAGACCAACTGAAAATAAAGAATAAACCCAGCATGCTCTAGAGGATGTGCTTATCCTATCTAACTCTGCTATTCCCTTTTTCAGAAGGGAGATTGCTACAACTTTGCTCAACTCCTGTAGGATTTCCTTTTCTATTCCTAACATTCTTATTTTTCATCAGTAAGTTGGAACCATCCGCTCCCATAATGGTCTTGCTTTGTTCTGGCTAATAGCCCAAAGCCATCTATAGAAAAGAAAATCTTCATTCTTATATTCATAGGTTGGAACCAGGCAAATGCCTCCAGCAATCTCAATGCAAGCTCTTCCCTCAGAGTAGTACCAGAAATGCATTAGAAACCCTCAGGATCCTTATTGGTTTGAGCAAGGGTTTATTTATTTATTTTTGCAATTAATACCCCCGTCCTTCCCACCCTGCGGCAGGCTCAGGGCGGCTTCCAACATATTAATTACACATTAAAACCATAAAAATATAAAACTTGATAAATTCTCTCATTCACTTCCCCAATCCATATCTCTGCACCATAAGTTATTTGTGGAGTTACTTAAGCCTGAAATATGGCCAGTGCGTAAGGGACAAAGCATCCTCCCTTCTTGTAGCAAAATCTTAATATAGTATTAGCTGTTATTCTTGCCTTCTGTAGTGCTATTGTCTGATGGTGTTTCCATCTTAAGTTGTACCTAAAAAAAAATCCTTAGGTATTTAAATTGTTGTACTTGCTCCAAAGTCTGACCAATCACTGACCAATTAACTTTACTGAGGTATGCATGATGAGTAAAATTTGGCTTTTCTAGGCACAAGATTAAGGGTGGTCCTAATATTACAATATTTAAAAATAGCAATGAAAATCACATAAAAGCTGCAATAAAATAAGTAGCAGTGACACATATTAAAAGTTCCCTGTGACCACATGTAAGACATCTGCTGTATGACTGATACTCTTTTCTAAAATTCTGTGCATGTGTGATGCTTATTGTCCTCTCCTAACTATGGGGAAACTGTTGTGTAAACCTATGCACATGCATGGTAACTAGCTGTGGTAGTTTTGTATTGTAATGTGCATTCTGACAATAATGCACACTGACTGACAGCTTAAGCTAAATGCTCATTCAGTTCCACATTTTCATCTCCTTGTGTACATGGAATAAATTGTGTGCGTCCAGTTCTTTACTTTTTTTAACAATGGAAAGTAATTTTGATAGAATTGGACATGAGGAAGGTTCGGAATAACTGTACCTGTAGAACAACAGTGTTCTCATTGGAGGTAATCTAGTACATTAGCTTTGCTATGTAACATGGTAGCTTTGCTACCAGGAGGTAAGCAGTGCCTCTATGTGGGGAGTGTGGTTCTGACCACTTTGAAAGAGGCAGTTGGGAGACCCCATCCTTGGACTCAAATGACCCAACCTACTACTGTCCAGGGGCCCATATTCCATTCTTGAGCAAGGTACTCAAGCAGGTGGTAACTACACAGCTTCAGGCAGACCTGGAGGAGACAAGTTATCTGGATTCAGGCCTGCCTTTGAGATGGAAATAGACTTGGTCATCCTGACTGAAGATTAGGGATGTTGCGCTGTTCATGGTTTGCTAACAGAAGTTTGTAGGGGTTCTACTGTCATGAACTTCCACAAACATTTTAAGCAGTTCATGGCAGTTCATGGACAGAGCAGGAAGCAGGGGCTTAAAGGGACTCCGACACCTTTAAAACCCCTGTTTTCTGTTCCCTGTGAAAGCCACAAAAACAGCTTAGTGGCGGGGAGGTGCTCCCCACTGCTCAGCTGTTTCGGGCTGCCTTGTAAGACATATGCTGAGTGTCTGATACTCTTTTCTAAACTTCTGTATATGTGTGATGCTTATTGTCCTCTCCTAACTGTGGGAAAATGCATGTTGGTTGTGCTAGTTTTGTATTGTAATGTGCATTCTGAGAATAATAGAGATAACCTGTCTCCTCCAGGTCTGCCTGAAGCTATGTAGTTACCACCTGCTTGAGTACCTTGCTCAAGAACGGAATATGAGCACCTGGAGAGTAGTTGTTTGGGTCATTTGGGTCTAGGGATGCCTTCTTCAGGAGAGGTCTCCCAATTTAAACTTTAAAGGGACCACAGAAGACAACCGGAGAAACAGTGGCCTCTCTGTTGCACAGCTGTTTTTTGGGGCTTTCTGCAAATCTTGTTTAAGGGGACTGTGGTCTCTTTCAATGGGGTTAGCAGGGCCACAAACCACAAACCAATTTGGTTCACATACAAACCTCCTGGTTCAGTTTGGTTCATGGTTCAGCCACAAACTGCATTTTCCCAGTTCATGCTCATCTCTACTGATGACCTTTGCCAGGGGAGTATGTCCCTGTTGATTTTCTTAGCCCTTTCAGCTGCTTTCAGTACCATTGACTATGGTATTCTTTTGGAGAAGTTGGCTGGTCTAGGAGTCGGCACCATGCTTCAGGGGTTCCACTTTTCCTTGACTAACTGATGCCAGAAGGTGGTGCTGGGGGACTGCTACTTGGCTTCATGACAGTTATGCTGTGTGGTCTCGCAGGGTCCCATTCATGTTATTTAACATTTACAGGAAAGCACTGGAAAAGGTCATCTGGGGATCTGGAGTGAGGTGCCACCAATATGCGGACGGCACCCATTTCTGTCCTGATTAGGTGCCTGGAGAAGGTAATGAGATGGATGAGGGCCAATAAACTGAAGCTCAGTGCAAACAAGACTGAGATGATGTTGATCAGTCGAGAAGCTGCTTGGGGACTGTGGAGCCAGCCTGTCCTGGAGGGGGTTGTGCTCCCCCCGAAGCAGCAGCTTAATAGCATGGGGGTGCTACTGGATCATAGAAACATTGAAAGAAACATAGAAACATAGAGCTAGAAGATACCTCAAGGGTTATCTAGTCCAATCCCCTGCACAATGCAGGAAATTCAGAACTACCTCCCTACTCCCCCAGCTTAAGGTCCAAGTCTTCTCCATGGCACACAGCATTTTTTTATCAGCTTCATCTGGTTTGCCAGCTACGGTGGTTCCTCAAAAAGTGTGATCTGGCCACAGTGATCCACACTCTGTGAATTAGATTACTGTAATGAACTATACATGAGACAGACATTGAAAACAATTTCAATTGAAAATAGTTTCAACAGGCTACTCTCAGGGTTTGGTTACAGGGATTGTATCATGCCTGTGCTGAAAGATGTGCACTGGCTAACCCATCTATTTCCTGGAACAATTCAAAGTGTTGGTTGTTACTGTAGGGCCCTAAATTGCTTGGGACCAGGGTACTTGAAGGACTGTTTCCTCTCATACTATCCAGCTTGCTAGTTAAGATCTGCCTTTCAAACTCTGTTCTCTGTGTCCCTACATTCAGAGGTAAGGCGGGTGGTGACTAGAGGCAAGGCATTTTCTGTGGTGGCACCTTGTCTTTGGAATGCCCTCCTCCTTGAGGGCTCACCTGGTGCCAGTTTTACCTTCTTTTAGGTAGGGCCAAAGCACATCTTTTTACATAGGCTTTATTTATTTATTTATTTTTGCAATTTATACCCCGCCCTCCCTACCTTGCGGCAGGCTCAGAGCGGCTATTATTATTAGTTAAATTTGTATCCCAGCATTTGAACCTCACAACAACCCATTGAAATTTGTGTGAAACAGTGACCTTGCTAAAGTTATCCAGTGAGCATAGAGATGTGCTCAGAAATTTTAATTCAATTTGGATTCCTCAGTATTGTTATGACACACATTCAGAGTTGCGTTTCCCATTTAAGGTGTCCTAGATAATGGCCAGTCCAAGATCATCCACATGTTTAGTATCATATTCTGAATTTGTGGGACTGTGCTCCTTACTCAAGGGGTCCTACCAAATTGCAGGCAGGCAAGAGTCTTTCTTGTTCAGGACACAGTTAAAATACTCACTTGAAGTTTGGATTAGGAGGATTTTTTAAAAACAAATTATTTTGCATAGTAAGATAAAAACAGAGGCAAAATAAGGATTTTTCCTTTTTAGTTATAAAGCCAATAGGGACAGAGAAGAGGGGTCTTTCTGTATAGAGAGAGATAGATGGGGACAAACATGCCAGGTTGAGTCTCATCCATTGATTCTCCTCTTGGTCAAATAGCTCCAGGCTCTGGTTGGCAGCAGACTGCTACCACCATGGCTGTGATCTGCAGCAGATAGTCTGGCAGAGGAGAACCCAGTGTGGTGTAGCGGTTAGAATGTTGGGCTAGAATATGGGTGACATGGATTCTAATACAGACTGCCATAAAGCTCACTGGATGATCTTGGACTGGTCATTATCTCCCAACTTGACTTTCCTCCTTTGTTGGGAGAATAAATGGAAAAGGGGAATCATCTATGCTTCCTAAGCCTTCTTAGACATACATATTAACTAAATAGAATCTAGGGTTCTGTAAGGGCCTTTCTGCTTCTGTCTTTTTGATTATGTACTGGGAAGCTAGCCTAAGAACAACTGGGCTGGTGTGGTGGTGTTTTTTGCCAAGTGCTGGACCAAGCCAACCCAGAAGTTCCAGTGGTTTTTATGAATGTACCACTTGCCTGCATCCCACACTGGGAAAAGAGTAAATGACCCAGTCCGGGCTTGGGAGTCACATACTTTGTTTTCAGTAGGCCCAGGTTCAATCCCTGGTGCTTCTCCAATA
The DNA here is from genome assembly GCA_029233225.1 of Lepidodactylus listeri. Classification (NCBI taxonomy): domain Eukaryota; kingdom Metazoa; phylum Chordata; class Lepidosauria; order Squamata; family Gekkonidae; genus Lepidodactylus; species Lepidodactylus listeri. The sequence continues at coordinate 93,927,460 of JARCFY010000004.1, forward strand.
AAAGATTTTGAGTAGAAAGATTGGGAAATACCTTGCTTCGTGACCCTAAAAAATCACGACTTAACTTATAGCAGACAATACTGAGATAGATGGACCAGTAGTCTGGATTGGTATAAAGGCAGTTTTTGTTAACTTTGAAAGGGGAAAAAACTCCCAAAATTTGGCAATAAAAATAATGACAATGATATTACTAGTAATACCATTTATAAAAATATATATTTTGAGTTAGTTCCTCTTAATAAATTTTTTAGCAAAACTCATGAACAAAACATTTAAGATGATTTTAATATACTATAGTTAATTCTCTTGCATTTATAGTGGAATAGAAGCTAGGATAATAGATTAACTGCTTCTAAAACTTAAAGGGTGTTCCATTTATATTCAGAAGTCTTGAATTCCTACTGTATTACATCCATATCTAGTTCTTCTTAGAATAGTTGTATGAGAGTCAGTTTGGTGTAGTGGTTAACAGCAGCAGGTTGTCTAATCTGGACAACCAGGTTCGATTCCCCACTTCTCTACATGAAGCCAGCTGGGTGATCTTGAGTCAGTCACAGTTCTTTCAGCCACCCCCCCCCCCCAAAAAAAAACCCCTGGGATTTGGGAAATACTCTGCATTGCCGAAAATATTTGGCTGGCTATTAGAGCATGTCAGTTTCACTGGGGAAGTGATCACAGTTGGAGAAGTCATTTAGAGATGCTCCCTGATCTGTCTTCTCTTCCCCAGCTAGCCTGCCATGGCGGCCTGTTGGGGAAGTGAAGGGTAGGCATCTTTAAAAGCCTCCCTGATCTGTCTTTGCTTCCCCAGTTGGCTTGCTGCAGTGGCTGGCTGGGGAAGCTCAGGGGAGGGAGAGTGGGTCAGTGTAATTGACACTTTCTAGTGGACAGCCAAATATTTTCAGCAATACTGATTTTTTTCCCCCATTCACACCCCTAGTTAATTTTTCATCTGGAAAAGAAAGTAGATAGCTGACAATCCCACACAGGCTACTACAGAAAAGATGTCTAAAAGGCACTGTGAGTGCTGATATAAGACTAAACAGCATTTTTAAATGCCTCCCCTTTGTTTCCCCAGGCCAGCTGACATTCTCTAATGGCCAGCCAAATATTTTTGGCAATGCTGAGTATCTCCTGAATACCAAGGATTTTTTTTTGGGGGGTGGGGGGTGGCGGCGTGTGAATGAAAATGAAAATAAGCGAGAATGAAAGCTTGTTTAAATAAATAACTGTGTTCATGTGTAAAATACATACCTAGAACCCAGAATAGTGGGTCCTTCTGGGGGTCTTTAAGCATTTTCAGTAAGCCCTTCACGTTCTTTTGTGGCCTATAGCATCTCCTTTGTAGACAGACATGCTGCCATCAGTAGGTGTCTAAAGAAGTCCTGACTGTGATAGGGCCAGCAAAAGTTTAAAGTAAAATTGAAGCAATGTTTAGAGTTAAAGGGAGCAGAAATAAAATAAAAGTTGTACTGCAAAGGAAGATTTGCATAGTAAATATGATCTGAGCAATGTAACATTGGCTTTCTGTGATTGGTTTCTCTAAGCTATAGTCTATGCCGCTTAAGTGTGTTAGGAGCAATCTTGGTAGTGAAATACTGTTTGATCAGATATGCATTCTGCTTTGTATTTGGGCCCAGTGCTATTACTAGGACTAGAATTCAGGAGTTGCATATAGAGATCCTGCTGATATATTTCAGTGTCTTGCAGTTTAACAAACTTTGGATCTTCTTGTGTAATATTGTATGGAAGAAGTGACTACATGAGGGGACAGGAAAGGGAAGCAGTAAAATGCCATGCTTCTGGAATATTTACAGCTATAGTAATAATTTGGTAAGGTTTATATAGTATTCTGTTGGGGGCGGAGGTTGGCCTCAAATACAAGCGCCTCTAAACTGCTGCAACCAGATAATAGTACTACTCAGAAGAACGGATTCACCAGGGGTGAAGCTTGCTGCCGAAAGTGGGTGTGAAATGTGGCCCTACTTGTCTGTCTGTATGGCCTTGTTACTTTCATCAGGACTCATATCTGTGCAGCATCCATCTACTAGATTTTTATCCCACCCTTCCTCCAGGGAGCTCAGAAAAGCATACATTGTTCTCCCTTCCTCATTTTATCCTTACAGCAACCTTATAAGGTAAGCTAGGGTGATAGAGAGTGACTGGCCCAGGGTTTTCCAGTGAACTTTATGGCATAGTGGAAGTTTGAACTCAGATCTCCTAGATCCTAGTAGGGCATACTGCTTGACCATTCCTCCTCTCTGTTAATATTGAAGACCAAAAAGTTGAGAGGGTGTTTTAAGATATATGTGTATGAAGTGCTTGTCATTGCTCATTTATATGCTAACTTTATACCATTCAGTAGTAGGATGAATTCATTTCTTAACTAGTTGCTTTCTATACTAGCTCCAATGATCAGTCAAGTGGAGCTCTTAAAGCAGTAATGGAACTATCAGAAATAGGGGGAAAGTTATGCAAGGGTGAGGAGTTAGCTTTTTGTTGTAGCAATGACAATCAGGGTGTTTGCTTATGTATGGCACTTTTGTTATAACTGTAATAAAATTACAAGAAACTATGAAGAGGTTAGGATTAGGTTTTGAGGTAATAAACAAAACTCTGGAGACTGAAAAACAAATCTGGCTCCTAGACCCAAGGAAAATTTGTCAAGGCCCGGTCTAAGCTGTCATAGAGGGTGCAAAAAAGGCTTGTAAAGGAAGAAGAAGAAGAGTTGGATTTATACCCCACCCATCACTTGGAGTCTCAGAGTGGTTTACAATCACCTTACCTTCCTCCCCCACAACAGAAACCCTGTGAGGTAGGTGGGGTTAAGAGAGCTCTGAGATAACTCCTCTGGAGAGAACAGCTCTAAGAGAACTGTGACTGACCCAAGGTCACCCAGTTGGCTGCATGTGAAGGAGTGGGGAATTGAACCTGGTTCTTCAGATTAGAGTCTGCCGCTCTTAACCACGACACCAAACTGGCTCTTGAGGTGTTGCTTAGAAATTTTCTTGAGGATGAATGCACCTGACTTTGCAGTATTGCTGTCTGGACTGGCTCCTCTGCCACTGAAAGAACAGCTAGCAATTCTATTCCATGCATGTGTTGTTATAGTTCATTTGGATAGCCATATTGGTCTGCAGTAGAAGAGCAAGATTTGAATCCAGTAGCACCTTAAAGGCTGACAAGATTTCTAGGTTATAACCTTTTGAGAGTCAAAGCTCCCATTGTCAGATACAAGTAGGAATAGAGGTCTCTGAGCCATTATATCCCAGTCAGAAGTTGAGAGAGGGGTTGCAAAGAAGAGAGTTAGGATGCAAGGTATAATGTGAAATGACAGATCTCCACTCCCTTTTCTCCCCAGTTGGGGTGGACCAAACTGAATAGAATGCTGAAGTGGGGGAAAATACCCTGAGGGGAGTTTAACTGTCAACAACCAGCAGACAAAAGGGAGCTGGGTTTTGGAGGGAGAAGGAATAGGAGTATCCTGGGCTAGGCAGGAGGTCCACTGGAGACTGTAGTGCATGATTTTAGACAGGCAGGGTTGGGTGCTGTTCATCCATAAAAACAGTGAATTGTAAAAGCTGTCTAGTTATTGTCTTTAAGTTCGACACATTAAAAGAGCCAGCATTTTAAGCGTTAAGTATCACGTACCTTCCAGCACTGGTAACTAATATGGGAAGGCATTATAGGTCACATGAACTGTATCTTCAACCTGTATAACCCACTACACACTCTGCAGGACACAGAGAAAATGGGTCTTTATGTACTCTCTGGTACAAGATCAAAGAGTCCTGGGTGTGTGTAAATTAAGACATACTAATAAAATAAATCAACTTCACCTCCACACCTGAAGTTAATAGTGGACTTCACATAAGAAGAAGAAGAAGAGATTGGATTTATACCCTGCCCTTCACTTGTAGTCTCAGAGCGGCTTACAAACTCCTTTCCCTTCCCCTCCCCACAACAGACACCCTGTGAGGTAGGTGGGGCTGAGAGAGCTCTGAGACAACTGTCCTTGAGAGAACAGCTGGTACAGAGCTATGGCTTGCCCAAAGTCATCCAGCAGGTGCAAGTGGAGGAGTGGGGAATCAAACCCGGTTCTCCCAGATTAGAGTCCATGCACTTAACCACTACACCAAACTGGCACCAAACAGGAAGGTGTGAATCACAAGCTGGTTCACAGCTCTGCACCCTGAAGGACCTGTTATTGGTAAAGTGGTATAAAATAACAAGTGCACATCCCCCCTTTGTCATTCATGATACTATTTCCTCTTCAGTTATTGAATACTTGAAACTGTCACAGAAGATAATTGTACTACATTTCCATTGTTTTTCATTATTTCCTAGGTAGACTTTGATCCATCAGTAGGCCCCCTAGCCAGTTTCTTATAGTTGAATTAGTGCCTGCTGTTCATTGGAATTTTTCAAAGAAGCTGAATCTTAGTCTGAGCCAGGAAGGCAGTTTTTGTATTACTACACAAGGGTACATACTTGAGTTGGGATTTAGTACACGTTAGCTGAACCCTGACTGTTAAGAAATCCCAAGAATTAATCACTCCTGCCTTCTCAATTTAAAACACATTACTGGACCTAGGGTTTCTAATTCTTAAAAAAAAAAAAAGACCTCAAGAGACTGGTCGTCTCTCATCCTCTTTAGTTCAGTGGTTAGTGCTGGAGGTCATAATCCATACTCAGAATGATATCTCCTACTCTGCTTCCACAGGTGGCAGCCACTCCAGAAGGTTTTAGCTGGAGTTGTTGGCCTGCCAAGTTGTTGGTTTGTTCTCCTCAGGAGCTAGGTATACATTTTTATGTAACTTTTATACTATGTAACATTTTTATACTAGGAAAATGTAATAAAGAACAAAAGTAGAAAAAAGACCATGGGGTAGATGGTACACATGAAGTTTATAAATTATTCATGGGGTGGAAAAAGCAGGTAGGGAGAGTTGTTCTTCCCTCTCCTAGAGTTTGGGTACACTCAATGAAATTGATTATCAGTAGGTACAGGACAGAAAAAAATAAACACTTATTTACCCAATAAGCAATTAAATTCTGAAATTCACTTTTGGGGAGGCCACGATGGCCACAAGCATAGATGGCTTTAAAAAGTTGTGTGAAACAGGGTGCTGGGCTAGATGGACCTCTGGTTTTATCTAGCAGAGCTGTCTTACATTCTTATGAACAGATTTTGGTAAGCTTTTAAAGTACCACAAAATTTTCTTGTTTTTAGCTATGGCAGACTGACATGGCTACTCCTCTGAATTTGGATAATGTGCTAACTTGTCTTTGAAGTGATTTCTGAAGCAGTGAGATGCTTTCCAGATGAAGTGAGAAGGGGAAGGCAGAAAAGGTAGTTTATATGAATTCTCTGTTCATGGTTGACTGGGGTTGCAGTCACACACTCCAGTTGAAGTGGAGGGGAAGCAAGGCTCTTTCCTCCGGAGGAATTAGACCCATGGTTGCAAGATCACACAGCCCTTTGTTGCTGCAGGCCCAGCCTGTTACTGTTTGATCAGATGCAACTGCGGGTGAGTCGGGTTGTTGTTGTTTTTTGCTGTTTCCCATGTGCATAAACAAGGAATTGCACCTCTGCACCGAGGGCCCCCTATGGGTATGCGATGATGCACATAATGTAAAGAGTTGGAAAATGGCACTGAGCTGGGATGGCCTGATCAGACCATCCCAATGGTTCAGAAGCGTGCTTGTGTGATCAGACGGGAAAGTCCGTCTGTGGCCCATTGCAACCCGTTTACTACCAGATTTTTCCTGGTGTTTTTTTAACTCCGCTTCTACAGCGGAGCAGCGCGGGTTGCCAACAGCTGCAGGACGCTTCCCAGATGTTGCTGTCTGATCATGCCCTTTTGATTCATCAGGCATTTGCGCTTATGTCTGGTCTTCTGGCACGTGATCGCAGCATAGGTCCGATTTATGTCTGTAGAACAAAAGCAAACAGAAACTGGCAATTGATAATGTTTCCAAATTAAAGAAAATTATTGTTCAAAGTTTTATGGTGATTTCATGACTCATAGCATGTATAACAGAAGGACTAAACATCTTATGTATCCTTGAAACATTTGGAAAAAAGAACTTTTTGTTGGGTCTATAATTTAAGCATATACAATTTAACCATGCTAACCTGATAATAAATTGTAATCTGAATTTAAGTGCAGTTGTGAATATGTTGGGTTCAGTGAGACTATTGAAGTGTGCAAGAATATTTTATATGTGTTTTGCCTGGACCCAGCTACAGCCCCCCCCCCCCATCAATGAGCCATCAGTCTGTGAGGCAGAAAGCAGCCAGAAACTGCCATGCTTAGCTGAGATTTCCATCCCTGAGGAACAGTCTGAATTGAATCCTAATTGGTGCTTATGTTAGGCCTGGATTCCTGTGAGTTGGATTGGAAGCCAATATTTTTGTGAGGTAAAAATGGGAAATGTGGGATAAAAATAAAACTAACAAATAACACAAGTACAACTGGGGTTTTCTCATTGTTGGTTGTGGAATTGCCTTCCGAAGTAGTCAGTAGGACCCAACAGTTGCATCGCTCTCGTGGACTGAATGTTGGCTTCTGTCACAGACCCCCATTGCAGTCAATGTGTCATGTTTGTAGCTGTCTGGTTTACACAGAAAGGAATATAGTAGGGCCAATGTGGTGTGGTGGCTAGACTATTGGACTAAGGAGACTTGGTTTCAAATTGCCCTTCAGTCATGAAGTTCTCTTGGTGACTTGGGACAGTAAGTCTCCCAGCCCAGCATACTTCAAAGAATTGTTGTGAGAAAAAATAGAGGAGATAGCCATTTACATTATCCTGATGTCCCTGGAGGAAGGATGAGATACAGATGTATTATCTCTCTCCTCCCTCTGTCCCCCAATTCCAGTGTGTAGTGAAAGAACATTTTGTGTTTAGTCAAGCCTTAATCCAGTGAATGTTTCCTTTGTGGGTCTCTGGACTTAAGAACATAAGAACATAAGAGAAGCCAATGTTGGATCAGGCCAGTGGCCCATCCAGTCCAACACTCTGTCACACAGTGGCCAAAAACACAAGGTGCCCTCAGAAGGTCCAGCAGTGGGGGCAGAACACTAGAAGCTCTCCCTCTGTTGCTCCCCCATCAAGCACCAAGAATACAGAGCGTCACTTGCCCCGGACTCAGAGTTCCTATCTATACTTTGTGGCTAATAGCCACTGATGGACTTGTGCTCCATATGTTTATCTAATTCCCCCTTGAAGCTGTCCATGCTTGTAGCCGCCGCCAGGGTTCCCTCTAAGCTGAGTTAGTGTGAGCTAGCTCACAGCTTTTTAGCCTCTGGCTCACACATTTTTGTCTTAGCTCAGGAAGGATGGCTCCAGAGCAAACTGATTTATGCAGCAGCCAAATCACCTGCTCACAACTTTAAGGCCAGCAGCTCACAAAGTAGAATTTTTGCTCACAAGACTCCACAGCTTTGAGGGAATTCATTGCCCACTGCCACCTCCTGTGGCAATGAATTCATGTGTTAATCACTCTTTGGGGGAAGAAGGACTTCCTTTTATCTGTTCTAACCTGACTGCTCAGCAATTTCATGGAGTGCCCATGAGTTCTTGTATTGTGAGAAAGGGAGAATAGTACTTTTTTCTCTACCTGCTGTATCCCATGCATAACCTTATAAACCTTGATCATGTCACCCTTCAGCCGTTGTTTCTCCAAGCTGAAGAGCCCCAAGTGCTTCAACCTTTCTTCATAGGGAAAGTGTTCCAACCCTTTTATCATTCTAGTTGCCCTTTTCTGCACTTTTTCCAATGCTATAATATTCTTTTTGAGGTGTGGCAACCAGAACTGTACACAGTACTTCAAATGAGGTCGCACCATCGATTTATACAGGGGCATTATGATACTGGCTGATTTGTTTTCAATTCCCATCCTAATAACCCCCAGCAATAGCGTTGGCCTTTTTTATTGCAGTCGCACACTGTCTCAACATTTTCATTGAGTTATCTACTACGACTCCAAGATCTCTCTCTCAGTCAGTCTCTGCCAGTTTGGACCCCATCAATGTGTATTTATAGTTAGGATTTTTTGCTCCAAAGTGCTCCACTTTGCACTTGACCACATTAAACCCCATTTGCCACGTTGATGCCCACTCACCCATCCTCAGCAGATCCCTTTGGAGTGCCTTACAATCCTCTCTGGTTCTCACCACTCTGAACAACTTCGTGTCATCTGCAAATTTAGCCACTTCACTGCTTACTCCCAACTCCAAATCATTAATAAACAAGTTAAAAAGCATTGGACCGAGTACTGATCCCTGCAGTACCCCACTGCTTACCTCCCTCCACTGAGAAAATTGCCCATTTGTACTTACTCTCTGTTTCTTTTTAATTAGCCAGTTTTTGATGCACAAAAGGACGTCCTTTTATCCCATGACTATTGAGCTTACTTAGGAGCCTTTGATGAGGAACTTTATCAGAAGCTTTCTGGAAGTCAAGGTAAACAACATCTATTGGGTCCCCCTTGTCCACATGTTTGTTCACTCCCTCAAAGAACACTAACAGGTTAGTGAGACAAGATCTTCCCTTACAGAACCCATGCTAAGTCTTCCTCAATAGATTTTGTTCATCAATGTGCCTACTAATTTTTTTAATAACAGTTTCCACCAACTTACCTGGTATCGACATCAGACTGACTGGCCTGTAATTTTCTGGATCTCCTCTGGAACCCTTTTTAAAGATAGGAATGACATTCGCTACCTTCCAGTCCTCAGGAATGGAGGCAGATTTTAAGGAAAGATTACATATTTTTGTCAGGAGATCCACAAGTTCACATTTGAGTTCTTTCAGAACTCTGGGATGTATGCCATCCGGGCCCAGTGATTTATTTGTTTTTAACTTGTCTATCAGTCATAGGACCTCCTCTCTTGTCACCTCAATCTGACTCAGGTCTTTCAACATCCCTCCTGAAATCAGTGGTTCTGGAGTGGGCAAGCACTTCTCATCTTCCACAGTGAAGGTAGAGGCAAAAAATGCATTCAGCTTCTCAGCCATTTCCCTATCATCCTTCACTACACCTTTTACCCCTTGGTCATCCAAGGGCCCCACTGCTTCCCTGGCTGGTTTCCTACTTCTAATGTATTTGCTCTTCCTTACTATCTTCTAAAATATTCCGGGGGGGGGGGAATCTGGGGCTGCATGTGAGGGGAGACAAGAATATCACACTCCACAGGCAGAAATCATTCCATCCCTAGAGGTAGGAAGTAGGCTAATATTTCAGTCTCCAGTTGGAGATGGAGTACATGCCCATCTTCGTTTTGACTCCCTGCCTCCTCTGTGTGCACATGCTAGGAAGAGAGTACCGAGGGATCTTCTCTTCAGGGCTCATAGGGAGTTATCTTTATTTGTGACTCTCTGTCATCCTTAATTTTATTCCTTTGTGTGTCCTCCTTTCTTTTATCTGCTTCTGTTTCCTCCCTGCTTCTTGCAGTGTGGCCTGTCCACTGTAGGTGGAAAGCACCATGACCTCTGCTGCAGTGGTGAGCATAAAAAGCTGTGAATCATTCAGACTGAGTCAGAGGGCAAGGAAACTAGCCAGATCTGTTTTGGTGTCAAAACACGTACATGTGTCTTATCAGGCAAGGGGTCTGAGCCAGCACAATACAATTGGGAACATCTGCAAAAGTGGTGGGTGCATCGGATGGTATGTCTCCTGTTGATGCCTCAAGGTTCCTTCTCAGTCATTCCTGAACTACAGGCTTGCAAGGAACAATTTGAGGCTTAAGAGATGAATAGAAAGGAAAAACTAGCTCTGAAGCAGCATCGTCGGGGTTTTGTCATCCCGCCCCCACTTTTCTCCAAAAAGTGGCAAGCAACACATTAAGTGTCTACAGAATACAGGCCTTGTTTCACTTTGTCCACTAAGGCAACAAGAAATGTCCCTCTATCCCCCTTTTTATTCTCTATCTTTCTGTCATATGACCTGGCATGATGAATCGTATTCATTTATATCAAGGAGTCAAATCTAGGGAATGTGAGGAGAGACAAGGGGAGAGGTGTCTGATTATGAACAACAACTTCAGACAAGCTGACAGCCATTTTTAAACTCTCAGGATGAACTCTGCCATCCTTGATCAATGTATTGAGGATTCTTAGGCCCTCTGCCTCTTAGGCAGAAGGAAGAGGATGGAGGGAATCCCAACATGCATTTTTCCAGATGTAAAGAACTGGGCCCCATGTTTTCTTCCCCCCATTTTTCACTAGGGAAACCATAGAAGAAAGGATCATCCCAGCCAGCCAGCAGCTTCATGTGGTCCACTTCATCAACTGTATTCGTTTCTTCCCATACTCCAAGCTGTTTCGGATCCCACCTGTGGACACTCCAGTAGCAAGCCTAGTCTCCGGGATGATTCATTTGGAAGTTGATGAGGGCTCTCTAGAGGTGCCACCAGTCAAAAATGCAATGCTGAAGAAGTGTGCATGCACACAAAAGCTTATACCCAGAATTAAACATAGTTGGTCTTAAAGGTGCCACTGGACTCAAACTTTGTTCTAGTGACCCTCTCAATAAGGGTTTCAGTTGTTACTTTTGTTATTGTACATGTGGCTGTCCTGTTCAAGAGACCTTTCTGAGGAGTATCTTTACAGGCTGGAAAGAGTGGCTTCTTTTATCTCAGATGCCAGTCTGGTCGCAAGTTCTCCATAAAGGCCCTGACACGAACTGTCTTGGCAACGGAAAATTTGTGTCTAAGGAATTAGATGACTGTCACAGCCTCCAAAACTAATCAGGCCACATGGCCCATCTTGGGTGAGCAATTTGTTGGTGACCAGCTGGATGAGATCCTTATTGATCCAGAGAGCAAGAGAAGCCTATGCCTTTCTCCAGCAAGTAAGATTGCTGCAGGCTAGAAACAGTTTATTGATCCTTTTACTCTCTAAGAGCTCTACCCAGCCTCTGGAGCTGAATACTAAAGTTCCTCCAAGTCCAGATCTCAACAGAATTTCAATTTAGCTGGCCAATCTTCAGCATCTGGACAGCTCCCTGGACCAGACAAGCTGGCAAGCAGCACCCACAGCGTACCTGTTGCCAGTGCGCTGGCAACCCAAAGGGTGGGCCAGTTCTAGGACCAGTCTACCTCTGATAAATGGGTGTAGGATGCAGTCATACTTGGTTATTCCACTGAATTCTCCAGGTTCCCATGAGACAGGGTTCTTCAGGCCTCAGTCTTCCATTATCCCATCAAAACGCAACAGACAAGAGATTCAGTGGATCATCTTTTTAAAAAAGAGTTAATAGAACCCATTCTGTTGTGTCAGTAAAGCTCTGGCATCTACTCTGTTCAGTACCCAAGAATAATGAGGACTGGAAAGCCATTCTGGATCTCAGGGTTCTGAGCTAGATAATGGTATCAAGCAATTCATATGGAAACTCTCCAGGCCATAGTTGGCATCTTTTGGCAGGGAGATTTCCATGACCTTAATAGTCTTGATGAAAACATACCTTCGTGTTCCCATCCTGCCTGCTCAGTGCTGTACTCTGAGATGATGTCTGAGAGCGATAAATTTCTGTTATAGCAGCCAAGTCCCCTGAGGTTGGTACGAGTGAGTCCTTAGCTAGGAGAGAAACTTGATCAGGAGATCACTCAAACAGAGATGGATACAATGGCCCCTCATCTGGAGACTGGTTATAAATGCTAGCCTTATTTGTGGGGGTCCAAGGCAGAACCAAATGGCATAACCTTGTTTCATGAATGGATCTTAGAGTGTTTGTGAAACATCTTTAAACAAGACCTAAAGTGAAGGACCTTGTCAAAGGGAAACCAATCCTGGTACAGTGGACCTGCAGATCACCACCAATGCCATCTTATCTGGCTCAGGAATACATTGTTCAGTGGGCCATGTTTGGTGCTCATCAACTCACCTGGAAGCTTCAGACTGTTTCAGGACTTTGGAACTCCAGGCCATTCAGCTGGCACCGGATTACTTCTGAGGAAAGAGCTCTCAGTTCAGTGTTTGCGCTCAAACAGATAACACAATGGTAGAGGCAAATATTAGTTACCAGGGGAGCAAAAAGTCCAGCAGACTATACAGAGAAGAGGCAGTTGTGCTGCAATGAAGAGAGAAACATCTCTCATCCTTGATAATAGTATGCTTTTGTGCAAAGTGATTCAGTCACAGTAAGCTGGACCCATGGTCCCCATATATTCCAAGAGCTGTTCTTCCATTTTAGCATGGCAGATGCAGACCTCCTTTCCTGAGAATGCTGAAATGAAGAAATTATTTGCCAGTTCCCTGTGCCTACATGAGGCAGATACTCTGATGCAGAGGCAGATACTCTGATGAGGCAGATACTCTGATGATGCCATGGCAGATACTCTGATGATGCCATGGCCTCATGCCTGTAATGTATCTTTCCACCTGTCCACTAATTGTGTCATTGGTGATGATCCTGACCTATAGTCTTACCACATGAGAAAGGAGAGAGCTTATCTGTGTCAAAAGGTCATTTAGCCCAGGCTGGGCCAAATGTCTTTTGTTACAGGGCGGCAACACAAAATTACAAAACCCTGAGGTGTGACTGTTCACACACCAGTCTGGTAGTCTGCCACCAGCCCATTTGTACTAACCTAATAGTCAGAAGCCAAAGGGCAAAGCTTCTAACCCTCCTGGGTCTAAATAAAAAAATCCACCCTGCAAGGTTGGCTCACAGAAGTTTCTTGCAAAAGACAAGTTACTTTGATAGGTGGTCTGCCAGTCAAGGTGCTGGATTTAGAATTGTGAACACAAATAACCACAAAAGTAAATTAAAATGTATTTTTATTAAGGTGTAAGATTACTTCAAACCAGAACAAAAGATTGTGATGATAAAATAAGAAATCTAGAGATTTAAAGTCTAGCTAAAACTGTTACACATTGGTTACAGGTTACAAGATATTACCCATTCTCAGATGGTAGTTCCAATGATTCAAAGTGGCTGTTCTCCTGAGTCATCACAGGCCAGAGCTGAATGGCCTATGCAAGCAAGTTTCCAAGATGGCTGAAAAACAATAAATCATTTCTAGAAGCAATAATTACAAATTTAAACTCCTAAATAACAAGCTAATTACAACACTGACAAAGTTCAACTGATAATAATAAACATAGGAGAATTTCCAACTTGTGACAAAATGTTACAGCAAACATGAACAAAGTGTCAGTTAGTTTGTCACAAGTTGGAACAAGCTGAGGTCTATGATATGTGATTTGTTCTGGGCCTATTCAACATGTGCATTCAACTGTATTCAGTGTAAGTTGAGCAGCCATTATTCACGGTGATTTTTTCCTATTATCTCTAGAATGACGAGCAATAATACAGATTGCAAAACAATCCTTTGTTTGTCTTATATACAAACAGTTACTCCATGGGAGAGTGAATTCCATTACCACAAGTCCTTCCAGGGACACATACCACCATCCTAGATTACATAGTTACATAATTATTGCCCTTTCAGTTATTTAAATCTTCCAGGGTGGGAGGACTGGCTGACTGGGTTTGAAAAGTAGTTAATGCCTCCTTAAGAGAGGGGGGTGGTTGCCATACCCTTAAAACAGGTTGTAGTGTGTCCATTTCTAAAGAAGTCTATCCTGGATCCAGGAGAGCTTCATAATCATCGACCAGTCTCAAATGTTCAGTTTCTAAGCAAGATGATTGAACAGGTGGTGGCTGGACAACACCAAGTTTTCCTAGATGAGGCAAACAGTTTAGAGTCTAGGAAAACTTGGTGTTGTCCAGCCACCACCTGTTCATTCATGGTTAGATTTTAAACTTCAGACCCCTTCCATTCTGGGTTAAGGCCTGGTTATGGGATTGAAACTCCAGTGAATAGCTTGTGTCAGGAGTTGGACAGAGGGAGGGAGCCTCTATTGATTCTCTTGGACCTCTAAGCTGCTTTTGATACCACTCATCATGGTATCCTTCTGGACTGCCTACCTGGACTGGAACTGGGGGGGGGGGGCACCATTTTTAAAAAATTTTTAATAAGTTTTATTAGTTTATATAAAGAAAGGGGGAAAGGGGAAAAGAGGTGAGAAAGAAAATGAACAGAAATATATAAAATTCCAGTGTAGCAGTTTACATGCATATCTTGTTGTTGCAATACCACAACTATTTCATCTGTCCTTCTTATTATCCTTTACTTAATCTTATTCTCTCAGCACTTGAGTTTTAATCAGTCATGAAACGCCTTCCAAGGTCTCATAGATTCTTCTTCCATTTTTCCTTTTAATATGTTTGTCAGCTTGTTCATTTCAGCACATTCCATAATCTTCAATATCAACTCATGTAGCGTTGGAATCTTCAGTGTCAATGCAAATGAGATTCTGGCAGCAGTTATAACATGTAAATGAAATATCTATGTTTTTTTATCTAATTCATCTGGTAGACAGTTTAACAAAAACATTTCTGGCTTAAAAGGTATTGTGATATTCAAGACTGACTGTAAGAAGGCATTTTATTTATTATTTATTATTTGAATTTATATCCCACCCATCCCACGGGTGGGCTCAGGGTGGGTAACATCATTAGAATAAAAACAATTTCAGTTTAAAACATTAAACATTAAAACATGATAAAACATTATAACAATTAAAACAATGGATAAAGCTTGAAACAGTGTCAGTTGGCTATAAAGTTCTGGCCAGAAAGTTAAAGGCCAGTTGTCGGTGGTCAGTAGACAGGGCACAGATGGGTGATAGCAATCTTAGGGAGGCCATATATAGGTGCCCGCTGCCTTAACCAAATGCCTGGCAGAACAGCTCTGTCTTGCAGGCCCTGCAGAGTTGAAGAAGATCCCGCAAGGACTTGGTCTCAATAGAGAGCATGTTCCACCAGGCTGGGGCCAGGACAGAGAAAGCCATGGCCCTGGCTGAGGCAAGATGGATGTCCTTCAGGCCAGGGACCACCAGGAGGTGTTGATCTTTTGAGCGCAATGCTCTTCAAGGCGTATATGGGAAGAGGCGGTTCCTTGGATATGTACTTCAATCCAAAGTTTATGAACCTTTTTACAAGTCCTCACCACATACGGTAATATAACACAATATGGTTGCTACATTTCCAACATATATTACTCACATTTTTATACATTTAGCTGTCCTATCTGGGGTTAGGTGCCATCTATAAAATATTTTATATGTTTTCTTTGAATGTAACAGATTTAGTCAACTTAACATTCACTTTCCATATTTTACTCCACTGTGACAGATCGATATTATGACCCACATTTTGCATCAATCTAACCATACATTCTTTATGGTTAGAGCCAGTTTGAGTGTAGAGCCAGTTTGGTGTAGTGGTTAAGTGCGTGGACTCTAATCTGGGAGAATCGGGTTTGATTCCCCACTCCTCCACTTGCACCTGCTGGATGACCTTGGGCAAGCCATAGTTCTGTCAGAGCTGTTCTTGAAAAGAGCAGTTTCTGTCAGAGTTCTCTCAGCCCCACTTACCTCACAGGGTATCTGTTGTGGAAAGGGAAAGGAGCTTGTAAGCCCCTCTGAGACTTTGAGTGAAGGGTGGGATATAAATCCAATCTCTTCTCTTCTTCTTCTTTAACTATTTTGTCCTGCATTTTCAATTGAATCAACATACCATACATTTTCTTGATAAGTTTCTCTCTTTAAGTACATAATAATTTTCAAATGCACATTGTTCTGAATAGAATCCATCTGTCTGTCTATCCTTACTATATCTAGATTCAACTTGCACTCTAGTCTACCAGTCTAAGTTTATTTCATTTTTCTTTCATTCTTCCTGAGCTTTTAAATTATTTTCACCATCTAATAATTTTGTGTATCTAATAACTGCTTGTTTTGAAGTTAAAGTTGGTTGAGAAAAAGCTTCCACTGGAGATACCCATTTTGGTATATATAAACAGACAAATCTTTTGTCATGTGGTCAGTAATGATCTTTTTATCCTATGGTTTTTAAAATATTTATGTCCAGTAGCTTTCCCATACCATAAAAAGGAGTGCCTTCTAGAGCTAGCAGTCTGGGGGGCACCATTCTTCAGTGGTTCCAGTTCTACCTGGGGGGTAGATTTCAAAAGGTGGTGTTGGGGAACTGCTGTTCAGCTCCTTGGCCTTTGGCCTGTGCAGACTTGCAAGGTTCCATCTTGTCCCCTATGCTTTTCAACATGTACATGAAACTGCTGGGTGAGGTTATCCAGAGATTTGGGCTGGGTTGCCACCAGTGTGCAA
Source organism: Lepidodactylus listeri (assembly GCA_029233225.1). Lineage (NCBI taxonomy): Eukaryota > Metazoa > Chordata > Lepidosauria > Squamata > Gekkonidae > Lepidodactylus > Lepidodactylus listeri. Next base: position 93,943,657 of record JARCFY010000004.1, read on the forward strand.
ATGATACTCAGCTCTATCTCATGCTTCCCAACTAATGCCAAAGAGGCTGTAGAACCCCTGAACTGGTACCTGGAGGCAGTTTTGGAGTGGATGTGGGATAATAAACTGAAACTTAATCCTGGTGAGATTGAAGTGCTACTGGTTGGTGGAAGATCTGACCCAGGGTTTAAGGTGTCACCCATTCTGAATGGGGCTGTACTCTGCTTAAAGAATGGGTCTATATTCTCTGGGTGCTGAGGCCTGCTGCTGGATAAGCACATAGCTGCTGTAGCCAGGGGTGCCTTTTACCAGCTTCACCTGGTAGTTTGGGTCATTGCTGGACAGAAAAGATCTGGCCACTGTAGTGCATGCCTTGGTTATATCTCAATTAGATTACACAAGTGCACTCTACATGGGGCTGCCCTATGTGGGACTGCCCTTGAGAAGTGTTCAGAAACTTCAGTTGGTATAGAATGCTGTAGCCAAGGTGTTGACCAGAGTGGGTTGTAGAGACCATATCACTTCAGTCTTGGCCCATCTATAGTGGCTCTCAGTTTGTTTCTGGGCACAATTCAAGGTGCTGGTCTTGTCCTTCAAAGCCCTGTATGATTTGGGATCAACATACTTGAAGGACTGCCTAATTCCTTATGAAGCTTATGAACCTGCCCAACTACTATGGTCATCTTTGGAGGCCCTACTTTGGCTTGCTCCTGCCTTCTGAGTTTAGCCAAATGGCAGCCTGGGAGTGGGACTTCTTGGTCATGGCATCAAAGCTCTGGAACTCTCTCCCTGGGTAGATTCTTCTAGGATTGCCAGGGCTGGTGGATGAGCAGGCAGGGGATGGGGGTGAACTTACTCTGAGTGGGGAGGGAAGAGGCTGGAAATAAACATGAAATGCCTATGTCACTCCGAAGTGCTCAGGTTTGTGGGCAAACTTTTATGGTAGAATTAGCTTCTACCCATAAATTTTCACCCCAAAAAATAGAGTGTTGCCTTGCTAATGTCACCAACATGCCAATGTCGATTCCAGGTGATGTAGGCACGTCACGTTTATTTCTGGCTTCTTGCCTGTTTTGGGGGGGATAATTCCCCCCCAGCGGCCAGCTGGCTGGCAGTGGAGAGGGAGCGCTGGAAATTGGGGGATCCTCCCACAGGGGGTGGTCTGGCAACCCTAATTCTTTTTCTTTTTTTCTTTCTATTAATTTCTGAAACAAAAGAACAAAAAAGAACAACTGCTGCTCAAGACAAACAAAGATTGAAGAACCTTCTAAATTACAAAACACAGAAACATAAAAACAAGATTACAGGAAAGAAAACAAAATGTAAAAAGAAGACAATGTTGAATCAAATTATTGACAGAGGGCTTAATATTTAACACATTTTTCAATTTATCTTACAAGGTATAGCTAAGAGAGAAAATTAATAATGGCACAGGTGATTTAAAAAATATAATTCTTTGTATATTTTATATTTAATTCCTTTTCTATAATTTGAGGAATGACTTGGATAGATGTTGAATACCTTTCTGATTTGTATATGAAATAAAAGCATGCCACGTTTTGTAAAAATCTGACATTTTAGTTTTATTTTTCATTACTCTAAGTTGATATGTCTGTTTTTCTGCCATAGCTATCTGCCATAGCTTGAAATACATTAATGTCATGGTAAAAATTCTGCAGATTTCCTTTAAAAAATTATTACAATTATTTAAAAATACAAAAAAGAGATACAGAATATTTATAAAATACATTGTTATACGAAACTGAGGTGCCCTATCTCAGGAATGTAGAGAATCCTACTCCAGCAGTTGTCAATGTTTCCATTAGATGTAATTATACAATTAACAGCTCTATTTTTTGTATTGCTCTTGAGGATAAATTATCTAATAGATTAGGGGTATTGTTTTGTTTCCCATACCTGGCAAAGACCAATCTAGCAGTAGTAATCATATGCAAAGTGGCTATTTGCTGATCTCTGGGAACATCAGGAAGATAATTCAGTCTCTGGTTTATAAGGGATTTGTATACCCAACCCCATTGGTAGTAATTTCTCCTTGTTTCCAGAAGTTGGAGGCACAAATACAAGACCGGCACATGTGAAAGAAATCTTCTCTGTCTTTACAGAATCAACATCTGCTGGAATCAGACTTATAAATCTTTGCCAGCTTTATCGGGGATAAATGCCATCTATGAATCATTTTCAACAAGTTTTCTCGAAAAGAGAGGCAAACTGTAAAATTAGGGCCACAAGTAAAAATAAATTCCCTTGCTGAATCATGCAGAATATTACCCACACTTTTTTGCCACCTACAGCAAAAATCTTGATCAAGTTTGAGTAAATTTTTCAATAAACAAGAATACATCCTTGAAGGAAATCTTTTACCATTAGTTAAAAATAATTCTTCAAACTCTTGTAGGCTTCAAGTTAGCACTTTTTTGGTATTAATTTGCAGAAGTAACCTCTAACTTGGAGATATTCAAATACTGAAATATTGGGCATCTTCATATATTTTATGTCACTATATGGGATTATCTGGTTATCAGTTATCAGATTTCTATAAGTACTGTATCCTAAAAATTTCTATATTCTTAAATAGGAAAATTCAGAATCTAAATCATTGATCTTATCCCTAATAGCGGAGGCCAAAGGAGAGAGTCTGAGTGACAATTTATTTTTAACTTGATCCCAAACACTTAGTATAGCATTTGTGATGGTGTTATCATTATTTATAGTACTTCTTCCTGTTTTCTTTTCTCATCCATTGCTAAGTCTTCAGAGGTACCCTTACAAAGGATTGTTCTATGAAGGTTGGAGAGTTTTTGATAGTTTTTGCTAACCAATCTTTCAACCAATTTAATCTGGTCGTTTGGTAATATAATTTAAGGTTGGGTATTCCTAAACCACCACTTAATTTTTTATCATACATATTTTTGCATTGTATCCTAGGCTTCCTTTTATTCTAGATAAAAGTATTTAATAATGATCGCCACTCTCTTAACATTTTTACTGGGAGGTTACCAAATAAATATATTTTTGGGAGAATCATCATTTTTATTACATTGACGTGTCCAAGGAGGGATAAATTCTGCAGATTTCCATCACTTCGCTGTTACCCTATGGGCTGCTGTCAACATAAACACTATTCATCCTTTGGATGTCACTTTTCCATTTTGTTTCCCCAAAACTGTTAACAAAGCCAGTCCTGGTGTTGCATAAATGATTTGATGCATGATATTTTCTATTTTTGTAAATATTTTTTCCTAAAACTGTGACACTACAGGGCATGACCACTACATGTGGATCTAATCGCCTTGCTAGTTGCAGTTTCTCCAACATTTTGTGTTGTTTGTATTATTCTTGCAAGACATACCAAAGTAATATGTCATTAATATAGTAGTTTCAGAGAATTCTCCTTGTTTGAGGCAACCCTAATTTTTCTGTCCCCTTCTATTACTATCTTCTGCCAGTGGGTGAAGACTTTTTATTTCGTTTGGCATTCCCTCAATTATTGCTCCTTTCTAACCAATGTTCTTATGTTTTGTATGTATTTTAACTCTGTTTTTTAACTTGTTTTAATTATGGTTTTTTGGGGGGGCATGATTTTAATGATATTAAAGTGTAATTTTATCATGTATGTTTTAAATGTTTTATGTTTTATATGAAAAGTTTTGACGTAAGCTAATTTGATTGCCTCTGCTCAAAGGCAGTTTGTAGATATTGCATGTAAACTTAACCTAGAATGCAGCAGCAGGGCGTTTATTGTGAGCTCTTTCCTTAGCAACTAGTATTGTGCTCTGTGGGTTCTCTTGGTTCACTTGAGATCTCACCCATATAAAGGTAGGGGTTGGAGCACAATATAGAATAGTAGTTAGAAATGAATTACTACTTAAATCCACTGTAATTATAAAAGCAAAAGGTTTAAATGAACCTGTGCAACAGCTACATTTTCTGTGAATATTGTGGTCTAATGAGAGTTAGTTGAAGCTGAAGGTGGTAGTTGGTTGAAGCTAAATCCATCTAAGACAGAGATTATGTGGCTGGGGAAGCCTGGACCACTGGGATGGCAACTTCTTCTGACCCTTGATGGAATCCGTCTTTCTACAGTCAAACGTGGTCAGGAATTTGGGAGTATGGCTTGATTCTTTGCTCTCCATGGACAAACGTGTCCTTGCTGACAAAGACTGCATTTTACCAGCTACACTGGGCCTGCCAGCTGGCTTCCTATCTGTCTTGGGAGGACTTTGCCATGGTAATTCACACAACAGTCACCTTGAGACTGGACTACTGTAACATGCTCTATGCAGGGCTACCTTTGAAGATGCTTCAGAAGCTGCAAGTGGTACAGAACGCAGCTGCTAAATTGCTGACAGGAATATCTTGGTCAGTGCATATAACACCTATTCTGTGGCAGCTGCACTGGTTCCCAATTCATTTCTGATGCCAATTCAAAGTGTTGGTACTTACCTTCGAAGCCCTTAACAGCCTGGAACCCTCATACCTTCGGGATTGCCTCTCCCGGCATGATCCTCTCCATCTTCTTCAATCTTCATCTCGGAATTTATTGAAGGTCCCTGGTCTACAAACTGCCCACCTTGGGTCAACAAGGGCAAGGACCTTCTCAGTAGTGGCTCCTGTCCTGTGGAACCAGCTGTCTGAAGAGGTGTGTGCCTTGTGGGACCTCCCTAGACAAGGCATGCAAGGCTTCTCTTTTTCAGGCAGCCTTTGGGTGATTGTGATCCATTAGGCAGCTGGTATATTTCAGCCATGTCTTCACCATCCACAAATACTACCCTGCTTGATAATGGATAGATTTTAATGGGTATAGATTTTTAAACTGTTTAATATTTTAAAGATTATTTATTGTATCTTTGTACTGTTTTATTTGTGTATTTGATAGGATGTTAGCCGCCCCAACTCTTGTTCGGAAGAGAGGGAGCGGGATATAAATTTGATAAATAAATAAATCTGTCCTTTTAATGTTTTGCAGGTACGGGAGAAAGTGGTAAAAGCACATTTATTAAACAGATGAGAATCATCCATGGATCAGGATATTCTGATGAAGACAAAAGAGGGTTCACAAAGCTGGTGTATCAGAATATATTCACAGCAATGCAGTCTATGATCAGAGCTATGGATACACTCAGAATTCCATACATTTATGAACATAATAAGGTGAGCTTTCTGTTTTAGATATGCAGCAGAACTTCCCCCCATTTATGGTTCTGGAAGATTCAATAAATGGCTTCAAATGCATGCATCTGCTTCTTAGTGTTCTGAGGAAGAAAATGCTTATGTTGCCAAGAGATAATAACTTCAGATAGAGGCTCCTTCATATATAAAAATAGTATTGAAGGTGAAACATTCCAGGCTGTCCTTTTCTGTGCTATGACAGTTTTCAGTGTGAAGGGAATCTCTTTATATGAAGGACAATTTAGTCATTTAAGCCCCTCCCCCACCTACAGCCTAATTTGGAATATCTCAGTCACAGGTTTATCACCTCACAGAGAATGAGGCCTCTACAAGCAGGAAACTAATGAGTTTAGTTGGGGAGGGGGCAAGAGAGTCTCATTTCCCCAGCCTGCTGCTCTCCATCCTTTTATTGTCTCTGTGTTCCATTCTGTCCCTGCTTCCCTTCCCCCTTTCATCCCCATGTCTTCTTTCCTCTTACCTTCTTCATTCCCACCTGCCCTCTTCAGTTCCCCACCGCAGCTGCTGTTTTCCTTCCAGTTGCTCATTTCCCCCTTCTCATGTCTTCTCTTTCCTCCCTACCCACGCATCCTCCTCCCCTTCTCATCCTCTTCTCCTGTTCCCTTTATCTCCTGGTGAAGCAACGTTAGGTGCCATTTGGGGGTTGATGTAGCATTATGAGGTTTTTTCAGTGTCGGTGCACAGGCCAGTCTTTTTTTAACTCTTCCCCTTTTTCTCAGTTTAAATTTTTTTTTTCCAATATGGAGCTTCCAAAGTCCTATGTGGCCCCATTGTGCAGATTTTTAACCCACACCCTGGGAGAAGATTGAGTGTTAGCTATATGATACATTAAGTCAGTTGTTGGCAAATGACACAGAACCAGTCTCTGTGGACTCTTGAATTGGCAGCAAGTCTGTTAGATGTGGACTGCTGTGATGCACCGTTAATGTACAGTTTTCTGGAGTGAGAGAAACAGTCCTGGCTAAAAGAATGGATTTTTCAGCATCCCCTTCTCAAAAATACGTTTTTCTGCAGGAAGTAAAAGGATGACTACTGAACATATCTCTTGAACAAGGTTATGCTGAGAAATATAATTTTTTGAGTGTTCAAGTCAGCAGATATCTGACATTTCTGGCCTTGTGCCCCGTTTAGGCTGTTCATTGATAACTTGAGCAGATATAAAGTTAAACCAGATACAGAAAAAGTTTGGAGGGAAAGTTTTGACTTGATTGCACTTCTAGGTATGGTACTGGTTCAAAGCACAATATTTTATACAATTTTTCTCACAAGAGCTATGTGTGACTTAAGGTTTTTTTTGGGGGGGGGATTAATAGTATTGGTGCTATATGCCAGTTATGTATAATATGCTATTTTTATACAAAAGGAGCCTTTTGAAGACTTCTGTTCTTTGTGTAGTAAAGGACATTATTCAACACTTAAGTGTGTGTTTGGTTAGAGACCTCAATAGCTTGTTTGGGTACAGACCTCCTCTCTGGCGTGAATATATTAAATAATAGTTTTATTGAACAGGATACATTTGTCAGCTGGAAATAGTTGTAAATACACCTTCTGTCAACTCAAATAAACTAGTATACTGTTCAGAAGTTCTAACTTCAATGGAAGCTAGAGCTCATATCACAACCCTTGTGAATTTGATGTTTGTGGGTCTGTAATTTGGGCTGAGTTTGGATTTATGCAGGCAGAGTGCCACAGACCAATTGAATTACAAGTGAATGAAATGTTTGCCATGTGAAAAACAGTTGAAATCATTCCATGTATCATTTGTGGGGTTCTGTTTTGTGTGCAACAATTAACTGTATGGCTACTTTATTACATTTCTTCCATTCTACAGCAGATATATGTTTGTTATTTGTAACTTCATGGAGAAGATTACAAAGAACATGCTGGAAGTGCCACATGGACTTTAAAGTGTTGATGAATATTTATGTATCATAAAGAGTCTTATGTAAATGGCTTGGGAATATGTGGGATTACTCTCAGATCCACACAAGGCACGTTAGTATTGATGGACTGTTAGTATGCACTAGCATATTCTAAAGTACCTCTGCCCTCATGGAAATCCTAGCAGTCATTTGCAGCCCCTCTGTGGAGGCATCAGCATGATTCCTCGATGTGGCTTGGCCGTAGGGCTGAAGATGATTCAGTAGTTTACATACTGTCATTTCATAATGTATGAGCTTGGCCTTAGTTTCTAAAATCATGCTGTTAATTCTGATTCTCTGTGTTGTGAAATATGACTACTGTGGATCAAGAAGGCAATAATCAGTATGATCAAACAGATCAAAAGCTGAACCTACTGCTTATAAGCAAGTGGGTTCTTTCTAAAGCTATTTTTATGATACGTAAAAATGTAAAAGATACTAAAAAGCCTGAAGGCTACATTCTCTCAGTATGGAATAAATAGAAATAAGGTCATCTTAAAAACAGTTTCAGTTCAGCGTTCATGTTTCTGAATCTTCCTAATATAAACACGAGGGCAACCTGGAAAACAGGAAAAGAACTCTCTTATCACTTATATCGGGAAATCCTATCCATCTAAAGTTTTTGTTTTGTTTTAAGTCTCAGTAGCAGAATAATTTTGTTTTTGTTTTCACATTCAGTTTCAAAAGTGTACGGTTCAGTTTAGGAGTCTGCTGAGATGTTGGATGCTATTGATGGATTTGTGGGGCGTGAGTGATAATATCAAATATATAGGATAATATTGTTACCCAGGAATGTATATATTATCTTGAACTTGGTAGGCAGTAGTATTTAACTTTAAATACAATCATAAAAGCAACTTGGCTCCAAAACAACTATTTTTGATTAAAATCCATCTTTCTTTCCAGTAATTTCAGTTTACACTGAAAGCTCTAAATGTGTTGCTTTGTAGTATTGTGAAATATTTGCATAAATCCCTAACTGAGATTAGCTTTCTACTGTAACAAGCTTTGAGGTGCTTAACCAATACTAATTATATTGGTATAGATTCTGAAAATAAGGTATTAAGTATCGGAAATATGATATTTTGTGTGTTTCTCAGCATTCTGCCCAAATCAGAAAGACTGAACTGTCTCCTTAATGCAAATCAGTAGTCCACTTATCCAGCAGCTGAGTTCTTCAATAGGATGTGTTCAACTGTTACATTATCAGGAAAGATCCATTCCCATTTGTTTTCCTCCTGCACTTTTTTGGTTCAGAGCTGTGCTTGAAATATTTATAGAATATGGCATTGAGCTTCTATTGGTCATTAGGGTCTTGTGCTGCCACTGAAATGTGAACCTTTCTTTGGAAACTAGTGAACTGCCAGTTTGTTTTAACTTGTTTCCAAGAAAATTCCCATAGTTGTAGAAGTTTGCATTAGTAACTATACTACCTGTGGATATATTGGCTTATGAATGCTTTGACCTCCATCCTGATAATGGCTCATTGTGTCCTGAAAACTCATCAAGAAATGGCTGCAACAGGATGCTTTTAAGTGCACATCCTACTACCATGGACACAGGCTGAGTAATTTATGAGACCATTTCAGCACAACCATATTAACTGGAAGCCATTGGCCTCTAAATATTTATCAATATAATTTTATAGATTCTTAACTCCTGGCAGCTCCAAGGCATCATCTTTTTTGACTTCTTATATTTGGAAGCATGGGTGTATGCAGCTTGCTTGGGAAGGACAGCAAAGAAACATTGCATTTGAACAAATTTCTGTTCCAATTCTATCATTTGCAATAGGTCCCATGAATACATAGATATTTCACCTTTTTATTTTTGAGGTGACATGTTTATTTTACTGCATGCTCTGATCCTGATATAGCTTAGGTATTTACACTTGGATAAATACAGTAGCAGAAATTATGCAAGACTCCTTCAAGGATCACTTGAGTAGAAATCTGTGGAATATTAAATAAGCCTTTTAACAGCTTTTCACACCTGCAGGGCTCATTTTGTATTCACTCAGACTGCACTCTGGACAGCCCATAACTCTGCAAAACAGTTTCCATTCTGTCCTGTGTGCAGTTTTTTAAATAGATACTCAAGGTGGGGATTTTGGTGTATACATTTTAAATGAATGTCCATGTGATATTTGCAGATCCATGAAGAGAGAAAAAAAATCCCTGTGTGTCACTTGTTAAGATACGTGATATTTTCAAGGTTCTGTTTCCCTTGATCTTGCCAAATTTTCTTTTCTTCGCCTTCGATCTTCTGTGCAGTCCCACACTGTGCATATGTAGGACTGTGCATACGTAGGACTGCCGACGGAGAAAAATTTCTAGCTTCTTAGGATAGAGAAGGGTGCCCAGAGTGTTCCTAATGAAACCGTGCCAAGGACAAGGAGCACCATTTCCCCTCAGTTCTTCTTTTGCTGCTGAGCTGAGAGGAACACTTCTAGCTTCACTCCTGTTCCTTCCCCCCCCCCCCGATGTTTATCTTAACTCGTGATTCTTTGTGGGATTGCCAATTCCAACTGGTCTGATTCCCCTTTTGGCTGTGTGCTCCATTCTGCCCCCAAAGTCTTTATTTAAGAAGTGCCTTCAATGTGGCACAAAAATGCCTATCAGATGAGCACACTCTCTGTTTAATCTGTCTCTGAAAGGCTCATGACATGCCCTCTTGCTGCCTCCATGAGCAGTTTACTCCCAAGGCCAGGGCAGACTGGGCTTCTTGCCCAAAGGCAACCCTTTGGAAACACACCATCTTGAGTTCTGATAAGCCAGCAGTATTCATCTGCCTTGCGTGAACCTGTTCTGAGGGCTGAATCCTTGGCTTCACCTAGGTTGGTTCTGACCCCAGATCTGCATTGTCACCGGTCCTGATTTCTGGAACTGCCCTTCACTCAAGGGAGATCTTCTGAACTGCCATCAAAAAAGGCACATTCAAAGTCCTGTAACTGTTGTTCGTCAAGTTGTCTTCTGTACAGGCACATAGTCTCTCCCCCTCCCCACTGAGCTCTTTCTGTGGCTGTGCTTGGCTCCGCAGGGGGGCTTGGCAGATTGGAAGGACTGAGGGAAAATGGCATCCCTTGTCCTCGACATGGTTTTAGCGGGAATGCTCTGGGCATGCGCTGAAGGGAGGGGTGCTAGAAAATCTTCTTCATCAGCAGGCCTTCACATGCACAGTCCCCACTGTGTGCCTGCACAGAAGATGACTTGATGAACAGCAGTTACATGTAAGTGCAACCCTGTTTTTTCCAACTAGGTCCATATCAAAATAATCGGTTAGTTTACTTGGAATTGAGTTGGTCAGTGACCGTGAATAAAACTTATCTTTGTTGTTGTTCAGTCGCACAGTCGAGTCCGACTCTTTGTGACCCCATGGACCATATCACACCAGGCCCTTCTGTCATGTTCCGGAATTTGCTTAATTTCATGTTTGTTGCATCGATGACACTATCTAACCATCTCATCCTTTGTGGTCCCCTTCTTCTTTGACCTTCAATCTTTCCCAGCATCAGGGTCTTCTCCAGTGAGTGCTCCCTTCTCATTTGGTGACCAAAGTATTTGAGCTTCATCTTCAGTATCTGGCCTTCCAGGGAACAGTCACGGTTGATTTCTTTTAGGATTGACTGATTTGATCTCCTTGCAGTCCAAGGGACTCTCAAGCATCTTCTCCAGCACCATAATTCAAAAGAATCTATTCTTCACCACTTGGCCTTCCTTATAGTCCAACTCTATCTACATGAAATTAAAACATTTTAATTTACAATAAAGATAATCAGGTTGCCTACCTGTAACTGATGATCTTCGAGTGGTCATCTGTGCATTCACATTGATGGGTTTCTGCGCCTGCGCAGGAATCCTTCAGTACAGTAGAAAGCTCTTTAGAGGATTTTTGCGCCCAGTGCCTCCAGGCATGCGTGGAGCCCCCACTGCACATGCCCAGAGGAGCAGGCACGGACATCCTGCCAGTTCCTTCTGACCGCTGCAACCAAGCATGAATTAGGAAGAAAGCCTGGCGGCAGAGGGGAAGGATGGGTGGGTAGTGTGAATGCACAGATGACCGCTTGAAGATCATCAGTTGCAGGTAGGCAACCTGTTTATCTTCGACGTGGTCTCTCGGCTTCACACTGATGGGAGAGTAGTGAGCGGTGTCTCACCTGGAGGAGGGAGCAGGCAGGCTGTCATTGAGAAGCAGTGGATAGGATAAGGTGACCCATCGCAAAGCGGGCAGCTATTCGAGTGTCCAGTGCATAGTGCCTGATGAAAGTGTTCGGAGTAGCCCAAGTCACAGCTGTGCAGACGTCCGTCAGGGAGGCACCTTTAAGAAATGCCGTAGAGGCAGATACAGACCTGGTGGAGTGTGCCGGGATGGGACCCGGAAGTGGGGTCTTAGCAAGTTCATAGGCAAGTTCAATTATCCTCACAATCCATCTGGAGAGTCTCTGGGCAGTAATGGGTTTGCCCATTCTATGTGATGCATAGGAAACAAAGAGCCTGGGTGTTTTCCTAGTAGGCTTAGTACGAGCAAGGTAGAATAGAAGTGCTCGTTTCACATCAAGGGTATGCAGGAGACGCTCTTGCTCAGAGGTGTAGGAAGGGTAAAAATCAGGCAAGATGATCTCAGACTGCAGATGGAAGTCAGAGACGACCTTGGGGAGGAACTAAATGTCCGGGACCATGCGAACTGCATTCGGTAGGAAGCAGAGAAACGGAGGGTCATGTCTGAGGGCTAGGAGTTCGCCAACTCAACGGGCAGAAGTGATGGTGAGTAAAAAAGCCGTTTTCTAAGCCGAGAGGCAAAGATCACAGGAGGCCAGTGGTTCGAATGGCTTCCGAGTGTGTGGAGGACTAATGGCAGATCCCAATGTTGGGGTGGGACTCTGGTGGGCGGATGGAGGTGGAGGAGGCCCTTCAGAAAGCGTTTTGAAAGGGGGTGAGTGAATACAGAAAAGTTGTCGATTCTGTTGTGAAATGCCGAGATTGCAGACAGGTATACTCTGTGTGAGTGTAAAAGTCCAGCATCTGCTAGGGATAGAATGAAATCGAAGATACGGGAAAGGCCTGCAGAGCAGGGTTCAATATTGAACGAGTCCAGGTATCTGCAGAAACGAGTCCATTTGTAGGTTTACGACTTGACAAATGGATGCCTTGCGGGAGTTAAGCAGGACATTATTCACTCTGTCAGAGAATACGGAGGGGAGAGTCTCCAAGCTGTAAGTTTGAGACAGGGAATGTTGTGGTGGAGGATGGGAGAGTCAGAGAGTATCAGGAGATCTGGTAGTAGAGGAAAATGATGGAATTTCCCCTGGGCCAGTGAAAGGAGGACTGGAAACCAGGCTTGTCTGGGCCACTAAGGAGTGATCAGTATGCACTCCGCCATCTCACGCAGTATCTTGTGCACCACTTGTGTGAGTAGTGGTAGAGGTGGAAAGGCGTAAATGAAATCATGGCTCCACGGGTAGAGTAGGCCATCTCCCAGTGAGAGGGGATTGGTTCAGCCCTGTGTGTAGAATGCCCTGCACTTTGTGGTTTGACGGGTGGCGAAGACATCCACATTTGGCGTTCCCCAACGAAGGAATACCTGATGGAAGTAGGTTGGGTTCAGCTCCCATTCGTAATGTTCCGCGTGTCCCCTGCTCAGGAAATGGGCATGGCTGTTTAAGGAGCCAGGGATGTGAGTGGCCCTTGGGAAGATGTGAGTGTCCTTCGGGAAGATGTCGTTGGACGTGCTCCAATCCAAAGTTGGATTGCCAGGTGGCAAAGGCTGCAGGAGATTGTACCGCCTTTGCGGTTGATGTAACAGACTGCAGTGGTATTGTCTGTTAGGATGGCTACATAGCGTCCCCTCACTAGGGGTAGAAAGGTCCGGAGCGTGAAGAAGATTGCCAGGAGTTCGAGATAATTGATATGGTGGGACCTTAGGTCTTGTTCCCAGCACGCCCCAGTGCTGTGGCCGCTGAGGTGTGCCCCCCATCCTCATGTCGACACATTGGTGGTTAGGATGAGTTGCGGCAACAGAAGATGAAAGGGGGATCCTTGAAGGTTATTTGACGGCAGAATCCACCAGAGGAGGGAGTCTCAGACATCTTGGGGGGAGGAGACGAAGGTTCTGTGGGTCCCAGTGTGGGCGAAAGGAATGGATGAACCACAGTTGAAGAGGGCACATTTTGAGCTTCGCAAAGAGCAGCACTGCTGTGGTGGCAGCCATATGCCCCAGTAATCGCTGGATCAAGAGGGCCAAGGAGTCGGGATCGGAACAGATGTGTGAGGCTAACGCGACAATTGGTGACACCCTGTCTTCGGGGAAGTATGCCCGAAGGGAGATGGAGTCCAGTTCTGCCCCAATGAACTGTACTCTCTGAGTGGGAACGAGATGGGATTTTTCCTTGTTGATCTTGAGGCCGAGACCATCGAGGACAGTTCGAGGGATGGAAATATCAGCCAGCAAGGTCTGGGGGGAAATTGACACTATAAGCCATTCATCTATGTAAGGGGAAATGGTAATCCCTTGGAGGCGGAGGAAGGCCGTCACGACGACCATTGTCTTTGTGAAGATGTGAGGAGCTGTGGAAAGGCCAAACGGAAGGGCTTTGTATTGATAGTGTTGATGTCCAATGGCGAAACAGAGGTATCTTCTTTGTGGTCTCTGTGCATCACACCTCTGGGATAAAGTGCGCCTGCGCCGATCCCGATCGGTAATCTTCAAAGCCTAACGGATTTTTGCGCCAGCTCCCCGGTCACGTGCACGTCCCACTGCGCATGACCCGGGGAGAGGCACGAGGATCCCGCCAGTTCTCTTCTGACCGCCGCGTCGTGAGGACCCCCTCTCCGCTCCGGTCGGTAGTTAACTTTCGTTCTTCTTTTTTCCAACTTGGAAAGGCCTTTCGGACTGATTTTCTTGGTTTTTCCTGACCTACGGACTGTTTTTTTTCTGGACTCTCTTTTGGATTCTCCTCTTTCTACTCCCCGCCCGGCCTATGGCCCAGCGGTGGGGTTTCTTTAAACGCTGCCTTAATTGTGGGAGTAAAATCGCTCCCCCAGACAAGCACTCCCTCTGCTTGCTGTGCCTAGGCGAGTCGCATCGTGTCAACTCCTGTTCGAGTTGCGCCGCGTTCTCCAAACAAACTCGTAAGAACCGGGCGGCTCGACTCAGAGTGGCTCTCTTGGAAGCAGCGTTGTCACCGAAGGTGTCCGCAGCTGACGCCTCGACAACATCCCCATCGGTACCGACGGGCCCGACGTCGCCACTGATGCGAAGCCCTTCCGGCACCGAGAAGTCGGCACCAAAAAGACCCCTCTCACTGCCACGAACTCCCGCTAAGAAGCATAAGGAGGGCAAAGAGGGTAAGGGCAAGCTGAAGCACAAAACCTCGAGTGCTTCGTCGACGCATCCCGCGTCCGACATGACCCAGCACGGGTCTCCGCAGCTTGACCCTCCAGGGCGCGAGCGACCCCGGGGCAGCCCCGTCTCCCCAATGCCGCGACCCATCCAGCTCACAGATTCGGAACCCGACATCGAGCTGACGCAGATCCCTCACAGCAGTCCCGAGACCGGGCCCGACCCGCTGCCGGCGTCGAGAGGCGAGCGAGACTGGCGCCTCCCCCCATCTTCGGTGCTGTGGGATGTCCATCAATGGCGATACCTGTATGGTTCCTCCTACCCGCCACCTCCACAATGGTACCCAGCAGAGTGGGATCGCCAATCGATGTCGTCAAGAGTCTCCCGGTGCCGAGATCCCCCGGCCCCGACTCCGATACCGAAACCGATACCGAAATTACCGATGCCGATACCCACCTTGCCCGATGTCGACCTCCCTCCCTACCAACCAGATCCGTCGACCCCTATGTCTCCCTCCGAACATTCCGACCATTCAATACCCGAATCTCCCGAATCATCCGATGACGATTCTCCCATCCAGCCGTCACCATCCCCTGATGTGGCTGAAAATTTACCAATCTCCCCCTCCGAGGACGTGAAATCCTATGGAGAACTTATCAAACGAATGGCACATTCCTTGGCACTTGCCACGGTCCAACCAACTCCTACCGCTACCGATGCCATCTTCGACATCGTACAGATGGATACATCCACCGCGGTAGCGTTGCCGCTAATTTCGGTGCTCTTGAGCACTGCCAAAGAATCCTGGGGCCACCCCTCCTCAACTCCAATTTCCAACAAGAGGTTAGACCACATGTACAGGCTCCAAGAGCCAGGGGCAGAATTCCTATTCATCCACCCCAAGCCCAACTCAGTCGTAGTGACCCCCTCGGCCAGGGGCCGTAGCGGACATTTCTCCCCCTTGGACAAGGAGGGACGGAAATTAGATTCCTTCGGGAGACGATTTTATTCAGCCGGTGCACTGGGCATAAAAACGGCAAACTACACAGCCTGCTCCCTATGGGAGCAGATGACACCACTTCTGGCCCAGCTTCCTGAGGATAAGCAACGCCTTGCTAGGAAGATCCAGAGGGAAGGCATGGTGCTAGCAAAGCACCAGCTTAACGCATCTAAGCATGCTGCGGACGTCACGTCCAAGACACTCACTTCAGCAGTCGCCCTTCGTCGCCACACCTGGCTGAGGTCGACTTCGCTTCCACAAGACACAAGGTCCTTAGTGGAAGATCTCCCTTTCGAGGGTGAAGGACTGTTCAGCTCCACGACGGACACAGTCCTTCATGATTTAGATAAGAGCATCAAGACATCTCGAAACTTGGGTGTCTCACAACCGAGACAACAGAAGCAGAAAACATGGCAAAGATCTTGGCCCAAACAGCAACCGCGAAGATCTCCCACTGAACCCCAATGGCAGAGACCGCCGTCTACTGATCAACAGAAACCCTATGGCCACAAGCCACGATTCCCGTCCGCTTCCGCTTCCAAGGCTAAACCACCCAAACCGAACAAGCAGAGTCTTTGACTCTCCCGTTCGCTCCGATCTTCCCACCCGTCTATCACCCTTCCTACCAGCATGGCAACATATCACGACAGACAAATGGGCACTGTCGGTCGTAGCAGAAGGCTACAGAATAGAATTTTTCCAGATTCCACAAGAATCGTACTTCATAACCACCCCTCCCTCCGACACCCTATCGTCGGAAGTCGAAACCCTCCTCTCAAAAGATGCCATAGAACAAGTACCACCAAACCACCTTCAGCGGGGGTTCTACTCCCGCTACTTCACGGTCCCAAAAAAGGATGGCGGACTTCGTCCCATATTGGATCTGCGGAACCTCAATGCGTTCATCACCTACAAGAAATTCCGTATGACCACTCTACAGACCATCCTACCGCTACTAGAAGCCAACGCGTGGATGGTGACGCTGGACTTAAAGGATGCATACTTCCATGTGACGATCCACCCGTCACACAGACAGTACTTACGCTTCGCGATCGGTCCGCGTCACTTCCAGTACAAGGCCCTACCCTTCGGCCTCTCTACAGCTCCTCGTGTCTTCACGAAGCTTATGGCAGTAGTAGCGGCACATCTGAGACTCCAAGGTGTCCACCTTTACCCCTATCTGGACGACTGGCTTCTAGTCGCCCCCTCTACGACGGAACTACAGAGCCACATCTCTACCACCCTTCGTACCCTAGAATCACTAGGACTGACTATAAACCTCAAAAAGTCCATGCTTATCCCTTCCAGACGGGTACAGTTTATCGGAGCTATCCTGGACTCCCTGCAATGCAGAGCGTTCCTACCCCCCAACAGAGCAGTGGATATAGTCTCCCTTCTCCAGTCTATCCAAGAGACCAAGGAGGCTACAGCCAAACAAATCCTTTGCCTGCTAGGCCTGATGGCCGTGACAACAGCAGTAATTCCCTTCGCCAAATTGCGAATGAGACCACTGCAGCTTTGGTTCTTGAGGCGTTTCCGCCCCAACTTCCACTCCCTCTCCAAACTTTTCCAGATATCTACCCAGGTCCTAGAGACCCTGAATTGGTGGCTTGTGCCCCAGAATTTACACTCAGGTGCACCTTTCAGGCTTCCACCCCCCTCAGTGACCGTCACCACGGACGCATCCCTATGGGGCTGGGGAGCTCACCTGGATGGTGTAGGTGTGGGCGACAGGTGGCACCCCTCTGTGGCACACAACCATATCAATTTCTTAGAGCTGCTGGCAGTTCTCTACACAGTGAGATCTTTCCGCCAATCCCTGATGGGGAAAACGGTGACTGTCCTTACAGACAACACCACCACCATGTTTTACATCAACCGCCAGGGTGGGACGGTCTCCCGTGGACTTTGCCGGTTAGCGATAGAGCTGTGGAACGAGTGCCAGGCACTAGATATTCACCTGGTGGCGACTCATCTCCCAGGACTACTCAACGTCCAAGCGGACTTGCTAAGCAGAGGGGGAGCATCCCTACACGAGTGGGAACTGAACCCCCTCTACCTGACTCCGATCTTCGACCGTTGGGGACATCCATCCGTGGATGTATTCGCCTCTCGAGAGAACAAGAAGTGCCATCTATTCTGTTCCAGAGCAGGAACGGACCCGACCTCTCTCGGAGACGGTCTCCTCTTCCAGTGGACAGGGAAACGATTGTACCTATTTCCCCCGATCCCTCTCATACCGAGAGTAGTCCACAAACTGTTGACAGAGCGACCGTGGGCAATTCTAGTCACCCCATGGTGGCCGAGACAACCCTGGTTCCCCACGCTCCTCAGCCTCTCACGAGGGACGTATCTCCATCTCCCGACAGACCCAGACCTCCTCGGGATGCACGGGGGCCGAGTACTGCACCACGATGTGCCCAGGCTGAAATTGACAGTGTGGCTGATCCAAACTTAGGGTTAGAATCACGCATTGCTCAAGTTCTACTGAACTCACGCAAACTCTCCACTCGACGTTCATATGAGTCAAAATGGACTAAGTTTTTAACTTTCCTAGCGTCTGTGGGACGGCTCTCAGTCCCCGCCGGACTTAAAGATGTTTTTGGTTTCCTCCTGTCATGTAAGGACAGGGGACTGTGTCACTCATCTATCCGAGTCTACTTGTCAGCCATCTCAGTCAATCATCCTAAGATTGATGGCTATTCGGTGTTTTCCCACCCAACAACGAAGCAATTCCTCAAGGGAATGAATCGCCTCTATCCCCCAGTGCGGACACCAGTCCCGGCATGGGACTTGCCCCTGGTTCTCACTAAGCTGATGGGAAAACCCTTCGAACCCATGGCCTCATGCAGCCTTCAACTTTTGTCGTGGAAGGTTGCGTTTTTGGTGGCCATCATGTCTACTCGACACGTGAGTGAGCTCTCGGCACTCCGTTGCGACCCACCGTACCTCACGTTTCATCATAATGCCGTCACTTTGGCTCCAGATGTCGCTTTCCTGCCTAAGATAGTCTCGGACTTCCATATAGGGGCGGATATCACCTTGCCGGTATTTTTTCCTGATCCCCAGGACCCAACGCAACGTAGTCTACACACTTTAGATGTCAAGAGAGCCCTGTCTTTCTACTTGCACCGGACAAAATCCTTTCGCAAGTCTCCAGCTCTCTTCATTTCTTATGCCTTGCCCAGACAGGGACAGAAACTGTCGTCTCAAAGACTCTCGAAGTGGATAGTTGAGACGATAAAACTCGCCTATCTTCTGGCCAAAAGGCCACTACCGGCGTCCCTCCGGGCACACTCCACTCGAGCCGTGGCTACTTCCACAGCATTCCTCAAGGGCATTCCCCTGGGAGACATCTGCAATGCTGCAACGTGGGCGTCCCCTCACACGTTTGTGAAGCATTACGCCCTAGATGTCCGCGTCCATCAGCGTACTGTGGTGGGCCGTGCAGTCCTGCAAGCAGCTCAGATGTGAGACCTCCAGCACCCACCTCCAGGTATGTGGTGTGTTCATTGCTCGCTATTCTCCCAGAGGTGTGATGCACAGAGACCACGAAGAAGATATACAGGTTGCTTACCTGTAATTGGAGATCTTCGAGTGGTCATCTGTGCATTCACACCACCCGCCCTCCTTCCCCTCTGCTTTCGGTCTCCCTCACTTTTTTCCTTGGGGGCTGTTAGCAGCGGTCAGAAGGAACTGGCGGGATCCTCGTGCCTCTCCCCAGGTCATGCGCAGTGGGACGTGCACGTGACTGGGGAGCTGGCGCGAAAATCCGTTAGGCTTTGAAGATTACCGATCGGGATCGGTGCAGGCGCACTTTATCCCAGAGGTGTGAATGCACAGATGACCACTCGAAGATCTCCAATTACAGGTAAGCAACCTGTATATTTCTGGTGGGGGGGACATATTGTGATATGGAAGTCGGTGTCCTGCAGATCGAGGGTGGCCATCCATGCTCGTTTGCTCAGTAAATGTGACCTTCTGGATCTGGAAGCTGAGGTGACGACCATCGAGTTGGGGCGAGGCTGGTTTGTCAGGAACTTAGCATCCATTTCCTGAACCTTGTACATATGGTCCAGGTGCCTGATAGAGACCGGTGTTGACGAAGGCTTATCCCAAAGCGATTTGGAGGCCTGTAGGAGGACCGCCAACATCGGTAATGCGATGGAAGTGGAAGTGTCCATTTGCACGATATCGAACACTGGATCTGTTATAGCAGGCCTCAGTTGAACAATAGGGAGGCCAAGGGAGAGGTCCATCCTTTTAACAAGATCTCCATAGGAAGTGAGATCTTCCGATGGGGAAATTGGTAGATTTTCTGCGACATCAGGTTTTGGGGAAGGGTCGACAGGGGAACTATGGTCGGACTGGTCAGCATCGGAATCCTGCTCAGATGAGGAAGAGGCAGGTGCTGCTTCCGTCTGGATCGACTGGGCCGGGGTGGGGTCATCTGTGGCGGTCGCGGGTCCCGTATGGAGTGTTTCGATGCCGTGGCCATTGATGGTTCGGTGGTGCTCGATGCCGATGGTAGAGTAGGATGTTGATGGATCGGAGGCAGAGCAGGGGGTCGAGACTGTGGTGCCGAAGGCGATGAACGCGATCCCACTGGTGATCGGGATCGAGCCCAATGAGAATACCTGTCCCAGTCAGAATGAGGGACCAGAGGAATCCATGGCATCGACGTTGATGGTTGATAGCCTCCATATGGATAGGAAGGATGGTGTCGATCCCATGGTGCCATCGGAGGATAAGCCCAGCGTGTTGAAATGGGAGATCGGTGTCTGGGCGATCCATACTGGGGGGATCTATGTCTTGGGGAGCGGTATTGAGGTGGCGGTGGCCGGTAATCATGTTGATCGTCCTTGTCAGGATGAGGAGGGTCAGTTTCAACATAGGAGAGGGATCCCTCCAATGGCGATTGAGACCAGGAGCGAGAGCTCAGGCGTCGTGGAGACGGAGCGTAGAGCTGCTCTTGGTCGGTCTCGAGGAACTCCTGTGCCTCCAGAATGTGATCTGGTAATGCCTCATGTGATTGCCTGATAGGAGAGTCCAGGAGATTAATGGTTGTTAATTCCATAGGAGGCGGAGGCACAATCAAAGGAGTTATTGGTACCAAGGTAGCATCTAGTGAGAGTGCTACAGGTTTGGAAACCGAAGTTGGAGCCTTAGTCGAAGGCTTGCCAGTGGCTGCGGATAGAGCCTTGTGGCGTTTTTCCGACTTATCCTTCTTCTTCTTCTTAACTGGCATCGAAGCTGTGGGTTGCATCAGGGTATGGTGTTTTGACACGGGCCAAGTGATATCCGATGATGGCCTCAATGTTGATGTGCTGGCGAAGTCGGCTGTCAATACCGTCGACACTGATGGGAAGGAAGTCATCGCAGTCGAGGTCAATGCGGGGAGCAATGCCGACTCAAGTAAAGCGACCTTCAAGCGGGCTGCCCTGTTTTTTCGAGTTTGGTTGCTGCTTGGCACAATGAGGGCAGGAATCTGGCTGGTGACTTTCTCCGAGGCAGAGAATGCACAAGAAGTGGCTGTCAGGAGCCGCTATTTTGCTGCCACAAGCAGAGCAACGTTTAAAGCAGCCCCACTTTGTAGCCATAAAGTAGAAAAACTGAGTTGAAAGTAAAATGGGGGGGAAGCCCAAAGGCAGGAGAGAAGAACCCCGCCACCCGAGAAGAAAGATTTTTTTTTGGTAATTTTTTTAAGATAACGAATAAAACAAAGTGTTGAAAGTCAAGAGAAAGAATGAGAAGAGAAGAAAGAGAGATAAAGTAGAACTTTTCCTCGAAGGACTCAGCTAGACACAGAAGCTGCTAGCAGCGCGGCGGTCAGAAGAGAACTGGCGGATGTCCACGCCCGCTCCTCTGGGCATGCGCGGTGGGGGCTCTGCGCATGCCTGGAGGTGCTGGGCGCGAAAATCCTCTAAAGAGCTTTCTACTGTACCGAAGGATTCCTGCGCAGGTGCAGAAACCCATCAGTGTGAAGCACAGAGACCACGTCGAAAATCTTCTTGTTTCTCTTCCATGCAGTCTTTTAGATCGATCGATAGTCAGTCTCAATGCTATGGAATTGAGATGGGTATAGTTTTCAAGCCTTTGAATGATGATGAGAACTAAAAATACAGGGCCAATTCCCTGTACAAGTGAAACAAACAGTTGTTTGGAAAGATGTTGCACCAAGGATACCACCTGAAGTAATTCTCGCTATCTTTCTTATTGGTGTTGCTGCTTTCTTTCCCCTTCACATTGAAAGCAGGCTCTCTGGCCAGCAGAGGACTCTTGTATGCCTGATCTCCTCCCTTCTTCTTTAAAAAAATAAGATGAAGCAAATAGCTTCATATGTCCTGCTGATTTGAACCCCTCTGGATTGTTATTTATTTACATTCTTTATAATCTTTAAAGTGGATTACACACAGTGAGCTATTAGAATTAATGGGACAAAAATGGGATATTCAGTAACCAATTCTTTAGGATTTTAGATGTCTGGAACCACCAGAAAGAACTGAAGTGTAACATAAGCATTAGTATGACACTAAGTAGAACAGAAATTACATAAATAAAATCCTACTTACAATAAGTTAGACATGGCAGTATAGCCCACAGTCCTTAATCATTTACCCAAGCAAGTTTGTAAAACCACTTTGGGCAGTGCTACCCTATTACCTGTGCAAAAAAGCCCTCTTGAATACGTCAGTTTTCATAGTTAGTGGAAGGCCAGGAGAACAGGAGTTTTCCTGATCTCCTTGGGCAGGCCATTCCACAAGGTGGGAGCCACAATGGAGAAAGCACATATGGGGCAGTTGCTGATTTTTCTCATTTGCAGGTTGGCACCTGCAGAAGCTCTTTCTGACTTGACTGAAGTTGACATGGTGGAGCATAGAGAGACAGGCGATTTCACAAATAAGAGGAGCCAGGGCCATGAAGAGCTCTGTATATGATAGCCAATACATTAAACTGAGCCTGGTAAAAGATGGGTAGGCAGTGGAGTCTCTGTAGAATGGGTGTAATATGCATGTTCCATCTAGCTCCTGTTAATAGTCGAGCTGTGGCATTTTGGACCAGTTGGCATTTCTGAGTTGATTTTAAGGTGAGACCAACATATAATGCATTACAGTAGTCTAGTCTCGGTGTTACTGTGGTGTGGATCCAGGTGGCCAGATCAGCCATATCAAGGTAAGGGGCCATCTTACAAGGTGGGCTGAGTTGGTAAAAAGCCTTTTCTGCAGCTGCATTAACTTGTTTTTCCAGTAATAAAGCTGGATCCAGTATGACTCGAAGGCTTTTAACTGAGTCAACAAGGGTCAGTTGAACTCCATCAAAAGGGGGAAGAACAGTGTGCTTTAAGGCCTTCTGTGGCAATCTCACCTTCTTCCCTCCCTCACATGCTGGATTTTCCCTCTGTTTTTTCCTTTCTTTCTGGCTGAGCAGACCATTTTATCTATTTTCTTCTTATTTGAAGGTTTATGGCTGTTCCACCCTGTCATGTTATTGTATTTTGATGGTGCCTCAGACTGGGAACTTGAGGGAAGAGACAAGATCCCCTTCTTAAACTTATACTTCTGAAAATAGCACATGGGAGGCTTTTGAAAATTCAAAAATAAACAAGATATTTTATTTAGTGTAGAGAGGAAAAGGTCAAGTGATATCACGGGTAAAATATCTGAGGTGAATCCATAATAACTCTGAGGTAACTTAATAATTTCACTGTCAAAAGTTCCTGTCTCAACCCTGTCCCAAAAGTTACTGTCCCAACTTTTGGCGACAAAACACCCTAGTCTTGGTAGGTGCCACCAGTCCTTTCTGATCTATCACAACAGCCCAGGAGGGAAAGGACAAGTCTCCCAGCTTCTCAGGGAATTAACAAGAAAAATCAGCCCTGCAGAGTGGGACTGCAGACTGATTTTCCAGACACAAAACAGCTGGTGATGATCAAGAGCCAAGGCTCTGGGTAAAGGCTGTGAGGTCAATGAAGGCAAAACCCATGATAGAATAAAATATAATTTTATTTAAGGTGCAAAAATATCTCTCTTATATATAAAGTTGTTTTCAAAGCGGCAAGATTCCATGGGGCGTCAAAATCAGTTGGCTGCAAGAACTGCCACTCAAAACGGCGTCCTTGCCCACTGGCTGCATTCCCTCCCTGCGTTGCCTCACTCCCGCCCACAGAGCATTGCACTTTGGGAGTTGTAGTTCTCTGCTGGCTTTACTGCAACCATAGCAAAGGGAATTACAACTACAACTCCCAAGTTGGGAGTCCCAAGAGGTGGTGGGCCAGGATAACTAATGAGCTGGTGTTAAACAGGAAGCAGCTTTGCAATTGAAAGGGCTTGTGGGGAAACGAAAGCTTGCAGTCAGTTCACTGTGCATGCCCATGAAAGGCTACCTACAGTTAAACTTCATGGGTCTTAAAGGTGCAGCCGGACTCAAACTTTGTTCTGGAAATCAGTTAAGTGCTGGCTTGCAGCAAGTCTCTGGCTCCACCGCTCTGCACCAACTTCTGGGGATTTCTGTAGCTTTGGGAGATGAGAGAACAGCTGCAGACAGTGGGGCTGAGCACAGGAGGAGGCATTTATTTGCTTTCAAAATCGATGGGTGAGAGCCCCTCTGCAAGCCCTTTTGCGGTGCCTACAAAATGGAAATAGGTGAGTGGGCCCCAGCTTTAGCCCTAATAATGTGTGTGTGTGTGTGTGTGTGCACAGCCTGTTTACTCGGGAGTAAGTAAGGAAGAGAGATGCACTCCGACACCCACTCTGTTAATAAATGCAACGGCCTCTACAAAGAGGCTCTGTTGGGGGGGAAGACAGCAAGGGTGCGGGGGGGATAGCTGAGAGGAAGAGGGAAAGAAGTTGAGATGAAGAGAATGGCTTTCTTCCTTCTTTTTTTTCCTCTTGCTAGCGCCCGTTGCATTGTTGCCTGCAACGGGCCTTGCCCCTAGTTTAAAATAAGACTAGACAGTGAAGGAAATAAAACAATTAAACCTAAGCTTTTCCAGCATAGCTAACACATCGAATCAAGGTTCCAGTTTCCATTCAGGTTCATCACAGTTTCAGTAAGTCAAGATAGTCAGGGCTCGGCTCTTCCAAGCAGCAATCAAGTGGGATGCCAAATCAGGAGTTGTACAACCACTGTCATGCTTCAGTGCCAAGTGGTCACCGAGCTCCTAGCCACAGTGCAAAAGCTAACTAGGTTTATGGAAAAGGTCTCTGATTGACCCCAGGCCTGTTGGACCAGTCAGACACCCAAGAGGTGATGTAACTCTCTGTTGGTTGCTAGGCACATGACATCCAAGGTTGGACAAGAGGAAGGGAGAGAAACAAAACTGTATTGCAGATAGGTGACACCCATTCCCTCACAGGTGCCCATAGCTTCAGTAGTCTGGAATGTGCTGATTGGGACTTGATACTTCCCAGCACTTCAGCTGTAAACAGGCTAGCAAGGTCACTGTGCACTAACTCTCTCTGAACCGTCTCTGACTATCTCTGGGAAGATTCCTGTAGGCCTCTCTGCAGCCTGAACCAAGGATTTTATTTCTCAGAGAAAAGCAAGGAACTATTTTTCTTTATGTTCACAAACTCCAGTTAATATGTTTCCAGCAAGTAAGAGTTTAAAGCTTTTCACAAAGTCTTAGAATCTTTGAGATGAAAGGCTTTGATTTCAGCATCTGCTAGACATTCCAGTATAAATTCTTGAATTTAACTGACTCTTTAAGTTTTGGAAGGCAGGAATATACAACCAAGTACTGCAAATCCTTCTCTAAACAAACTAGGGATCACTCCACTCTTCAAAGCTAACTCTGTTTTCAACTGGGCAGGGAATTACTTCTAGAAACTCTGTCCCTTTTTCTGGCCGGAATGGGGAGTCTTCAGCAATCCTCCCTCTCCTCTTTGCCAACTTCCCAGGTCTCAGACAGTGTTAAACTAAACTCTCTTCAGCAGTCAGTTCCCAACTCTTTCTTCTCAACGGATGATATCCAATGAAATCCATTTGAGCAGCCGTCACTCAAAGGCTGTCTGGCTCTGTGAGGCATTAACCCTTCAGAGTCTGTAACTTGTTTATACAGTACTTAAAAGCACAGTCTGTCATACCTTCTCTTTCCCAGCCATCATTACCTCTGTCTTTTCAGGATTTAGTTTCAATTTGTTCAGTTTTAGTTAGTTAAGCACTGCAGCAAGTTGGTGATTCAGGACCTCTACAGCATCACAAGGAGGTTTGGATAAGGATATATACAGCTGAGTATCATCAATATATTGAGGACAACCAACTCGAAAGCTACAAATGATTTGTCCTAAGGGGTTTACATAGAGATTGAAAAGCATGGGGGATAGAATTGCACCCTATGGAACTCCACAAGATAGGTCCCAAATCTATGACAACTGGTTTCAATAGCAACCCTTTGAGTCAAATCCATGAGGAATTATTTGAATCAGTTCAACAGACTTCCCCTGATACCTATTTCTGCCTTCAGGCACCTCAGCAAGATAGCATGATCTACTATTTGAAGGTTGTAGACAAACCCAGTAAGAGCAACCGGGAGGCTATGGGGAAACAACCTCCCCCAACACAAAATGGTTGATCATATCAGACACTGAAGCATGCAAAGAAAAAGGCATGAGCATATTCTTTTAAATAAACTTGCTGATTCCCTGTCCTCTACAAAACCTTCTTTCCATCAAGAAGCTTCAGTGTAAAATGGCAAATCAGAATTATGGCCACAAATGAACAACAGTATTTAAAACCAGAAATTTATATGGCGAAACATGCCACTGCAAAAATGACTAAATTATATAGATGGAGATAAATATTTAGCTGAGCTTTTAACTGATTCTTTAAGCAATGTATCATCAGCTTTATAAGAATGAGATACATCTACAAATCCAATAATTTTATGCATAATAATTGTAATAAATATTGTAATATTGTAGTATAAGAACCTTCTTCATCAGATGACTTTTGTAATGCTGTCAGAATAACTTTTTAAACATCTTTTTAGGTTAAAGAACAAATTTCGTTTAGCAAGTCCCACTTACACCTTGAAACATCTTAAAACATCTCAAACTAGAGAAGCCCTAAAACTTGTCAGCTTTAAAAAACAAAGCTTAGGAAAAAAATACCTAATACTATTACATTAACTTACACAACTGGTTCCTGAATGAAACCTTTCAGTGATGTGAGATCTCTGACACCTTCAATTCTAGAAAGAGGCTCTGGGAAAGTGCCCCAGCCTTGGGCACTCAGTGTCAATTTGCTGTGGCAACCTCAGCAGGGTATAATGACCAGGGGTCCGTTGGAGCGGGAGCACACAGGAGCGCAGCTCCGGGAGTGAGGAGCCCAGGGGGCGGGCACATGACCAAGCCCCGCCCCCTCCTCGGCTTCCCCGAGCAGTGCAGAGGCGCAGCGCCCCGGGGAAAGCCCTGCTAGGGTCTTTATTGTTTTTAATGTTTTGTTTTAAATATTGATAATTTTATCATTGTTCCTTTTATGACTGTGTGCTGCTTTTCCAGAGACTTGCTCAAGGTGGCATATAAACTTTCTAAGTATACCATTTTTTATCTGGGCACGTGGCACATAAGTACTGGAGAAATTTCACCAACCCTTCAGCAGCTTCCACCCCATCAGTTTGGTGTAGTGGTCAGGAGTTGGACTCTAATCTGGGAGAACCGGGTTTGATTCCCCACAACTCCACATGCAGCTGCTGGTGTGTCCTTGGGCCAGTCACAAGTTCTCTCAGAGCTGTGTTCTCATGAGCAGTTCTCAAAAGACCTCTCTCAGCCCCACCTACCTCACAGGGTGTCTTGTTGTGGGGAGGGGAAGGGGAAGGGATGGGTGGTGCACATGTCCTGGGTATCTCAAGTCTACTTGAAACCTAGTGGTTTCAAGAGAGTAGGAAGAGAATGAGGGTGTATTCTTTACGCTTATTTTTATTGCACAAAGTATTGGATGGGGAAGGGAATGGAGGAAGAGCAGGTCAGTTTCACTCACCTGTGGAGTGGAGCCTGAGGGGTGGGTGTTTGCCTTCTGACACACTTCCGGTATGTTAGGGGGTGTGGCATATGCAAATGAGTTATGCTAATGAGCTCCTGCACCTCTTTTTCTACGAAATGACCCCTGATAATGACACAGAGTCCACCATTTTCTCCAGGGGAAAATCTCTGCCATCTGAAGAGCAGTTGTAATTCAGCATGATCTCCATTCCTCCCCTGGAGATTGGCAACAATGGTTCCCCATGAGGGAACGGGTGTTTTGAAGGGTGGAGTCAATGGCACTGAACCTGTCTGAGGTCTCACCCCTGCTGAAACCTCACCCTCTCCAGGGTCCACCCCTCAAATCTCCAGGAATGTCCCCACCTGGAGTTGGCAACCCTACCTCCCAGCCAATTGTCAATGTATCATTATCTGCCCCCTGGCTTCAGCTTTCTATCTCCTCCCCCCTCCCCCCTAGAGAGCAGTTGTAATTCTGAGTGATCTCCAGCCACCACCTGGAGATTGGCAACAATGGTTCCCCATGAGGGACTCGCTGACTTGGAGGGTGGAGTCTATGGCATTGTATCTGTCTGAGGTCCCACTCCTCCTCAAACCTCACTGTCTCCAGGCTCCACCCCTCAAGTCTCCAGGAATTTTCCACCTGGAGTTGGCAACCCTATCTCCTTCCCAGCCAATCATCATCCTCACTCTTCAAGTTTCCATTCCCCCCCCCTGCAGCCTCCATCGTGCTCTGAAGCCCTGACTGCTATGTCACATTGGCTGTCATAAAAGATCCATCTCAGCAGGGTATGAGAACATAGAGTCCACCATTTTCTCCAGGGGAACTGATCTCTGCCATCTGGAGAGCACTTGTAATTCTGAGTGGTTTCCAGCCCTCGCCTGGAGATTGGCAACCATACTTCCCCTGGTGGAAAAGTAGCCTTTTTCTGCAATGGGGACCGAAGCAGCTGACAGCATTCTTCTCTCCCCCTTTTTGACTTGCACAACAACCCTGTGAGGTAGGTTAGGCTTAAAGTCTGTGACTGGCCCGAAATCACCCACTCAGCAAGAACCTGGGTCTAGCAGATCCTGCTTTAAAACACTGACTGCTACGCCTAGGGTAGCCTACCTCCAGGTGGAGCCTGAAGATCGCCAGGTATTACAATTGAACTCCAGACAACAGATCTTCCCCCCTCCCTTGGAGAAAATGTCTGCTTTGGAGGGTGGCCTCTATGCATTCTGTTCAGCTGGCCCCAATGAGTTTTCTCCCAAAGGCCATCATAGGTGTGGAAAGGGGCTTTCAGAGAAGCAAGCTTGGTTGCCTAGCAACAGGCACTGAGGAGAAGGTTGTCGGCTCTGATGATGGAGGGTTCCCAACCTCCAGGTGGGGCCTGAGGATCGCCTTCTTTTACAATGGATCTCCAGCTGACAGAGATCAACTCCCCTGGAGAACATGGCTGCTTTGGAGGGTGGACTCTATGGAATTGTACCATGCTGAGGCCCCTCCCCTCCCCAAACCCCACCTTCTCCTGGATCCATCCCCAAAGTCTACAGGGATTTTCCAACCCAGACCTGGCAACCCTGTGATGGAAATACCTGAAGATTTGGGGGGTGGATCCTGTGGAGGGCAGCATTTTTTGGGGGGGGATAGAAGGACTCAGCAAGCTATAATGCCATAAGGTCTACCCTCCAAAGCAGCCAGTTTCTACTGGGGAACTGACCTCTGTCATCTGGAGATCAATTGTAACAGCGGGAGAGCTCCAGGTCCCACCTGGAGATTGGCAACCTTAGGGGGAATGTCAGCCACACTGCAGGGGGTTGAGGAGAGTGGTTTGATGGTCGCTGGCCCATCTCATTAGCCAGCCAGCATGGTGGAGCTAAGCAGGAGAGAGGGCCTGAGGAATTTCACACAGCCAATATGTTCCGTTTCAGGAACTCTTCAGTAACGGTTTCTGTCAGGCATTTCACACAGAACCTTATTAGTACCAGTTCCCTAACAGAACATATTGGCCCTTTCACACAGAAACGTGCCTCTCCCGTTGGGACTTTCTCCCAAGCGTTCTTCAGTTCTTGTACCGGTCCTGAAGCGCTATGGGGTGCTGTGTGAAATGCCCCCTGTTTCTGACAGTTTATTCTGACAGTTTATTCTGCGCACGCTAGCAGTGTGTGGGGGAGGGGGGTTATGGTGAAAGCCCATTGTCTTTTCACTGACAGAAGCAGGCCACTGAGGGAACAGTTAGACCCACCTGGCAATGGGAGGAGGAGAAGAGTGGATCCTTCCCCTTCACTGGTTCTCTCCAGACTGAGGCTGGGACGCTGGCTGGTGGCTCTGTGGGTGGGACTGAGGCAAAGCAGGGAGAAAATGCAGCCAGTGGCCAGGGTCCCCCTTTTGAGTGGCAGTCTGTCCAGCCTACTGATTTTGGCGCCCCATGAATCTTAAAACGGCTTTATATAATAGGAAAGATAGCTATGATACTTTCCAGTGAATTAATATACAGTGTATCTTGAGTGTTAAAGAAATCAAGAATAAAAGAAAATTATATCCCAGAAAACTGAAGGTGGTCTTCCATGAACCCGTGCAGTTCAGGAGAGGGGAGGATTCTGCCTTGCTTGGGTGACACAATACCTGGCCTTGTAGAAATGCACTGTTTGAACAACAGGCAGTTGATTATTCTGAAGGCCTAGGAAGTGTTCTGTGTTGCTAGTGGTAACATTCTGTTCTGTCCTGCAGCCAATAAACATCATTCACTTGTTCTTTTGGAGATATCATTTCCTCTAAAATTATAGGTTGCATTTAAATGTTAGGCAGGTATTAACAACAACAACACTGAAGACATGGCAAAATAATCAAAGAAAAACTGTTAAGAGTAGTCTGAGAGACAGAGGGTTGATTGCTGTGAGTTGTTTGTTCATGTGATGAAAAATCATCTCTATGAAAAATCATGGAGAAATCATGGAGAAAAATCATCTCTATGAAAAATCATGGAGAAAAGGATCTTCAATTGCTATATATAAGGGTCCTATTCATAGGGCAGTGATGAGCAACTAGATGGCTAGTTAATTCTGACACAGAAGGACCATAATCACTGAAAGAAAGTGGTATAGGGCTTGGCCCTGTTGAAGGTGTGCCTGCATTAACTAGCAACTACATGTCTAGACAATATTTGACACTGGGACACACTTAGGAAAGTGAAGAGCTGGCAACAGCTTTATCCTGTTTATGGTGAACATTGTCATTTCATGCCTGTCTTGTCTCTGTTGTTAGGTATAATCCTCCAGAGGTTCCATTGCAAAAGCTGGAACAGTCTCTTAAAGCAGTTTGGTTGAGACAGTTCTTGTTTGAAGTGGGTAGCTTAGTTTCATTTGTGGGTCTCCTTTCCCTTTCTAGCAATACATATATAATAGTATGTGCACAGCCTAGCTTGTTCCTTGTCTATATTCAGCCAGTTTTAGACACTCATATTCGTTGTGGTCTTCCTGTAGAGCTTCCTGTGTATTTGTGCATTAATGATACTGTGTGATTCAGCAAACTGTATGGTGGTCATAGAACAGCAGATAAAATTGAAACAATTATTCATGTAGGTCCTCTCTTCAGATCGATCTGTTTTAGATGGTGTGGAGCACATTATCCAGCATTTAATCTGGAAGCTTTTTGTGTTGTTCCTGTCAAAATAGTAACATAGGAAACAGAAGAGATCCTGTTTAGAGTGCATCTCAGGTAGGAATTAAATCAACTGTTTCACAGGAACATTGTTTGCTGTGAAATGTAGGACAACAGTGCAAGGCATTTTAACAACAGGATGGAAGCACTGTGGTGAATTTCCTGCCTGATTTGCATGTACAAACGATTGGTTAAATTTGGGTGTTTCTGTGGTGCCAGACCATCTTTGGCTGGTCCTCATCTTGCCAACTGAATTGTTCCTCTAGGTGTACCAAGAATGATGTTTGTGCATATAATAATCCGAATACTCTGAAGTATATTTTGGTCTCATAAAGTAATTGAATAAACTCGGAAGTAGATCTAGGTCAGTTCTTTGGTTTCTGTATTTTTACTAGATTAATTTCTGTTTCTATGCAACAAGCATGGTTAGTCACAATAAAATGGAGGGAAACATTAGGTTTTGAGTGAGTTCACATGATGAGAATCTAAATGATAGCCAGCTGTGATATTCCTCTTGCCTCTGTTTGATTTCGATCAAGTATGCTAGAAAACTATTTATTGTTATTATATTGTAACTATTGTTAATAATACCACATTAATTTAAAGTCTTCTCACTGAGATTTATTATGACAGTTAAGTAATTATGTATAAGCATAGAACTAGAGCTTATTCCCAAGTCTTGTTTGCTGAGATAACAGGAATGTTTGGATGAGGAGAGGCATTTATGAGGGAAAATAGGTAGGTGGAAGGTTTCCTTAACTCCTCCTGTATTCACCAGTCTCCTCTCACAGATGCCCTTCTCCCCCAACTCAAGAGCTCTCTTTTCTCTCTCAGTGGGATTTAGATCTGGTTTAATGGTACCTGGAGGAAAATTATGTGAATGATTTGTGGGGGAGGGAATTTCAGGGGAAGCAGTTGACAAGCAGAAGAAAGGGTTACAGTTTTCTTCCAATGAGTCTCATGATCCTAAATTAGCATTATAAGAGAAAGGTGGGGTTGACAATCTTGTGTTTCCTTCAGAATATCTAGTTCTGCCCTGAGATGTCTGTCTGTCTATTCACCTAACTTGTATTCTCATAGGTTGTGAGAGGTAGAATTAATATATAATGTGGTACTAAAACATGTATTCATGAATGTGTAGGTCCAATATAAAGAGGATTTCAAATGAGAAAAGGATCCAGTTTTACATGTAAGGCATAAATTTAAATGTGTGAAGTGTAATGAGTAGTTAATACAAATTAGTCACATGTGGTGACTTGGCCTCTAACACAGAACATCGTTGGGCTGCTGGATGACCCAGACTTTGACGATGAAGACAGATCCTGATGATGTCCACTGGTTTAGTCACCAGTGTGTCACCTCTGCCATCCCTGACTGGGCTCGCTGTCCTCCTCCCCTGACTTCCTGGCATGCTTTCACTGCTGGTTTCCAACCACTGTCTGTGTGAGGAGCTCCAGCACCCAAGAGAATCCCTTTAAGGGCGTTGTGGTCCCTGGCCTACCCCAGGTGGGGGCAGCTGACCTCTGCCGTCTACACGGCCCTGTGGCAGCAGAAGCAGGTGTAGAACCCTTTCCCCACAAAGCCTGGCCAGGTGTAGGTGTGGAGGAGGTTGCCTTCACTTGAGTAGCCAATCATTTTGGAGGCATGCTGTACATGACTCAAAGAAAATGAGCATGAACCCGCCCCCCCCGCAAACTCCTCCTGCCAAAAGGTGTAATCAAGGTTGTCCCCAGAAGCTACCCCACACCAAACCGTGCCAGCCATCCCTTGAGATAAAGTGTATTCTGTTGTTCTCCTCTTCCCTGTTGTATCCTCACAACAACCATATGAGGTATGTTAGGCTGAGAGTGTGACTGGGCCAAAACCACTTGCAAGTTTCCATGGAAGAGTAGGGATTCAAACTTGGGTCACCCAGATACTAGTCTGACACATGGGTATTATGTATTCCGGCGGGCGGGGGGGGGGGTTCTGTTTCTCCTTTAAGATATTGAGGGTAGCATCCATGCCCATGAGCATGTCAGGTAGATGCTGAGGCTTTAGACTGCAGCCATTCTACCTGTCTGCTTGTCTTTTTGTCTGTCTGTCTAGCTGTACTTCTGTCCATCTAGCTGTCGAAAGATCTCTGTAGCTACAAGGAGTTATCCAAGTAATTATTCATGTAATTATTTTAAGTACTGTAAACTGGTCCTCCAGACAGATGCTGCACAAGGCTGTGTACACTGATGGCTGCCTGGCTGTAAAGCCACTCTGAGCCCAGGCTGTGGTTTGCCTTTCCAATGTTCATGGTGGCACACAACCCCTGCGGTCCATCTTCAACGGGGTGGTGGTGGAAGCACTCGGGTGGTCCCCAGATCAGCTCCCAAAGGTACCTCTGCAGCTGTAGGCAGAGTCACCCACTTTGTCCCCCTCTCACCCCTGCCAAGCCACGGGCTGAGTTCAAAAGCAGGGGGTGGAGGCATGTGACCCCCCCCCCCCCCATGCAGGTGAGCTGTGGGCCTAGCTCAGCCACTGAGGTCTGTTTGCTGCAGGCTCAGCTCAGCCCTCGGGGTCCATCTCCCTCCCTGCCAAGCCAGGGTTTTTTAATTTTGAGCTCTGCCCACCCATAGCAAGGAGCCCCTGGATTGGGAATTCTTGACACCAACAACCAAGAGAGCCACATGACTACAGTATGTCATGTGCTATCCTTCCAGACCACACATATACAGTAAGATAAAAGTATTAATATTAACTGTATAATTAACATTTTTAATTCCCAGAGTTCCTCTGAGCGTATAGGATTGTCTTTCCCCACTACTGTTCAACCTTATGCCCTTGTGTATCTGGAGTGAGGGGGAGGGCTTGCACATCAGAGCTATGAAAGAAAACAGTGTACAATACTGTAAGTTCCTCAAAACTCTTTATTAGATTTGATATTAAAAAATAAATGCTTCCGTAAGCTAAAAGTATCCTTCAAGTTGAATTCCAATTTTGCAAGAGACTAGGTAATTAGAATTTTTCTCTGTACTTAAAAAAAAACCCTCTTTCTTTCAAAAAAGGGGGGAAAGAACAAGAAAGGGAAAAAACTCAAAATCAGCAGCTAAATAGAATTAAAGAAGAAAAAGTATATATAGAGACAAAAATATAGCAACAGTGGTGGCAGATCTACACATAAGTTTCTATAAAAGGCTTCCAAGTATACCAAAACAAGTCCATATTCAAATGTCATCTATGTGCCATGTGTTCAGATATCGATAAAAGTTCTATGGTTCTTAGACCATTGATTTACTGGAGGTGGGCATTTTTGTAATACAAGTCTTGTAGCTGTAGTAAGGGCACAGAGGGTCCATATGTGCTGACCATTGGTTAGCCTTCGACAGATGGGCAGATAGTTTAAAAGCAAGCATCCTCAAACATCAGTGAACACTGAAATACAAAGTTGAGTAAAAACTTCTTCCCAAAAAAAAAAAAATGACTGGACACCACCCAAAGCATGTGTTTAGAGGATGCATCCTGTGAATTACAATGTCAGCAATTAGTTTAGTTTACTTGTTTGCTAAAGAGTTGCTATGGTGTCCAGTATATCCTAAACATTTTTTTTGCTGAGAAAACTGTAACTTAAAATCCATAGAGACAGCAGAACTTCTTCCTGTACTAACTGGGAACCACCTGCCAACTGCCAACTCCACTGGGCAATAGCCTTGACTGCTTTCCTGAAAAATGGGGCAGGTACCCCACTGGGAATGTTGTTCCTGAGCCACTGAGTATCACTGATGTAATATAGTAATGTTACTGGGAGGGAAACTACAGCTGTTTCCCCATGTCTATATTTGATAGCTCCACACATTATATCAATTTTTGAAAATATGTGATCTTTTTGTATAAGCCCAGTTCTCTGATATAGATTCTTTAAGCTTACATTTGGGCTGCGTCCCTTGGCAATCTTCTCCCGTCTTGGTCTTTGTACTTCTTCAGCCCCGTACACTATGCTTCCATCCTCTTTCCTTTATTGAGAGATCTGTAATTCATATTGTGCACCTTGGAGCTACTTGCCTGATACACTCAGTTTAGTTGAAATGTCAAGGAGCAAGAGAGGTGCTTCTCCCGGCATCCATTTCGAGAGAGTGTGAGAGTACCCTCCCTCTTCCTGAAGACTGCTGCTGCTTCATCAGTGGCCGAAAAGAACTGAGGGCAGCATTAAGCAGAACAGGGCTGGGATGGGATGGGATGAGAAACAAGAAATACTGGGAAGCAGTGTAGGGCTGGGCATTTGACCTGTCCAAAAGGTTTAATCAATTGATCAGTCTAAATTTGGTCACATTTTATGATATAATCAAGGATTTTTAAGTATTTGCTTCATTGCAACAGTGATATTTGATCATTAGTAGGTCCAATATTTACACTGATTACAAAATATATTTCAAAATAATTTGTCTATTACAGTTTTAAAGTTAATTTATTTTCCATATTGAATAAGTGTTCCGTAAATGTGAACAATTCACTAAAAAGTTTAAAGTACAGGAGTTACCATTTTAAATAAAATTGCAACAGAAGTAAAAACAAAGCTGCAGCATTTTTTTAAAGCCAATTTTTAAAGGGTGTTAGGCAATAGGCCTTTTCTTCTAAACTCAAGTCTAATCCCTTGCAGGAGCTTTACACATTGAACAGACACATCAAGTATCCCCTACATTTGAGATAGTTACTAGGAGCAAGCAAGATGGAGTCATGAGTGGTCTTGGTTATTGATGACTGCTCATCGTTGTATTCCTATTTCAAGATGCTTGGAGTTACAGCACCTGGCTTTTAGGAGAAGATTTACTGGCATGCCAGATTTGCCCCTGATTGTAACAAGCCTAGTAGGCAAGCTGGGTCTACTAGGGAGTTCGGGAGCGGGGAGGTGTCTTCAACTCATTCAAGGCCAGAGTGCAAGAGCCTCTCACATGTGTCCAACTAATGTGAAAACGGTTCTCTCAGTGTTCCAGGAACAGTGGCTGGGACTTTCTGCCTGATGGGAAGGAATCACAGTCAGTGAGCCAGTTTGGTGTAGTGGTTAAGTACGTGGACTCTAATCTGGGAGAACCGGGTTTGATTCCCCACTCCTCCACTTGCACCTGCTGGATGACCTTGGGCAAGCCATAGTTCTGGCACAGCTGTTCTTGAAAAAGAGCAGTTTCTGTCAGAGCTCTCTCAGCCCCACCTACCTCACAGGGTGTCTGTTGTGGGGAGGGGAAGGGAAAGGAGTTTGTAAGCCGCTCTGAGACTCCCTTGGGAAGTGAAGGGTGGGGTATAAATCCAATCTCCTCCTCCTCTTCTTCTCTTTCAAATGATGGAACCTCATAAAGCAAGCAGCCTGCTGTGTTCACTTAGCTTCCATATCACCTCAGAGGTATAGATTTGAAAAGTGCTGATTAATTGCCAGGATCCCTCAGCCCTAAGAATGCTAATTGGCTGAGTTGGCACCAAGGGGAGATAGTGTCCTAACAGAGTCATCATACTTACTTCAGATATAAAATTGAACTGCTTTTCACTCTATTTCTCAATGCAAAGGGTTTCATCATGGAGACAGAGATCCTAATGTACATGTATAGACAATAACAGTCAA
Source organism: Lepidodactylus listeri (assembly GCA_029233225.1). Classification (NCBI taxonomy): domain Eukaryota; kingdom Metazoa; phylum Chordata; class Lepidosauria; order Squamata; family Gekkonidae; genus Lepidodactylus; species Lepidodactylus listeri. Next base: position 93,980,303 of record JARCFY010000004.1, read on the forward strand.
TTACAATTTTCAGTTGTATGTTGAATATGTATGACTAGAAATAAGGCCCGTTGTGGGGAAAAAATACAACAGACTCTAGAAAGAGGGTAGGATCAATGATTTTGTATCTTGCAGGCAGAGTAAACACAGAGTAGGGTTTTGCAGTGTAAAGAACTAATGTGGGAGTGAAGAACAGCACACCTTATGGTAGTAGAGAGTAATTGTGGTCCATGGTCATATGATGTAAGGTTGCAGCACCCATAATCACATTGTGTTGAATGCATTTTGGAATGCATAGGGCTGGAAAAGCCGTGACAGGGTGCAGTGTTCAGTAAGTTCTGCATCAGTGCATTTTGCAAAGACATCTGGTTTCTCTTTTGCAGGTCTGAGCAAGTGGTTGTCGCGTGTGCCCTTTGAGAGAACAGGTGTTGAGGGAATGGGGGGGCAAGGTCAGAGATAGAGGTCAGGATTGAAGTGGCGTGAAGGTAGAAGTGGATTGTGGCCATATGAGTATTTGTGCTAAAAACAGTGGGAGTTGTTAACTGGCACCTGACAGGAGGTGTAGTGGCAGTGTGTCATTGGTGTTTGTTGTGGACCAGGAGGTAGAGGCAGTAAAGGTATGCCTAAGCAGTGGATAGTGGCTGGATAGTGTACATGTATTCAGAACATACTGGGCGCATCTAGAAGTACAGTTGTCATTGTGCACAAAGTAGCATGTTTTGGTGAAGAGTTGTTACACAGAAGAGCATTAGTCCCTGTAGGCAAATCTACAGAGAAACAGTGAAATCACATTAGAAAATATGATGACTGAATCACCTCTTTATCTCCTCCCCTCTCAGCAGCCTCTTCCTAGGCAAAGTTCTGTCTTTCTTGTTAGTGGGGAGCAAAGCAGCTTACTTCATTCTCCGCATCCACTTTGTGATCTGTACAGCAACTGTGCAAGGTAGGTTAGGGAGAAAGTCTGTGGCTTCCATAGGGAGGCTCCTGCTGAACAGGTGCAAGCAGCCAGGGCTAGTGAAGTAATGCCAGTCAGGAGGCATGAAGTCACCCTGAGAGTGCTGGCAGGCCTAGGGTTGCCAACAAAGACAGATTGACACAAAGGAGGATGGAAAAGTCTCCATATCGCTATTTTGCCTTAAATTGGTTTTGATGCCAGCAGAGTGAGAAAATGCCAGAAGCTCTGGCTGGGTGCCCCATGGTAAATTCCCATGATTTTCCCAAACACTACTCTGTCCACATTCATTTTCTACACTCACAGCGTCCCCTGCCAGAACGCAACACATCCCCAGCACTTTGAATTAGCACCAGAGCATCAAGAGCTCTCCAGCTGTCACCTGGAGACTGGCAACAATGGTTTTCCAGGAAGAAATTGCTTGTTTGGAGGGTGGGGGCTATGGCATTGTATCTATGTGAGGTCCTCCTCAGACCTCACCCTATTCATCCCTAAAATATCCTGGAAGTTTCCAACCTGGAGTTGGCAACCCTATGTCCTTTACAGGCAGCCATCAGCCTACCTTTATCTGCCTGTCCGTCTTCAGGTTTACATCTCCTCCCCCCTCCCTGCAGCCACTACCTAGGGAAAGGGCAGTCTTACCCTGCAGTGGGAACCAAAGCAGCTGACATCATTCTCCTCTCCCCCATATGATCCTCACAACAACCCTGTGAGGTATGTTAGGTTGAAAGTCTGTGAATGGTCCATAATCCGAAAAAAGGGGGGGGGGGAGAACTCAACCCATAATATGGCTGTGATCTAAGAAGGTCAAGCTAACTAAATAAGTTATTATAAAAATACAAATATTTATTATTGTGTACACATTAATAAAAGATAAAACAGGTTAAACACAATGGTCCAAATATCAGACTCTTAAAACTTTTGATACATAGTTTTACATATACAATTGATGGGTATATCTTATGTCCAGTAGACTATACACGTTTTGGCCTCGTAGGGCTTTTCTCAGTGGTCAATATTACTATTGTAAAAAAAACACCCATCCAGAAATAAATATATGAAAAATATTTTCTTAAGAGCCAGGTGTTGCTTTCTGGAATTATCAAAAGGGAGAGAGAAAAGAGCCAAATTATTATATACCAAATGCGTATAAGAAATGCACATAATAAATTTAAAAATAACAGGAAATTTTTGCTGTTGTTACCTCATGTGATGTGCAGTTGTTAAAAGTTTACACAGTGGGCCATGGATAATCTCTCATGGTAACTGTATATGCTCTCCAAATTGTTCTATCCAAAATGGAAATTATATAATTGTTAGAATGTATAAATAGTATAATTATACAGATAATCTGTAGCCATAGAGTCTTTAAATTAGCCAACTAACCTGGTACCAAATATCCAATGTGTCTAGATGTATGTCTCTTCCATCAAAGGTAGTAATCAAGTTACGACCACAACAAACACCAACAATGCACTGCCACTATGCCTTGTCTTCAGGGGCCAATGGGAGAGCCTGGAATCGTGAATAAATTAGTGAGCCCTATATATATATATATATATATATATATATATATATATATATATATATGTGTGTGTGTGTGTGTGTGTGTGTGTGTGTGTGTGTGTGTGTGTGTGTGTATATATATATATATATATAGAGAGAGAGAGAGAGAGAGAGAGAATGGAATAAGGCCCATTGTAGAAATAAATTCAGCAGGCTCTAGAAAGAGGCTCTGGGCAGGTGCCCTGGCGTTGGGCACTCAGCATCAATTTGCTTTGGCAACCTCAGCAGGGTATACCGACACAGAGCTTACCGTTTTCTCCAGGGGAACTGATCTCTGCCATCTGAAGAGCAGTTATAATTCTGAGTGATCTCCAGCTCTCCCCTGGAGATTGGCAACAATGGTTCCCCAGAAGGAAGTGGCTGGTTTGGAGGGAGGAGTCAAACAAACAACAACAACAAATACCTTTTATTGGCATAAAATATTAAAAGCAGTTCCCATTAAGATAAAACAGTCCCAAAATTTGTAAAAGAATAGTTAACCCTAAAACCATTACAGAGGTGTATCAAATTTATAAACTTAAATTATAACGGGATAAATTCAGCCATATCATAGGAATCTTTAAATTCTAAAAGCCTTAAAATTAAATTTTACAGTTTTATTAAACTCAATTAAAATGATCAGGAAGATTCTTCCGTTTTATAAGACCATGAAGAAACTTAGCAGTCAGTTCAATAATCTCCGGATCTAGAGAAGTAAGGAGGTAATGTAGCTTAATTCCGTCTGGTTGTCCTGCTACCTTACTAAGGGGGACTTCTAGAAATTTTGCTCGAATATCATTTAGCAAATTACAATGTAAGAGTGCATGCTCAACTATTTCTAATTCTTTCTTATTGCATCCGCAGTACCTAAGTGCATAAGGAATTTTCTTATAAGGGAGGAGTCTATGGCTTTGTACGTGTCTGAGGTCCCATTCCTCCTCAAACCCCACTCTCTCCAGGCTCCACCCCTCAAATATCCAGGAATTTTCCAACCTGGAGGTGGCAACCCTATTTCCTTCCCAGCCAACCATCAGTGTTATCTGCCCCTCTGACTTCAGGTTTCCATCTCTTTCCCCCTCCTTGTAGCCTCTACCTAGGAAAACTATAGTCTTTCTCTGCAGTGGGGACCCAAGCAGGAGGGAAGCAACCTCAGCAGGGTATAATGACACAGAGTCTACCCTGCAAAGCAGCTGTTTTTTCCAGGGGAGATGATCACTACCATCTGGGGAGCAGTTTTAATTCTGAGTGATCTCCAGCCCTCACCTGGAGATTGGCATCAATGGTTCTCCAGAAGGAAAAGTACAGTCTTCACAGTGGAGACCAAAGCAGCTTACATCATTCTCCTCTCCTCCTTTTGATCTGCACAACAACCCTGTGAGGTAGGTTAGGCTGAAAGTCTGTGACTGGTCCAAAATCACCCACTCAACTTCCACAGCAAGAACCTGGGTCTGGCAGACCTTGCTCTGAAGCGCTAACTGGCCTAGGGTAGCCAACCTCCAGGTGGAGCCTGAAGATCACTGGGTATCACAACTGAACTCCAGACAACAGATCTCTACACCCCTGGAGAAAATAATTGCTTTGGAGGGTGGGCTCTGTGGCATTCTGTTCAGCTGAGGCCTCTTCCCTCCCCAAACTCTGGCTTCCGTAGACTCCACCACAGAATATCCAGGAATTTCCTAGTCAAGACTGGCCCCAATGAGTTCCTCACAAAGGCCTGGAAAGAACCTCCTGCCTTTGCCTTTTTACTGACAAAACTAAGCATGGTTGCTTAGCAACAGCCACTGAGGGAAAAGTTAGTCCTATAGGAGCCAAGCAGGAGAAGTGTCTTCATCAGGAGAGACAGCCATTTGGCAGTTTATTTGGTGAGAGAAGAGTGTTCAGTGCAGGGGAGAGGAGCGGACTCAAGAGTACTCTTGAGCGGTGGTTGATGGGGAAATGGCTGATGGAGTGCACTACACAGCCAGCTGGAAATGGCCAGTACATAAGGGAATTATATATATAGGATGCTGGTATTTTTCTATTAGCAGCTCTTAAAAGTTTTTTTCCCAGGCCCCTTCCCATCCAGTTTCAACCAGTGTCTGGCTAGAAGTTATTATCCAATAAGAGTTTCTTACTATTTCTGGTGCAAAGTCCTTTCCAATTAAGGGTTGAGATAGATTAGAATTTAAGTAATGACCTTTTGAGTTGTCCTTTCGAACCTTCTGCAACTTGACCTTGTAGTCCATATTGAGACAGGACTAACATCTTGGTTAAACTTATTTTTAAATGTATCAGTTGTTCTTTGTGCTGTATTGTTTTGCGGATATTAGAGGATGGAGGTTGCCATAGAGGCTGTCCAACATAAGGCAGGTACTGCTGAGGGCTTGGGATCAGCAAACAAATTTAAATCAAAATGTAGGTCCCCTGATTGCCAAATTTTAAGAACTGTTGATATAGGGGAACTTAAAACAGAAAAAAAAATCCCTTCCTAGGATCACTTTTGGGATGAATAACCGGACTATTATATGTCAAGATAGGTAGCCATGTTACTGTGTCTGTAGCGAAAGAAAAGAAATGAAGCAGTATTTGAAGAAGTAAGCAGTGACTCACAAAAGCTCATACATTACCACAAATTTTGTTAGTCTTTAAGGTGCTACCGGACTCTTACTCTTTTCCACTGGACTGTTACAATGTAATAGTTCAGGTATTCATGGACTGAATTTGTTGAAAGGTGTACGGAATTCCTCCTGCACTGTAAACATACAAAACCCAATGCCCATAGTCACACTGGAAGAACGCAGTTTGTATAAGTTTTTAATGCTGCTGGCCTTGATGTTTCATGTGATGTACAAGCCTGTCAGGTTTTGATACATTTGTACATTTGTACTAGGGCATTGTCTGTAGAAGTAGCACAACTAGCTGCTCGCAGAGGAATTAAGTTGCTCAGCGATCAATTAATATGTATCTATATATGTTCTCATTATCCCACAAACTAGTTCAGGCTGCATGCTGAGAATTCCCCCCCGCCCTTCTAATTCAGGCTGGAAAATGCCCTTTATTACTCTTTAACTAAGAAAATTTCAGTTGACCCGTCACCTGCCCTTCTTTAGCTCTTTTTAAATATGATTTGTGTATTAGTATTTTTTCTGTAAGTTTTGCTTAGATGTTCCAACAGCCTTCAGTTTATTAGTATAGTTGATCTGAATTGTAACTTGGCCACCTAACAGAAAGAAGACTGATTTTCAAGATGGTCTGCAGGCATGAGGTTTCTATTAGCGTAAACGTGAAGACTAGGACTGGTGCTTTACAGAGCAGGTTGTAATATTTCTTTAATAAAAATCAGAAAATAGTCTTCTTTGGAAATTTTCATGTTTTCTTCTCTCTTCACTCTAATTAAATCATTTTCTACTAAAACCCGGCATAACATTACCAGATCTGCAAATAGTCCACTTTGAAGTCAGAGAGGTAACATCACTCATTTCCTATACTTTCCATTTTGCACAGTGCTTGTCTGTCCATTTTGCACTTTCTGTTCAGAAAAGACAGCTCCTATCATGAGCAGAAAGTACCTCCTGAGTGGCTCCTCCTAGTGCTGTCTAAGTGGAAGGAAACTACAGGATCCAAGATTCTATCTGTGGAACAGAAGCTGAATAATCTTTGGCAGAAGCTAAATCACTGTGGCAGCTGCATGGAAGTCCAAAGCATCCCAATAAATTGAAACTAATGTGTACAGGCTGCAGTGCATGTAAGGATCTTGTCACGTGGAGTAAATATGACGAAATGGAGATACTTTTCACAGCAAAACAAAAAACAAACCCTACCTCTGACCTCAGTCAGGATAAAGTCTGCTGTGGTGGGCCTGTTCAGCATCAAGGAGTAGATTATGTCTTCTCTGAAATTTTAAATACAAGAGATGTGCAGAAGGTAGACAGCAGTTTGCCAGTAGACCATTAGACAGATGAGCACTAGGCCACCAGTAGATCAGTTAACATAAGCTGGTTGTTAGGCTTATTCTGCCCTGACCTGGATAGTCCAGGCTAGTCTGATCTCACCAGATCTCAGAAGTTAAGTAGGCTCGGCCTTGGGTAGTACTCAGATGGGAGACTACCAACGAAGTCCAGGGTCACCTACACAGAGGCAGGCAATGACAAACCATATCTTAATGTCTGTTGTATTGAAACTCTATGGGGCCACCATAAGTTGGCTGTTACATGATGGCTTTTTCTGCTACCACTACCAAAAAATCTCTGGGTGGGTTGACATTTAGCAAGATACAGCAAAAGTACATATTTAGGAATTCTTGACATCTGGAAAACATCACCTTTTGGATCCATGCCCCTGCTGGTTGGGGATTAGCCAGTAACAAGTAGCAGCATAGGCCTTGCTAGTGATAAGTCACTTCCCGTGCCACTGATGGCTGGAGGTTAGCTGAGCCTCTGTGGTGTGTCAGCACCTTTCTCATTGTTCCGCCACAAAGAGGCACTTCAATGGCTTGGCTGGATAATTGGCTCTACCTTGATAAGATGAGCGTGAAGGGAGACTCTTCAAATACCTGAAGGGATGTCACATGGAAGACGGCAAGAACCGATCTAATTGGCTGGTCCATGAACTGCCTTTATTTAGGGTTGTTCTGTTAGTATGCAGGGAGGAGGAACAGGATTTGGCATATTTAAAAATGTATTTCATGTGGTGTATTTTCAGTTCCTACCAGCCTTGTGTTCAGTGAGAGATTCAGAATTGGCGGTAAATGAAATAGGGTTCCAGAAATAAGCTATTTAGAATATATATATCTTTTCTTTGAGTTTTCCTAATGTATTATAATTTCCAAGCTTTTGAAAGCAAAACCTGAGTAGGAAAATGACCTCATTAAAAAAAAATTAAGCTGAAATTTTCAAAAATGTACTGTCAGTCTTTGAGTTTTCTTATATAAAAATGTGAAATTGCCACGTTCACAGTAAAAGCAGAAACATTGGCAATGCTTTTCTCTTGTGGAACCAATTATTTAGAGGCTAACGTAGGAGTCATTGTTAAAATGACTGTGCATGAGCCAAAAGAAATGCTTCTCATTTCTTTCTTCACAATAGTTCTTATAACAGTCTCTACTCTGTTTCACCTGCAAGCTAAACTAGGCCTAGGGCACTCTCACCCTCTGCAGGTATCAGCAGAGAATTCTGTCTTGATATGCAATGGCTTCATTCTTTGATTGAATTCTAGCTTAATTTACCAGTCGACCACCTCAGCCGAAATAAAAATGGCTATTGGCAGTTGTTTCCATTTAAAGGTATCTTGGAATACTGTTACAGTGTACCTATAACATTCCTTGTCTCATGCTAAACATGAGATGAAGTGTAAAAATTCAGTTGTCACCAAGATGGATTCTATGTCTTTTATTAAATTATGTGAACTAGATACATTTGTATTCTGTGTTTTATGGAGCATCATGGAGCTTTGAAGCACATATGCTTCAGCCTCCCACAGCTTCAGAGATTTCACCATACCTTTCTAAGCTTGTCTTGGCAGCTAAAACATACCTTTTTAAAAAACCAATCTGAGATTTTCCAGGATGCAGAATATTGTTTTTCTACACTTTGACAATGTGAGCATGGAATGTACACCATCCTTGACCTGTGTATTTTCTACAGTCAGAATGGAGAGACAAGAGTATGAACTTACATGGAATCCTGCTTGAAAAAGTCCCCCAAACTTTGCATACTTCCAATATAATGCCAAACCATTGTTCATATAAATTAAGCCTTTGCCTAGATTCTTGCTCTCTCCTTCCTCTCTTTGTGCAATTAATAATTGACTTCTGCTTTTGCTCATGTCATTGTTTGGCAAAACATGGTTTTCAGTCTTGGTTTGGAGGTAGGGCCCAAGCCATATTTTGATAGTTTGAATAGGATACCAAACTTTGATCATAACTAAAATGGAAGTCATTAATTGACTTTATTCACATGAGAAGTGTTTGGGAGAGATCATGTTACCACAGTTCTCATTAATGAAGTGCTAAACTATGGTTTTGCATTACATTGGAATCGTTTTTAATTTCCTGTTCAGACATTACTGTTGTGTGTCTGACTGTTTTCAGGCCTTTTTCTCAGAAGAGAAGAGAAATGTAACAAGGGAAGTGGCCCTGAGTGGTGTTGTGGTTTTTTAAAATACATAGGCAAAATGCTTCCTGGAGGACAACTTCCTGCACGCTTCCTTTAAAGAAAATAGCAAAAAAAAAAAAAAAAAAAAAGCACTGAGAGATTCTGCAGAGTGTTTTTCAAGAAATCTACAGGGTGTGCTTGATATAATTTAAGATTAACTACACTTAATCAAAGGGCAAGGAAAAAAGATTCCTTGACACAAAGATATTCTTTTGGCTTCCTGTGGAACATGTATTGGCTGAACATTCCCTAGTAGAGAACTGAAAGTGCTTGACTATTGAATTTACATTTCCCAAAAGAAGGATATTTGGAGGTGGGAGGAGTATTCTAACCACATCAATTTTAAACAACAATTAATCCATTTGATTAATCCATTTTAGAAATTAATCAATTACTGGTGATATATATTGAGTATTACTTTCAATTGCAGTTACTTAGAAAAGGAAATAGTTTTAACAAATGTAAGTTCCCTTCCAAGTATTCTGAATGCAGAGTTTACATCTGTGATAGCACTGCCTCATGACTAGAAGGCAAGATCAATCTTTTGTCTATACTAGAGGAAAAAGTTCACAACCTTCCCAAGCCTATTCTGAGAGAGAGTGTGAGTGCGATCCCCAGATATTCCCGTAAACACTGTTCTCTGCTTGATTCACTGTTGGACTGCTTTCAGATTCTGGAGGTAGATTAGTCTATAATACCCATGACACTTTCTTTAGCTGTTCCCTTTTGACAGAGATTGAGTTTCTGAATGATCCTTGAAGAATTCATTTATGTGGGGCTATGAGGCACCAGCTCTGTTAACATGAGCTTGGCGAGGACCTTTAGGTAGACACTGTCATAACAGTTTAGTATTCCATGACCATCAAGAAAGGCCTAAGGGCATCTCATTACAGTAGCTCTCCGGTGTGAAAGGTGGCTGGATATCATCCAGTTTGGTATGTGTGTTGTGATCTCTGTGGAGAAATCCATGAAGGCAGTGGAACAGAGCTTGGCCCTCAGCCTTTGGAGATTGTTTCTTTCTTTGTTGGAAAATTCTTTGGAGGTCCATGCCATGATAAAGAGAAATAAACTATGCAAATATAATTAATCTAGAGGTCTCAGCTCGTTTGGATTGTCATGTGGTAAACTCTTCCATTTATTTGTTCTGGCAAGAAAATAACAAGACTGTGCTCACACAGGGGGTATGCATAGCTGTCACCAGACATGCCCGAAGGATCTGTTTCATCCTTTGGTGACTGATGTCTTATTAGAATTTGATGCCACATGCAGGGTTTCATACATTGTTTAGAGGCTGTTGCGTCCTTTCATCTACGCATTGTGACTTGGGCACATATGTACAGTTCTGTTGATGAGAAGGTGTGGAAGATCCCAAACTGGTAACTGAATGGGGCAAGTTGCCTGTCCCTCAGGATACTGCACAGATTCCTTATTGTGATTCCAGGATAAGCATACATGAACTAGGTTCAGGTTCTCTTGGCTGCATTCAGGGACAGAGTCCAAAGAAGGGCAGACAATTCTACAACTTCAAATTTCTAGAAGATCATAAAAAAATTGGAACTCCCTTGGCTTTTAAAGTAGAAATATGAATCTCCTACTGCCTCTTATCTTAAGGCTGTTGCTCCCATAGCCATGTAGACAGAAGGACTCCATAAATGATTTTTGTTTGACTGCATCTGATACCAAATCAACAAGCCAACATAATCTTAGAGCCCCTGCTTTCCAGAGCTGGCCAGCCTCTCTATGCAGTAAACAGTAAAGTGGACATCCCATTTCATGTTCCAGTAGTACATCTACGACCAGATCTGTGGCAACTAGTGGCCCAGAGGCTGAACACCAAGCACTGAAAGGCATTTAGGTGTTTTTTACCAAATAAAGTGAGTTTAAAGTTTTGGGGCAGTGGGGGTATTTTTACTTTAGCAGTCTACAGTCACAAAGAACTGGTACATCCAGGGGTCCGTTGGAGCAGGAGCGCAGCTCCGGGAGTGAGGAGCCCAGGGGGCGGGCACATGACCAAGCCCCGCCCCCTCCTCAGCTTCCCCGAGCAGTGCAGAGGCGCAGTGCCCCGGGGAAAGCCCTGCTAGGGTCTTTATTGTTTTTAATGTTTTGTTTTAATATTGATAATTTTATCATTGTTCCTTTTATGACTGTGTGCTGCTTTTCCAGAGACTTGCTCAAGGTGGCATATAAATTTTCTAAGTATACCATTTTTTATCTGGGCACATGGCACATAAGTACTGGAGAAATTTCACCAACCCTTCAGCAGCTTCCACCCCATCAGTTTGGTGTAGTGGTCAGGAGTTGGACTCTAATCTGGGAGAACCGGGTTTGATTTCCCACTTCTCCACATGCAGCTGCTGGTGTGACCTTGGGCCAGTCACAAGTTCTCTCAGAGCTGTTCTCTCATGAGCAGTTCTCAAAAGACCTCTCTTAGCCCCACCTCCCTCACAGGTGTCTTGTTGTGGGGAGGGGAAGGGGAAGGGAAAGGGATGGGTGGTGCACATGTCCTGGGTATCTCAAGTCTACTTGAAACCTGGTGGTTTCAAGGGAGCAGGAAGAGAATGAGGGTGTTCTTTACGCTTATTTTTATTGCACAAAGTATTGGATGGGGAAGGGAATGGAGGAAGAGCAGGTCAGTTTCACTCACCTGTGGAGTGGAGCCTGAGGGGTGGGTGTTGCCTTCTGACACACTTCTGGTATGTTAGGGGGTGTGGCATATGCCAATGAGTTATGCCAATGAGTTATGCTAATGAGCTCCTGCACCTCTTTTTCTACGAAATGACCCCTGGATACCAGGTTCAGAAATATCCAGCAGTATGGAACAACCCTGAGATTCCTAAGATCAGACAGGAATTAACTACTGTTTTACTGACTGCAGCTAAACGTTTAATTGCAGCCAAGTGGAAAAATAGAATTTTGCCTATTATTGAAGATTGGTATGTTAAATTGTGGGAATTTTTCCTAATGGACAAAATTGCAGATTCTAAGACTGGCACTGGTTCAGGTTTATCTAACGTGTTAGAAAAATGGTTCCCTTTCTTGAGTTACACAGCTCATAATATTTCATCCAAACCATATTTCTCTAATCAACAATATAATAGTTCGCTATTGTATTTCTAAGTTATTATAAGCTTCCCTCTAAGAGTGCTTAAACTTCTTGTTATATTGTTTTTTAAAATGTAACTCATTTCCCCACTATGTTTAGTTAAATTGTTTACTTAACAAGCTACTTTCATAATATGTTGTGCTATGCTTAAATTCGATGTTTCTCTGTTTTTTTCTGTGACTTTTCTTGTTATGGTTTAACTTGATATATGTTGATGTATATTGTTAAGATTACGATTTAATAAAATTCATTATATATATTTATAAAAGGCGTTTATAATACCTACTGTTAACCCATCTGGGCCTGGTGCCTCTTGATTCTGTATTCCATTGCAAGACTACTTCTATAGGATTATGTTCTGCAAATATTTTTGGCTGAATCTCTATTTTTTCTGAATTCATTGTCAAACTTTTTGATGTCCAACACATGTCAGTCAGTCAGATTTATTGTTACAGTATACTAAGTCATTTTATATAAAAACATTCAAATAAGAAATATGGGATAAAACCAACAGTGGTATTTTTAAATTAAAAATCTGTGACTATAACAGAGAAATAGAATAAAACATCCATAGAACTCATGTATAATTTAGATAAAAGGTAAGAACTTAAATCTAATTGCCATGCATTTTACATTCGTTGTAAACCTGGGCACAAAATCTAGCCACCTGTCTTGTTGTATGATGGTTCCTGTCAGATAGGAGGTAGCTGAGTTATATCCAACACATGTCTATTCTAGAATATGTTTGATATTTCTCTGAAAAGAAGGTAAAACTCCAGGAGTCTTCTAATTCCAGCATTCCCATATACTAAAGTACAATTTTAGGTAATTACCCACTTTTAATGTTCCTTGATTTGTCTTTTTTATATCTCCAATAAACATTTCTTCATATTGGAAATTTAGCGTAGTTTGGGAAAAAATCTAAAATTTTTTTAACTTTGGCCTTACTAGGTGCATATATTTTTGCTATCGAGCATATTTTGTCTTCTGGGAGTCTTATTTTTAAAATTAGGTATCTTCCATCTGAGTCTCTTAATTCTTGTGTCTTGTGTGTTGTTTATGTAAATGGCTACTCCACATTTTTTATTTTGCGCTGAAGCAAGATATGCTTCGTGTAATTTTTTTGTTGTTTAATTTGTTTGTTTGTTTGTTTGTTTATTTATTGCATTTCTATCCCGCCTTTCCAGCGAACTGGCTCAAAATACATCCGTATTTCTTTATATGAGATTCTTGTAGGCATAATATATAAGCGGTTTGTTTTTTCAGTTGATTATAGATTTTTGTGAGTTTTGAATGAGAATTCAGTCTATTGATATTTATTGATACCATTTTTAGTTTATCCATTTTGCCCTGATGTTGTTGCTATGTCCAACTTATCCTTTTCTATGCTTGTTTCTTCTTTGGAGTTTTTGGTCTGTGAACTTTGCTTTGAGCTACTAACAGATCACTTTGAAGTACTTGGAGATTCTCCTTCTGTCATGCATGCAGTGCTTTGGCCAGTTGCTTGGCTTGTTCTTCTGTTGCAATTATTTTTCTTCCTTTTGGTAAAATACTTCTATTGCAAATTGTATTTTCCAATGATATTTTATTTATTTATTTTGTAAAATCTGTCTTAAAAAGTTGAAGTCTTTCATTTTCTTTGGAAGATCTGCACTGGGATATCTCGAGGTAACTGTCATGGGTACTGATTCTGCTGAGGCTGACTACTCCTCAGATGAGGAAGAGGCAGGGAGCAACCTAGCCTCCTCTGGAGTCAGCCCAGAAGAACCCTCAGCTGTACCTGAGGAGGAAAAGTCCCCAGCAGCTGCACAGGAGGTGTGGCCAGGAGAGACCGATCCTGGCCAAGCACCCCCAGTTGCAGACACTCCGAAGCTAGACTCCCCGCCTAGCTCTCCTAAATGCCCCAGACGAAGGGCACACCAGAGATTGACTATGCAGGAGTGAAGGAGTGCCAGATCGCAGCTCCTGCAAAGGCAACAGGAGGAGCTGGAAGCCTTTGCAGACTCAACTCCCAGGTAAGGGAGGACCTGCACAAAAACACCCCATGCACCTGCTTCAGCATGGCAGCAACTGCATATTCAGACCTGCTTCTGTGTGTGTAGCAGCTGCTCCTTGTCCTTGAAACCTGCAACCTTGAATTGACTTCCTGGCTATACGACCTTTGGCTGTTATTTACCTTGACTCTGGACCATGTTTTCCAGCTTGCAGTGTGTAGTCTCTGTGGCAACCAGCTAAAACAGCACAGCAACTTATTCTTGAATGCAAATCTTGAATTCACTCTAAAAATCTGGTCAATTTCAGGAAAGTATTTCTCTACCTTCAAATAATTCTTAATTAAATTATGAAAGCATTTTGCCAGATTGGGCTTCCCAAAATTTTCTGAGATTCCTCTAAAATGCAGAATATTAGATCTGCATTAAGTTTCCAGGATTTCCATTCTTTTGTTCTGCCTTCTCAGTCCAAAGATCCTTCCTTTCTAAATGTGTGTCATTATCTTTTTTTAAAAAGGAATTTTTTAATAATGGAATTTAAAAAAATAATTTCTTGTGTTCTTGTAATTTTAAAATAATTTATGATATTCCAGTCAATATCTCTTGACACAGTTCTTGAATATTCTTCTGGGTTCTTTCCTCAGATTCTTAACTATTTGTCTTTTGGATTTTTGAGTTCTTTCTTCCAATTGCATTTGGTGCACCAATATTCACAATAATTTTTCTGCCATTTCTTCAGTTCTCTGGTCCTCATCTTTCATCTGTACTTCTTTTTTCTTTGTCTCTTTGACATGTTCCTGTTGCCATTTTCCTTTTTGATCTTCTTTTTTAAAAAATATTGTACACACTTGCCATATATTATCCCCATCTAGTGTTTTCTATGCACATCAATAAAAGTTTATACTGTTTAAATAACTCAACTAAAGTATATGTCCATTAGAAAAAAAATGATATTCTCTACAGTTCTTATTTAAAAAGGCTAAATGTAGCAAGTAATGAATGTTCTGAATAGATATCATATAGATTTATTTATTTGACTTACAGATGGCCCTGCCCCATGCATAGGGCTCAGGGTGGTGAACAACATTTTGATACATTTCAGTAAATACATTTATAATCAATCTAAAAACAGTTAAGACAATAAACAAACCTAAAATTATTTCAGATGGTGTTTTTTATGCTATTTCCCCTTAAGATATTTATGTTATATCATTTCTCCTTAAGGGGAGAATGACAGAGGAAAGATAGAGGAGGCCAGGCTCAATGATAATCATAGATGAGAAAGGTAGCTTCTAATCATTAAATCACAAACATCTGTCACCAACGGAACAATTTCCCCCCTATTAAATTTATAATATAGTAAAGCAGGGGAAAGAGGTGAAAATTAAAAGGGGGGAAAGAGAGGGAGAAAGGGAGGGAAAGCAACAAGGGAATGGGGGGGAGGAACAGCATCTTAGCTTTGTTTCCCAGGTCACTGATTCATCTAAGGTCTTCAGGTGAAAAAAATAAATGATTTCATGTTATTTTTCATTCTGAGAACTTTCACATGTCCAAAAAGGAAAATATATAACAGAGGAGAAAATAAATAAATCTTGTCTTTCTGATGAGCTGATTGGAGACACTTGAGTTTTATTAGAACTCGCTGCATCACATCACAGCTGAAACACTAAACGCTTCAAACAAATATTGCTATATATTGGAAGCTTACTTCAAACACTGCTGGAAAACTGCCGGTCTTTTCAGTTACGATCGCAATTGCGGGAGTCCAAAAATATCCAAAATACTGCCGTTTCAAGAGTTCAAAATATTGCAACGATTGCAAAGATTACTGAATCCAGATTTGTTTAGGGAAAAAAGGAATTTTTAAGTATTGAGCGGGAGGCGATGAATCAAACAAACAGGCTTTTATTCAAACACATTGCTTCAGCTCAAAAGACAGCTCTATGAGAGCGGCACCTTAATTTGTACTGTTTCCAACGCATAACTTCAAACAATGTAACTATGTACAAACAATCCTATTGGACCTAAGCGAGGCTCAGCAATTAGTTACCTAGAGTGGCTTAAGGACCAATGAGAGTCTTTATTTGTAGCCAATCAGAAAGGGCCTTTTGCATCCCAAAGTCTCTGCAAGCTGTGGCTGTAAAATAATAAGAATACAACAGGAATAAAAATAAAAAAGATCAGTTGGGGTCAGTTGAGGTCCTTGGGGAAAAAACCCTCCTTATCTCAACTGCCCTTGATAGTTCCAGAACCCAGGTGGAAACCTGATTTATCAAGCCCTCCCCATATGTTCACCTGTCAGGTGGGTCTCCCCATGGGAGAGAGGTAAGAATGGAGAAGTACATTCCCTCCTTTCCTGGCATTGTTTGCCCCACAGCAAGGAAGCACTAGAGCCTTTAAAGGTGCTTCTTATCCTGTTGTCATGTTTCCCAGAAGTCTGCACAACAGAATAATTTTTATATAAAAATGAATCAGCATGATTCTTTTAACAGTGGTAAATTTGGTTAAACTGATAACCATGATTTATTTTGTGAAATAGCTATGCAGGTTCTATGTTCAAGTCTTGTTTATGTAAGATTCCTGAATGAGAGAAGGAGCTTTTGCCTCATGGGAGCTGAAACTTGGCTTTGTATTTTAATAGTCTTGCAGTGCTATCAATTGCTTGGCAGCTCTTTGGCAACTGTTACTTAACAGAACTCCTATTGGATTCCTTATGCCTTGGCCTGAATAAAGAGATCAGATTATGGAAATCTTTTGTACAGCCCTTCTTTTCTTTCTTCTTCAAGAGTTCTTTGCAAACTGTTGCTTTTTATAGGGAAAAAGTGATCCTCTGCAAACATCTGTGTGAGAATTGTAACTGGTGATAGTTCAGGTGAGCTAATGGGTAGGGAGTTTCCCACCCATTCCCCTACGATGTGAGCAATATGCTGTTGTCATGGCTTTAGAAAGTGAGTTTCTAGTGCAGGGTTGATTTCTTTTGTCCAGAAGTTTGTTCAATAGAAGTGTTCACAAAAACTTGATTAAAACCATGTTTGTAAGTATGCATACATATAGATGTTCAAAGGCTATAATTATTTTAAGTTGTAATTAAATTAACCGTTCAGCTTATTGAGGTAGGAGCTTTTATGGGAGGTGTGTGAGAATATTTAGCAATTATTTACAACTTTAAGTAATCCAGGCTTTAAATCTAATGTGCTAAGAACAGTTATGCTATAATGTAAACTATAAATCACAATAAATCAGTTGTTTGTATCATAATAATGTTGTGCAGCATGTTCACACAATCTATAAGCAAAAAAAGATACATCAAAACTATAGTCTAATACAGAGGTGTCGAATTCATTTGTTATGAGGGCCGGACCGGACATAAATGCTACTTTGTTGGGCCAGGACATGTGTGCCATAAATTGTAATGTCAGGTATCAGAGAGATAAACTTTATAAAGGGCACAGGCAAACTCAATTAACAATATTATTTTTTATTCATAATACCAACAAAAACAATTGATTCCTAGCAGTGAAAGCAACTGATTTACTGGGGAGCCTACAAAAGCCCCAATAAATGCATTTAATCATATGCAAGACTAGGTTTTTTCCCAAGGGATATTATAAAAGGGGAAGTACCTTACATTTCCATATGTACCAGTTGCTTGTGGGCCAGGTAAGAGCCCTGGATGGGCTGAATCTGACCCCCGGGCCTTATGTTTGATATCCCTGCTCTAAGATAATGCGTGTCTGTGGTTTCAGTGGAAGAGTTGAGAGATATGTAGGAAATACTTCTTATGGAATCTTGGTCCACTTTCTAATTATGATATCTGTTGGTGATAGTTGATCATATCTTAGATGATCATAAAAGTATAAATATTTTCCTATGAAATTCGTGTTCTATTTATTATTTATTAGTTGAATTTATACCCTGTCCTCCCTGCCGAGGCACGCTCAGGGCAGCTTACAAAAGATAAAATATAAATAGACAGTTGTAACATAGATAAAACAATCCACAATCATAAAGTGCTAGCAAATAGATATAAATAGTTAAAAGATGACAGTACAATCATCAATATGTTCTACAGTTTGCTATGTTTCACAGCTCCTTGATTGATATATGCCTCAGGCACTGGCACTAGCTGTAAACAATGAGAACCAGGGAACATGTTCTAATAATGTTAGTGATGGTATATTTGGTGTTGGTGGTGGCTCCTTAACCAAAGGCCTGGTGGAAGAGCTCCATCTTGCAGGCCCTGTGGAACTGTATCAAGTCCCACAGGGCCCTGATCTCCCCTGGGAGCTCATTCCACCAGTATGGAGCCACCACCTAGAAGGCCCTAGCCCTGGTTGTGGCCAGTCTAACTTCTTTTGGGCCCGGGAGGGTCGGTCGGTTTTGGGACCTTGAACACAGTGCTCGCTGGGGTACATATGGGGAAAGGTATGTCAGTCCCTGACCATATGGTAAGCACGAGCACCTTGAAGTGAATTTGGAATGCTGTCGGCAGTCAGTGCAATGTCTTCAGCACAGGCTAAATGTGCTCCCACATACGGAGGCCCATCAAAAACCTGGCTGTCACATTTTGCACTAGCTGTAGTTTCCAGATTTGCAACAAGGGCAGCCCCATGTCGAGAGTGTTACAGTAGTTCAGTCTCGAGGTGACCATCGCATGGATCACTGTTGTCAAGTCATTACGGGAAGGGAACCAACTGCCTAATCAGTTGAAGATGGTAAAAGGCTGACTTGGCAATGGCTGCTACCTGGGCGTCCATTATTAGGGAGGCATCCAGGAGCACTCTCAGACTCCTAACCTCTGGCACTGGCACCAGTGGAGCCCCATCAAAGGTTGGGAGTGCGATCCCTAACCTCAAACTGCCCCAACTCAGGCACAGGACCTCCGTCTTCATCGGATTTAGTTTCAGCCAGCTCAGTCTAAGCCATCCAGCCATGGCTTGTAATGCCCGGTCCTGATCTTCTGGTTTAGAGTCAGACTGGCCACCCAACAACAGATAAGATTTGGGTGTCATCCTCATACTGGTGACATCCCAGCCCATGCCTCCGGGCAATCTGGGCAAGGGGGCACATATAGATGTTAAATAGGATTGGGAAAAGCACTGCCCTTTGGGGCACTCCACAAATCAGTGGATTCCTTTGGGACAGCTGTTCCCCTAGTGCCACTCTTTGTCCCTGACCTTGGAGAAAGAAGGCAAGCCATTGTAAGGCCAGATCCCTGTACTCCCATGCCAGCAAGACGGTGGATCAGTAGCTAATGGTCGACTTTGTCGAATGCCGCTGACAAGTCCAACAGCAACAGCACTGCTAGTCCGCCCTGATCCAGATGCCTCCGGAGGTCGTCTGTGAGGATGACCAATGCTGGCTCTGTCCCATGGCCTGGGCGAAAACCAGACTGGAAGGGATCTAAAATGGAAGCCTCATCCAAAAAGCTCTGTAGCTGTGTTGCCACTGCCCTCTCTATTATTTGCCCAGATAGGGCAGGTTGGAAACTGGCCGATAGTTTGCCAATTTGGCCAGGTCCAAGGATGGTTTTTTCAAGAGAGGGCGGACCACTGCTTCTTTGAGTGCCCCAGGGAACAGTCCCTCAATAAGGGACTTTTTAATAATCTCCTTTAGGGCACCTCGAAACCCATCGCAGCCAGCTTTAATTTGCCATGATGGGTATGGGTCTAGACAGTATGTGGTAGGGTGTACAGCCAGGAGCAGTTTGTCGACTGCTTCTAGACTGAGCAGGCTGAAATGATCCATAATCCAATTTGAAGACGTGCATGGGGCCTCAAGCTTGCTCACTGTCTCAAGTGTGGCGGAAAGGTCACAGCAAAGTGACGAGACTTTTTCTGCAAAAAAGTTCACAAAAGCCTCACAGCCAATGTCCAATTCCATAGCATTTGGCCTGCCTTGTGGCAGAGCAGTCAAGGACCAAATTGTACTAAATAATTGGGCCGGGCTTGAGCTCACAGACGCACTTGTAGCTGCATAGAATTCTCTCTTAGTGCCTTTGATTGCCTTCTCATGGGCTTTCATAAACGTCCTGTAAGAAGTTCTTGTAGCTTCATCACAAGCGTGTCGCCACTGTCTCTCTAGCCATCTTAACCATCACTTCATAAGCCACAACTCCTGGGTGAACCAGGGAGCAAGCCTAGAGTGAGGGTGCAGAGGACATCGGGGAGTGATCTCATCGATGGCTGTCAAGAGTCGGCCCTGCCAGTCCTCAACAAGCTCTACTAGAGAGCCGCCAGGGGGCATTGGATCCCACAGAACCATCTCAAGCCGCATAGGGTCCATTTGGCTCTGTGGTTGAGCTAAAATACGCTTGCCGCCCAAACGGGGTCAGGGTGACACATTCTAATGGGCCTTCAGGGCAAGGTGGTCTGACCAAGGTACTGCCGAGGAAGTAATCTGATCCACTGTAACCCCTGCCATGAAAATCAGATCAAGCATGTGCCCGGCCCTGTGAGTGGGGGTTGTTACATATTGGGAGAGTCCCAGTGCCGCTATGGACAACACCAGATCCATTTCCTGAGTGGAGGTCACATCATGGATATTGAAATCACCCAAGATTATCAGTCTATGGTGTTCCAGAGCCCAGCCCAATATGGCCTCCATCAGGGATGGCAGTCTGTTGGCCGGTGTGTTGGGTGGTCAGTACACCAGCCAAATCGCTAAACTCTCCCTGGCTTCCCACGTAAGGCCGACACACTCGATGCCTGAGATCTTCGGCAACAAGAGCACCCTAAAGGAGTAAGCCTCCCGAAAGAATAGAGCCATTCCTCCCCCCGCCCCCTAGTCCGCAATTGGTGAAGGATTGAAAACCCGGGAGGAGCAAGCTGGTAGAGAGTTAGTCTTCTATGAAGCTTGTTTGGTGGGAAGAATGGTCTCCTTTAGTTATCTTCTTTCATAGTTGCTGTGGCTCACACTACAAGTTGCACTTGCTCAAAATTTCAGTAGTTCAGCATACAAACAATGAGTGTTGAAGAGAAAATTAGTAAGTAGATCTTGATTTCTGTAGAGAGGGACCAGAGAGCCACAGCTGAATAACTAGTGTGAAGGGTGGTGTATTGAAACCATTAATATGTCCACAAACTCTGTTGCTTTCTGATACTGGAGAAAAGATCGCTTCCGTATTTTAAAAAAACACACCAAAAAACTTACCAGTGTTTTCCCTTATGGTGTCATGGCTCATGACTGCTTCTTCTGCATTGCTTTAATTCAAATGATTAGTCTGTTTTTCATTTCACAGTTACAGATGTCTGAAAGGATAACATCTGAGATTTAGTCTGCTGTTAGAACTATGAAACAAATCTTGCAAGAGATGCTGGTGTGTTGGAAAACTGTCATTACTATAGTGAGCATATTTATGAAATCACCAGTTCTAGCTATATGTACAGCCATCAGTGTGCTTAAGAGAGGTGGTTGTAGCTTATGGTTTACTGTTATGCATGTTAAAATTACACACATAATATTTTGAAGTTTAATTTTTGAAAAGGAGCTACCTGGGAACTTTATTGTCTATATCTTATACTTTCTCTTTCAAACCATTGCATTCACTGTGTCATTTCACTAATGAACATATTAAAATAAATCAGAAAATATACTTTGGAGGCAATAGTACATTGTTTGGTGGGCACAACATTGCTTACTGTATAGCTGTTATCATAATCTAATAGGTTGGAACCCATAACTGGTTCTCAGGCCAATTTATCTTGAGAGCCAGTTTGGTGTAGTGGTTAAGTGTGCAGACTCTAATCTGGGAGAACCGGGTTTGATTCCCCACTCCTCCACTTGCACCTGGCTGGATGACCTTGGGCAAGCCATAGCTCTGTACCAGCTGTTCTCTCAAGGACAGCTTGGGAAAGAGCTCTCTCAGCCCCCCCTACCTCACAGGGTGCCTGTTGTGGGGAGGGGAAGGGAAAGGAGTTTGTAAGCTTGTCTCATGATGATAATCAAATTGTACCAATTTCAGTGTCCTTTGAATGTTTTGATGGCAGGAAGGTCAGTAATTTAAATTTATACAAAAAACCCTGGTGATCATTGTGTAATGATGTCTTGACTAGACAACAAAAGAGAACAGATGAAGAAAAAAGTTTGTCAAGTGAAACACTTACTGTGTGGGAAATGTATAGAAGATTGCTTGCTTATTAACTTCATGCTAAAATGATACAATATAGACAATTGTGGCTGTTTGGGGCATATTCCATGGTTACTGTGGCCTCAGTCCAATTACTGGCTTGTTTCGTTGCTGTGAAGACTTTAATTCTACCTATACATTCATAGTTTACTTCAGCATTTTGTCATTACTTATAGATTTTTTTATTTACAGGTTTATATGGTTGGATTGGACGTTAAAACAACCTTGTATTGGGTATAATTTAAATTTTAATCCATGCACAGTAGAAGTGCAAGTCACTTGTGGAGGCTGATCTTCCCCAGCTTGTTGGGATGCACCCTTCCCTAAAAAGATGATGCTGGAAGTCGGAGTGAACCTTGTGGACAAAATGGCATGTGGTGTGGGAAGCTGCAGGAAGGAGAGGAAAATGGGACAAAATTGTTCCTCATGTTCTTCCTTGCTCTGCAGAGCCATTTCCACTAACAAGAGAGAGAGACACACATTTGCTGTCCATGAGTGGATCTTGCCTTTTTAAAAACATTTTTTTAAAATGTTGCTCCTTGTTGTGCATACCACACCTGCAAAATGAAAAAGGAAAAAAATTCTAAGAAAATTTCACTTTACAATTAAAATCATTTTGATATGCAAACACATGCCAATCAGTTCCCTTCTAATGCATCATATGAACAAACAACATCATGGATAATTGGCTATGGTTTCTTGGTAAAGAAAAGCACACAAGCTGACAATGAGTTTTAAAAATACTCATGAGAACTGCTTTCAGTGTATGTAAACAATATAGTAAGAACTCTGAAAACTACTAATAAATAGCAGGGTAGACAAAGAAGACTATAACCATGAAATTCTGCATCTTGGAAAAATTTAATTCACCATTCAGCATTGCCAACCATAGAAAATAAGCATCCCGCCCTGAGGGAGGTATAGGGAAGTTTTACCACGGGACAAAACCTAACCTTTGAGTCACAAGAACATATTATAGAATAAAACAATGCCATATTTTTAGAAATACAGTTAACCAAGCAACTACATGGTAGAAAATCTTACCATGTCGTAAACGTATCACGTGCATTTGGCTGTTTTCTCCAGATAGGGTTGCCAACCTCCAGGTGACCAATGAACACACGGGAAACACGGCAAGGTTGAACAAATGCAGAAAAACACTGTGTTAGAACAAAACACACAATACTAATATGCTGCTATACAGCAAACTAGCTCTTCCCCCCCCCCCCCCCCCGGTTACTATGCAAAGTATATTATGTTATATTGTGTTTGTAATTCAGTTCCAGGAGAAATAATTTTACCTGAAGAAGATTCTCTCAAAACACACAATTTTTGGGAGGCATGTTGCTTTGATGCATGCTGTATCTCTTTTCGGAAAGAATAACAGTCTACAACTTTGGTATTGATGACTGCTGCATCTCTCATTAGTCTCTCAACAGAAAGCAAGATATCTACAGCACTGAAACCTCTCTGTAGCTATGGACTTTTCCACTACATATATATTCTTCTTTAGATTTTGTACTGTAATGGATAAGATACACTAGGGTCTTTATTGTATTTAAATATATGATGTAAATCAATATATAAAGACATAGTAGCATATTAGTATTGTGTAGGGCTGCCAAGTCAGCCCGGGGGGCGGGGGATCCCCTGCTATAGGGGTTCCCGATCCGCCGGCCGGCATTCGGCTGGCGGGGGGAACCCCGCCCCAGAAGTCGTCCTGTGAGGACGACTTCCCCCGTGTACTGACGTCACCTCCGGGTGACGTCAGTACGTCACCGGCACTTGGCAGCCCTAGTATTGTGTGTTTTGTTCTAATGCAGTGTTTTTCTACGTTTGCTCAACCTCCATGTGAGACCTGGAGATCTCCTGCTATTACAACTGAACTTCAGATAATAAAGATCAGTTCAGCTGCAGAAAATGGCTGCTTTGGAGGGTGGACTGTATGGCATTGTACTCTGGTGAAGTCTCTCCCCTCTCCAAACCCCACCCTCACTAGGTTTCATCCTCACAATCTCCAGGTATTTCCCAACCCAGGGCTGGCAACCTTATCCCCAAATATGTGCTAACCTGCCATAAGTGCTTATTCTTTGCTGAACTGTCAGGATCACAATGGATTGTGCTGATTTATTGTGTGCCTCCATGAGTGTAAAATTATGAACAATATATCTTTTCATATAGATGAGGAGTTAAGCTATTGTCCAAGTTTGTTTAACTTTTTCTTGTAATAAGCATTAATGTTTATAGGCATTATTTAAATAATACTGCTGTGTTACCTTGTTAATGATGAATGTCAGTCTTATACAGGCAGTGTTAATGAAAATAAGTACATTCTGCTTAGAAAATAACTTGTTAATTTTTATTTCAGATGTGTGTTCTAATTGCTTTCCATTATTTTTGCTGTACAAAATGAGGCTATAGTGTCAGATTAAAATGTATGCTATGCCTTAGCACAGTGTCATTAACATAAATCACATTAGATTGTCATAGGTCAGTTGCTGTATGCTATATGAGCATGGGCTATGGCTTTGCCATAATTGCAAGGTATGCTGCCACCTTTAAATGTAGTTCATTCCAAAAGTCAGGAAATGTAAGTTTTAACAGTGGTAGTGTTTTCATCTTTTATTCTTGACAGAAGCTCTGTATCTTCTGTGTAACAGCCAGAATTTCAGAATATGCAATTCTGCTTATCACTGCACCTCCATTTTGGGAAGATCCATGCTGTTGAATTTCTGTCATGGAGCTGTGCAGAAACGGAGCTTCTGTTATGAAAACAAAGATAAGAGACCACATAGCTATCTAAGCAGATTTGTCTCAGATTTACCTCCATTGGCGGCCAGTTGTCTTTGAGTTAATTTTGAAGTGCCTTATTTTGTATTAGTATTGCACTGCCAATATTAATATTAATATATGAGTGCATAATTACTCTTGCACCATTGCATAACTAAAAATGTTAAATGTTGTTCACATTCTGTATGACGTTCTTACAAACATAAATGTAATGGAAATAATTTTTGTTAATAACAGGCCAATGCACAACTAGTTCGAGAAGTTGATGTAGAGAAAGTGACCTCATTTGAGAACCCCTATGTAGATGCAATAAAGGCTCTATGGAATGATCCTGGAATACAGGAATGCTATGACCGACGACGGGAATATCAGTTGTCAGATTCTACTAAATAGTAAGTATGAATATGAGTATGTATGGGATAGTGTGATCGGCTGCTAGAGGAAGTGGGCCTAACAGAGACTGACTCAGCTGAATGGGGGGGTGGGGGGTAGAGTTAGGACGGAGGACCTGAACTGGAAGTTAGGTTGACGGCGTTTGAATTCTCCAACCTCTGCATGTTTATCTCTTTTCAGTTTCTTCCTTTCTAAAAATTGAATTACATTGCTGATAATTTTTGAGATGATTTTTGCCAGTTGACAATAACACAATGAATGTAATTACAGATAGTCTTGGCCGTCTTATATGTTGTAATGTTAATTTTCCAAAATAGGCTTCTGCTTCAGTGCAAGATAGTATATGTGTTGTGGCTCAGGAGCTTGTGCACCTTGCACCTGGTTTCTCATCTTGCTCTCCAATTCTGGTGTGTTGGTTCACAGGCATTTTTACTTGCCACCTTGGTGTTGTGGAACAGATTGCCATAGGCTGTTCAGAAAGCGTCAGTGTTCCTTACAGCCTGTAACACTGTTCTGTTTCAGAAGGTTTTTGTGTGAAGGGCAGATTTTATTTTTCAGGAATATTAGTCTTTTCTGGCTGGTGACTAATCTATTGTTGCTTCCTTGGAATTTTTTTGGGATTTTATTGTGTTAATACATTTTCGGCTCTTATTTCATCCTTGGGCTCTTGAAAATCATGGTGGTGGGGAAACAGGAACTGCCCCCCCCCCCCATGCTGTAGTCCTGAGGAGGCTTGGACCCTTGTGGCATTTATAAACTGAGGGAATTCCAGAGGTAAAATGGCAGTGGTGTCCCCAGGATGCTGTTTTGTCTAGTTTGGCCCTCATAGTATAAGCTGCCATTGTTCATATGAGTAAGATTGTTTACTTTGTCAATATAAACAAGTATTACATTAAATGTTTTGATTATTAAAATAAGTCTTCTAATAAAAAAATAATATTTTTTTAGTAATAAGGAACATTAGACAAGCTATTGGGAGCATAAGTCACATTGATTTTTGTTAGCTAAAATAGAGTTTATAGATCACACATACAGAAAGTGGTGGTGGTAGAGAGCAAATTCTCTCAAATAGAATTGCAGCAGTGCCTACATCACCCTCACCCCCTCCCATCCCCTTTGCTGGCCTTCCACAGCTCTGTTTCATTTTGTTTTGAGTTTTTCCCTGTGTGCCTCTTTAAAGTACATATGAGCACAAAAACAAAATCAGTAAGGGACAGGGAAGGAGAAATATAATAGGTTTTCTCAAAATTCTACAGTATTATCCCTAAGTATATTTACTAGTGAGATGGCTAAAGAGAGTTTGTGATGTGAAATGAACGCAGTTTCTTATAATTATTTTAATTCTGTAGAAAGGATAGTATTACTTTAACGTAACTAGTCCCCAATGAGGAATCTTTTTGGATCCTCTGGCAATAACCAGCTGTCAGGCAGGTCTGCATATTGCCCTGTCATCAGGGCAGGACACCAAAGCTGAGTTTCTGACTGTTTTAAGTCAGCAGGGGTAGTAGGGAAAAGGTGAGGCAGAAGTTCCTTGTCTTTTCCACTCTGTGTTCCTATAGCAAAAATTCCCACTCAGTGCCTCTCAAGAGCTATACCCAGGGGTCCTTTAGTAAAAAAAGAGGTGCAGGAGCTCATTAGCATAACTAATTTGCATATGCCACACCCCCTGACATCACCGGAAGCGATGACGTCAACGGCAGTGTGTCAGAAGGCAAGAAGGGAGGGAGGGAGGGGGAAGGAAGGAAAGGAACAGGAAGGTAGGTAGGTAAGTGGGAGGGAGAGAGAGAGAAGGAAGGAAGGAAGGAAGGAAGGAAGGAAGGAAGGAAGGAAGGAGAGAGGAAGGGGGGAAGGAAGGAAGAAAGGAACAGTAAGGTAGGTAGGTAGGTGGGGGGGAGAGAGAGAGAAGGAAGGAAGGAAGGAAGGAAGGGAGAGGTGAAGGAAGGGGGAAAGGAAGGAACAGGAAGGTAGGTAGGTAGGTGGGGGGAGAGAGAGAGAGAAGGAAGGAAGGAACAGGAAGGTAGGTAGGTAGGTGGGGGAGAGAGAGAGAGAAGGAAGGAAGGAACAGGAAGGTAGGTAGGTGGGGGGAGAGAGAGAAGGAAGAAAGGAAGGAACAGGAAGGTAGGTAGGTGGGGGGGAGAGAGAGAGAAGGAAGGAAGGAACAGGAGGGTAGGTAGGTAGGTGGGGGGAGAGAGAGAAGGAAGAAAGGAAGGGGGAAAGGAAGGAACAGGAAGGTAGGTAGGTAGGTGGGGGAGAGAGAGAGAGAAGGAAGGAAGGAACAGGAAGGTAGGTAGGTAGGTGGGGGAGAGAGAGAGAAGGAAGAAAGGAAGGGGGAAAGGAAGGAACAGGAAGGTAGGTAGGTGGTGGGGAGAGAGAGAAGATAGGAAGGAAGGGAGAGGGGAAGGAAGGGGGAAAGGAAGGAACAGGAAGGTAGGTAGGTAGGTGGGGGGGAGAGAGAGAAGTAAGGAAGGAAGGGGGGAGAGAGGGAGGAAGGAAAGAAGGGAGAGGGGAAGGACGGGAAAGGAAGAAGCAGTGGGAGGGGGAGGGAGCAGTGGGAGGGGGGAGGCTGTTCCTTCCCAGGGCTGGTGGAGCGCTGCCGGCCCCGGGACTACTGAAGGGGGGGGAGGAAAGAGGCTTCCCGGGGCCTGCGGCGCTCTGCCACGGCCCCGGGAGCTGTGGGAGGGGGGAGGCTGTTCCTTCCCGGGGCCGGCGGAGCGCCGCCGGCCCCGGGACTACTGAAGGGGGGGAGGAAAGAGGCTTCCCAAAGGGTCCTCTGGGCCGGCAACGAAGCGAGCGTGGACAAAGGGAGGGAAAGGAACCCCAGCCAGCCCAGCCTGCACTTGCAGCAGCTGCAATGCCAGCCAAGAAATGCACCTGGCAGCATCTTCCTTCCACCGGCTCGCGGCTTTCACCCAGCGCCTTTCTTAGCCATGCACCACATGCCATGCAGGGGGACCCGGGCGGGCGCGCGCAACACACCAAGCCTGAGCAGCCCGATCTTTACCTTTCGGGCGCGCCCATGCGCGCTTCGGTGGTCTGTCCCCTGCTGACCCGAGCGGCATCCGCCGCCTCGTCCGGTCCGAGCAATTGCAACAACAGAGCTCCCCGCCGCTGCCCTTGCCTGGCCACGTGCCGCTGCACCACGCCCACCGGCGGGGGTCTTCAGCCTCCCGGGCTGCCTCGCGCGCTTTCCGGGACTATTGATGGGGGGGGAGGAAAGGGGCTTCCAGGGGCCGGCGGCGCTCTGCCGCAGCCCCAGGAGCAGTGGGAGGGGGGAGGGAAGGGCTTCTCCTTCCTGGGCCGGCGGACTGCCGCCAGCCTCGGGAAGCATGGACGGGGGGGAGGACGGGGGGCGGGGCTTTGTTAAGTGCCCGCCCCCCCACCTCGTCTCTCCCAGAGCGGCGCTCCGGCGCGCCCTGGCCCCAACGGAGCCCTGGCTATACCAATTTGGAATGCTGAACTGCACGAGTTATTAATTGAAATAGAAAACTACTTTGACAGCATCATCAAAGTTGCTTATATATTGTTATATATAAACAAAAGTTCATTAACATGATCAGTAAAAATATTACAAAGATTGGTTTCTCCTTTGTATGAAAATCTATGAAAAAGATTAGGAAATACATTAGATATCATGGCACTTTGACAACAGTTTGCTTACATGTGCAGGGGTGTGATGCCTAGGTATAACTGCTCCGTCCCCTTTTAATTTTTGTCACTGTTCAGAAAAGGATAACAGTTGGATACTTTTGCTAAATGGAGAAATTGTCATCAATTGTTTTTTGTTAAGAACTAAGGCTTTGCCTGTCAGTTTGAAAGGTCAACCTTGTTAAATCGTTATCATGTTAGCTTGGAGATAACAGCATAATTGGCAAGCAAAAGCCAGTTTCCAAACAGTAGTGGAGGGTGATTCTCTGGCAGCTGAAACATGCTTCAGCATGGTTTCTACATGCAGGGTGTAAGGCTGATCTTTGTCCATCAAGACTGAAAGTTTCTTCGTTCCTGTGTGGAAGATTTTTGCCTGAAGTCAAAACTCGCTCTTAGGGGAAAGCGTGTTAGCTTGTTTAGAGGGTTTTTTTTGTATTTGTGTGGGAGTCTTGTATGAAGTACTGATATTTGTTCCTTTTATACAATAAATCTCTTTTCTGTACCCACTCTTAAGGAAAGTTGTGGTTATTTGGTGTGCATCCTGGGTCTTGTAAGAAAAGAACTCATGAGTGCACGAGGTGTTGCTATGTCTCCTGGACTGGAGCTGGCAACACCCTCTGAGTCCTTCAGTTGGGCCTCTTATCCCTGGGCTGGGAGGGGAACCTTGAAAGGGGGGGGGGGTCTAAATTAAAAAAACGGGTCTAGATATGATATATTTCAGTGATGTGAATTTCTGGCTGAGTTTTAGATTCATCCTAGGAAATGTGAATAGCACATACATCTGTATGATATTTCACAGGAGTTACTTTAGTTATGTTCTAGTTTAATTAAAGCAGTAAATATAATTAGCCTTAAAAACAGATATTAGGCAGTGGTCACCCATCCCCTGCTCCTGATGAACTTTCTGGTAAGAAGATTTATAGATATATAACAGGTTCAGCGTTTTTGCCAGAAGTGTCATCTGCTTATTTTAGAAGAATGTAAGGGAAAACTAATATTTTTGGTCATGCCTTTACTTGATAAAGGAAAATTTTCACTGGCAGCAAATTCCTATTTTCAGCAGAAATATAAGGTTGGTAAACTTATAATTTTTATTGATAAGAATGTTTAAACACCTTAAGGTTATGTTATTGTGTCAAGATTATGGCAAAGTATATGTTGCTTTTTCAAGCTCTTGACTATTATGGCGCAAAGCTATGCTATAGAATGAGCTCATCTTTGATAAGGAAGAAACTGCAGACATGGGACCTGCAGTGTTGAAAAAAAGCAAAAATGATGGATTGGAGAATGTCCTCCCACATTCTAATTAGATTTTCTAGGCAGTGTGTTACAGTCAAACTGTGTGCCTATTTTAGCCTAAAATTATATAAGTTCAGCTTGCATCACTATTGGAACAACTGTGGTCAAATTATCAAGACTATTGATTGCCAAAAAAAGATGGAAATTAGTTTTATTTATTTAGCAAATGCTTATGCTGCCTCTCTAGGGAAACTGCCTGAGGTGGCTTACAAGATGACATAAGTTGATTGCCTTGCTTAATGTTAAGTGATTACATATTTTTGTGTTGGCATAGCCAAAAAGCAAGAGCTGAATTATATTTAAGGTCTTATCTGATTTGGGATGGACTTATTGGGGGCATGTCCATAGAGTTTTGATTGTACTTAGAATGCTGTTGTTCTCACTGAGAGAATGAGATAGTAACAATGGAAGCAAGTCTCAAGCATACACATTCCACTGCCTTCTTAATGTGTAAAATAAAAGGCTTGAGCAAGCTATATGGGCTTTACCCATATATGGAAGCCCCCTGACCCTGTGATCCCAATATTGGAATGAAAGAAGTGAGTTGGTTTCAGGATCAGGGACAGGAAGATTTCACATACAGTTAAAAATGGCAAGGCCTTGTTCAGTTGTTATCTTTTGTTACAGGCACGATAGGCAAAAAGGGAGACTGAGATCCACTTCAGCTATCACAATAGTTCAGATAAGATTAATCTCTGAACAAACAATCACTATGTCTATGTCTCTTGTGTAAAATGAACTGTGGAAAATTGACAGTGTTTCCCTGAATGTGTACATTGGAGGGGAAGATGGGTAGAGGTGAGCAATTTTCCAAACTGCATGCCTGCCATTACCTATTTTCCTGATTGAGGAACCCTTGAGAAGCTTCCAAGGAATTTAAAAAGTCTCTGGAACAGAGTCTAGAAACCACTAGCGTAGTTAATGGGCTGCCCTCAGATACCATTGCACTCCATAAAACCTGTAATAAGATTTTCACTGCAATTAACTGCTTTATCGATGCTAAGTATTTGGATGTAGCAAAAAAAACAAAACAACCCTCACTAAAAAGTCTTCACTTTAGCTTGCAGACAAGAAAAGTGTTGAATAGTGTGGTTCAGAACTGATGGTCTTAGTTTTTGCATAATTTATAACTACAGTAATGCTGTCTAATGTTTTTCCTGGAAATTCTCATTAGACTTGGCGCTGAACTAGGAGATCTCAAGTAGTTTTTGAGGGAAATGCAGTATGCATATAAGCCCACACACAGGTGTGTGTATGAGTGTGTTGCTTGTATGCATATCTTTACACACAGAGAGAGACAAGCTGCAAGGTTCTTTCAGTCATTTGACCATTATATTATTGAACAGATCTGTCCCACATTCTGTGCATTCAGTTTATTGTTTTGATTAAGCAGGAAGAGAATAGCATACAATTTTTTAAAATTGCACATATGGTATATTTCTAGAGCAGGCTACATTTAAAATGTTAATTATAGCCGTAATGTGGTCTGTAAAAATGATTTGGAGTGGCTGCTGAGGCAATTCTGTTGGGTTGTCATAGTGATAAGCTTGAGGTACATTACCAAGGTAATATGTGTGTAACAAGCTGTTGGCCATAATGCTCTCCGTGCTTTCTGACGCAGCTGCAGAATTCTAGTGTGGCTTGGATTCCAGGCTAACATGGAAGATAGAGGAGTGTCAGACAGGGATATTGCAAGGTAGCTTTTTCAAGGAGCAATTGCATGTTTAGACAGTATGTTTTATAATCTGAATAATCCTTGAACACAGTGGGGAAGAGAAGCAAATAATTTTACAAATGCAGTGGTTTTGCTTTGTTTTTGTCTGTTATATTAACTGCTGTTCATGACAGACCAGTAACGCTTTTTAAATTGCTGGTGGCTAAGGTGGAGGGGAAATTCCACAATAGTCTAATTGATAAAAGGAGGGGTAGATGCTTACGAGGAGATTTGCATTTTAATGCAGTGTTAATCAAATCAAAAGGGTTCATATTGGAAGGACTGCCTGTCTATAGGAACCTGTGTAGCAATGTGGACTGTCACAATAGCAAGTTCTTGCAGTTCTCCCTCTGAGGTGGAGGACATCTCCTTGGGTTATTCCCACCATTCCTTTAGGGAGGCAGGAAACACTTTTTTCCCCTTCCTCTTGGCGCCTTGGGAATAGCCCCTCCTCCAGTTCGTTTCCTGCCTTTCAGGGAGCAGCAGCTAGCAGTCAGGGCTCGTCTTCTGACTACTAATTGAGTTTAGGATTTAATCGCAGACCTTCCTCCTTTAGAGTTTCTTCTCTTTATCTGCCTTTTCCCTCCTTCTCCATTATTACTTACCTCACCTACTCATTTCTCCTGCCGTTTTTTCTGAGGTCATCCTCCTTTCCTTCCCCCCCCCTTCTTCAACAAAAAAAAAAAAAAAAAAAAAAAAATACTGGGAAGATTGGAGGATCCTTTCCTCACTCAGGCTCTTCGTAGAGATGGAAGCGGCAGCGGAGCACTCCGATGGTTTTTCCTCCGGTGAGGAAGAGATCGCCGCTGCGGCGGCCGACTGTGGGGCCTACTCGCCTTCGCGGCGTTCTTGTGCCACCCCGACGGACCCGGCGGAGGCAGCGGCAGCCGCGCCGCGAACGCTGAAGCGACCGCGGACCCCGGTGGGAGCGGATCCCGCCAAAATAGGACGCTCCGAAGAGGCCGGCGGCCATTTTGGTTTGGCGCTCCGATGCCCCGTAACCCAGACGAGCCTTCCGCCGGCGTTTCGGACGATCGACGGAGCAAGTAAGGCCTCCGGTTCGCGTCATCACGGGCCCGATCCGACCCGGGGAGGGGAAGACTCAGACACTGAGCAAATACCCCCTGGGCTCCTAAGAGTGGTTAGGCAGGCCATGCAGGCTGAGATGTTCTCCTTCTGCGCCAAAACGGGCCTAATGGGCCACAGTCAAGCCCCAGTCCCTCCTCCACCGGCTGCCTGGGCCCCTAAGTCACCCCAAACTGTTCAATCCAACTCCCAAAGCATGTATAGAGGGAGCCAGCATTGGGAACAGGGGGAAACCACTTCTTCACTGTATGAAGATAAGGAGGAGGGTGAATTCCTCTCTGAAGAAGAGGAGGAGGATCTAAAAATGCCTGAGAGCTCCAGTAGATTTTTCAGGGCCGAGGATTACCAATACTTTCTTACCAAGGCCATGAAGGCACTAGAAATTCAGGAGGCCCCTGTCTCTGATGATCAGGCCCCTGTCAGACCCAAGCTTAAATCCAGATCCAAGGGACTCAAAGAATTTTTCCCCTCAGAGGAGCTGGTGGAGAAAGTATTCCCATTTCCTGAGTATTTTGAGAGACAGATTAGGTCAGCTTGGGACAGACCGGCAGCCAACAGACAGTTTCCAAGCTTTGTACGTAAGTTGTACGCCCTACCCACGTACACCCGCGACCTGTTACAATCCCCGGCAGTGGATGGTCCAGTAGCAGCTATTCAATCCACTGGACTGGTCTCGGAAGATGGCCACGGCTCCATACGCGACCCCATTGACAAAAAGGCCGACGCCACACTAAAGAAGATATATGAATCCGTCTCCATGATGGTCAGGGCAGCGGCTACAGCATCCATAGCGTCCAGAGCGTCTATTGTCTGGCTACGTAAACTAATTCAACTTCTTCCAGAAAATAGCCGGGGTCTCCTTGAGGGGGCCACTCGCATCCTGAAGGGAGCTTCTTTTTCTGCAGACGCCACCTTGGACATCCTGACCTTTGCGTCCCGTGCAATGGCGTCTACTGCGGTGACGAGAAGACTTCTCTGGCTCAGAGCGTGGCAGGCCGACTTTCAATCTAAGCTGATGGTTTCCGCGTATCCGTTTCAAGGTGATCGGCTGTTCGGGGAGGCCCTGGAGAGAATTTTAGTTGAAACAAGGGATAAGAAGAAGGCTATGCCTAAGAATTTTCGACAGACAGACAGAAGGACCTCACAGCCCTTTCGGACCCAACGTTCCTTGCCCAGATTTCGTCAGGAGCAGAGGAAGCACAGCTGGACCAACAGCAGATCGCTCAACAAGCGCGGAGCCTTCAACTCCAGATTTCCCAGACATCCCTTCAGCCGCGCTTCAGGCGGGGATTGTGATCCCAAAGCCAAACAGGCGTGACTATTCCACGGCACCAGTGGGAGCTCGACTTCTGCTTTTTTCGGCGGCCTGGTCAGCAGCTCAGGCAGATTCTTGGGCACAGGAGATTGTATCTCAAGGGTACTCAATAGAGTTCCGGTGTTCTCCTCCAGACAGATTCCTGATTTCACCGGTCAGCAGGTCAGCCGCCAAGCAAGCATTAGTCGACAGAGCCCTCCAACATTTGCTGGACATTCAAGCCATAGAGACGGTTCCTCGATTAGAACGCGGTCTCGGCGTCTATTCTATTCTTTTCCTGGTCCCCAAACGGAACGGCGAATGGAGAGCTATTCTCGACCTGAAGTTTCTCAACAGATTCATTACGCTTCGTCGCTTCAGGATGGAGACTCTGAGGTCAATCACAGAGAATCTACAGTCTGGAGACTACCTCTCATCAATAGATCTCACAGAGGCGTATCTCCACGTGCCAATTCATCAGTCACACAAGAGGTTCCTGCGCTTCTGCATCCGAGGGCGGCACTTCCAATACAGAGCACTACCCTTCGGGTTGTCCACGGCTCCCAGACTCTTTTCCAAACTACTGGTGAACCCGGTGGTGCACCTCAGAAGATCAGGAATACATGTCCATCCCTACTTGGACGACATCTTGGTCAGGGGCCACGACCTGGAGACGGCAAAGCAGAACACCACACGCACCTTGCAGTGTCTTCAGGATCACGGATTTGTAATCAATTTTGCCAAGAGTTCGCTCACACCATCTCACAGGATAGAGCATCTAGGGGCGATCATAGAAACTTCACTCAACACCCTCTTCCTCCCCCTGGACAAGGCCAACAAAATTCGAGAGATGGCATCTACAGTGATGCGGAGTTCATCTACAACCTTGATGACCCTGGCAAAGCTATTGGGACTGATGGTCTCATGCATAGACCTGATTCAGTGGGCACGACTGCATTCCAGGATCCTGCAGCGCTTTCTAAGACCTTACCAAAGACAGATCGTGGAACGTCGTCCCATGAATATAATCCTGCCCGCCTCCGTCAAATCTTCTCTCCGATGGTGGACAAGCCTCCTGAATCTGCAGAAGGGAAAGGTTTATTACACGCACTCCCACACCGAGATCTTCACGGATGCCAGCCTCTCGGGCTGGGGCGCAGTTCTGGAGAACGATCCAGTCCAGGGACTCTGGTCCAGGACAGAAAGTCTTCTTCCAATCAATTACTCGAGCTGAGAGCGATTCGTCTTGCCCTACTACACTTTGGACAGAAAATCATCAACAAGCATGTGCTGATCAGGACGGACAATGTGGCAGCCAAAGCCTACCTCAATCACCAGGGAGGCTCCAAATCAGCGGCACTACAGCAAGAGGCAGCACGACTCTTCAACTGGGCCGAGAGGAACCTAGCCTCGATCCGGGCCGAGCATGTCCAAGGGATACACAACGTACAGGCCGACTGGCTCAGCCGGCAGACCTTAGACCAGGGCGAATGGTCACTTCATCCGAACTTGTTTCTCTTCATTGTCAGACATCTGGGCATGCCTCTCGTAGACCTGTTTGCATCCCCGTCAAACCATCAACTCCCTCGGTTTTTCACGAGACACTATCACAAGAAGGCGGAAGCAACGAATGCCTTAATAGCTCCATGGCCTCCCGGGTTGCTGTACGCCTTCCCACCCCTCCCGCTGATCCCGAGGGTCATCCGTCGGGTACAGGAGGAGAGAGCGGAGATCATCCTCGTGGCTCCCCTGTGGGCGAGACGTCCGTGGTACTCGACGCTGGTGGAGCTATCAGTACACCCCCCATTACACCTTCCACACACGCCGGACATGTTGAGACAGGGCCCGATATGGCATCCCCAACCAGGATGGTACTGTCTGACCGCCTGGCGGTTGAGCGGAAACAATTTTCCAAGCTCGGATACTCGTCTCAGGTCACGGACACGATCTTGACATCTCGAAAGCAGTCCACTATTCGAATTTATAACATGACTTGGAAGGCATTCGTAAGATGGTGCAGAAGAAAACATGTCGATGTCTTATCACCTTCATTAGCATCAATCCTTTCCTTCCTGCAGGAGGGGTTGGAATCTGGACTTAAAGCAGCCACGCTTCGCAGACAGATAGCGGCTCTCTCTACCGTGCTTCCGATGGTAGGGGGATATAAGCTGTCAAAACATCCCCATGTTCAGCTGTTCTTGCACGGAGCCCACGTCAAATCTCCGCCACAGATTCATCGGTTTCCCACGTGGAGATTGAACATCGTGCTGAGAGCGCTGACCAAATCTCCCTTCGAACCCATCGGGGAGATCCATTTGAGATGGCTAAGAATGAAGGTGTTGTTCTTAATAGCGATTACATCGGCTCGCCGGGTCTCGGAAATTAGCGCCCTCTCGACTAAACCTACCCTGTGCATCTTTCATAAGGACAGGGTGGTCCTGAGGACGGACCCCACCTTCCAGCCCAAGGTAAATTCCATTTTCCATCGAACGCAAGAGATCTATCTCCCAACATTTTGCCCAAGGCCTACTCATCCCAAGGAGATCATCTGGCATACCCTAGATGTTCGACGGGCGTTGAAGGCGTACCTCATCAGGACAGAAACGATTCGTAAGACAGAATTCATGTTCATTAATATTTCACCGCCCAGAGTGGGAAACAGAATGTCCAAGGTCTCCATCAGTAGAGTGATCAAGTCCTGTATAGTAGAGGCATACAAAGCGTCTGGCATGGAAGTACCGGTGGGGATAACCGCGCATTCCCTGCGCAGTGCATCGGCTAATGCGGCTCTAGCCAATAGAGCAACCATAGAGGAGGTGTGCAGAGCAGCGACCTGGTCCTCAGTTTCGACGTTCATCCGTCACTACAAACTTAACACCATTGCTTCAGCTGATGCTGCATTTGGGAGACGAGTTTTACAGCACATCATTCCGACAACTGACGATGATGACCCACCCATTTAGAGGGACACTGCTTTGGGAGGTCCCAAGGAGATGTCCTCCACCTCAGAGGGAGAACGACCATTGGGAACTTACCGTGAGGGGTCCTTCTCCTCTGAGGTCAGGAGGACATCTCGGCCCTCCCTCTATACATCATCGTCTCTTTCCTTTTCTATTTTTCACTGTGCTGTACTCTTCTCTTATATTCATTCTGTTTTTTCAATGTTTAATAGTTAAATAGTTGAGTTAAAACAGTTTTAAGTAAGGAGGGGCAGGGACAGTTAGTTCAGTTTAAGCTACTGCTGACGGAGTCCCCGAACTGGAGGAGGGGCTATTCCCAAGGCGCCAAGAGGAAGGGGAAAAAAGTGTTTCCTGCCTCCCTAAAGGAATGGTGGGAATAACCCAAGGAGATGTCCTCCTGACCTCAGAGGAGAAGGACCCCTCACGGTAAGTTCCCAATGGTCGTTTCTTCTCACACTAGGGTATAGATAGATATGGCTTGCTTGCAGGTTTCTCAGTGCAATCTGTATTTTATTTATACCTCACTTTTCTCCCCAGTGGGGACCTGAGGTAGATTACATCATTCTCATCTGTTCTCTGAGGTAGTTTAGGTGGAGAGTGCACGACTGGCTCGGTCACCAAGCAAGTTTTCATGGTAGAGTGGTAGTTTGAACCTGGGTCTTCCAGGTCCTATTCCAACACTCTGATCATTTAACAATACTGGCTTATGTTTATGGAACACCCTCTCTGAACATATCAGAAGGACTTCTTTATTGGTAGCCTTCAGGAGAGGCTGACAATTTGGGGGAGTTATAGAGGAGGAACAGGGTGATAAGGGCAACATTGTTTTTGAGAACTGTTCTGTTGGCATTGTTTTATGTTCTTAAAAGTGTTTATATGGGTTTAAAATGTATATTATTACCTACCTTGGGCCCCAAATTTCTGGAAGAAAGGTAGGTTAATAAATATTTTAAGTGAATACATATATTTATTTATTATTTATTACTTGCATTTCTACCCCGCCTTTCCAGACAGGCTGGCTCAAGGCGGCTTCCAACAGTAAAACGCCATAAAACAATGGTTTACAAATTTAAAAACATAGCATAATTTACAAAAAGACAACAGATACTGGCAGCAACCAGAGACATATGGTGAAAGAGAAGCGGCAGCCAAATTAAGCCGACTGTGGCAGGGGCTGGCCAGCAAGTTCCAGAGCGAAGTTGTCCTTAATCCCCCCGGTGGTGGCTCCTAATTGAAAGCCTGGTAGAAGAGCTCCATCTTGCAGGCCCTGCGGAACTGTAGTAGGTCCCACAGGGCCCTGATGTTATCTGGGAGCTCATTCCACCAATATGGGGCTGCCACCGAGAAAGCCCTGGTTCTAGTGCTGGCCAGCCAAACATCTTTTGGACCGAGGTGAGTCAAGTGATGTTGTGAAGTTGACCTCAGTGCCCTCTGGGGCACATATGGGGAAAGGCAGTCCCTCAAGTAGGCAGGCCTCAGACCATATAGGGCTTTAAATGTCAGTACCAGCACCTTGAACCGGATCTGGTATGCTATAGGCAGCCAGTGCAGAGACCTGAGCACAGGCTGGATGTGGTCCCGCATAGAGAGACTGATCAGCAGCCTGGCTGCAGCGTTTTGCACTAGCTGCAGCTTCCAGATCTGAGACAAGGGCAGCCCCATGTAGAGAGTGTTACAGTAGTCTAATCTCGAGGTGACCATAGCATGGATCACTGTTGCTAGGTTATCGCGTTCGTGGAAAGGAACCAACTACTTAATCAGCCATAGGTGATAAAAGGCTGCCTTGGCAGTGGCTGCTACCTGGGCCTCCATTGTTAAGGAGGCATCCAGGAGCACTCCCAAGCTCCTAACCCTTGGTGCTAGCACCAGTGACGCCCCACCGAAGGTCGGTAGTGGGATCCCTACCCCCGACCCACTCCAACTCAAGCACAGGACCTCCACCTTCGTTGGATTCAATTTCAGTTGACTCAGTCTAAGCCAGTCCACCACGTCCAGAAGCACCCGCTCCAGGTCATCTGGGGTAGAGTCGGACCGGCCACCCAGATACAGATACGAAGGGGTATCATCTGCATATTGATGGTACCCAAGCCTGTGCCTCTGGGCAATCTGGGTGAGGGGGTGCTTATAGATGTTGAATAACATCGGGAACAGCACTGCCCCTTGAGGAACCCCACATATCAATGGGTACCTCTGGGAAGTCTGTTCCCTGAGCACAACCCTCTGGAGAAAGGAGACAAGCCACTGTAGGGCAAGCCCCTGTATCCTCGAGTCGGTGAGGCAGTGGATCAGCAACTGGTGGTCGACCATGTCGAACGCTGCCGACAGATCTAACAACACCAGTGCCACCATACTGCCTCGATCCAGATGTCTCCGGATGTTGTCCGTGAGGGTGACCAGTGCCGTCTCCATTCCATGGCCTGGCCGGAAGCCAGACTGAAACAGATCTAGCATGGAAGTGTCATCCATAAAGCTCTGTAACTGAATTGCCACCACCCTCTCCAGTACTTTGCCCAAATAGGGCAAGTTGGACACCGGCCAATAGTTGGCCAATACGGCTGGGTCCAGAGATGTTTTTTTCAAGAGAGGATGGACCATCGCTTACTTGAGGGCCCCCGGGAACAGCCCTTCCTCAAAGGACTTGTTATCTCCCATAGGGCACCGCGTAGCCCCTCACAGCCTGCTTTTATGAGCCATGAGGGGCATGGGTCAAGGCTGCACGTGGTTGGGCGAACAGTTGATATATGTAGAGATAATGAGTGTGTGATAACTGTTCCAGTCAATTGTATAATCTTTCCTAACATGAATGACTTTTAAGAGTATGAAGTAAGATGCAGGTAATTTTGTAAGACAATATGGCATTCTTTCCAAATATTTTATAAGTGAAAGTGAAACAGAG
Source organism: Lepidodactylus listeri (assembly GCA_029233225.1). Taxonomy (NCBI): domain Eukaryota; kingdom Metazoa; phylum Chordata; class Lepidosauria; order Squamata; family Gekkonidae; genus Lepidodactylus; species Lepidodactylus listeri. The sequence goes on from JARCFY010000004.1 coordinate 94,020,209, forward strand.
AAGTAGTCACAACGACAACAAGAGATATTGATAGTATTGCGTTGAGCTTTGGAAAATCTTGGCCAAGATACTTACCATATAAAAACCTATGATTATAGGATCATGAGCTCCAAAATGAAGGAGTTTAAAAAATAAAGGCACAGGTGAAGTTTGGTTCAAAAAGGGGAGTCAAAAGGACCAATTTTATTGTTAATTGTTTTAATGATTTTAATGTGATCATTGTAATGAGTCTTCAACTCGATTTGTTGTGATCCGCCTTGAGCCCGCTTTGGGGAGGGAGGAATAAAAATTCCAAATAAATAAATACATTTTCTTTCCCAAAGTAAATAAATAATTTTTTCTTTGTCTTGATCTTACCAAATTTTTCAGGCTAGCTGATGATATTCCAGTGGGGCTTCACTTTTCCAGCAGTGGTCAGGAGGAGAACTATGAGCAACAGCTGGTTTGCCATTTTTATAGATTATTTGAATTCTAGAGTCAATGCATCCCATTGGGTTATTTCTAGCATGAAGCACTGAGGTGGCTTATCCACCTGTTCCAGCTAGGTGGATTGGCCTGACAAACCTAGAAATACTGGAGACTTTTCACAGGGTGTTTATACTAGCTGACAAAGGCTATTGTGTTTCTTAGAACCTGTCAGACTTAGGGATATGACATCTACCTCATTGCTTTCTGCCAGCTAGCATATTCCTGGAGCTTTTGCAACAGAGTCTAACAATTCTGTTTTAGACACAGAGGAAAGGTATTTTAGTTAGGGACAGTCCCTTTCACCACAAGGCTTGGGTTCAACTTCAAATTTCTATTCAGCTGACAAGTTTACTGGACCAGTCATTATCCATCAGCTTAACATATATCCTAGTGTTGCTGTGAAGTTGGATAACCATTGCATGGGTAGCCCCATGTTCTTTGAGAAAATGTGATGAGCATTCTGTTCCTTTAAAAAAGCCAATTCATGTCAATGGAGGAAAGACACTCTTTATAGAAGAACTGTTGCCTTAGGACCTCCCTTTGTAAAGAATAGCAATATGCAGAAGATACCGGAGTCTTTGAAAATGTTACTTGACAACTTTATCAGAGACAGAAAGTTCAGCTGCAAATAGTAGTGAGAAGAGAATAAATAAGAGGGGAAAGGAATTGTGCTGAGCACTGACTCTCTACCATATGACCAGTGCAAGCTTACTTCTGGTCTCAGTCTTCAGTTTTCACAGTCAGCATCCTTTTCCCTCTTTGCTTTACAGTGTTAAAAATCAATGAGCACTTGGATTTTTCAAGATACCAGATCATATGTTGTAATCAATAGCTGGGTTTGCATTGTGGTGAATTCATGAATATGAAAAATAAATATAAGACTTAAAACATTCTGCTGCAAAGACAAGATATGAGGTCATCCAGAAGGTCAGAGATCAGTATTTCTCTTCTCTTCTGTTGTACTAGAGCTTCCTCATTATGCCTTGCTAATCTATTTGTGATTTTCTGAACAGTCAAGATGGAGTGTTATGGAAAACAAAAAATACATGAATCTATGACTAGAGCAATGTAGATGAAGACTTTTAAACTAGAGAGCTGGTACAGATTAGCAGTGTACCCTAGGGGGCTTACTTTAAGCAATGAAATATCAGATGCTTCCGAGACCAGCATGTCTACAAGGTCTAGAGCAGGAATGTCAAACATGTGGCCCATGGGCCAGATCAGGCCCTCGGAGGGGTCCAGTCAGGCCCGCAAGGCCCTGGCTGTTTCCTACTTTATGCCAGGGCTCTCCTGGGTGCAACTGGGTTCCCTCCCCCTTTTCACTCTATTCATACCCTCATGATTCAGTCTTTCTCAGTAAGAAAGCAATGTGAACTATTTTAGAGGAGGAATAACAGCAAGCCAGTGAGGTGAATCAGGCTGAGAGTGTGTGTTCAGACCAAGTTCACTCCCTTTATAGGAAGTTGTAGTTATTTCGTTGGGGTAGAGTATAGTTTTGTACAAACACATGGCTCTCAGTCTGTGTTAGGATGCCTTTTCGTGTTCTTGACCAGCACATGAAGCAACTTAGGTACAAAAGGTTGAAATGTCCAGCCATTTCATGTTCTCCCCTGGGTCCTAGGCTAGGAACACTGAGCATGAGATTTCTGTAATAAATGTCAGTAAATCAAAAGTAGGTTTGCAGCTTACAGGTACACATCTGAACAGCATACTCAAGATTGCTACAGCACAGACATTTTAATGCAATAATTTCTTTGTCTTTTTTTTGCTATTTAAATGATTTTTTATTGATTTTATACCTACAACTACTAAAAGCACTACCATAACTAAAATACTAAACTACCCTAAGGTATACAGAAGTCTTAAAAAAATATTTAATATCTTGCTACTATCAGTTCAAGGAAAACTAAAACTAAACAAGGCTTTAAAATGATACCATTACTAATTTAAAAGCTTATAAATATATGAGTTGCTGATATTCCGAATGAACGATAAAAACACATAAGACTTTCAACAAATACAACTTATTTTCCTTTACTAGTTCCCTTTTTCTTCTTTCCTCTCTGGGGTTTCGGTGCTGCTGCCCCCAATGCTGAATCTGACTTTTCATCTTCTGAGCTTTTACTTCCCGATGGGTCCGAACCTTCCAGACCATAAATGCTCTCTTGTACGTCCAAAGAATCCTCTGATGGTGCTTTATCTTTTCCTTCTTTGCAAAAGTCCAGAAATTTCTTGGCTTTTGCAGCTGAATCAATTCTTTGCTTCTTATCTTTATAGGTAAAACCCACACCTTCCGGAACAAGCTAGATGTTTGCTGTTTGGAGAAATGCAAATTTTTATAGGGTTTCCCCCTTCCTCACCTCAAATGGAATGTCCTTTAACACTTTGATATCTTCTTGAATCTTCAGGGCATTTCTGTTAGTGGCCTTGAGCACCACATCTCTGGTTGACCTTTTTGAGAACCTCACCATAACTTCTCCAGGCAGATTTTTTTTCTTTACAAATTCAGGATAGGTCCTATAGACCATATCCAAATCGCTTTGTAATTCATCTGCTTGCAAATCCATCATTGGAGCTATAGCATTGCTGAGTATTTTTTTGAGATTCTCACCCTTTTGTTCAGGTATGCCCTGGAATCTCAAATAAAAGGAAGACCTCTCCATCTGAAGTTTCAGCAAATTATTCTTATCAGAAATCCTTTCTATCTTCGACGTGGTCTCTGTGCTTCACACTGATGGGTTACTGCGCCTGCGCAGGAATCCTTTGGTATCGTAGAAAGCTCTTTAACGGATTTTCACGCCCAGCAACACTGGGCCTGCGCGGAGCCCCTACCGCGCATGCCCAGCAGCACAGGCGCGGACATCTTGCCAGTTCTCTTCTGACCTCCACGCTGTTAACAGCACCTTTAGTCAGTGGAGTCCTTCGAGGAAAGCTCTTTCTTTTCTCTCCCTCTTTGGCCTTTTTTCTCTTGTATTTGCTCTTACTCTTTACTATTTCCTTCATTCTATAAAAAAAATCTTTCTCTGAGGTGGTGGGCCCTTTCCCTTCTTGCCTTCGGGCATTCCCCCCCCCCTCTTCTTACCTCAGGCTCTCCACTTTATGGCTCAGAAGTGGGGCTGCTTCAAATGCTGTTCGGCTTGTGGCAGCAAGTTGGCTGCTCCAGACGGTCACTCTTTGTGCATCCTCTGTCTCAGAGAGTCGCACCGTCCGGATTCCTGCCCTCACTGTGCTAAATTTAGCAATCAGACTTGGAAAAACAGGGCAGCTCAGCTGAAAGTCGTGTTGTTGGAGTCCGCACTGTGTTCGGGATCGACCACCATGGCCTCAGTACCATCGGCATCGACGGCCGATTTCGGAGCGGTGTCGACTTCGAGGGCTTCTTCCGATATCGCTCGCCCTTTGGCGAAACATAAAGCCCCATTACAGTCGGCTGCCTTCACGCCGGCCAAGAAGAAGAAGTCGGGTAAATCAGAGAAGCACCATAAAAAGCCTTCTGCTGTGGCTGGTAAGCCTCCATCCAAATCTCCGACTTCGACTTCCGGGCATACAGCACCCTCTTCCATTGCTGCCCCGGTACAGTCTGGCTCGTCAGTTGCTCTTCAACCTTCCATAGATGTGATCATCACCATTCTGGACTCTCCACCCAGAGAGGCTTCACTGGATCACATTTTGGAGGCGCAGGAGTTTCTGGAAACCGAACAGGAACAACTATATGGACAACCTCTCGAACGTCCTACCTCCCATTCCCGTTCCCCATCGATCGACTCCACCTCCCATACCGAAGATGATCATTTTCCTTATCCTCGGGATCGTTGTGGATACCGATCCCCACAAACCCGTCACTATTCTCCAAGGCACAGGTCTCCTCTACACAGGTCACCTAGACCTCGATCCCCGTTATCGTCGAGATGGGCATATCTTTCCGATGTTCCAAAATGGGATCCACATCCTCCCTACCCATATGGTGGTTGTGCATCTCTAAGTTCCATGCCGTGGGCCCCTCCGGTGACTTATCCCGACTGGGACTTGTATTCAGCGAGAGCTCGATCTCGATCCCCACTTGCATCGTGACCGCCTCCGTTGGCTTCGCAATCCATACCTCCTGGTCAAGTCGTGTCCCATACCCATCCCCCGGCAACTTCGATATCGACCGCCCCTAACCTGACCAAGGCCACCATGTCGACACCGACATCCATTCCGTCGACACCGATACCGTTGACTCCGCCGTCGGCACAACCGATTCAAACCGAGATCACCTCTGCTTCATCGTCGTCAGAACATGACTCCAATGCCGAACAATCCGATCGTAGTTCCCCTGCCGATCCTTCCCCAAAGCCCAATGTCGCCGATAACCTGCCGATCTCCCCCTCAGAGGATTTGACCTCTTATGGTGATCTAGTCAAGCGAATGGCACTCTCTCTTGGGCTCCCCATTGTCCAACCCAGACCTGATGTGACAGACTCCATATTCGACATTGTGCAGAGAGATATCTCCACGTCCATCGCTCTCCCAATGTCTGCAGTCGTACTACAAGCTGTCAAAGCAGGGTGGGACAAACTCTCATCCACACCGGTCTCTACTAGATGTAGACCACATGTATTGAATTCAAGATGCCGATACTCCCTTCCTAGCCAACCATCCTCATCCTAATTCCATGGTGATCACCTCTGCCTCCAGATCAAGGAGGATGCACTCCACCCCTGCTGACAAAGAGGGCCACAAATTGGATGCCTTTGGGCAACGTTTTTATTCCGCAGGAGCACTTGTCTTGAAAGTCAGTAATTATTCTGCCTGTATGGCAAGATACCATTTTGCTTTGTGGGAGCAGTTGTCAAAAAGTATTGCCCTGCTTCCTCAAGAACATCAACTAGCCGCACGAAGAATACAGAAGGAGGGCCTTGCTCTCGCTAAACAGCATGTCAACACATCCAAGCATGTCCTAGATGCTTGCTCTAAGACAATGATGTCGGCTATCGCTTTGAGGCGTCACTCCTGGCTTCGTTCCACGACCTTGCAGCAGGACACCAGGTCTTTAGTTGAAGATCTTCCTTTTGATGGTGTAGGCCTCTTCCATGCCACCACTGATGCCGTTCTCCAAGATCTTGACAAAAGTATCAAGGCTTTGCGTACCTTGGGGGTCTCCGCCGCTCCTCGCCAACCTCAGTGTCGTAACTGGTCTAGATCTTGGTCTCGCAGATCATCCACCAGGAGTTCTCCTGATAGGCCATGGCGTCCCCTTCCATCTTCCGCTGGACAGAAACAGTCTTACCAGCCACAGCAGAGATATTCGCCTGCCCAACAGTTGACCCGCCCTAAGCAGTCTCAGCAGGCCAAGCAGGACCTTTGACTCTCCAACGTGTCTTGCACCTGTCCTTCCCATGTGAAATATAGTTACCACGGACTCTTGGATTCTCACTGTCATCTCCAGGGGATACCTCATAGAGTTCCTCCAACCACCACCGACCCCTACCTTTGTCACTACCAGCCCCTCTCCTGTCATCCTTCAAGAAGTCAGCGTCCTCCTAAACAAGGGTGCCATAGAACCCGTACCCACTTACCACCAGGGCATGGGATTCTATTCAAGGTCCTTTGCAGTTCCCAAGAGGGACGGGGGCACCAGACCCATCTTGGACCTTCAAGGACTCAACCTCTTCATCCAATATCGCCGGTTCAGGATGGTAACTCTACGCTCCATCCTCCCTCTGCTGCGAAGATGTGCCTGGATGGCCACCCTCGATCTACACGATGCTTACTCCCACATCACAATATGCCCTCCCCACTGGAAATACCTCCGTTTTATCATCGGCTCCCAACACTATCAATACAAAGCCCTACCGTTTGGCCTTTCTACAACTCCTCGCATCTTCACAAAGACAATGGTAGTTGTTGCAGCCTTTCTTCGTCTTCAAGGGATTACTATTTTCCCGTATATCGACGATTGGCTCATCGTTGCAACTTCATCTCAGGCTTTGCTGGAAGATATTGATGTCACTCGTTCCGTCCTTCAAAATCTGGGCCTCAATCTCAATGAGGTCAAGTCTCATCTCGTTCCTGCCCAGAGGGTACAGTTCATCAGGGCAGAACTGGACTCTGTCGTGCTTCGGGCTTACCTTCCAGAGGACAGGATGCCCTCGATAATAATGCTGGCTTTGCAAGTACGTTCCGATCCTGATTCCTCAGCACTCATGATCCAAAAACTGCTAGGCCACATGGCCGCCACCACATCCGTACTACTGTTTGCAAAGCTCAAAATGCATCTGCTTCAGTTGTGGTTTGTCCATGCCTTCCATCCACAGTGAGATCCACAGCACCTCCGTCTATCACCCCCCCCCCGAGGGGTTCGAGACTCCCTCCTCTAGTGGACCCTGCCTGCCAATCTTTTACAGGGCTCCCCCTTTCACCTGCCATTGCCGCACCTCACGCTTACAACCGATGCACCAGTGTGGGGATGGGGCGCACACCTCCAGGGTCACAGCATGGGTGCCCCTTGGGACCAGGATCCGAAGTCCCGTCACATCAACTATCTCAAACTTCAAGCCATTTTCTTTGCCCTTTGAACGTTCTTGCCTATAGTCCAAGGGCGCTGTGTGGCTGTTTTGATGGACAATACTACAGCGGTCTGTTATGTGAACCGTCAGAGAGGCACGGTTGTCACCTCGCAATCCACCTCTGGGACTGGAGCACAGCCCATGGCATCTTTCTCAGAGCCATTCACATTCCAGGCTCTTTAAATGGTCAAGCCGACCTCCTCAGCAGAGGACATGCTGCTCATCACGAGTGGGAGATGAATCCCACCTATCTCCACAAACCATTCCGCCTCTGGGGGACCCCAGACATCGACGTCTTCGCAACTCGTCAAAACAAGAAATGCAGGGCGTTCTGCACACAAGGTGGACTCGATCCCCTCTCCTTAGGAGACGGCCTGCTCTATCCTTGGAGCCACAACTTTGTCTATGCCTTCCCGCCCCTTCCGCTACTCACACGAGTGGTCCACAAAATACTACTAGAGGCAGAGGACTGCATCTTGATCACACCGTGGTGGCCCAGGCAGACCTCGTTCCCAGTTCTCCTCTCCCTGACCAAGGGAGCTTTCATCACTTTCCCTCACAACCGGATCTTCTGATACTTTCAGACTCCCCCATACTCCACCACGATATATCCCGTCTCAAGCTCACAGCATGGAGACTTTCCCCTCCATATTCTCCAACAGAATAGCTAATGTTCTGCTCAATTCACGCAAGGCTTCCACTTGACAATCATACTCCTACAAGTGGACTCGCTTCTGTACCTTCCTAACCTCGTCTGCTGTACAACCCGGCTCCGCGGGTCTCCCTCATATTTTTGAATTTCTCCTCTCTCTAGCAGAGGCTGGACTTCCACACTCGTCCATCCGAGTGTACATGTCTGCAATCTCGGCCTTTCATAACAGAATTGACAATTTTTCGGTTTTTTCACACCCCCTGGCAAAACGGTTTTTGAAGGGCCTCCTTCACCTCTTTCCACCCACAAAGGCCCCGCCACAACCTTGGAATCTATTGTTGGTTCTCTGTGTTCTCACTCGAAAGCTGTTTGAACCCTTGGCCTCCTGTGACCTTCAACTCTTGTCCTGGAAAACGTCCTTTTTACTTGCCATCACCTCAGCAAGACGAGTGGGTGAACTTTTGGCTCTCTGGCATGATCCTCCATTCCTCTGCTTCGTATGGTACCAGACATTTCGTTCCTGCCGAAGGTAGTCTCTGACTTTCACCTGCAGTCCGAGATTCTATTACCGGACTTTTACCCATCTTATGCTTCTGAGGAGGAACGTCTCTTACATACTTTGGACATTAAGCGGGCACTTTTGTTTTATTTGGCATGTATTAAGCCTACCAGGAAAACACCTAGACTCTTCATCTGTTATGCGTCACACAGAATGGGCAAACCCATTACTGCCCAGTGACTTTCAAGGTGGATTGTGGGGCTTAATAGAACTTGCTTACGAAATCGCTAAGACCCCACTCCCCGGACCCATCAGGGCACACTCTATTAGATCCATAGCCGCCTCCATGGTGTTCCTTAAGGGCGCCTCCTTGGGTGATATTTGTTCGGCTGCAACCTGGGCCACTCCGAACACATTCATTAGGCATTACGCACTGGACACTCGAGTAGCTGCCCGTTCTGTGATGGGTCGACTGATCTTATCTGTTGCTTCACGGTGACAGCCTGTCTGCTCCCTCCTCCAGGTAAGACATTGCTCGCTACTCTCCCATCAGTGTGAAGCATAGAGACCACGTCGAAGATAAACAGGTTGCCTACCTGTAACTGATGATCTTCGAGTGGTCATCTGTGCATTCACACTACCCACCCATCCTTCCCCTCTGCTGCCAGGCTTTCTACTTCTCCTGCTTGGTCGCAGTGGTCAAAAGGAACTGGCGGGATGTCCGCGCCCATGCCTCTGGGCATGCACGGTAGGGGCTTCATGCATGCCCAGTGTCGCTGGGTGCGAAAATCCATTAAAGAGCTTTCTACGATACTGAAGGATTCCTGTGCAAGCGCAGTAACCCATCAGTGTAAATGCACAGATGACCACTCGAAGATCATCAGTTACAGGTAGGCAACCTGTTTTTTTCCATCACGATCAGCTTTAAGTCAGTCTTTTCAACTTTGGTTTTAACCTCTGCCAACCCTTTAGCAGTCTGATCCGACCTCTTATTTGCCTCTGACACCTGTTCTTGCAGAGAATCCAGCTTAGTATTAACAGTATTCAGCTGGTCCATCAGAGGGCATAGTGCTATTGCCAAAGCTGCAGTCAGGTCTGTGCTGGACTCAGCCTTTGTGCCTGGAAGAGTAGTTTGAGCTTTAGGAGAAGGTTTTGGTTTCCTCGCCATCTTTTCTCCCCGTCCAGTCATCATTTTTTGTTTACATTCACAGTAAAGTCCTACAAGTTAGTCAAAAGTCTTCCTTTTTCTTTTAAATCACTTAAAATAGTCTCTTTCAGTCTTCAGCCACTTTCCCAGCACTTTGATTCTCTGTAGTTTTGTAGCTTTAAGAGGAGTTGGGGGGGATTTAAGCTTCAAAGCCCCCCCTTCACTTTGAGCAATTAAGCTCACATCAGAGAATCTTCCCGCATAACGAAAGAAAGAATCCCTTCACTCACATTTCGCCAGGCATCTCAGGTAAGTAATCTTTTTCTTGTAGCGATCAGACTTCTGCAGCTGTCCAGTGTGTGCTCAATCATGCCTGGAGGCTGCTGCAGCGGCTGAGCTATAGAGGCAGAGGGGTTTCCACGATCTCGGGATCGCCATCCCAGAGAGAGGCCATCCCCAAGTGCCTCAGGCAGGGTCCCCCTACAAGGGTCCCTGGGGGTCCGAAACCCATTTGGAGCCCCCTCAAACCGCTGAGTCCGGGTCGCATCTCCCGGAGATGCGGGAAGATGCGCCTGCCATTGAGTCATCGAAAACCGGAAATCATTTTGATGCAATAATTCAAAGCAGATATGTCAGTTATCAGAGACTGTTAAATAGACAAAATATTGCAAGATTTCTGGTGTTTAAATATGTTTTCTTTAAAGTTTTTTTAAAAAATCTTCAATTATGTTTGTCTGTGTCCTTTATAAAGTTTTAAGTTGAGTGCCAGTCTGGTGTAGTGGTTAAGTGCGCAGACTGTAATCTGGGAGAACCAGGTTTGATTCCCCACTCCTCCACTTGCACCTGCTGGATGACCTTGGGCAAGCCATAGCTCTGTACCAGCTGTTCTCTCAAGGACAGTTGTCTCAGAGCTCTCTCAGCCCCACCTAGCTCACAGGGGAGGGGAGGGGAAGGGAAAGGAGTTTGTAAATTGCTCTGAGACTCCTAGTGAGTGAAGGGCAGGATATAAATCCAATCTCCTCCTCCTCCTCCTCCTCCTCCTCTTCTTCTTCTGCTTCTGCTTCTGCTTCTGCATCTTTGCTATCTGGCATTACATTTTATGACACACATGGCCTGGCCCCACAAGGTCTCATTTATTTCATATCCAGCCTTCATAATATATGAGTTTAACACCCCTGGTCTAGAGGCCACAGGAGAAAGTTTGCAGGCTTAATGTGTCTGGGAAATTATAGCTGTTTATATACAAATGGGGGGATCTGGAATATTAGTGTCAGAGGAGAACATAGACATTGTGGGCATTTCAGAAACTTGGTGGTATGAGGATAATCAGTGGGATGCAGTGATTCCTGGATACAAATTATATCAGAAGGATAGGGAGGGAAGAGTGGCTCTGTATGTCAGAGAGGGTATACAACGGGTGTTCATTCAGGTCTGCCCAAACCATAAATATACTTGAAAAACACCTTATCAATGTTTTTCAGGTATATTTCATCATCCCAAGTGAAAAAAAATCCCAGATATGTTCGGGAATTACTGGCAAACTCAGAACAACAGCTGAGAGGTTACAGCAAATTGTTCCCGCCACTCAGCTGTTTTTGTGCTTTCTTCAGCAGTCCCTTTAAACAAGAGGTGTTTAAAGGGACTGCATTTTTTAAAAAATCCCAAATCTGAATACTTTACCAAAAAGTCTGAGTGAGGTAAATAAAAGGGACCTTTGGCAAATAAAATGCGAGTCGGTGATCAGACAGGCAAAGAGGGGCTATGAGGAACAAACTTGTGAATCTCCTGACAAAAATATGCAATCTATCACTAAAATATGTCTCCACTCTCAAGAACTAGAAGGCAGCTAATGTAACCCCATCTTTAAAAAATGTTCCAGAGGAGATCTGGGACATTTTAATTCTAACCTCGATACGGGATAAGTTTGTGTGATCTGTTATTAAAGATAGAATTAGTAGGCACATTGATAAACAAAAGGTATTGATTCTGTAAGGGAAGATCTTGTCTCACTAACCTTTTAGAGTTCTTTGGGGGGGTGAACAAACATGTGGAGAAGGGTGACCCCTTAGATGTTGTTTACCTAGACTTCCAGAAAGCTTTTGATAAAATTCCTTATCAAAGGCTCCTAAGTAAATTCAGCATTTGTGGGGTAAGAGGACAAGTCCTCTTAGCTAATTAACAGGAAACAGAGTATAAATGGGCAGTTTTCACAGTGGAAGGTGGTAAGCAGTGGGATACTGCAGGGCTCAGTACTGGGTCTGGTGGTTTTTAACTTGTTCATTAATGATTTGGAGTTGGCAGTAAGCAGTAAAGTGACTAAGATTGTGGATGACATGAAGTTGCTTAGGACTGTGAAAACCAGGGAGGACTGTGAGGCACTCCAGAGGGATCTGTCAAGACTGGGTGAGTGAGCATCAACATGGCAAATGTGGTTCAACATGGACAAGTGCAAAGTAATGCACATTGGAGCAAAAAAATCCCAACTATAAGTGGATGGGGTCCAAACTGGCAGTAACTGACCAGGAGAGAGACCTTGCAATTTTTTAAAAAAGGCAAATGCTATGGTATCCTCAGCTTTCCATATTTCCTTCCTTCCTTTGCACCCACTCACCAATCCACCTTTTATTTGACCCCCATATTTGGCTGTGCTGATATTCTTTTACTTCATTTATATCCTTTCTCTATAACGGGTACCCAAAGCAGCTTACATTATTCTCCTCTCCTCCATTTTATCCTCAAAACAATTCTGTCAGGTAGATTATGCTGAGAATGTGTGACTGGTCCAAGATCACCCAATGAGCTTTCATGGAGAGTAGGGATTTTAACCTGGGTCTTCCAGATTCTAGTCTTAAACCTTAACCACTACATCACATTGGCTTTTGTGAGGTGGCTGCTGTTGGTAGCAAGCATCCAGGCCTGGGTGAGCCATGAAAGTCACCCAGTGTCTGCTGCTAGGCCTAGCCCTGAGAAGACCTCTCTCAAAAATCTTAAAGGGTCCTGCACTCTCCCTGACATTTACTAACAGAAGCCAAGGCCTGGAGTCTGGCAATACAGTTATGGTTGTCTTGGAACAGCCATAGAGGGCTGTTTTAAAGCCACAGGTACTGCTTCTATCATTTGGGGGGGGAGGGTTAATCCCACAGTGTGTTCTTTTTTAAAAATTTCAGATTTTTCTGCAAACCTTTGTAAAAATATGTGTCTTGTCTGTTCATGGCTCCAGTTTGTGGATTTAAGTATCCTCAGTTTTCGCCACATGGAGAATTAGATATATTGATGATGCTTTTGCAATCTCATGTTTCTAAAATCCCAAATGCTATTAAAATCAGAATTGACAATGTGAAAAATGAGCTGGGTTGTTAAATGTTCTCTTGAGATCCCTTTTCTTGAGTTTAGCTATTGTACTTTGTTTGGGGAAAAAACATGCTGCATAGTGCTGTCTTTGGTTGGTGTTTTAAAAATCTGTTGTGGTGAACATAGATTATTTTTCAAGATCCTGGAGCATAAATTGCATGTATTAAGAAGTTATTTGATATTCTGAGTATTACAGGCCGACCTGTGATGTACAAAAGCATATCATGTGTGTTCCTAATTTATGTGTAAATAAGAAAGCCAAGGAAATGACTGAATAACAAGTACAAAGATAAGATATTTCAACACTACTTTAATGACTACAAGGTCAGTTTTTATAAATAGAATGCAAGAAGCAGAGTGGATTTTTTTAAATTGCAAGTATTTTCATTGGGATTTTTTTTAGCTCCTATCACTCTCTCCTTAAATGCTGTATTTTATAACCCATTTTTGCCACTAGCAAATTACCTGGCTTTCAGTGGTGATTAAAATTTGTTGGACCTTATGTTTTATACTTATAATTAACAAAATGCTTTCAGGCAAGTTCTAATTTTCCTTTCTTGCGATAAAGTCATATTCTTTTCTATTCTAAGATTACATGGAAACAATAACACCTATGCTAGTCTGTCTTGGAGAACAGTTCACAATACCATTATGGTAGGGTAACACAACACAGAAATACCATGGTCTGATTTTCGTGCATCCCTTCCTTGAACACAGGAGTTGATAGGAAATGATAGGGAAAGATCATGCTGCTTATAGGGAGGTTCAAGTAGGGTTCCCAGGTCCTACCTTTCTGCCAGTGGGAAGATCGATGGGCCTTTCCTGGAGCTTCTGTCGTGCCCTGCGTGTATGGCACAATGATGTCACCCGGAAGTGGTGTCATTGTGCTGCCAACATTGTGCTACAACACAAGTTTGGGCAAAACTTGATTGTTTGAGCAGCATGATGATGTCACTTCCAGGTGATGTCATTGCACTGTGTTTCACTGGCCAGTGTTGGGGAGGAGCCCACAAAAGCAGAAGAACCCTCACCCAGACCAGGGGGCTGGCAACCCTAGGTGCAAGAGGTCAATGAACTAAACCATTCACCCATTATAGTAACATATAACACTGGGGAAAATGGTTTCACAGTGATCATCATAATGTTTAATCTGTTTTATTGGGTTGTAAAAGTGGAAATACTTTTTCTTTGTTTTGATTTTTTTAGATGTTACCCAGTCTACCACCTGTTATACAAATACGTTTAGTCAGTTTTTGAATATTATTGCTTAAGTATATTAGTGTATACATTGAAATATATATAAAAGGAATACTATATCCAGAAGTTCTTCTCATCATTTTGAGTAATTTACTGCATTGTTGTATTATACATTCGACTGGTTGTGTGTTCAGTTTGGAAGGGTTTAATCTGTGGAAGGAATTAATCCAGCACCCGCAAATAGAAAACATTGTAACAACAACTGGAGTGACGTTTTTATTACTGTATTTCTAGGCAGACTTGCATTTGCATGGAGCTGAGGAACAAACTATGTTTTGTTGATTTTGGTAGTGTCCCAAACCTTTGGGTTTTTTGAGAACATATCTGAAGGAAGGCTGTGCTAAGTATCCCAAAAAATTAGAACATACTACTTATACACCTGTTGTAACATGGAAAAATGATCCCTCTCTCTCTAATAGGAAAGAGAAATCCTTTGTGATTTTTGTCCCATTTACAGTACGAGATTTTTCTTCCAATCCATATCTTGCAACCAGCATTTCAGCCAAACAAGGCTGATCTTAATTATGCCAGTTGCTTATGAGAGATACTTTGTTCAAATGCACCCTCTCATGGTGAAAATTGGTATTTATCATGACAGGATACTCCCAGTGTTTTTTAGCAGTTGTAAGACATTGGACTTTTGAGAACATTTCAGGGCAATGTTCAGGCAAACAAGTAAAAAGCCAAGTTATACAGATTCTCTAGATTATCAAAATTCCTGTTGTTGTTTCCCAATAGGTTTTGAAAATTAATTTCATCCCTTCTGCAGTTTGTTACATTCCCTTTCATGCTCTTGTTACTCTTCTTCCTCCTCTAACACCATACTCCTCCTTCCTTCAATAGGACTATAATATCACTACCTTGCATTCCTATTTCTCTCCTGTCCATAGTTATCTTAACGACTTGGACCGTATAGCAGATTATGGCTATCTACCCACCCAACAAGATGTGCTTAGAGTTCGAGTTCCAACAACAGGAATTATTGAATATCCATTTGACTTACAAAGTGTCATTTTCAGGTATGGATTCAATTACTTTTAAAATAATTGATATGTTACTTTTCAGCTCCCTTATCAGGTGTATGAAATATGTTGATTAGCAGCTATAGTATAGAAATTGTTAATTTTAAAGTATACATGTTTTTTGAGAAAACAAGCCAGAACATGATTGCTACAACTTTCACATGGGTACAGTTTCAGTCTTGTTACTGTTAACTGTAAACAGAAACTCCATGAAGTGTTTCTATTTGCATTAATGTGTAAATTCAGTTTTGTAGGGCATAGCATTCAGTTGCACCTAAAACTGTTCCCCTGTGTTTACACATTTCTCTGTGTGCACAGAATATTTCTATTTCAGGCTGTTCAGTGCCAATTTAGGATGTTACAGATTTCATCCCCAAGTCAGTCAGTTTTTGGGATTAATTATCAGTTTATTAATGTAAAGTCCTGTGTGCAATTGTTGTTCAGCTTTATTATGTATTTTATTTCTTTGTTAGACTGTCACTAGTAGGACATGTTTTACAATAATTCAAAAAGTTTGAAAGGGCAAACTATAAGTTCATTCCAGCAGAAAACTGCAGTGCTGTGATTGTTTTTAAAATGTAGTTATAATTTATCTGTAATTTTTGTATAACTTGTTTTTAAAAACCTTTTTACTTAAACTTGAAGTAGTGAACTCTTTGTTCCATGATGTATGTGGCATTTAATCTCTCAAGAAAAGCTAAACATCTGATTGAATAGATTAAGCATTCTAGGTATAACCTAAGAATTCTTAGCATCATAAAGCTTTATTAAGAGAATTTAATGGTGTGATCTCATTGCAGTTAGGTTGAAACATATGATGTTGTTATTGGGCCTAATCTGACCCTATTTTCTGTAGTCTCTCTCAAAAAAGATAATCCTTCATTTAAATATGACAGACAATGCCAGTATATGGTTATTTGGCTCAGCTGCCATTCAAATTGATTTAAAGAATTTGCATAATATTATGTAAGTGTTTAATCATAATTTTTATGTCTTAGTTTCTTTATCTTTGTGGATTTTGCTAACATTGCAGAATGGTGGATGTTGGAGGCCAAAGATCAGAGCGAAGAAAATGGATACACTGCTTTGAAAATGTCACATCTATCATGTTTCTAGTAGCCCTTAGTGAATATGATCAAGTACTTGTGGAGTCAGACAATGAGGTAAGCAATGATTTAAAAAAGTACTCTTCAGCATAAGGAAATATCTGCTCCCATATAAGCTTTCCTGTGTGCTGATGTCTTCTTACAGCCTTCCTATACTGCACTAAAGATTGCAAACAAGAACTTTTCCATGATGGCACCAATGTTGTGGAATCCCTTGCTCAAACAAGTTTGTCAGGATGGCTATCCAGTGATCTTTCAGGAATGTGTATGTGTGTGTAAAATATTATCTTAGAGGGATGTTGAGGGCCTTGGCTAGGTTATATGTTTTTGGTGCTTCAAATTTCTGCAGATTTCCCCTCAAGCTGCAGCTCTCCATGAACTATCCGACTCCATTTCTGAGACGCTTTTGCCTTTTAGGAACTCTTTTTGAGAGAAGTACAAATGGGCTGAATGGAAACATCCATCCTATGAACATTCCATATGTAAAATCTATCTTCCTGTTTATAATTTTTTCAAAGTATACAATGATGGTGAATCCCCAGGGAACTTCAGATTTGCAAGCTCTATTTCCCTGAATGGAAATTAATTTCAGGTTCTGTAAAACAGTAGTTACCTGTAGATAGTACCCAAAGTGACGCTGGGATTCATGCTGGATTGAAGTTCTCTAAAATAATTAATACAAAAAACAAAATGAAATAAACTACAGCATGATCTCAAATTAGAGCAAATGTATAAAACAATTGTGATTTCATGTCTCCATATCAATTTTTTCAGTGAAGGCTAACTCTTTCACTTGAATGTTAACACATACAGTGTTTCCTAGTTCACCTCATGTCCCTTCAAGCCAAATGTGGGCTGTGAAGTTTTTGTTCGGAGCTTCCAGCTATTTTTGAAACTTTTCTGTTGTATGAAAAAATTGTTATCTAAATCAGTCCATGTGTCAGGCCTGTCATGTGTATAGTGCCCTTCACATGAAGAACTAAAAGATAAACCCCAAGGTAAAAAGGATCTTTTGAATCTGTTGTATACATAGACTCAAGCTCGGCATAATAAATCCTTGAGGAGGAAAAGATGGAAGGGAGCAACCAGCAAGTAACTTTATTATTGTACTCAAGATATAGAACAGAAAGAGAGAAACAGAGAACAATCATTCATGTTTGCACAGTCCTAGTGTGTAGTTGCATTAAAAGGTAAATGTAAAGGTTTCCCTTGCTCGAAAGCTAGTAGAATACGACTCTAGGGGTGCGGTGCTCATCTCCGTTTCCAAGCCGAAGAGCCAGCGCTGTCCAAAGACATTTCCGTGGTCATGTGGCTGGCATGACTAGATGCCAAGATGCACGGAACGCTGTTACCTACCCACCAAAGTGGTACCTATTTATCTACTTGCAGTGTCTTGCTTTCAAACTGCTAGTTTGGCAGGAGCTGGGACCAGAAACGGGAGCTCACTCCGTCATGCAGCACTCAAGTCTTGAACTGCTGAACTACCAATTTTCCAGTCTGCAGTTCAGCGTCTTAACCACTTGAGCCACTGCAGCATTACCTTTGCATTACCTTTGGCCAAACACCCAATTTAATTTGTTCCAGATTATGTTCTGCCCACATGGCCTGTCCAGGGCAAACCAATGGGGAGAGATCAGTAAATGAGGAATTACCCCAAAAGGGACCAAAAGGTGTAGTGGGATCAGTGGAGGAGGAATTTCAAATAAGAAGGAAGGAATTCCTAATGGGGTGTTGCACTGAGGAAGGACCAGATGACAATAAAGCAGGCAGGCCAGAGACAGGAGATGGAGAACCTCAGGAATGAGGAATATGTAGAATTAAATATGGAGGGTTAAATCTAGGAAGGAATCCAGGATGGGAGAGAGAAAAACATGCTCTGTCTTGAAGAGGAGAGATCCAGCGATTCTGTGCTTGTGATTCTGGAATAAGGTACTAGAGGGGAACCAGCTACAATAATGCAGGGTTTGAGATTACTTTCTTGTGTACCTTGATTTACCAGTGGAGGGGTGCCTCTGTTGTTCACCAAATTTGGTACAGAATTAGAATCTCTGATAGCACTGGGACATACATATAGGATCTGGCTGCCCATTGGTGGAATGGACTGCATCCTGATTCGTTGTGAGAGTTAGGATCTGGGCTGTCATAGGACAGTTCAGATATTCTGTGTTAAATTGGGATACCTGAGGGAGATGTGACAGGAGATGGGTCTAGTTGCAGATAATTTAGGATGGGTGGCAGGTGTGACACCTGCTGACAATGGCCAGGAGATGGGCTAATTGTGCTTTTTTCAGGTTATGATTAAATTATCCAGAAAGCTGTATTGTGAGGGAGACTGCAAGAACTGTGGCTATCATCTTGAAAATTTGGTCATGCAAATGGACATGTCTGGGAGGAACTCTGGCAGGTCAAACGAAAGAGGCTTGATTAATGTTCTCCTGCAGCATTTAGACAGTCAGGTGCCTAGGAGTATTCTTGCCTTAATTGAGAGACCCTGCCTTAATATCAGAATGGATGGATTTCATATGCACCTGTGACTTTTACTGACATCTATTTCGGTAAGCCTTCTCCATCAATAGATACCTGATGCAGACAGAGGGCATCTTTGATTGAATGTACTTTGTGTTGGGTACCAAGGACAGGTTAAGAATTGTTCACCTAGTTTGAAGGCATGGTTAAGCTTGCTGCCTCCGCCTTGTAGGAGCAATGGACCAATTCAGATGGTCCACACTCAGCAATTAATGGATCGTGTCGGTTTCCAGGCAGCTCTGGGGGATTCTGAAAGCCTCAGGGTATCTGATAGAGAGAGTTCTGATAGAGAAAGTATCAGGGTATCTGATAGAGAGAGTTTTGACTCTTGAAAGCTTATAGCCCCAAAATCTTGTTGGTCTCTAAGGTGCTAATAGACTCGAATCTAGCTGTCCCAGGGACTATAGAGGCCTATGTAACTACATAGAATGATGGGGAGGTTGGGGCTATAAGAGAGTCACTCCTGGGTAGGCCCCCAGCTTTGTGGTTTACCAGGGAGCCAGAGGATAGGAAGGGGACTGGCAGTTGACTGGAATGATGCTGACAGAAGACTTGGTCTGAATCAGACAGAGCATACCATAGAGCCTGTTTGCAGGCCTATGAGGTGGTAGTACTGGCCATGAAGAAGGCTTCTTTTCTCCACCATCACTTCACCAACTGAATCTCATTCAGCTCAGCTGGTTAAAGTGGTTCCCTACTTGATGACATTTGAGTCTAACCTATCAGTGATATTAATTTGGTCCCTAGCTGTCATGCTAGGTTTGTGAGGTTCTTTGCTGATACAATTTCTCTTATCTGTTCTGATTTGGAGGTGAGATTGAGAGTAGATCTGGCACCTGAAGTGTCAGAAGTACTTACTTGTTATTTTGCACAGAAACTGTTTGATCCTGTCAGTGGATGCTGACAAGGTTCTTGGGAATGTGATAGCTGCTACTTGCGCTCTTGGTCCATGTCCATCCTGACTTCTGATATAATGCCTGAAGAACAAAATATCCTTTCTAGCATTTATGAAGCCATAAGAATTTTCACATTGTTCTTTACTGTTATTACGCAATTATACAGTGTCTTATCACATTCATAAAGAGAGAGTTTGTAAGCAAATATTTAAATACAATTATAATTCTTCATTATAAAGTTTCTGTAGTCCATGTATATATTTCTCCTAGAGCATGAGAACAGCAGCATAGTAATAAAAAACCAATTCTGCATTTTTGCTTAACGTGACAAACATGTAATTTAAAAATTATTTTTACGCTATTGTAAATTTTCCATAACATTCTTCAGTATAGATTAAGAAAAGATAAATTATAACCCTGACCACATTCATTAATCACACTACAGGATGATACGACACAGAATTAGATTAAGGATTTCAGCAGGTCAGTAAAATACAGCAGAAACTTTCTTTCATGGACAGCGATATCCTAAGCACGCTTCTAAACCTCTAGACTTCAATGGACATAGAAGGGTATAACTGCTTTAGGATGTCACTCATAAAGTACTATTTATATTGCAGAATTGTGCAGTTTTAATTAATTTGTGTAGTTATCTTGTCAACTAAGAAAATGTTTCATATTATGTCATACCAAGTGTTTATGGTAGGTATAAATTTGTTTTAGCAGTTTGCATTTTTATAGCTAAATGTGAAATGTTATTAAATCCTAGCAGATTTTTTGAATATTGGATCTTCATTATGCCTCCGGGGACCTGCAGTTGGGGACTTGGTATTTTATAAATTATCCCCCCCCCCCCCCCCCGGACTAATTATCCTGCCCAGAACTTTTCACCTTTGAACAAGACTTCCCAAAATGTAAATAAGCACTTTTCTGCCTACATTTTCCTCAACATGTTTTGGGATACTGTGGATGCATATGATGGATTTTATCCAGTGTCATGGGTGATAATGGTATATATTTTCCATGAACTTCTCTATCGCATGAACTGGTTCTTTCTTTGGAAGTTCGTGGGGCCCCCGCCACCTGGAATTGAGCTTTGAAGGCGTTTAAATGCCCTATGAGCCCACCTCTGGGTCGGGTTGGTCTGACTGAGCTCCAAGAGTGAGGTCCGAAGGCTGCCCGACTCGACTGAGCTCTCAGAGTGAGCTCTGAAGGCTTTTATAGTCAGTCCTTCAGAGCCCACTTCTGGGTAGGGCCTGCCCATATAAGGGCATATAAGGCCTATAAAAGCCTTTAGAGCTCACTCTGGGAGCTCAATCAAGTCAGGCTATCTGACTCAACTGAGCTCCAAGAGTGAGCTCCGAAGGCCTTTAAAGGCCTTCGGAGCTCACTCTCGGAGCTCAGTCCCTTTCATCACCACTGTAGGTTCCTCCGCCGTGGGAGCCGTAAGGCTGAAAGTGCAAAACCGTGAAGCAGCAGAGAGCACGAAGCAATGAGGCTTGAACTTACAGTTAATGTGATATTTGACAAGAATCTCTGAAATTTTCTGTGGAGGCTTGCTTTGTCTGCCCCGGTATTGATCATGATTTATTGTAACCTTCTTTCTGGCATGTTATACAATCTTTATTTATTTTTTGGTTCACATTGTATAGCCTATGGGTACAATCAAGACTAATTGTATAATGTTTTGTAAGGTTATTAATGTTCCGGTTTCGGATGAAGATTTTGAGAATCGAAACGAGATAACATTCCGGAGATTCTCGTCCAATATCATCACATTATTATTGAATTCTGTATAGTGTTTAGGATTCTTTGATAATAGTGTTAAGTTTTCTTTATATTCTGTTTAAAATTTTCTCAGCAGCCTGTACACAGCTTCCATTGTCTTTCATTTTACCTGTATGTCAGCTGTGTTTCTCTACCTGTTTCTTACTCTTTGGAGGAAGGGCAAGATAAAAATGTTCTATATAACAAGGCAGACAGAGCAGAGTGTCGAACTAGGTTCTGTGAGACCCAGGTTTGAATCCTAACTCTCCATGGAAGCCTGCTGGGTTACCTTGGTCCAGTCACATACTCTCAGCTTAACTTGCCTCACAGGATTGTTGTTAGGAAAAAAATGGAGGAGAGGAGAATGATGTAAGTCACCTTGGGACCTCATTGGGGTATAAAGAAAATAAATAATATATGGGGCCCAATTAGAGGTTCATCTTCCATCTTCTCGTGCAGCCCCTCATTGCAACTGCACCTGTGGAGGCCCGCCATAGATTTTTTTCTACTTTAACAGCTCCGGGGGGGGGGGTGCCCCACCCCTTTTGAAACTGGTGCATGCACGGGATTCCCTCCAATGCTTCATGTGCTCTGACGGTGGGCACCCCCTTCCCTCAGTTCCATTTTCGCCATTGCGAGGATAGGAAGCTTTCTAGCATGTTCCATTGATGTTCATTGTTTTTGTGGATAAATTAAACTCCTTTTTCTGCTTCAGAGGACTTCCCCCCCATCTTCGAGAGTCTATTTCATAGGAGGCCAGCCCCATCATAAACTGGGCTCTCCCTGCTTGTTTTGTGCTTGTGGTCCACTGTTCAAGAAATGTTCCAAATGTGGAACAAAAATGACACACAGTGACAAGCATGGGCTCTGCCTCCCGTGCTTAGGAGAGGCCCATAATGTTGGAGCTTGTCCAGTTTGACAGCACTTTACCCAGAAGGCTTGGTCAGATAGGGCCTCTAGATTGAAAGCTGCACTGTGAGAGAAGGCTTTGTCCTCTTTGGCTCCATCCTGGGTGATTCTGAGTTCAGGATTGACTGTCCCTGGTTTATTTCCCCTAGCTTCAGGTACTGACTCCTGTTTCGAGCCCCCATCAGTCCATTAAATTCCAGCGGGTTTGACTATCAGGATGGCTCCGACCCCTCCAAAAAGGGCTGCTTCCACAGAATCTAGATGTCTGTGTTTGCCTTTCAACTAAGGTCCAATCTCATTTGGAACCCCCTGAGAAGAAGCATAAAAGATCAAAGCATAAGGAGAAGACCGAGTCCACACTCAAGTCAGCATGTGCCATCTAGTCTAAGGGTCTAGAGCCTGACCAGGATGTTATCCTGGTTCCCCCACATTCCTCACCTAACCTCCTTTGGTATTCCCTTTTGTGATGCAGATGCTGAACCTAGCATCTCTGCTGGACAACTGGTGCCCCTGGACTCAGGACCTCCTTTGTCTTGGCAACTGGCAGGCCCTCCTCATTCTTACTTTATGCTACCATCCTACTGAAATAGATGGGCAGGAAATCACCCTCATATTTTGGAGGAGCATGACCTGAATACAAGGGGATACATGGAGGCCCACTACATGCTGGTTCCATTCCAGTTCCTGTACCATGAGCCTGAAGAAGAGGTCTTCTTAGCTTCTTGTTGCAGTTCCAAGAGTGCCTCAGCCCTGTCACCTGATGATACTATGGGTGATCCAATTCCAGTATCTCCTAGTGAAGACTTCCATCTCTACGGAGATCAGATACTGAGAATGGCTTGGTGCCAGATTACATTGGGTAGTTGGGTGCAATGTTCCCTCTAAGCTGAGTTAGTGTGAGCTAGCTCACAATTTTTTAGCCTCTGGCTCACACATTTTTGTCTTAGCTCAGGAAGGATGGCTCCAGAGCAAACTAATGTATGCAGTAGCCAGATCACTTGCTCACAACTTTAATGCCGGTTGCTCAGAAGACTCCACAGCTTAGAAGGACCATTGGTTGGGTGTTATCTATAGTTCAAGATGATTTCAGGTTAGAGTTATTATCCCAACCCCCTTGCCACCCAGCTTTGACCGCCATGCATAACCCCTACCCAGAACTTGAAGTTCAGCTAAGGGAGCTTCTCAGGAAGGGTGCAGTGGAACAGGTCCCAGGTGAGCTTCACTCTCAGGGTTTCCGTTCAGGGTTTTTGCTAGTTGATAAAAAGGGTGGTAGGTGCATGCCCATATTGGATCTTAGAAAATAAAAAATTTCAAAGTTCAGAATGATCTCACATTATTCTGTGATTCAGTTCCTTGCCCCAGGTGTGTGGTTTGCAGTTCTTGATTTAAAGGGTGCCTATTTTCCTATTTCAATTAACCAAACTCACAAGAAGTTTTTACAGTTCAGACAGGGTTCTCAGGTGTTCCAATACAGTTCCCTCCCATTTGAGCTGGCTACAGCACCCAGACTATTTACCAAGTGTATAGCTGTATACCAAGTAGTATATCTGCATATACAGGGTTGCTCTGTACTTAGATTACTGGCTTATTGTGGCTCACAGTCATGAACTATTGAACAACCATGTTCACCACATCATTTCCATCTATAACAATTGGGAAAAGTCTCACCACAGATCCTCTCAGAGAGGTCAATTTATTGATGCCTCCCTCAGTGCCACCTTAGGTAGGGCCTTTTTGCCTGTGGACAGAGCCAAAAGCATTAAGGCTATGATGTAAAGCTGTATTAGAAAACATTGGTAGCCAGTGAGAGCAATTCAATGGTTACTAGGGCTTATGGCCTCGACTACTGCAGTGATTCTGTTAGCAAGATTCCGCTTGCGGAATTTGCAGATCTGGTTTGTTAAGAGGTATGACCCTAACAAACATCCCTCCAGACGCTGTTTTTCAATACTAAGGGTAGTGGTCAGATCTCTACATTGGTGACTAGATGGCACTAATTTGTTTTCAGGGATCCAGTTTGGTTTCTGGGTTGCTCAGGTCACCCTGACTACAGATCCTTGCTTATTGGGTTGGGGTTCCCATTGTCAGGGTCTTTCAATACAGAGCCAGTGGCCTTTGATGCAAACTACTCCCCATATTAATGTCCTGGAGCTTTGTGCAGTAAGATTTGCCCTTACCTCCTTTTCAGATACTCCTAAAAACAAGAGAGTGCTGATTCAGATGGACAACACCGTGACAGCATACTATTTCAACAAATAAAGAAGCATGGGTTCCCGGAGGCTGTGCTTAGAGGCAATAGCCACGTGGGAAATAGCTATGAGTATTGGGACCCTTTCCAGGGCCATCCATATAGCGGGGTCTTCAAATACAGAGGCAGACAATCTGAGCAGGGTCTATCAAGCCAACTATGAATGATCTGACCAGGACAGATGGATCAGGCAATTTTTGACACCGGCAGTATCCTCAGGTGGACTTGTTTGCCATAGTCAAATCCAAGAAAGCACCAGAGTTCTGCTCCCTAGTGGGCAGCAGTCCAACTTTTCCATGGGATTCATTCCAGATCCCTTGGTCAGGCACACTCTTCTATGCATTCCCCCCCACCAAGCTTCCCTCTCCTGAATAAGGCTATAGGGAAGATGCTAGCCTATCAAATAGATGGTATCCTAATAGCTCCCTTCTGGCCCCACCAGATCTGGTTCTTGAAGCTGCTACGTCTGGTGGGGAGGGACTACATACCGTTTCCTCCTGCCTCAGATCTGCTGATGCATGGAGAATCTAACCTTCTCCCAAGTGGTTCTAGATAACTTGTTGCAAGCTCGTAAACCTTCTACTAGGTATTCTTATGGCAGGAAGTGGACTCTGTTTTAGTCCTGGATATCTAATAAAGGAGAATGCCCTTTTACCTGCCTGTTGTCATTAATTTTAGAATATCCATTGTCCTTAGTACAGGCTGGTTTAGCAGTGTCTTCAGTGAAGACCCCATCTGGCGGTTATTGCTGTGTTTCATGAGGAAGTACTGTTTTTGCACACAAGTTGGCTCAGTGCTTTACAAAAGGGCTGTCCAATGTCTTCCCTCCTACATCCTGTATTATTCCACAGTGGTCATTACCCTAAGTATCATTTAGCCTGATGAAACCTCCCTTTGAGCATCTTGCTTCCTGTTCCTTAGCTTTATTCTCTAGGAAGGTAGCATTTTTAGTGGCTGTTACTTCAGCCAGGAGGGTCAGTGAACTGGCAACACTTAAGAGTTGATCTGCCTTTTCTCAAGGTATTCAGTGAGTGTGTCGTATTTCACCCAAGTTTAGACTAAGGTAGTTTCCAAGTTCCACCTAGCACAGAAAATTGTCCTACTGGTATTCTTCCCTGCTCCGAGTTCAAAGACAGAGAAAGCCTTACATTCCATAGAAGTTAGAGGGCTCTCCTCTATCATTTAAAAAGAACCAAACCATCTCATAAGGACAGAGCACTATTTATTTGTTATTGGGGCCCCAAAAAGGGCAAAGCTGCCTCATCCCAGTCCGTACATTCCTGCTACAGGGCATCTGGGAAGCCATGTCCTCTTGACATGAAAGCACACTCCACCTGATCACAGAGGTTGTTTGCTGCCTTTCATTAATGAGTTCCCCTTCTGGACATCTGCAAGGCGGCAACCTGGTCAACAGAAGACATTTGTGAAACATCTAGCTCTGTATCTTCAGGCAAGGAAAGAGGCGAATGTGGGCAAGGCTTTTCTGCAGGCTCTGTTCCAGTGAGAGACTCACCCTACCTCCTCTGGTGAATAGCTCTAGTTGCAGTTGCACCAGAAGACAGAAGATGAAAACAGAGTTACACTTACTGCTAACTGTTGTTCATCAATTTCTTCTGTATAGACACACGTTTGCTCCCTTCTGCCCTGCCATGAGCTCTCACGGGGCCTATTGTGCCATGAAATGGGGCTCACAGCAGCTTAGTGGGAACTGAGGGAAGGGGGCGCTCACGGTCATAGCACATGACACGTTGGGTGGGAATCCCATGCATGTGCTGGCTCTGAAAGGGCCAGGGCCCTCTTTGGAGTTTTTAAGCTAGAAAGAAAATGTCCACAGCCGACCTGCACAGGCACAGTCCCAATGTGTGTCTGCACAGCAGACATCAATGAACAACACCGGTAAGTGCAACTCTGTTTTTTTTGGGCAAAACTAGCACTTTAACAGAGTTTAAGAAGGATTAATTGTGCTGCTCCAACCTCCTGTTTTCTGTCACATGGTGAGCAGCAGTGTTCTGTGCTCATTGAAGCCTGCCAGTCATTTTCAAAATCTCACATATAACACATAGCAGCAATCAACAAGAAAGAGCACGGCTAACCATTGGCATGCTGTCTATGTCTCAGATGGAGCTGTAAAATGCTGTAAAATGCATTGTTTATTTAGGAAACGTGTGTACTGTGTTTCCAGTGCCACCTGTTACTCCCAGAAGTATCATCCGGTATAGAGGCTGCACCCAGATTGCCACCCAGATTTGCCAGAGAGATGGTGCATACATCGATCACTAGCCACTATAACAGCTGTCTTAATTCATTTACACTCTATCTGTCCTTACTCACACAGCCTTCAAGCACTGGGAGAGTGCACTGGTAACACTGCTTTGGCAAGTTCCATGGAGATTCTGACAAGACATGATGATATACCATACTGAAAACCAGGAGCATCACAATAGTTTTCCTCAAAGAAGCCAAGACAAGTCAATGTTTGGAATCTAGATAAGTTTAATAACTTTATTAGGCTAACTGAAATTTCAGAATATGCTGAAAGGGCTACTTTGTGACTTTTTTTTAGTCCCTATAGAATGTGGTAAAATGTCTCCTTACTCCATAGTAAACCTATACAAAATTACAGCTCTGGAGGGGAAATGGAGATTCACCTAAAATTGCCTCTCCAGTTAAGACAGGAGTTGAGAAACCATTAGGGCTGCTGCTAGAAGCTCAGTTTCATGAGCAAGAAAATGTATACAGATAGGTTAATGGATAGCTTGATCAGTTTGTATGTTTATACTGCAATTGGAGGATATGAGATACTCATAGAATTGGTTTTAAAATCCCATGAAATGTTGGGTGAGGTTTCATTGGAAATAAAGGATGGTGAAATCCCTTTGGGAAGAAGGGAGGGGAGCAGTGAAATTAGGAGAGATGACAGCATGAGAAGTTAGTGGATTGAAACTATACTATTTACAGCCATGTGTATTGTTTTTGTGTGTTCCCTAACAATAATATGTAAAGTAAAATTTGATCTCTTCTTAAATTCAGTCTGTGTTGTGCAACTCACATAATAAGCCTCCCTAGGTTAACTAGGCTGGGCTAACTAGAAGACTAAGGGAAATTTAAAGAAAGTCTTACTAGATATAAACTTCCAAGATAGGCTTGCCTCCAAGATGTTTGACTCGCATCCATTGTTAACATGTATGGAACTAACCTAGAGAAAGGATTCTGTTTTTGAAAGCATTACTCCAGACTAAACCCATTAATTTTGTTAGGTTTGGGCTGGAATAAATCTGCACAGGATTGTACTGTTAAAGAGGCCATTCAGTTATTCAGCAGACTGAATCTGCGGGTACCTTTGAAACCTACAACACTCTTTGGCACAGTCACGTTTGATTATATCTGCAACGAGTAAATTAAAGGGGACGGGAGGCAACATAGCTTGGTTTCTCCAACCTGAGCTGTAACCTTCTCCTTGTCTGTGCAACATCTCCAAGCTGACACCACAGAACTATCTACCAGAAAGTCCTATTGCCTTAACTAGCAGAGGTTGACTTCCTGGTCCAGGGATTCTTTGATAAACCCAGAAAATTGCCCCACTCTGTTCCATTCTGGATTACCTAGGTACTTTAAAGGACAAGGAGCTAGCTAGTTCCTCCACCAAGGTCCGTTCAGCTGCACTTACCTCTAACCGTTCAACGAGTGTTCTTCTGTGCAGGCACACATCCCTCCATCTGACCCCGCTGTGAGCTCTTCTGGAATCCCTCTTGGATCCACTTCTTCAGCGGCGGCCTCACTGAACTGAGGGAGGTAGGCACTGTCTCCCCTTTTATAGGCGCTTTGGGTGGGGGAGTGCGCCAAAGAGTGGAAAAGTGTCTTGTGCTGTCAGGAGAATTTCGAATGTCTGTAGCTGGCCTGCACAAGCGCAGTTCCCATATGTGTCTGAATAGAAAAAACACTCCATGAACGTCAGTTACAGATAAGTGCAACCATGTTTACTTACCTATTTGTTTCATTTGTAGCATAAGTTACAAATCTGTTTTATGCACAGCCTTCATTCATGTTGTCTGGTGGAGTTGGTGATCCTACCCAGTAACCCTGCATTTGCATCACAAAGCTCTCTTTGCTTTCTAGAAACATTGCAGTTTCTTCCTTTCTCTCAAGTAAGGCCATCTCATCGGCCTATTCCCTACTCTGGCCCAGAAGCTTTTTTTCTTGTTGCAAACATCCAGAGCTTCTGGTGTTGTAGGTTTCAAAGGTACCCATATTCTGATTAAGTTATCTATTGCACTAAGTTGTATATGCAATATCACACTGAAGTATAAATTCATCAATATACATGCACTTATAGAAGGCTGTAACAGACTGCCAAAAGACTGAAGGGTTAATTCTTCACAGAGCCAGAGAACCTTGAGTGACAGGCTGTTCAAGAGATCTGATTGGTTAGCATCAGCTGAATAGAGAAAGACTTCTGAATTGGATGTTGAGGAGAATTCAGAGTGTCATGGGTCCTGGTTCAGCTGAGACTGATTATTCCTCAAATTAAAAAGAGACATGGAACAACCCAGCTTCCTCTCGTGTCAGCCCAGAAGAGGAACATTTACCAACACCTTAGGGAGAAGAGGCCCCAGCATCTGTGCAGGAGGGGCAGCAAGGCGAAGAGACTGAAGTGCAGTCAGGGGGAGAGACTGGTCCAGAGCTTGGCTCAGCACCTCCAGTTGGAGACACTTGGAGGCCAGAATTCCCACCTAGCTCACCTGAATGTCCCAGACACAGGGCACACCAGTGTCTGAATGTGCAAGAGAGGAGGAGGAGTGCCAAACTTCAGCTGTTGCAAAGGCAATGTGAGGGGCTGTGAGTCTTTGCAGATTGCCTCCCAGGGAAATAAGGGTCTGGTTACAAGCAACCATGCTCACTTGCCTTGGCGTGGAAGCAACCATGTGTTCTCAGTCCTAGTTCCGGCTGTCAGCCTCTGCTCCTTGCTCCTGAAAACTCTGACTGATTTCCCGGCATTCTGAGCTTCAGCTCTGTTTCTCGGCTTGCTTTTGGACTGTGTATCCAGCTTTCAGTGAAGGGTATCTGTGGTAACCATCTTGGTTGGTAAGAATCTTGCTGTACAAGGGGGAGAAGGCCTTTTGGGATCATATATATCTTAAGCCATTGAAAGGCGGATGCCAAGGAAATCCTTGCCTTGATCCTCATTTAGCCAGTTTCTAAATGAAGGAGGGCATTACGAACATCGGGGAGGGGGGGGGGGGACCTGTAAAATGACATGAAGAAATTTAGATTTAACTTTTCAAGTAAATTCAGACTTGTAGCCAAAATACCAGTAAAGGTGCCATACAGAAGTTGGGTTATTATTTTTGCCTGAAAGAGCTTCAGTGCAGCAGGTACATAGAGACTCCCCCCCCTTCGAATGGTAAAAATCTCAGTATCTCATGAATAGTCCTTTCAACGCACTCTGCTCTCAATTTACAATGTACAGCATAAGACCCATTTTCCTGGAATACTACCTAAATAAATAAATTTGTTAACAGGCTCAATTTTATTTCCCTGTATCAACCATACTCTTTTTGGAGGGCATTTACCAAATATCACTTTAGTCTTATTATAATTGAAGGATAGATATTCTTTGTGGTTAGAAAAATTGCATGTAAATACCTTAAGAGCGAGTTAAAAACTCAATACAAGTACTGGTGTTTCAAGAGAAGGGGTTTGGGTACTGGAAAGAGTATACCAGCCTTCTGGAAACCAAAAGAGTTAGAGAATGCTCAAATAAGGTGTACTAAAGTAGTAGAAGAAGAGATTGGATTTATATCCCGCCCTTCACTCACTTGGAGTCTCAGAGCGGCATACAAACTCCTTTCCTTTCCCCTCCCCACAACAGGCACCCTGTGAGGTAGGTGGGGCTGAGAGAGCTCTGAGACAGCTGTCCTTGAGAGAACAGCTGGTACAGAGCTATGGCTTGCCCAAGGTCATCCAGCAGGTGCATGTGGAGGAGTGGGGAATCAAACCAGGTTCTCCCAGATTAGAGTCCATGCACTTAACCACTACACCAAACTGGCTCTCAAAGTACACTGCTAAAAATGAAAGGTCCAATAAATTCCTGATTTGTCTTGCTGTGACAACTTCATTTTCCAGAGAGTGGAAAGGGAAACAAGAGAATCTGCTATCTTGGACTTGTTTCTTACCAAGAGGGAAGAATTGGTTGATGAGGTGAAAGTAGTGGGCATCCTTGGTAGTAGTGACCATGTAAGGACATGGTAGGCCCATTGTGGGGACAGGAAAGTGAAATTGTAATGAGTGATGAAGAGAGGGCGGAACTGCTCAATTCCTCCTTATCCTCAGTCCTCTCTTGCGAGGGAAATGATGCTCAACATGGCAAAAACAGAACACATGATGAGGGAAGGGAGCTGCAGCCTAGGATTGGCAGAGGGGTAGTACATAAACCCCTTGTTTCTTTAAATGAAACTAAGTCCTCAGGGCCAGATGAACTGCATCCAAGGGTACTAAAAGAACTCACAGATGTCATTTTCTGAGCCTCTCTCCATTATTTCTGAGAATTCTTGGAGAACAGCTGAGGTTCCAGAAGATTGGAGGCAGGCGAATGTTGTCCCCATATTCAAGAAGGGGAAGAAGGAGAATCCAGGTAACAACTGACCTGTCAGCTTGACGTATATACCTGGGAAAGTTTTAGAACATATCATCAAACAGACAGTCCTTGAGCATTTAGAAAGGATGGCTGTGATTACTAATGATAAGGTTCCAAATAATATTCTTGTTGACAAATTGGTAAGATGTGGTTTGGATCCTATGACTGTTAGATGGTTCTGTAACTGATTGACAGATCGCAAATAAAGAGTGCTTGTGAATGGTTCCTCGTCCTCTTGGATGACAAGTGGAGTGCCTCAAGCATCTGTCCTGGGACCTGTTTTGTTCAACATCTTTATCAATTGTTTGGATGAAGGAATAGAGGGAATGCTTATTAAATTTGCAGATGATACTAATTTGGGAGGGGTAGCAAATACTGTAGAAAACACAGTCAGGATACAGGATGATCTTGACAGGCTGGAAAATTGGGCTAAAACAAATAAACTGAATTTCAGTGGGGCTAAATGTAAAGTTCTGCATTTAGGTAGAAAAAATCAAATGCATACTTATAAGATGGGGGAGACTTGCCTTGGAAGTAATATGTGTGAAAAAGATCTAGGGGTCTTAGTAGACCATCCACTGAACATGATTCAGCCGTGTGATGAGGTAGCTAAAAAGGCAAATGCAATTTTGGGCTATATCAACAGAAGTATAGTGTCCAGATCACGTGAAATGATGGTATCACTTTACTCTTCTCTGGTTAGACCTTACCTAGAGTATTGTATTCACTTTCGGGCACCACCATTTAAGGAGGATATAGACAAGCTGGAACATGTCCAGAGGACGGCAACGAAGATGGGGATGGCCCTGAAGACCAAGTCCTATGAGGAAAGGTTGAAGAAGGTGTTTAACCTGGAGAGGAGACAACTAAGTGTGATATGATAACCATCTTCAAGTACTCGGAGGGCTGTCATATCGAGCATGGTACAGAGTTGTTTTCTGTTGTCCCAGAAGGTCAGACCAGAACCAATGGGTTAAAATTAAATCAGAAGAGTTTTCGGCTAAACATTAGGAAGAACTTCCTGACATAGCAGTTTCTCAGTGGAACAAGCTTCCTCAGGAGGTGCTGGGTTCTCCTTCTTTGGAGGTTTTCAGGGGCTAGATGGCCATCTGTCAGTAATGCTGATTCTGTGAACTTAGGCAGATCGTGAGAGAGAGAGTAGGAAGGGTTGCCTCAGTGCTTAGTTCTTCTGGCCCTTCTTACATGCCCAGGGAAATGCTGATCACCACTTTGGGTCAGGAGGCAATTTTTCTCCAGGTCAATTTGGCTGGAGATCCTGGAGGGTTTTTTGTTTTTGTCATCTTCTAGTTGTGAAACGAGTCACTGGGGATGTGGGGGAGAGGCATTTTTGAGTTTCCTGCATTGTGCAGCGGGTTGGACTAAATGTCCCTAGATGTCTATGATTCTATTATTCTAAAGTGTTTGGGAAAACACTGGAACAAAAGCCTCTCAACATCAAGATTTAAGTAACTGTGAATAGCTCAAAAAACACTAATTAGCCTGAGAACTAAAGTCTGTGCATGTACTGATTTTATCTATATTGAGTTACCTCAGAAATTTTACCCCTGATTTCACCTGACCTTTCCTCTCTGTGCTGAATAAAATAATTTGTTAATTTGAAATATAAAAATGTCTCAAGTGCCATTTAAGTCCTATAAGTTAAAGGGGGCTCCCATTCCATCCCTCAGGTTCTTGGACTGAGCAAACAGCCAAAATATTATACTATGACAAGGTGGGACAGCCACAATTTTTTAGGAAAGAAGAAAACAGACAACTAGGGCAGCTCAGTCACAAAAGGGAAAGAAAAACGGAGGGAAAATCTTGCCTCTGAGAGAGGGAAGAGGACGGGGGTGTCATAATGGCTTTAAAAGGGAGACTACAAATTCATGGATGATAAGTACATCTGTTATGCATGACTGCTGAAAGAAACCACCATGTTCAGAGGCAGTTTCACTCT
The DNA here is from genome assembly GCA_029233225.1 of Lepidodactylus listeri. Classification (NCBI taxonomy): domain Eukaryota; kingdom Metazoa; phylum Chordata; class Lepidosauria; order Squamata; family Gekkonidae; genus Lepidodactylus; species Lepidodactylus listeri. The sequence goes on from JARCFY010000004.1 coordinate 94,053,196, forward strand.
GAACACTAGTTACTGGGGGGGGAAACAGGTAGAGGTTTTGGACATATGCCCCTTCCTGTGGGCCTTACAGGGCACCTGTTTGGCTACTAAAGAAACAGACTAGATGGACTCTAGGTCTCATCCAGGGGTGGCTGATGATATGCATCCAAGTTTCAAATGAAAAGGAGCAGTGATTAAACAGCGATTGCGATGTTGTGATGTGTGTTTGTGAACAGGAAATAAAGACAGCTTTGATGAACTGATGTCCTTCCAGTGGGAAGTATCATAAGAACAGAGAGCCAAGCTCCATTCACAAGATGAATTTTTCCCACCTTCCCATCTGTCTGCATCCTAGTATCCCAGAAGCTACTCTTGGAAGTCAGGGGACCCTTAGGATACAGTACTGGAAGCTGCAGCTTGAGATGAAAATCTGCAGAACTCAAAGACCCAGAAAGTAGCTGCCTATTGCTCAATCAGGGGCTACTTTGGATTAATCTAGTATTTCCCTTGGATGCTATGTTGCTATTCCAAATCTACTTGGATGAAAATGTGGCCATAAATGAGTAATAAAGAGGATGGAAGAGTAAACATGTTTGTTCTTGTGAATAATTTATTGTTTATTGGCAATGAATGGTGTGTATACTGTCTCCTGTTGCTGGAAGATAATATTTTAATCTCAAGCAATTTCTTATTTTCCAATGCTAACAAAATTTGGATGTTTTGTAGAATCAAAACAATTTATTCTGGTTAAGCTTGGAATAGCTGTCTGTTAGCTGGTGTAATGAGTACTTACGATATTCAGCGGGGGGGGGGGATAATACTGCTTTTCCATAGAGCATGATCACAAACCTAGTGGTACTGACCTTGCATGATCTTTTTTTGTTGGGGGAGGTGTTGTGTGTGTGTATGTTTGTGTGCATGCGTGTCAGTGTGGAAGTCATGGCGACCTCTGATGACTGCCCCTACATTAGGGCCTGGAGGATATTCAGAGAGGTGGCTGAATAAGGCTTGCCCCCGCCTCTGGTATTTTAAGGAGGTCTCCCTTCCAGGTACTTGCCAGAGTTGACTCTGCTTAGCTTCCGAGATCTGATGAGATTTGGCTCGCCTGGGCTATCCATGTCAGGGCTGACCTTGCATGTTCTTGTACCGTCATACTCCTGGGGGTTGACTCTTAACCTCTATCTGATGGCTACCATTGATCTGTACTTGGTCAGGAGGGGGGCAAGGTGCCTTGAGCTTTTGCATTCACATTAGCCTTAATGGAGGCTGCAGATATACTGGCTTGGTTCATGTGGATTGACAGGGTAGTTCTATAAGCTTGCTGTCATGTGGTTTTTAGGCTTGCTGGCCTTCGACCCAAGGAGTATTGCTGCAGTTTTAGTTTAAAAAAAATAGATGGTATATGTCATTCCCTTCAATATTTATGCAGTATATTTAAATCTTTACAACCTGTGGGAGTATGATACAATGTAAATATATGTTTGTATATAACCTTACTTTGTGTCCATGAAGTGTATGTGGATCATGGAGACTCACATAATTTAAAAAATGCATTTGGTAATATTGTTCCTTTATCTGAGAAAACATGTATGCAGTGTGTGAATACAGTATTGTATTTTGTCATGTAAGAATTTTATTTGACCTTTTATGGTAGTGTATGCTCTCATACTTGGAGCTGTTGGAAGACCTGCTTCAATCAGGAATGTTGACTCGTTATTTTAGCAGACTATTCCTTGGCATCTTTCACAAAAGAAAAGCAGATCCATTGTCTAGTAATCATATTTTTATAGAATAACTTTTTGGAGTTACACAAACTTGGACATTTTGTTTTTGTTTAACTGTGACAGGAGAGACTTCTGCGTTATAGAGGAGGTTTGTCTGAATGTTGGCCTTCCATAATGAAAGCGCAGTTAGTTTGTTCCTACACAAGATGCCAAATGACTGTGTTTTAAGTGGTCCTTTTTGTTTTGTAGTTCTTTTATCTCATTCTAGAAAAAATATTTGTTGATGGCTGAAAGTTGGCTATCTGAACATTTTGTTTGGCAACTGAAGGAGCTGATGCAGCCACAAGTTGTAAAAATTAGGGGTGCATAGAACTTTCATTAAAGTGAATGGCCTAGTTATTTGTGAAGTTATTTGACTCAATAATGAATACTAAACTTGTTAGCAGTGTGTAAAGGCTGTTTTAGGGTTAAAGTTCTACAGAATGAAGCCTGTTTTTAATAACTAAAGAGATGTAGACTATAGTTCTGTGAACAGAACGACGTAGATTGGGATAAGCAGTCTTTTTGACCTGATTGCTAAAAGGGGGGGGGGGGGAGTGTCTCCCAGTGATGATCTTGCTGTGCAGGCAAAGAAAAGGATGGATGGGAGAGATGAAAGAGTTTACTTAGCCAGACACACTGGGAGTGAACAAAGTCTCAGAGGCGCTGGTGGTCAGACTGGTTTGGGAGGTGATGACAGTCATAAACCTTAAATCAAGGTGGTTGTTTGTTTTCATCACATTTAATTTGTAAGTACTGTACAGCAAATATGAGCTGATTCACTCATGCATGTTTATCACTTGTTACCACTTACCTGTTGTTGTTGTTTTGTAACTCCACATCTGTAACCTGGAAAGTGTGAGTTAACATGCGGATATTAATTCTCATGGGAAGAGCCATAAAAGTTAATTCACACTGTTCTGATAGTATTTGATACTGTAGTCACTAAGTGATGAATGTACATTTGTAAACTAGACATTTATAATGTAAATCAGTAGTGACTAGAAGACTATCAACGTTTTCCATGTGAAATAAGATAGAAAAAAACATTGGAAGGAAAAATCCAGACGTGATTATACATTTATCGCAGAAATTGAGAGAGGGAGTATGCATGATTTGTGACTGATCTGCCTCCATATTTCTCCACAGCCTCATAACAAGGGGGAGGCAAGAAATGTGCATTCCATGTATTAGGAGACTGTGATACCTCCCTGCAGGAAATGAATGAGATGAGGAAGCAAAGGGAAAGGAGCACTAGTCAGCTGTACTTGCTACTTGTATAGAACACAAGAAACCACCCTGTCTTCATAGAGTTTTATATTTTTAAAGATTAATTAAGCTTGCACAAGATCTTTCTGTTTAGCAAACTTTTTGCGTGCCCCCCCCCCCCCCCGGTTCCATAAATTCATCCCCATGCCTCCTACCCTATAGAAATCATTACTCAGAATAGCAGTTTGCAATGTTCCTTCTAAGCTCCACAGTGCTGTGAGTAGAAATTCTACCTTGTGAGTGAAAAAAGTTAATAGCATTAAAGTTGTAAACGAGTCTCTAATTGACTATCGCGTAAATTAGTTTTTAGATGGTTACTTGCATAACCTTATAAAAATCTCAGAATAAATTCTTTTAAATTATATTTAAACTATATTTTAAGAGTAATTTAAACATTATAAAAGAAAACAGAATCAAGTCAAATTTCACCCACCTCTTTCCACTATATTGGTGGACCTGTCCTCTGGAGAACAGGTCTAGGAGAAGAAGAGATTGGATTGATATCCCGCCCTTCACTCACTTGGAGTCTCAGAGCGGCTTACAAACTCCTTTCCCTTCCCCTCCCCACAACAGACACCCTGTGAAGTAGGTGGGGCTGAGAGAGCTCTGACAGAAACTGCTCTTTTTCAAGAACAGCTGTGCCAGAACTACGGCTTGCCCGAGGTCATCCAGCAGGTGCAAGTGGAGGAGTGGGGAATCAAACCCGGTTCTCCCAGATTAGAGTCCGCGCACTTAACCACTACACCAAACTGGCTCACTGTATTGGTAGACCTGGCTTCCAGGTAACAATCTACCCACCCCAGTTCACTATATTGGTAGACCTGGCCTCAGTCTGTTGGCCTTTGCTGAACCTTTAAAAACATACCAGAACTTGGGGGGGAGGGGGGACTCTTGCAGTCTACTTCAGTTTTTTAAGTGAAATATGACAACCAGCATTACAGGTCAAGTATAACAGAGGAGGAACAATCACTGTCAGAACCCTGCCTAACCTAACAAAAAGTTGCTTATATGTTATCAACCTACCCAAACTACTTATTTATTCAAATATTTATATCCCGCTTTTTCCTGTGATTCAAAGCAGTTTACAAATTATACTGAAAAGCAGGGCTTTTTTGTAGAAAAAGCCCAGCAGGAACTCATTAGCATAATAGGCCACACCAACAGCAGAAACTCATTAGCATATTAGGCCACACCCCTGACAGCCCAGTTCTCTCCCAGGATCGGCTTCCCCAGGTGCCCCGCAGCTTGCGGGGCACCTGGGGAACCCGAGGAGGGGAGGCAGTTTAAACTGTCTTCCCTCACTGGATCAGCTTGGCTTCCCCAGGCACTCTGTGGCTTGTGAGGTGCCTGGGGAACCTGAGGCAGGTTGGAGGCTGTAGGTGTGGCCAAACTTGGAAGCCAGCCAAAACTCCGTTCCTGTGCGTTCCTGCCCAAAAATAGCCCTGCTGAAAAGCATAATAGGGATGTGCAAAAAAAAAATTATCGTTTTTTCTGGTTCCATTGTAGCCTATGGGGACCATTATAGTCAATAGGCCCCATAGGCTATAATTGTCACGACTGAGCCTCTGGATTGGGACAGAGCTGCAGCCGGCAGGCGTGCAGACAAGAGTTCTTGAGTTACAAGGCAAGCGTTATCAACAGTCCCGGAGTCATAACCATAAATCAGTCAGCCGAAGGATGAAACAGGAGAATTGTCAACAGGGATGCCAGAAGTCAGAGCCGGAGAGCATGAATGCCAGGAGTCAGAGGTAACAGGAATCAAATCAGAAAGACAAGCCAAAGTCCAAATACCAATCCAAAGTCCAAAATGCCAAGTCCAGGGTCAGAAGTCTGAGAGTCCAACAGCCGGGTTTCAGGAACAGAGTTCAGGAGGGTGCAGAGCGAGGTCACGTCGATGACGATTGTTCATTGCCAGCACGATTTGCTGGGCGTTGACAGGCTGTTGATAAAGTGTGCTGGCTTATTAACCAATTAGCAGTCACCGGCCACGGCCCAGCGTCTGCTAATACTCTGGGCTGATAGATCTCCTGGCCCTCATGCGTGCCTCACTCCTTCTGTCTCTTAATTCCTGGCGTCTCCTTTCACGGAGACGCCTGACAGGTGGAGGTGATGACTCGGGGCTATGGCTTTCTCCAGGAGGAGCCTGATCGGTCTCAGGTGCTTGATCAGTCCCAGGTGGCTCCTGTTGCTGGCTTAACTCCTCTGGATGTGTGTCTAAGTCCGTTAAAGGAGCCTGGTCTTGTTCAGCAGGGGCTGGGTCAGGAGCAGGCATGACACTAATAGAGAATTGATCTGGGACTCTGGGGGAGGGGCTGTTTTTTTTAGGTAGAGGCACCAAATTTGCAGCATAGCTACTGGTGCCTCTCCTCAACCTTGTGAGCAGAAGCAGAAATCTCTGCACTGCCTGTTAAAATTTTGTGTGCCAGTACCCCCTAGCACAGCTTAGAGGGAACTACCGCAGTTTGCACAACCCACTAAGATGATAACAATAAATTCAAAACTGTAACAATTAATTGCATATTTATTCAAAATCTGATTAAAACTTTTTAGTTTAATTTATTCAACAAAATTGATGAACTTGATTCAGTGATCCCAGCTTTTCAAAGTCTGACAGTCATTTAACATGAATTTTAGATACCATATTTAGTAACTACTTCACTGTACAATCAATTTTTAATGTGATGGATAAGCTTGATGAAGTGATACCAGTTTCCCAGCGTCTGGTTTAAAGTCACTTAGCAGAAGTCTTAAATCACCATGTATAGTAATATGGTGTTGATTAATTTGGAGAGAAGTTGGATGACCACACTAAAATGTGACTCAGTATGGAACCAAATACAGCTCCTTAAAAAAGAAAATGAAATCTTTAAGGTAATGTATATTAAGGTACTACATAGGACACTAGATAACTGGTATGTAAAGGTAATGGAAGACAAAGATTTGAGGGATCCTAAGAAGGCGGTCCAATATAGCAACTGACTGAAGGAGCATATATTAATATGTCCCATCAAGCTTCTCCACATCAAGGGCATAAATCTGCTAGGCAGGGCCAGTTACAGCCCCAGGCTGCTTCTTTGTTTAAGAAGTATTCCAGTGACCCACGTATGGTTAGATCAGAGGATTTTTAAATCTTCTGTATCCTGTTAGTATGGACAGTACTGAAGCTGCTGTGGAGAATTGCCAGCAAGAAAAACGTTGTGCAAGTTTGTCGAATATCAATTGTATAATAGTATTAACAGAGCTTACTTGTACAGTCATTTTGAAACGTCACCTAATAACATCAAACATAAAGCATTTGAGTTTTTCTGTCTTTCCGATATCAGTACAGAACTAATGGGGGGGGGGGATGCCGGCTCTCTTTTTTCTTTGTGTTTTTTTAAAAAATGTGTCTTTGCGATCTACTGACTTTTATTATCAGCTAACTGGTATGATTATAATATAATAACCTGAGCCTCCCAGAAAATTTAATCATTCTGTAACTATATTTTGACCCGTAACTGTTAGGACTACAAAGAGGGACTCAGATAAGCCACCATTTTTTTCCTGATAAGCTCACTGACTAACAATTAATTAACTCTGGAGAGGAAGGATTCAAAAGTACTGTGGAAAATACAGCTAGGCAGATTGCTAGACTGATCATCTGTTCTTGCTCCTTATCTCCTTTTATTTCTGGATTTAGAAGTTTTTTTTAAGATTGAGAAGACAGCTGTTTTTGTACTGACTCTGTTTTTCTTTTTCTTTTCATCCTGTCATATTTTAGTGGATATTAGTGGATACATTGGATTACAAACATTACATTAATTTGGATTACAGGTGTCACATGAATTTGGATTACAAATATACACTGTATTAATTTGGAATACAAAAGTCTGTACTGTTTTATGAAGAATCTGAAACTGATTAAAGTGAAATGAGTATATAAGACCTGGAGATCTCTTCGCCACTGTATCTTCTGTTTTTGCCGTGATTAAGGAAGAATTAATCTGGAACAGGAGCTATGATTGCATCATATTTTTCCTGAACTGTAGAAAAGTTGCCATATTTGGAAGACTGGCATAAGCAATCCTTTGCTGCCATCTACTGTCCATTTCTGTTAATACATTTCATATATTCCATATGTAGATTAGTAATTTTATATATAAATTGTTTGCTCCTTATATGTTTGCAAATTTCCCAAGTAAATGTATTTTAGAGACTTGAAGGAATAATAATAATATATAATAATAGAGAATATTAATACCACCAATTTGGCAAGAAGTAAATATAACCCTAATACATAAAGAAGGGAATGGCCCATTATTGCCACAGTCATACAGACCAATCTCATTATTAAATGTTGATTATAAAGTTTTTGCAACAATAATGGCTGAGAGACTAAGAAAATGCATTCCAGAATTAATTCATGAAGATCAAATGGTATTTGTTCCAAAAAGATATATGAATGATATAAGATATCTGTTGAATGCAATTGAATATTCAAGGAGAAAAGGAGGGAAAACTGCATTTATGTTTCTAGAGGCAGAAAAAGCCTTTGATAACATGTCTCACTTATTTTTAATGAAGGTGTTACAAAATATGAACTGTAGAACTAAATTCTTAAATTGGATGCAAAGTATTTATTATACTGATCAGCAAGCTAGAATTCTAGTAAATGGTTCTCTAATGGAGAAAATCATGATAACAAAAGGAACCCAACAAGGTTGTCCAGTATCACCATTACTATTCATCCTGGCAATGGAAATATTGGCCATAAAAATCAGACAAGATATTAGGATCACTGGAATAAAAGATAAAGAAGAATGTAAGATGAAAAGTTTTGTGGATGATGTTGTTATTACAGTAATAAAACCAAGTATTCCTTTGAAATATACAGTGGAACAAATAATCAGATTTGGAACTTATTCTGGATATAAACTGAATAAAAAGAAGACCAAGATAATGTTATTAGAGGCAGCTAATGAAGAACAAAAAGAGATATAAAAAATAACAATGTACTGTTACTAAAAAAAACAATAAAATACTTAGGCATTTATATAACAGGACAAAAGGATGATTTATATAAAGATAACTACCAAAAAGTCTGGGCAAGCATTATTGAAAATTTGCAAAGATGGGAAAGATTGGAAATTTCATGGCTGGAAAGAATTTCTGCTGTTAAAATGAACATATTATCAAAGTTGACTTTTCTGTTTCAAATGTTACCAATCTATAGTGATGAAAAGACTTTTTTAAAATGGCAGAAAATGATAAATAATTTTATATGGAATGGGAAGTAGCCAAGAATAAGATTCAAAATATTGCAGGATAGAAAAAAAAGGTGATTTGGTGGTACCAAATATTAAATTATACTGTCAAGCAGCTGCATTGGTTTGGATCTCAGACTGGATTATGAATTCAAAGAAGAAGGAGCATCAAACTAGAAACAACTGACACCAAAGAAGAAATCCACAAGTATTTATGGACTAAGAGATCATTAAAAACTATTCAAAGACAAGATGCTAACCACATTCTTAGTGATGGACTATTAAGAATAGGGTTTTTTTTCGATTAAAGATTTTTATTGAGGTCACAATTTTCATTAAACAGTACATTCACCTTATTTGTCACCGACCTCTTTTTACTTTCCCCCTCCTCCCCCCTTTTAGGCCTCCAGCAGGGCCCACACATTTACTTAAACTTACATTAACAGGTAAATTATTGATTATAACAGTTAAATATTTAACCCTTTTTCTATAGCATATATACCTCTTGAATTTTTATATATTGTTCCACTTCTAGAAATGTTAAACCAATATACAGTTACTACAGATTTTTCAATAGTTAGAAAACGTGTATATATTTTCTTTTAGTTCTGTACACCTTTCTGTATATTCTTGCAAGTCCTTCCAATCTTCTAAAAATTTCATAGAATCTTGATTGTTCAATTTCTTAGTCCATTTGTCCATTTCAGCCAAAAATATTAATTTTCTCAGCCATTCCCAAAGCTCTGGGATTCTTTCATTCTTCCAATTTTGTGCATAAACCATTCTTACGGTTGTCACCATGTACCATATCATTGTCCATTTACTGACATCTATATCTTCTAGTTTAAGACCTAACAAAAACAATTCTGGTATTTTTTTAAAAGTACAATTCAGGATTTTTTGCATTTCTTCGTGTATCATTGACCAATAATTCTTCGCTTTTTCACAAGTCCACCACATATGATAAAAGGAACCTTCTATCTGTTTACATTTCCAACACTTATTAGATACATTTTGGCTAATAATTGCTATTTTCTTAGGTGTCATATACCATCTATACATCATTTTATAGTAATTTTCTTTAAGACTATAACATGTTGATATACTCATAGCCCTTTTCCATAGAAATTCCCATGATGACATCAAAATATCTCTATTAAGATTAATTGCCCATTTTATCATCTGTTCCTTAACTAATTCATCTTCAAACCATTTTCTTACCACCTTCTAGCCATATCCGTTCTATTTCATGACGTTCACTCCTCAAGCCACCTGCCCTCTTATCTGCCTTGAACAAATCATATATTTGTCTATAACGCCACCACCCATAAACAAAACTAACATTTGTCTCCATTTATCTTTTGGAAATATCTAATATATTTATATACATTGGTGAAGGAGATGTTGTAGTAATATAGAACTCGATTGTTACTAAGGTAGTGACGTATATACGGATGGTTAATTGATGGTTAATTGATTGTTAATTTTTGTAAATAGAACACATTTGTACCTTATATTTTATATCTAAAATAAAAAACTGTTAAAAAAAAAACAAAAAAAACCCCTAACATCTTGTTCTTCCTTTAAGGTATATTCACCTCTTACTTTTGTTACCAGTACTTTGTATTTCAACCAGTCTTGTCCTTCACAGACTGAAAAAGGCTTTATGACTTCCGCTGGTACAATCCACAATGGTTTTGTATCCGGGAAAAATCTGTTATATTTGCACCAAACGCCTGTTAGGGATCTTCTTACGTAATGGTGCTTAAACATATTATCTATCGTCACTTTTCCGTAATACAAATAAGCATGCCATCCAAATCTACAATCATGTCCTTCCAATGCCAAAAGCTTCCTATCTTCCAATTGAATCCAACTTTCTAACCACGTCAAACAAACTGCATCGTGGTACAACTGTAAATTTGGTAGTTGAAATCCACTTCTTTCTTTCGCATCACACATTATCTTCATTTTTATCCTGGGCTTCCTCCCTGCCCAAACAAATTTCGAAAGTTCTTTTTGCCAACCTTTAAACACCTTTGAATCTTTTACTATAGGTATCGTTTGCAGTAGAAATAGCAGTCTAGGCAAAATGTTCATTTTAACTACTGCAATCCTACCCATTAATGATAAATTTAACAAATTCCATTTCTTAATATCTTGCATGATTTGTATCCAAAGTTTTTCATAATTGTTCTTAAACAAGTCAATGTTCTTCATGGTTAAGTCAATTCCCAAATACCTTGTTTTTTCTACTACCTCACAGTTCGTTTTTACCTGTAATTCTGTTTTTTCCAAACTTGACATATTCTTACATAACAGCTTGGATTTCTTCTTGTTTACATAAAATCCTGCTAAGTCACCAAAGTCTTTAATTTTTTGTAACAATATTGGCAATGTTTCTAGTGGTTCTTCCATGATAAACATCACATCATCAGCAAAAGCCCGGTATTTATACGTAAAGCCTCTTGTAGTTAAACCTTTGATTTCTCTTTCTTCTTGTATTTTCACCAGTATCCATATAAAAAGTAATGGAGATAGTGGACAACCTTGTCTTGTTCCTTTTTGAACTTTAAAATAATCTGTCGTATCATTATTTATTATAATTATTTCTGATCTGTGTAGATCGCTTTAATCATGTTCAGCAGATACTCCCCAACCTGTAATTCTTCCAAAGTTGCAAACATAAAGTCCCAGTTCAAATTATCAAACGCTTTTTCAGCATCTAAGAAAAAGAATCCAGCTTGCTTCTCTGGATGTTTATCATAATATTCAATGGCATCAATTACCATTCTCAAATTGTCTTTTATTTGCCTGTTAGGTAAAAAACCAGCTTGTTCTTTTTGAATTGTCTCTTTCAGATAGTCCTTAACCCTTTTTGCTATTACCTTAGCATATATTTTATAATCATTATTCAACAATGATATTGGCCTATAGTTCTTAACATCCGTTAAATCCTGTGCTTCTTTTGGGATTAATGATACAGTTGCTTCTTTCCATGAATCCGGAATAATTGCTGTACTTCTTATTTCATTGATTATGATTCCCAGAATTGGGATAAGTGTTTCTTTAAGCTTTTTATACAATTTTGCCGTGAAGCCATACGGTCCAGGTGCTTTTCCTAATTTGGTATCTTCTATGGCCTCTTGTATTTCTAGAGGTAAAATAACATCATTTAACGCTTCTTTAATTTTTCCCTCTGGTTTTATTAACTTCAGTCCTTGAAGGTATTCCTTTATTTTATTTTTATATATGTTTCTTTTGAAAGAGCTTGGCATAAAACTTAAAAAACTCCCTTTTAATCCCATTAATATCAACAATTTCCTTACCTCCAACTATAATCTTACTTATTATCTTATTTTCTCTTCTCTTTTTTAATTGCCATGCCAGATATCTTCCAGGTTTGTTTGCTCCCTCAAAAGATTTCTGCTGGAGCTTCTTTAAATTCCAATATATCTCACGGTTAAGTATAGCATTCAATTGGTCGTGTAGTATCTGAATTTCCTTTATGAGTGTCTTTTTACCCTGCCTTTTCTTTAGTTCTTTTTCTTTTGCACTGATTTTTTGTTGAATTTCATTCTGTTGCTGTAATATTTTCTTTTTCTCCTTGCCATTAAGGTCTATTAAAATTTCTCTCATCACTGCCTTATATGCGTCCCATACCACTTGCGGTTTTATATCTTGGTCAGGTTCATCTGAAAATATGAGTTTGTTTCTCTCTTCAAAGTTTCCAATATTTCCTGCTTATCCAAGAGGTCTTCATTTATTCTCCATCTCCACTGTCTCTGTCCTTGTCTCGATGTCCACATCAATGGATTATGGTGAGAGTTAGTTTTTGGTAAAATTTCAATTTTTTCCGTCTTCAATGCCAACTCTCCCGTCATCCATATCATGTCTATCCTGGAGAAAGAATCATGTCTATTTGAATAAAAAGTATAGTCTTTAGTTGTAGAGTTCCACTTCCTCCACACATCTTCCATACTCTTTTTTTGCCAAGGCGAAAAAAGATTTGGGTAGCTTTCCATTTGTATCATCAGTACTTTTCGTACGTCGGTCTATTTTTGAATTTACATTCCCATTAAAATCCCCCATTAAGATTAAGTGTTCATGGTCAACTTGATCCAATTCAGCAATTAGCTCTTTAAAAAAAATTTCTTTGGCTCCATTTGGTGCATAGATATTTATTAAGAGAGTCTTTTTCCCATGCACCATAATTTCTACTGCATTATACCTTCCTTCTTTATCTTTAAATATTTCTTTTGGGTTCAGTTCCTTCTTAACATATGTCACCACTCCCTTCTTCTTCTGATTTGCCAATGAAAAAAATTCCTCTCCCAATTTTTTCTTGTTCACATATTTAAAATCCTTTTTCTTTATATGTACTTCTTTTTGTTTTTCCAGCCAATGATTAATAATTTTCCGTTTATTGGGTGAATTTAGTCCATTAACATTCCACGATAAAAATTTGTAATCCATAGTATTTCACAATTACATCTCTCCAAAGTCCTTAATATTTATTTATTTATTTATTTATTTTTCATATTTATATCCTGCCCTCCCCACAAGCGGGCTCAGGGCGGCTTACATGGGCCAAAGGCCTGTTCGGTACATTGACCTGTAAAATCGATTAAAAACATTACAATAAATAACAATAAATAACATTCAACAAATAAATACTCCTAAAAGCTTCCATAAAACAGCATTCGATGGCGACCAAGTGGCAGATCTACCTCCCCCCCTCGGCCACCGCTGAGACCGTGTTGGACCAGGGCACATCAAGATGGTTGCGATGTCAGCTGGTATCCTAGTATCGTCGGTGGCGGCTCCTATTCAAAAGCCTGGTGGAAGAGCTCCGTCTTGCAGGCCCTGCGGAACTGCATCAGGTCCCGCAGGGCCCTGATCTCCTCTGGGAGCTCGTTCCACCAGATAGGAGCCACCACCGAGAAAGCCCTGGTCCTCGTTCTGGCCAGCCTGGCGTCTCTGGGGCCAGGAACACGTAGCCTGTGTTCAGACCCCGACCGTAGTGCTCTCTGGGGTTGGTATGGAGAAAGGCAGTCCCTAAGGTATGTTGGACCCTGGCCATATAGGGCTTTATAGGTAAGAACCAGCACTTTGAAGCGAACTCGGTATGCTATAGGCAGCCAGTGCAGCGCCGCCAGCACAGGCCTGATGTGGTCCCGCCTTGCGAGACCCATCACTAGCCTGGCCGCGGCATTCTGCACCAGCTGCAACTTCCGGGTTTGCACCAAAGGCAGCCCCATGTAGAGAGCGTTACAGTAGTCTAACCTCGAGGTGACCGTCGCATGGATCACTGTGGCGAGGCCATCGCGGTCCAGGTAGGGAACCAGCTGCCTCGCCAGCCGTAGGTGATAAAAGGCTGACTTGGCAGTGGCTGCTACCTGAGCCTCCATTGACAAGGAAGGCTCCAGGAGCACTCCCAGACTCCTCGCCCTCAGCGCTGGCACCAACGACGCCCCGTCGAAGGTCAGGAGCAGGACCCCCCACTCCGGACCGCAGCAACCCAGGCACAGGACCTCTGTCTTCGCCGGGTTCAATTTCAACCTGCTAGATCTGAGCCAGTCAGCCACGGCGTGCAATGCCCGGTCAAGATCGTCCGGGCCGGAGTCTGACCGGCCGCCCAACATCAGATAGAGCTGGGTGTCATCCGCATACTGATGACATCCCAGCCCAAACCTCCGGACAATCTGGGCAAGGGGGCGCATATAGATATTAAAGAGCATCGGGGAGAGCACTGCCCCTTGCGGCACACCACATTCGAGCAGGTGCCTCGAGGACTGCTGCTCCCCTAGCACCACCCTTTGTCCCCGACCCTGGAGAAATGAGACGAGCCATTGTAGGGCCCGCCCCCCGATTCCCACGTCAGCAAGGCGGCGGGAGAGCAGCCAATGATCTACTGTGTCGAACGCTGCCGACAAGTCGAGCAACAGCAGTACCGCCCCACCGCCCTGATCCAGATGTCGTCGTAGGTCGTCCGTTAGAGTGACCAGAGCGGTCTCCGTCCCATAGCCCGGGCGAAAGCCGGACTGAAAGGGGTCAAGAACCGAAGCGTCATCCAGATACCTCTGTAACTGTAACGCCACCGCCCTCTCTATTAATTTGCCCAAATAGGGCAAATTGGACACCGGCCTATAATTAGCCAATTCTGCCGGGTCCAGATGTGACTTTTTTAGGAGTGGGCGGACCATCGCTTCCTTGAGAGCCCCCGGGAATTTCCCTTCAACAAGGGAGGTGTTAATTATTTCCCGGGCGGTACCTCGCAACCCCTCGTGGCCAGATCTTATAAGCCAGGACGGGCACGGATCAAGGCTGCATGTGGTTGGGCGAACAGTCAAGAGCAGTCTGTCAACTTCCTCAAGATCCAGCTGGTCGAACCCATCTAAGCCCGGAAACGAAGACATGTAAGGGGCCTCGAGTTCACTCACTGTATCATTTGTGGCGGGGAGGTCTCGGCGGAGCGACAAGACTTACTCCGCAAAATAGCTCGCAAATGCCTCACAGCCAATTTCCAATTCCCTAGCATTTACTCTGCCATGTGGCAGTACTGTTAATGACAGAATTGTCCTAAATAATTGGGCTGGGCGTGAGCTAGCGGATGCAATCTCGGCAGCAAAGAAATCTTTCTTTGCTGCCTTAGTTTCCATCTCATAGGCTTTCATAAACGTCCTATAAGATGCTCTTGTTGCTTCGTCGCGAGTGTGACGCCACCGTCTCTCTAGCCGTCTCAGCTCCCGCTTCGCCTGGTGCAATTCCTGGGTATACCAAGGGGCCAGTCTACTGCGGGGGCGGAGAGGGCGCCTGGGAGCGATCTCGTCGATAGCTGTAGCGAGCCGGTTGTGCCAATCTTCAACCAGCTCATCCAACGAGCCGCCAGGGGGCTTCGGTTCCCGCAGGGCCATCTGGAACTGCTCCGGGTCCATTTGGCTCCGCAGGCGAGCCAAAATCGGCTCACTGCCTCGGGGCTGGGGCAGGAAGTTCAGACGGGCCCCCAGGGCAAAGTGGTCCGACCAAGGCACTACCGAAGTGGTAATTCGGTCCACTGCAACCCCCACAGCAAAGATCAGATCGAGCATGTGTCCTGCCCGGTGTGTAGGGGCCGAGATGTACTGAGAGAGTCCTAGTGCTGCCATGGATGACACCAGATCCACCCCCTGACCAGAGGCCGCATCATCAGCATGGACGTTGAAGTCACCCAGAACCAAAAGGTTAGGGTACTCCAATGCCCAGCCCGATACGGCCTCCAGCAGGGATGGCAGGCTGCTGGCTGGTGCATTAAGCGGTCGGTACACCAGCCACACAGCCAAACTCTCTTCAGCCTCCCACACCAGGCCAACACATTCAATGCCCGTGATCTCCACCGGTGGAAGCGCCCTGAAGGAGTAAGCCTCCCGAATGAAAATCACGACCCCACCCCCCCGCCCCATAGTCCGTGATTGGTGAAGGACCGCAAACCCTGGTGGGGCCATTTGGGAGAGCGCTACGTTCTCTCCCTCCCGGACCCAGGTCTCGGTCATGCAAGCCAGGTCAGCCTGTTGGTCCCCCAGGAAATCCCGGAGGACCGCAGTCTTGTTGTTAATTGACCTGGCATTGCACAACACCAATGACGGAGAGGGGTTATTCCTAGCCCCACTGCCAACAACCGTCGGGATGGGTCGCAGGCTGGAAGGGCGTCGAGCTTTCCTGTTTCTCCACGTCCTTCCCTCTTTCAAAGTCCTGGACCCACCACTCTTTCTCCTCCCCAGGAGCACCAGAATTTGCGACCCGGCCATGCCAGGATCTTTTACCTGTTGGTCTCAGATCCGAATAGGCCGATGTCGGCTCTCCTTGCCTCTGTTAGAGTCCTAAGATCTAATTTAGGTCAGAGTTCCCTACCCTACCTAAATAAAATACCTAACTAACTAATTCCCCAACCTAACCTCTTAGTCTGTAGTCCCTACAGACCTAACAATACTATCTCTATCTAATTAAGGGTGGGGGAAACAAGGACAACTAACGCTTACCTAACTAACTAAAACTACCCTATTTAACAAGTTCCTGGCCCTTAGTCCCATTATCCTGGCTAGCTGGTCCCCCCCCCAACCCTCCCCCCAGTTCTCTGTAGATGGTCCAGAGCTCTTCGGTGTTGCTCAGCCAGCCCCATTCGCTTTCGGAACTAGTCCCGCCTGCCACAGCTGTGTCTTCGGTCCAACACCCACCGACACGCAGGCTGATCTAAATCTCCGAGGGCAGGTCTATCCTCCCGTCCAATGGGAGCCAGATTTCGTGGCAGGTACAGACAAACCAGCTCCTCAGATGTCACAATCCAGGTCAGCAGATGAAATCAAATATCACCATCCAGGTCAGCCCAAACCACCAACAAAACACTCCGGGGCTAAAGACCTGAGGCTCTGTCAATAAGGGCTGGTAGGCTCAGCTCCCGGTATCTGGGAGGCTTCAACAGGGTTCTGGGGGTGGGGGGATGGCACCAAGGGGATGGCTTCCGATGACAAGGAACAAGAGAGAGCAGCCAACTCCCCAATGGGGGGGGGAGGAGCCCAGCGACTAACTTCCTCCTAGATCTTCAGGGCCATAAGCCTGTTCCGGGGCAATGAAATGCCAGCAGTCCAGTAGCGGCACCAGATTTTACGCTGGAGCTAAACCGGGGGCCAGGAGGCAGACGTCAGGCTTCCGATGGTCTCTGCGGTTTTACGAGCCTCCGCCAGGTCGAAGAACTGAGTCGCGTAGTGGGCGTGCCGGTCGGCCCCTAAAGCCGTCGCACAATAGCGACACCGCCCGGCGTCTCCGAGTCCCCCGCAGGATCCCCAGTCGGCCACCCGACCACCAGCTCGCCGTCCTCGGGTCCAGGTGAGGGTCGCATCGGGTCTCGTCCAGAGAGCAATGAGGGCAACGAGGGCGGCAGCCGGTCCCAGCGACCGTACGGAGCTCTCAGCCTTCCCCCTGGTCCTCCGCAGCCTCCGCCTCCCGACCCCTCTCGGATCTTCACCTCCCGGTCTTCCGCGGTCGTCAGCCACTCCCTTATTCGAAGGGCCGCTCTCTTCCCAGCCTTCCAGCCGCCAGGTTCAATGCGACAGTCGGGCAGGACTAGTCACTTTACACTAGCTGCCAACTTTATCGACTTTTAGTTAGTTTTTACCAAATTTTAATGCTGTTTAAATTTATTCTTGGCGGAGCTCCCTTCCTGAGCTACACGCCGGTCGCCATCTTGGAAGCTGGAATATTGCGTGCCCTGAAGGACATCATCTGGTCTACTGTCTTGATTATGACACGCTCATTCTGAAAAAAAAAGCTCAGACCTTGCGGGACCTCCCAGCGAAATTTTATGGTTTTTTGTTTCAATTGGTCTGTCAGTCATTTGTATAGCTTCCTGTCTTGAAGCATAGCTCTGGGAAGTTCTTTCATCACTATTATTTTATTCCCATCAATTTCCAGTGGCTTGTCAAAATACTTTTTGAAAATCATTTCTCTTATTCTTTTGGAAGTAAATTGAACCACCACATCTCTTGGTAACTTCTTTTCTCTAGCAAATGCTGAATTTACTCTGTAGATCATATCAGTCTTGTATCTTAATTCTTCCTCTTCCACTTCATCCTTTAAATACTCAGTTAATGCCTCCATCACCATTTTATAAATATCTTCTGACCTTGCAATGGGCTCTTCAATCCCTCTTAATCTTAAATGGGTTTGCATTGCTCTAAATTCCATCATCACTTCAATTCTATGACTTTCCTTTGTCAGTTTCTGCACATTGCTTTCCAATGTAGTGACTCGCTTTTCCATTTCTAAAGATTTCTGTGTTAAATTCTGAAGTTCTGTTTTGATTTCTGTTAGGTTCTTATCAACTTGTTGCCCCATATTATTCATTTGCTGGCCTATATTACTCAAAATATTAATGCAAAAAAATAAGTCTGTCTGTCTCGCCATTGACATCCCAATTTGATGCCTACTGCAACACTAGTATAAAAAAGAAAACTGACTAAATAACTTAATGTATGACGAGACAAGGAAAAATTAAAACCTGGCAAGAAGTCTACAATTAAGGAAAAAATATGTTGTGATTATTATATTATCAAATGGTATCTAAATACAAAGAACAAATAGCAAAAGAAGGGGTCGGTTAAGAGAGAAAACAGCCTTTAAACAATCACTGTAGATTCAAAACACTTAGGAAAAATATATAAAACTAATAAAGGATACAATGGGAAGTGCTGGAAATGTCAGAGCACAGATACAACATTCTGTCATATGTGGTGGACACACAAGAAAGCAAGAAAATATTGGCTAGAGATACATGAAGAAATGCAAAAGATACTAAAACTAATGTTTGCAAAGGACCCTAAAATTTTGTTATTAAATAGTCTATCAAGCAATGTCACAAGAATACACAATGAATTATTTAACTAAATGGTGACGGCAGCAAAGGTGGCATTTGCAGCAAAATGAAAGGCAGAAAAATGCTCAGAACTGAAGGAAAAATAAATGAAATGAATATGTGACAATGGCAAAATTAACGTCTTATATACATAACAGACCAATCTCAGTATTTCAAGAAAAATGGAAAGTATTTTTAATCGTATAGCTCAGGGGTGGGCAAATGGCGGCCCGGGGGCCACATGCGGCCCGCCACAGAGTTTTTTGCGGCCCGCCAAGACAGTTGGCCACTGTCAGCACCTGAGGAGCTGCAGCTTGAGCTTATTGACATGCAGTCAGATCACACTGTGAAAGAAATGTTTAACGCTGTGACATTAGTTGACTTTTACAAATCTTTGTCTGCTGAACAGTTTCCATGTATGAAGAAATTTGCTGGGAAAATGTTCTCTGTATTTGGGTCTACATATATTTGTGAGCAAAGTTTTTCTTGCATGAAGATCAACAAGAGTAAATATAGACATTAACAGACATTTGACAGACATTAACTTTCAGGCTGTGATGAGAATCTCAACAAGCAATCTCACTCCTGATTTTAAAAAAATTGTAGAAAAGTGTGATAGGGTACATTTGTCTCATTAAACTGATTCTAAAATTAAATGTGCTTGCAGCTATAGATGATATGAAATTAGCACAATAAATAAATTGAATAAAACTACCACTATTTTATTTAATTTATATTTATTGATTTTTATGATACAATTTATACCTTTTCTGAAATGCAAAGTTAACTAATGAATGCAATCATTTTAAAAGGTGCGGCCCTCCGCTAACCTCCGCTCCCACAAAGTGGCCCTCGAGCCAAAACAATTGCCCACCCCTGGTATAGCTGAAAATCAGGATTAAATTGTTAAAACAGAAAATGATAAAAAGATAGAATCAGGCAACATATGTATGTAAAAATAATTTGTCAGAAATGAAGTAATTAGGAAAAGATAGTATAAAGTTAAAAAGAAGTGAAAATTAAGAGTATATATAAGCAAGTTTTATGCAAGTAAATTTTGATTGACAAATGTATGAAATAGATTATTGTAGATTATGTTTTCTGACTGTAGTTTATGTCTTGTGTATATATGATTTAGATATTGGAGAGGATGTAGAAGATTATAGATGACTATGTTTATGCAAGACGACTGTCATATGTATAGTTTAGTTGATCATTGTATTATTGTATATGTTAATGTCTATTTTTGTGATTGTACATTAATAAAAAAAATAAAATCCTTAAGGTAAGGTATATTAAGGAGTTGTGGGACATTGGATAACCAGTCTGTGAAGGTAATGGCAAGCAAAGATTTTAAAATGGTTTTTAAGAGAGGCTTTACAGAAAGGTAAATGGTAGACATGAAACCAGTAATACTCACTCAGTGGCCCATGTGCCATTTGTGGCTCTTTGACATGCCACCCATGGCTCTTCTGAGCACCATTTCCCAATAGGTCACCTGCCTCATTTTCCAGAAAAATAAGCAAAAGTCCTTACACAGTGAGGCTTAGGACTATGTAGTTGGTTCTCACTCACCTTGAAATAGACACTGCTAGAGGAATTGGTAAACTGTGAGCTCTTCTGAGATGAAGGCTTCCGTGAAGATTATGGAATGGGGGGAAAGGCTCTAAGGCAACTGCCTTCTGGACTGACTAATGTCTAGTCCTCCACTCTGGCCTTTCAGATAGATTCTTTAAATCCCAACTACCCACAATCAAATAAAAAGGGGGACACAGGCTTTGATTAAAGGATTGATAGCGTGTAAGCTATGTGCTCCCTAAAAGTCTCTTATTTGGAAACCTACTAGACCAAGGCTGTACTTGTTTGTGAGGTAAATAGAGATAATTTTTTTTCATGCTGCCCCCACCATCTCAGTTATGATTAATCCCCTCATTTCCCCATCTTATCCCAGTGCTGCTTCCCAGATGATTGCTAGGTAGCAGCCTGTTAAAGGGCCAGACACTGCCAACCAGCTGGCCAGCAGGAGTCATCTTGAAAGTATCACACATATTGCTGATGTGGTGAGTGGAAGCCAAGGGTGGCTTCTTGGATCTCTGAATCAGAGAGCTCTGGGGTTCATTAGGTCCCCAACACATAGTTTGGCTCTTTAATTATAAAAGATTGCCTACACCTGTGATATACGTTAATCTGTAATGTAGTAAAGGGGGCAGTGGAAGAATGAGCATACATTTTTTATTTTATTATTATTTGTTTAATCTGTTACATCGAATGTTTATTAATTTTTACAGTTTCATCCCTTCCTTCCTTCCCTCCCTCCCTCTCTTTTATTCATAGTCTTTTCCCCCAGCCAATGAGCATACATTTTAGCCTGGGGTTGATGTAGATGGTCATTGTGTCCCTTTTAGTTTCATAATGGAATGTATGTGCCAAATGTTAAATTCTCATAAAAGTATGTGACTCAGGTTCTTTTCGGAGTCCTGAGATTATAGTATTTATTTTCACGATGTATATGTTAATGATGTCAAAATTTAGATGTGATTGTGTAAATTGTGTAAATGTTGTCCTGTGATCTATATAAAAATAGCCTTTTTATAGAATCATAGAGTTGGAAGGGACCTCCAGGGTCATCTAGTCCAACCCCTGATTTTGTTATTAACTACTCAGAATGGGTATCTAGTCAAACAGTTAACAAAACTCTTTAAAGAGAAGCTTGTCGGGGGGTTTTCTCTTTTTACTGTACTCTTCCAATATGGTGTGAATATCAGCACTCTAAGGTTTTAAATAGTTTTCATGTCAACATGACCTAGAATGAATTGCTTAATTTATAGATCACTTTTTTATATGTTGGTTATAGTTATGTAACTTGTGTGCATGAAAGAATGTCCAGCATTCTCTCACTTGTGTGCAGGAAAGAATGTCCAGCATTCTCTCACTTAATCATACTTTTTATCTCCTGCAGAATCGAATGGAGGAAAGTAAAGCACTATTTAGGACAATTATCACATATCCCTGGTTCCAGAATTCTTCAGTCATTCTGTTCTTAAATAAAAAAGATCTTCTAGAGGAGAAAATAATGTACTCCCATCTAGTTGACTATTTCCCAGAGTATGATGGTAAGCAAAATTCTTCTGTAAGATGTTATATTGTATGTCTTTCAAAGCAGCAAGAAACAAGCCTGTAAAGTTGCTTATATCTATAGATGGTTTCAGATCTACCAGCACAAAAATATTTGTGTTTGCCATTTGCACACCAAAGCTTCTAATGGGAATACTGCACTCTGTTTTCTTAGCTATCTATATATCTAATAGCCAAGTGCCCCCCTCCCGCGTGCGGATACCTAATTCTGCGCGGGGGGGCACTTGGACGGCAGAGGGGGGGTTCTGCAGGTGGGGGGTGACCCCCCTGCCTGCAGAAAAATCCAAAAAGTTTGAAAAACTTCTCGGGGGATATTTAAATTCCCCGAAAAGTTAAAGCGTTCTCCGTGCACGCGCAGAGAAAGCTCTGGCCACTGTAGGGGAGGTGGTGGGAAGCGGTGAGAGGCCTCGCCTTCGCCGTTTTCAGGGAGGGGGGAGAGTCTCAGCAGACGGCGGTCTCCCTACTGCCGCCACTGCCGTTTTGAAGGAAGGGGGGGAGGGGGGGAGCCTCGGCGGACGGCGGTCTCCCTGCTGCCGCCACTGCCGTTTTGAAGGGAGGGAGGGGGGAAGCTGCCAAAGGGGGAGGGGGGTAGAGGCTCGACGCACCGGGGGAGAGGAGGAGGAAGAGACTCACT
The DNA here is from genome assembly GCA_029233225.1 of Lepidodactylus listeri. Lineage (NCBI taxonomy): Eukaryota > Metazoa > Chordata > Lepidosauria > Squamata > Gekkonidae > Lepidodactylus > Lepidodactylus listeri. The sequence goes on from JARCFY010000004.1 coordinate 94,075,606, forward strand.
CCCCCCCCCCCCGCGAGTATCACAGGTCCACTGGCTTGTATTTATATAATTATCTGTTCACAGTGTTAACTGGTGGTTTGATAAATAGAAAAATAATCCCTGAAACACTACTGCTGCTCACCTTCCATTCATTTAAAGTGGTTTTCAGGGAGAAGACCAGAATAAGGACCATTCAAATGCTTAGAGGAGGATGTAGAGCAGTATTGAAAGTTTAACTCAGCTTTAATGTATGTTCAAAGAAATGAAACAAAATAGTAAATTGGGAGCTTTGAGCATTTTCAACAATCAGAGCAATCAGGTGGGAAATTCTTACTTGTGAGCAATTTCTGGAAATGCTTCCAATTTTAATTTTTTAAAATGCTTTGTTCAGTAGGGATAAGTGCAAGAATGTAAAACCAACTGATATATAATATAAGGTATTTTGAATATGTAAAACTGTTTCCTTTCCTGTTATTAGGCCATTGCACTTCAAAGGTAATAGCCATATATTTAATTAGTTTTATCAATGTTAAACTCTCTTGTTCTGAAATACAGGACCTCAGCGAGATGGACAGGCAGCACGGGAATTCATCTTGAAGATGTTTGTGGATCTGAATCCAGAAAGTGAAAAAATTATCTACTCACATTTCACATGTGCCACAGACACGGAAAACATCCGCTTCGTCTTTGCTGCTGTCAAGGACACTATCCTACAGTTAAACTTGAAGGAGTACAACCTGGTCTAACTGTGCCTCTTAGATCTCCTTTCCCCCTTTCCCCTTTTGGGCAATTGAAGATATTCAAGAGGGACTGTATTATCTGTGAAAAAGATCTGCATAATACTAATTTATTGCTGGCCTGGACTCTGTGAAAATTTACAGAGTTTATAGTAAATATTATGATTTTATTTAAACTTTACAGAGGAAATACAAAAGATGCTGAACTACCTTTGCAGCACAATTCCTCGGAGTTTTTTTTAGTCAAACCTTGTGACCATATGTGTTTTAAATTTGCAGTCATGCACTCACAAAGGATAGGGGCTTGGGGTGATTTTTTAAATTATTATTATCATTATTATTTTGCTTACAAAGCAAAATCAAGTTGGTGTCTCCTTTAACCCATTTTTCTTTCTTTAAGGTACAATAGCCATTTCCCCAAGTTTCATTCCTTGGTAGAAGTGTTTCCTCTAAAGTGATGTAGTCAGGAAAACGCTTTCACTAGAATTTAAGCCATCAATTGTTCTGATTTTTCAGTAAATACTTTGTGAAGGATCAAACTTACTAATACTCTGATTTCTTTTTAAAATTCTTGGTAAAGATGTCAAATACATCTTCTTCTTGGTACTGTCTTTGCACTGAAGGCTTGGAACGTTGATAGATGGGAACATTAACTGTAGCAGTGTTATGGATTTTACCTTTATTTGTACCATGGGAAGTCAGAAAATGCACAGAACACAATGACAAGATGACTAAGACACAAAACAGATTAATGAAATAGGATAGGTGTGTTTGTTTTTAAAACTGCTATGTGCCATTATGTTTTTCTTCTTTTGGAACTGTACTTATTTTCTAATCTTAGATGCCAAACAAAAATGTAATGGACACTACAGTAGCTTGGAATTCCCCATTTTTAAAAATTAGATCTTCTAGATTTCACTCCATAATTTCAGACCTATTTTTACTGTCTACAAAATTTCATGTTGCCAAATCTGGCTTTTTAAAAGATAATAAAAGTGATAACTTTGAAATGTAAAATGCTGATTAAAATGCCAAATTAACTGATTGGGAATCTGTCTGATTCAGACACCTGCCAAATGATCTGAAGCTAGATTTCAGCTTTTCTGTGCCCTCTTTGTATAAGAATGCATTCCATTCTCAATGCCAAAAAAGAAAAGAAAAAGAAAAGCTGTGTTAGTAAAAATGTTATTTGGTGCTACATACACACAAGCAAACGGTCTATTAATTAAAAGTCAGTTTTCTTCTTATGTCTAAGGTGGCATAAGATTGCACAGTGTTGTTCTTTCCTTTAGGCTACCTTTAATTGCAAAATATGAAATTGGAAATAAAGCTTCCTAGATAAAGTTGTTAAATAAATGCATTTGAAGATCTCTAGGTAAGAGCTTTTAATGTATTTGAAACCACTGAATAAATCATGTTGAAAGGCTAGGTGTTTAACAGGGAAATGAAAAAGAGATGGCTGCACATGATCTTTTTTGGGGGGGCATACTAGTTTGAAAGATAATTTTAAAGCAACCCTGAAAATAAGATTCCTGTCAAGTTGTAGAGTTGCGTATGTGGGATAGAGGGGTCAGATGTGAAATTGGAATTTTTAACAGAAAACAAAGCAAAACATGTTGCAGCACGTAAGTAAAAGAATATATATTCAGCAGTATTTTTGATGGAGAAAGGGAGAACACCTAATTATTTGGGTACCAAAGTTTAACTGATGGTGCAACATTCTTAGCATTTGTTTCAATTGTGTTGGCATAGGACTCCCATTTAAATGAACATGTGAGCTGTCCACCGCAGGGCTTGGTGGATAGTTCTCAATAAATATGAATGAGGTGTCATTCACCTTTAACCACCCTTACAAAAAGGGGAAAAAGGAAAACTTGGCCTTTTTATAGTTCCTGCATCATGAAACATTTTGTAATTTAAAAATGGTTGTAGGTATAGTGCAATTATGAATGCTATAATCATTGTACAAATGTTTTATATATATATATATATATATATATATATATATATATACACACACACACACACACACACATATACATATATATATATATACACACACACACACATGCATACATATATATATTTATATACATGTGTGTGTGTGTGTGTGTGTGTGTATATATATATATATATGTATGTATGTGTTGCAGAATCCATATTGGCTTTGTAATCATTAATTTTTGGCAGATTGAATGTGCTGTACTGATATGTATCTATGTAACTGTAATGTATGTCTTATAGATAATTCACATTTTAAAATAATGTTATTTTATTTACTTTTTTAAGAGAGAAGAATGTAAATTTTTGTCAGTTTATTTCTGACTAGGGTTTTTTATTTTAATTTACAAAAAGAATTATAGTGCAGAGCGGTACTGGCATCATGCTGTGTAAAGTCATTTGCACCACCCTGAGTTGAGGTGAACTGAAAGCACACACACACACACTCAAGGTCATTGATTTTTCAGTACAAATTTTCAAGTGATCTAACTAACAGGTAATGTACAGCTTTGTTGGAAGAACTCACAATGTATAATGCTGGACTGCATTGTTCTTTGGCAAACAAAAAGCAGATTAACTTCACCTCTCTGGCTGTTTCATAACGGTGGCCTCTCAAACTTTCTGCAGTCTTTTTGTAGTTGAAATCTATGTGGTACTCAGTCTTGTGAATAAGTTTAACACGTTTTTAATACTTTGACCTGGAGAGCCCAGATCTTGTCAGATCTTGGAAGCTAAGCAGGGTTAGCCCCGGCTAGTATTTGGATGGGAGACCTCCAAGGAATACCAGGGTTGTGATGTGAAGGCAGGCAGTGGCAAACAACCTCTGAATGTCTCTTGCCTTGAGAAACCCATAGGGTTTCAGTTGTGACTTGATGGCAAAAAAAAATATGAAAGGGAATTAGATGAGACTGAGTGCAAAAGTGACTGGATCCAACCCCCCCCCCCTTTGTGTGGTGATGATACAGCTTAATGTCTGTTGAACACATTCATACAAAGGAAGGCCCCATAGATCTCCAAGTGTAACCATGTGATAGAAGAGAGTCACCTTGAGTTAGAAAGAGTGTTGGTGTTGATTCACTCTTGTGCTGTTTTCCTTGCTTCAGTGTAAGGGGAAAAATGTATACTGCAAATACACTGACATGTGATGAGCATGTATGTATATGTGTGCATACATGATGGGAAGCTGAGATCATAAATACTCTCTTGGGCATGGAGTTCCTTGTGGGATGGCTTTAGCAGCAGTAATAATGGATTGTGCATATTCTTCATATCGATGTTACCATCTCCTTAAATATGTTATACCTAAAATGTAACTGGGTCCAGCTGAATAAATTCCAGGTTGTAGTTTACTTCAGATATAAAAAATAGCTACCACTGGTTCAGTGGAACAGTGTGATCTGATGCAGTTAGTCCTGTTTAAGTCCATTAATGCCCTGACCTAGATGGCCCAGGCTAGCCGAACCTCATCAATCTCAGAAGCTAAGCAGGGCTGGCCCAGGGTAGTACTTGGATGAGAGACCACCAGGAAAGTCCAGGCTCACTATACAAAGATAGGCAATGGCTAACCATCTCTGAACATCTCTTGCCTTGAATACCCTACATGGTCACTGTAAGTCGGCTACAATTTCACAGCATTTTCCACCACCACATCTATTAACAATGTACTTAGACTGGATTAGCTCGGCCTGGGGTCACACTGATGTTAATTTAGTGTGTTTTATGTAGATATAGGATGTCAAAAGGGACACTAAAATAGGGGTTAGTGTGGAAAGCAAGTGATGATTAAGTCTTTTTACTAGCACCATTATGGAATCTGTCTTGATCTTGGTATAAACAAAGACAGTTTCAGCAGGATTCAGCAGGTATTGTTTTATGTAATTGCCATTCATTTCAATTGAGTATGACCCCTGCACTACTATTTATTTGTTTATATAGCATTTAACTTGCAGCTGTAACTGAGTTCTCAAAATAAGTGAATAAGAGAGCTTGATGTCATGGGAACTGAGTCTCTGAGTGGCATTGGATGTGACAGCTCAGCAAACCTGTGGAACTTTACTACACAAAATCCCTTTTGAATAAGCAGCATCAGACTGATGTGGAAATGGCTGTACACTGGACTGGCTGGGCCTGTTCATCTCATCTGAAACCACTTCGAAATAGTAACTTACTTCAAAGTTAGTCTATGGCAGATAAAAGATTTGAAGCCAGGCCTCCACAGTCTTTTCTCTTTTTGTGTTGTGGAATGCACTTCAAACACAAGGAGATTGTGGAACTCTGGCACCTGGTAGTTTGTTCTCAGTCCTGGATTTCTCTCTAGTTTAAACTCAGGGGTGCATGACAGTATTCCTTCTCTTAAGCAGGGAATAAATTGACCACCCCAGTTTTAGGTGGATTTTTTGTTTTTTATATGAAGTTACAGAAAAGCAAGGACAGAGGGTTCTAGTTGATTGGGGGGGTATATGTTTTATTGTGGGCCTTCGGGGAGAGGCAGTGGGAAGAGAATAAAGCGCATTGGCTTAAGAACTTGTATAGCGCAGAATCAAAAGTTTACCGTATGCCTCATAGTTCCATTACAAGAATGTTCACTAGCATCTTCTAGGCAACTTGGGAGCAGGGTTTGGGCATAAAAGGGATTTCTTCAGCATGCCGAGGCAAGCTTGATGACATAGCATTGTAAAGTGCTGGTTTCAGACAGCCTCTTTCTAAGGGACACTGCTCTTCCTGCTTACAGTGTATATTATTCCGATTTATTTATGTTTGATAAAGCTGTCAGTTATTTTCTGCAATGCCTTACAGATTTTTGAGCCCAGACATTTGTGCCTGCTAACACTGAGCTGAGAGCAAAAGTAACAAAATGTCTCATATCTTTGCCAAAACAATGTGATCTCGCTGAATGTCATAAATGGAGCAAGAAAGCCAAAGAGAGATTCTTGGGATTGTGTCTTTGATGCTTATTACAGGTACAATCTTCTGAAAAATTCTCCTGTCTAAGGCACACTTAACTTAATGGGAGTTGTGGAAGAGCAGCTTTCATTTGGCTCAAGGGCACTTGTGCAGGAGAACCTGGAGGATTGTGTACCCCAGCATATAATAGTTATAACTATGTTCTTATTTTAACGCTCTTAAAACTTGCCTTCTCACAAAATGACTGGCATTGTCCTGACATATGAAGGATGTATCTGTGTACATGGTCCTTTTCTTTCTTACTCAAAACTATTTTGATTGTCCAGTTTATATGAACAGACTATTTTAATTATACCACCAGAAGTTTGATTTTTTTTCCCTTCCCAATTTTAACAGGGGGATAGAGACCTTTTTATACTGGATATCAGTCAGAATTGACTGCATGATTGCAAAAACTTTACAGAGTGGGGGAAAAGGGCTCTTATAAAGAAATTCCCAGCCTGTGGTTGTAAGATGCAAATAACCTTTGACTTACCCATTGACCTTTCCCATTTATTTTGCAGTCCTCACAAAAGACTGAAATGATAGAAAATTTTAAAAAATGTTAACACACATGAAAAAATAAAATGTACCCAAATAAATTATAATGATGTGCTGCACTTCTTGAAATTTTCTTATCAGTTACTACAGTTTCATTTAATTAATGGTATGTGCATGGTGTGTTAACATGGCCTGCTAAAGATGGTTAACATGGCCTAGCTAAACACTAACTTTATGGCCAGCATGTGTCTCTGGAATTTCATCATATTGTCACCATCATTCTATGAAACTGGTTGCATTTGGCTAACTATTGTATTCTGGATATTCAAAAACTTGCTTTTGTAAATAATCCTCCAAACACACATCTACAGCCTGGTATGCCTATGTAGGCACTTTGCTTGGTGGGAGTTGTTTACTCACATGTGTGGCCTTATTAATTCTTAGTATGTCTATGCTGATAGAAATGGGTAACACTTTAATTGAAAACAGACTTTGTAGAGGATAATAAAATAAAAGGTTTAAAATGCCACCAAGTACACTTGGTGGTATTGGGGGGAGGGGATTCTTTCCAAAGGAATTCTCAAGGTACAACTTGTTCATGTTTTCTGCATAATACCACCTTGAATGTTGGCCTTATAGGGTAAGAATATAAAGCAATGGAGAATCATACTTTTAAATTTCATAAATGGCACTTGTTCTTAATGTCCATCAATGCACACATTGTCTATAGTTTTGGGAATGAAAGTAGATGTTGTATAATTCCCCAGATGACTTTGGTAGTTTGGATATATAGGATTATTGGCCATACCATTGTACTACAGTTTCTTAAAACCTTTTACATTTGCATCTCCTGAAATACTTTTGGTTCTACTATTCTGAAATCCATTTGTTATTATAAGCATTGGAATCAATGTCTTTATTCCAGGGCTTGCTTGATTAATGAAATGTTTTATCCTAATTAGTACAGTCATCTGTGACCAAAAAAAACCTGAACATATACATAGCAGCTCAAAAGTTTCATATTTTTTTCCTTTCTGCATTGGAAGGGATCTACCACACTATTCATAAAAATGGACTGGTCTATAGTTAACACTATTAAAATGTTAATACATATTTAGGTGATAGGCTATTAACAGACCTAAATCTTTAGAATGAAGCACTTTCTTTGGCAGGCTTATCGCTATTGAAAAGTAACAGTAAAATATGGATTCTTCTTTGTGTTAAGTTTAATAGGACAATTTATATTGTACAACATGGCTTTTTTGTCTTTTAAAAGTGTCCAATTCTACATTTAAGTAACGAGTAAATGATTAACCTTAGGCACCTATAGAAACCAATTTGAATCTAGACTGAGCATTAGTCTTCAGCCCATAAGTCAGTACTCTCCAGTGGGTTGTGAAGCCTCATCCATTCACAAACATTTGACAAGAAATTTCCTGTCAAATGCTTGCCGGTGTCCTGGTACCATGCTGCTGCCTGAGAGTTACAGGCAGATCTCAGGTCTGAAGAAGCTGAAGACCACCAGTCTGAGGAGCTGAGGAACCTAGAAGCTGATACACCTAAGCTTCTTTGCCCTTGTAAAAACAATGCAGTAAGCTGTGCATGCCATTCCTCCTAGGCGATTCCTTGGCCAAGGACATACTGGTATTCTGCTGCACCTCCGCAGCGTGGCAGAACAAGGCGGGGGGAATTGCCCCCGCCGCGCGGCATTCGCACGCTGCTGCAAGGAAGCCACCTGCAGCGTCCAAACTGCGGGTGGCTTCTGGTGGCGGAGTCCGAACGCTGTGCGGCTCCCCTGCCCGGTGCGCATTCACACTCACCAGAAGTGCATTCACACTCACCACTTTGAAGTGGTGCCCGGCTGCTGCGGGAGGAGGGCGGCACCGGATGCGTTGCGTCCGGGCCGCCTCCTCCGGGCAGATGCAGCAGTCTGAACAGCCACTCTGCCTCCGCTTTTAAAGCAGAGTCAGAGCGGCCCAGACTGCCAGTCTGTCCTCGGCCCCTGATCTGTGGCTTGTGAACTGAAGTTCGTGGCAGGTCAACTGGCACAAATTTTCTATGAACTTTCAAGCAGTTTGTGGCAGTTCGGGAATGGATACATTTCTAGACAGTCTCCACTCAATTTAAATGGTTACCAAACTTCAAAGCAACATAACTTGACATGTAGAGGAGCATCTGGGAGAGGTAACCTGTGACTTAGATGTCTCTAGGTTGCATAGGATCCATTCTATGCACTTTTGAACCTCTTGAACCTGCACCTGTCAATTCCCCAGAATGTACTGTCCTGGAGGCACCTTCTTTGGGAGGCCATAACTCAGACCCTTTAAATCCAATCCTCACCGAACTTGGAGGGCAGGTAGAGGAGAAGCAGCTGGAGATCTCCTGGGAGTATAGTGACTCTATCTTGCACAGGACCCATTATATACACTCCTGAACCTTCTGAACATGGCCCGTCAGAATGACTGCCTGTCATTTTCCCAGAAAGCACTTTCCTGGGAGCACCTTCTTTGGAGGGGGCCATAACTTAGACCCTGTAAAGCCTATCCTCACCAAATTTGGAGGGCAGGCAGATGAGAGGCAGTTGGAGATCTCCTGTGAGTTTGGTGTCTCTAGCAGACCATGGGGAGGGCATTCTACTGCATTACAAACCAAACAGGTTCATTTGGCGGCTAAAAGTTCATGACGGTTCAGGGTTTGTGAACTGGGCACGCCACTAATCACAAACTAAACTGCATTTTCCCAGTTCATGCCCATCCCTATTTGTGCTTCTACAACTTGATGAACTGCCATCTTTATGCTAGCACATAATTTTGGTCCATGATTTGTGCAATCCCTAATCTACACACAGTTTGATCCTCACTTCCCAAAATGGGCTGCCAGGATGATGTGGCACATGACCAAGTGCTTGGTCTGGGTAGGCCACCAAGTATGTCTGTGCTTCTACTAACTGGCAGAAAAATACTTGGGTCCTATCTGCTCTAATTCTAGACTTCCCTCTTGCCACCTTATCATCTGTACATTGGCATAAATGAAATAAGTCATGGTCATGTACTGATACGGTTCCAGATATGTGATTAGGAGAGTTATTGCACATCCATATCCTGGGTGGGAGGGATCAATTTCAGCCATTTTTCATTCAAAATAATTTTCTGATGAGGAACAGTTTAAACAATCCTTTACCATTCCTCTTCTCTCAGCCTGTTCTAAAACATGACACTGGTATGCAACAGCCCTTCCCCCAGAATGTGGCACTTCCACATCATCCTTTAACCTGGGCTGGTACCTGTGTAAAGCAAAAAGTGTATGCTGAGTTAGCATGCCAGAGGTCTGCAACTCAAGCAGCTGTTGTACTGGCATGTTAAGCATGCATTTCCACTATGCATACGTAGCAGCAGCATAGCAGTGATGCCCTAAATTGAAGCATCACAAGGCTGCTGTTCATTGCTAAAAGTATGTAGTGTCGTGTTACAGTATGTATTGGGTAATTTGCTTTGTTTCAAAAGGAAGTCACAGAACCCAAGTCCATGACAGTAATGTAATGGATTAAAAGGCTATTGTTTTGCAAACAAGTGTTTTTTTTAGCATATGTAATGATTCCAGAAATTATGAAATATTTTGTATTCATATCCTAGAAACAGGAGTATAAGAAGCTTTCTTTCACAGCAGCCCATGGGAACACTGCTATCTTGAAGATGAAGAGCACATCCCATTCTTCAGGCTGCAACACGCACTGTTCAAGACATGATGATGAGCTATTTAAGAAGTGGAGCAATCTCTTTGATATTCAATGGGCTATTTGACCCATATCTACACACAGAGCTCCATTAAACTCTGGAAACTATTTTCTGATGCTGAATGTCCAAGAGTCAGCTTGGTGTAGTGATTAAGAGTGCCTAACCTGGAGAACTGGGTTTGATTCCCCACTTCTCCACATGCAGCCAGCTGGGTGACCTTGGGTCAGTCCCAGTTCTCTTAAGAGCTGTTCTCTCAGAGCTCTCTCAGCCCCACCTACCTCACAAGGTGTCTGTTGTGGGGAGAGGAGCGGAAGGAGATTGTAAGGTGCTCTGAGACTCCGAGTGAAGGGCGGGGTATAAATCCTACTCTTTGTCTTCTTGAGGCACAAGCAATTGGCCAAAATTGTCCATCTTCTTGACATTGTTGTACTGCACACAGTTCTTAAGATGAAGCATCTGGTGAAGTATTTTTCCTCATTGGATCAAAGATCACCAGAACAGGTGCCATGGTGAAAGATTTTTTTAATTCTCTGAAAAACACGTTCCTCACTTGCTTCCCAAACAAACTGACTGTTTGATCTCAATAGTTCACTGAGTGAATTTGTAAGATCAGATAGGCAAGGCAAGAAATGTCCAAAGAAATTTATTGGTCACAGAAATTGATGAGCTTCTGTGACCAATTTAGGGGTTTGAAATTTTGCAATAGCTTTGATTTTCCCAGGATCAGGATTATACCTTCTCCATAAATCATGTGTCCATAGAAGCATACACTTTGAACTCCAAAGTCACATTTTTTCACCGTTGAAGGTGACATTTGAATTCTGGAGCTGTCTTAAACTCATATCATGCTGTTCCATTGTAAGCCCAGTTATTATACCATTATCCGTATGGCAAAAGACCCCCTCAACACCACAGAGTAGCTAATTGATTTGTTTTTGGGAAGTAATTGAGTGCACAAGTGATCCCAAAGGGTAATAATCTGAAGCGAGATCTCCTAAAAGGGCTAATGAATGTTGTCAGCCTCATGGAGCTTTTTGTCAAAGGAATTTGTCCAACTGCCCCAATGTGTATTCCACTACTGACGCTGGGTGCTGTTCTCTTTCCACACTTCTATCCATCAACACAGATCCTTAAATCTCCATTTGGTTTATTACTGATAACCATAGGGGGATAGCAATTTGTGAGCTAATCAACTGGTTCAATGATACCCATTTTGATAATTTCTTCCAGATTTTTCTTGAATTTGCTTACGAAGGGATAGGCACACATCTGGGAACACTGACATAGAAAGGTTTAGGGTCTGGTTTTAATTTAATATGGTATGGAGTCTTCATCCAGCCTAGGTCTTGGAAGAGAGTGGAGTATTCTGCCTGTGGATTAACTGCTGATTTCTTGACAGATGTAATTTATCCCAAGCATTTAACCAACTAATGCTCTAATGCCATCACATGCTCTTAATCCTAGCCTGCAGACAGCCCCCCAACCATAAACGACTTCTCACTAACAACCTTGAGCCATCTAATGGAGTTCCCAACTCAGGAACCAGACCCTGCAACAGACCCAGATGCCAACTCTGCCCACATATCTACCCAGAAAATATGATTACAGGACTCAATAGCATCAACTACACAATCTCTGGCTGTTACATCTGCTCATCCTCCAATGTGATATATGCTGTCATGTGCCAACAATGCCCCTCTGCTCTGCACATAGGACAAACCAGCCAGCCTCTACATAAAAGAATAAATGGACCCAAATCTGACATCAAAAATGGCAATATCCAGAAGCCAGTTGGAGAACACTTCACTCTACCAGGATATTCCATCAAGGACTTAAAGGTAACCATAGTTCAACAGAAACAGTTCAAAACCCAAATCCAATGGGCAGCTGCTGAACTGGAATTCATATGTAAATTTGACTCAGTCAGACTTGGATTGAATAGAGATTTTGGATGGTTATCCCAGCCTGGATTGCACATTCTACCTTTTTCATGACTTTTGCAACTGCTTTGCATTTAGATGGCACTTTCTGCATCCTCTTCCCCCTCTCCTTACCACCTATATATCTCTGGCCAGTTTCTTCATCCCCTCCATGCATCTGATGAAGAGAGCTGTGTTTCTCGAAAGCTTATGCTACAATACAGTTTGTTAGTCTTAAAGGTGCTACTGGGCTTTTTACTATCTTAATCCCAACAGTGGTCTTCCCTTTTATCATCTAAACCAATTCACTGATTTCTTTCCACTGCATAGCATGTTTGCTCTGAACCTTCCAACTGTATTTAAGTGTTTCCCTGAAAGTCCCTTCAGGTTCTTATCAGCTTCTAGCAGGCACTTTTTTTAGATATTTTCTGGAATAACTGTAACATCTGACCCAGGGTCCAGCTTGAATTCAACTGAGTAACCCATTCATCTTAATTTCTGCTGTCCACACTACTGTTCTACTTTCTGCCATACAACTTGAATCTCTCATAGAAAAAAAAGCCAAAATAGATAGTGCTGCTGAAAGGGCGGGCAGAAAAACAGCCCTTTCAGAAGCACCAGAGACATTTAAGATAACACCCTACAGCAATTCAGAAGTGGAAAGAAGACCTGAAAATGGAAGAAAGGATTTAAAAAAAAAAAAACTGGCTCAGCCCCACTTTGCAAACAACACACAGGCAGCTTTGTTTGAAAAGATTTTTTTTTAAATCCATTATCAGCTGGGAGCCAGAACGGTTGTGTCTGAAATGACAGAAAAAGTCTGTTAACAACCAAGTGCTAAAATGGATTATAAAACTATTCAAGAGGGACCTAGGTTTTCCCTCTTGTCTCTCCAGAAAGTACTTCCTGTCTAGGCTTCCCTTTAACTACTGAACCGGGAACTATTCACACCAAGGTCAGTTCTCATGGCTTAAGGAAGTACTTCATAGTATATTGCATCCAAACAGTATAACTTTGAAATTTTTCAATCACTTACAGTTCTAGTGCAGCAGGTAGCACTAAATAGTTTGGATGTTGCTGCTATGAATCTTCAGACCACTTAACAGATCATCTTGAAAGTAGTTCCCTTCAAGAAAGCCTAGAGCTGAACTCTTGTAACAAGTTCTGTACACAGCAGTCTAATAGATAACATACAACCTCTAATGCACATAACGAAAGACTTGCATTTTTGCAAGCAAGATGGCACCACACCAATAATTCAGAAGTGCCCAGGCAATAAGGAACTGCAGACATGGCAACCTTGAAATTTAAAAATAAGAAATAAGCCCTGGACCACTTTAAAAATAAAGTATTGCCACTGTGAGATACCCTAGTAAGATGTCAGTTCAGGTATGAGGTTCCTAAACCAACACATCTGTTGTGTATTGGGACTGGAACATTCCAGGAATGTTTCTACCAGAGAGTGGCTGAGCTTGGAGCTCTAGAACAATAGCCCACCAGGACTCTGGAGGTGATCAATGAGGAAGTAATGGATCTGACAATAACCTATTGTTAGTAGTTGTTTGGGAAGTGGGTGGGGTGAGGTTTGCATGCTATTTAAACAGGGTCGTTGCCCTGGGTCCTTGTCTTGTTCTTGCTGAATCACTAATAAAGCTGAGCTGAATACTATGCTTAGTGTCAGCCTATCCATGGAACCCAGTATGTAACACTGGTGACGAAGGTGGGATCCTGTTGAGCGAGCCTAGCACCCATCTGCACCACACCACACACTGAGCTCCAGTGCCACATGCATCGCACTGCAACTGAGACCATGGCTGCCACTCTAGGACTACTTCCAGAATTCAACCACACTCACCTAGAACAATGGGAGGCCTGGGTGGAATGCATGAAGTATTTTGTGGAGTTTGAGGGAATCGATGGTGCCACTATGAAGAAGGCACTGCTGCTCAGCTCTTGTGGAATTACCACCCTGGAGCTAGCTCAGGGCCTCATCGCGCCAACTACATTGCAGCTAGTCACTTTCGATGGTGTCATCATGATGCTCACCAACCTCTTTGTGCCCCAGCCCACCTGACTGGCTCACCGCCTCAAATTCTCTGAGTGGAATCAGAGGCCCAATGAATCGGCCTCTGACTATGTTGCCACCTGTGCCAACTGGCCCTTTGATTCAAGTTTCAGAACTTTGAAAAAGCCCTAACTTGACCGTTTTGTGTTTGGGCTCAGGGCCGAGAAGCTCCATTGTAGGCTCATCAGCCAGGAGGACACAAACTTCCAAAAGGCGATCTGGGAGGCTGCGGCATTCAAGAAGTCCCAGGAGGTTGGCAACCAGGAGTCCAACTGCCATGCTGCCACAGTACATCAGGCCGCCATCTCCTCAGCCTCTGACATGTCCAACTGCGAGGAGGTCCTGCAGACACACCATCTAGATTGCCAAGACACTCGCCCATCAACCAGGTTTGTGCCTAGTCCGGATCGCCGAGACTGCCTCACCAGTGCTCTGTGCCAGCTGCGGGGACCCCAATGAATGACTTCTGCTGCTTCAGGGACACAATGTGTCGAACTTGTGGGAAATTCGGCCACATTGCACACGCCTGAATTAGTAGGTATTTTAGTATTAGTATTTGGGAATACTAGTATTCCCAAAGGACTTCTCTTTATTTGCAACAACATAGTGGAGAGAATACACATGAAAAATTTAAAAGGCTGCAGATAGGGAAACCCAGAGATAAGCAGAAGTCCAAGAGAGAAGAATTTCATGTAGAGAAGAAGAGATTGGATTTATATCCCGCCCTTCACTCACTTGGAGTCTCAGAGTGGCTTACAAACTCCTTTCCCTTCCCCTCCCCACAACAGACACCCTGTGAGGTAGATGGGGCTGAGAGAGCTTTGAGACAACAGTCCTTGAGAGAAAGCTGGTACAGAGCTATGGCTTGCCCAAGGTCATCCAGCAGCTGCAAGTGGAGGAGTGGGGAATCAAACCCGGGTCCCCCAGATTAGAGTCCTCACACTTAACCCCGACACCAAACTGGCTCTTTATAATTTGGTCTTTACCAGCTAATGCTTGGGTTGAAAACCACTAGTGGTATATTATTGCTAGTGCATAGCAAATTATTTCCACAGCACTGACAAAAATAACTATCTGTTGCTCTCTATGACTTTGGCTGGGAGGGCAGTGTATAAATTTGATAAATAAATAAAATAAACAAATGTTTGCTAATATTAGTCACCTGAATGGTACTGGCTTGAACATAATGCCAGCAATTTTATATTAGACTGATTCTGTACAAAGATGTATTGTGCATTCCCCTTTAATTTTAAAACTAGAGGCAATGATGTGTACTTAAAACCTGACTTGCTATAAATTTTTTTAGTTCATCAAACCTGCCAAATTGACTAAACCAATATTGAGGATTCTTAAAGCCTATGCTTTCTAAGGAACTCAATTGTCATGAGATACAGGATGGTGAAACAAGGAGTGTGGCAAAGAAAATAAAGAAGTCAGAGTGAAAGATCACTGTGTAAGACAAAAATACTGACAGAAGTAACATTCATCTCAAAGTAAAATATTCCAGAATTAAAACATGACCCAGACCTGGTAGTTCCTAAGGCATGGCAGAGTACAACCAGTTTTACATTGGAATTAATTCTACTGTCTTCCATAGTGCTGAGGAAATCACACACCCCCAAAAAAATATGTCTGTCATTTCTCAAAATAAGAACTTTCAGGTTTTGGAGATATTTTTGCTGCCTACAAGTGACAAAAATAAATTCAATGGAGATGACAGAGAAGCAGACCTTGAGTTTCTGTACCCCAAAAGAACAGACAAGAAATGTTTGTAATAGTTGCCAGATGTCATAAATGTGCAAAGAAAACATTTAGTAACAGCAATGTAGTGAAGAATGTCAAAGGATTAAAGATAATAATAGTTCCCATTTACAAAAAAAATGATTCAACAGATCCATGTAACTATCGTCCCAAAGTCTGCTGTCAGTAGTGAGCATGATATATGCTTCTCTGTTTTATAAGAAATTATCATGAGTAGAAAACAAAGTTATTTTGGGTGAGAGCAAACTGAATTTTGTAGAGGTGTTAGGACCACTGCCATACTCCTCAGCTCATAAATATACCACCTCAAAGGATGGCATTTTGGCTCTGGCCTTTATGGACCTTAGAACTGCCTTTAACTCTGTGCCCAGGCAGAGATTATGGGATAAAGTGAAGAAATTGTCTGTAGCATCTTCTAATTTTGATTCAACAATTATACGATCATCCTACAGCTCAAATAAGATGTGGTGTATCTGGCGAACTGATCAGATATTGAACAAAGGAGTGACGCAAGGATGTATCCTTATTCCTCTGTTATTTAATTTATATATCTGTATATTTACAGAGATGAATTCCACCTGCCTTATCTAGCTCATGTTAAGTTGCCATATCTTTTGTATGCAGATGATACTCCTCTTTTCTCAAGAACGATGGCTGGCGAGTGTGTGTGTGTGTGTGAAGTGCCGTCAAGTCACAGCTAACTTATGGTGACCATGTAGGGTTTTCAAGGCAACAGACATTCATAGGCGGTTTGCTATTTCCTGCCTCTGCATAGAGACCCTAGTTTTCCTTGATCTTCCATTCAAATACTAACCAGGGCCAACATAATGGTTGGCCTGCATAAACTTATAGCCTCCTTTTCAAAGTATTGCTCCACAGAGAGCCTATTAACATTTCTAAGTCAGGGGTCCTTTTTTTAAATAAAAAATGATGAGGAAGTTTAAGTAGGCAGGAACAGGCCAACCTATGGTGCAAGAAGAACAATTTAAGTAGTTAGGAGTTACATTTCAAGTTAATTTTTCTTGGAATCTTTCTTGGAAGGTACTTTTGAATTTTGTTATAAGAACAGCCATGAGTACTGAGAAGGCTATTTCAAGGTTTTATTCTTCTGCAGAAGTTGAAGTGTTTAATGCTAAAGTTGCTGGACAGTTATTGTACACTGTAGGATTTTGGACTAGTGTGGTAACACACAATATTGATGGACTGTTACTAAGATTTTTCACTTTGGTCTGCTGCACAGGGACCTCACACCCCACAGGTTTCCACACCAGTTTCTCCTCTTTCTCCTGGCCATCACTCAGCAGCTGGCTCCTGCCCCTGGCTCCCTGCTGTCTCTGCACTGGTCCCAGCAATGTTGAAAGGCTGGAGAGCCTCTGCTGTCTCTGAAACCCAATAAATCCTCAGAGTGCTTGTCTCACTTGTTGACATCCAGCCCACTTAAGGTTTCAATAAATCAACTTCTACTGTGCACGACTAGCCCAGCTTCCAGATGAAGCTTGTTTTCCACATCATGTCACAGACACTTGAGGACTGGAGGCTTTGTCTTCCATGCACCATTGCCCTTCCTGGCACCGGTCCGTGTGGCACCCGAATCTTGACCAAGGGTAACCTCTACCTCTTGAATACTAGATCCAGAGGAATTAGCTGTGTTAGTCTGTTGCTGCAAAATATTAAAGGGCTCAGTAGCACCTTTAAGACTAACAAACTTTATTGTAGCATAAGCTTTCAAGAAACACAGCTCTCTGTCAGATGCATCTGACGAAGAGAGCTGTGCTTCTCAAAAGCTTATGCTACGATAAAGTTTGTTAGTCTTAAAGGTGCTACTGAGCTTTTTAAAATCTTGTGAATACTAAGTGAGGCTCCCAGTAACTCTGCTGCTGCCATCTTCCCTGACTTTTCCATGCTGACTACTCAAAATGACAGCTGCACTACTAAACCTAGGGAGTGTACTGTCAACAGGTTTACTCGTGCACAAAGGCCTCAGTCCCCTTAAGCTGCCACTATGTCATAAACCCAAGCTTGGGTCCCCCCAGGTCACTACTTCTTCTGCAAATGAGTAGCACCCAGGCCCCTGAGTCCTCAAGGTTATATGCACACAAGCAAACAGACCTTTGTTAAAATGTATAAAGGTTTATTGAATAGATTTTTAAAAACAAGATATCACTATGCAACACAGTCTCTGCAGTTTAGTAGCAAGAAAATAACAAAGCTAACTATCTAATACATTCAATACCTGTTATTAGATGGCACACTATCTTGGAATACTAGAGGCTTAAACGTTCTCTACACTGTTGTCCATCACAATGTAGCATAACATAGAGCATACGCTTGGGCAAATCTTAAAGTTAGCATGGCTTCCCTCCTGCCTATGGCTTAATTATAGTCTTCAGCCACCTGGCACCAGGTGGTCTCCCAAACCCAATCAGGGAATTCGCTTGATGGAACCCTCCAGAAGATGATGACATTCACTCCTGCTTCCCCTCTCCTATCCAGTTATACGGCTGAACACAGGTTCTCATGATTAGCCAGTTACCACATTCTTGAGTCCAGCCTTAAGAAAGATAAGGATAGTGTTTGCAGGAAGGCCCAATTACAGACACCTGCAAGCTGAAGCAGGCCTGCTAATATTCACATTAACCCTTGAGGGGAATTTTGCCTCACACTGATATGACAGGAGCTATGAGTAGCTGTCAATTGAGTCAGTCAATTAAGAGATGTTTGTGGGATCTTGATTTTAAGAGTGCTGGTTAGAGACCACAAAGTATAGAAGGGCATTTATGCTTGTGCATTTGAACACCCTGCCATTGGCAGTGCCGTTCGAAAGATTTAATAGTATTCCATACTCTAATAGACTCTGTTGATGTGGTACTAACCCAATTAACTCTAAAGATCATATTCTTTTGAACTGCACTGAATTTTCAGATTTGAGAGCTGAGTTGATTTTTCATTTGTTTAAGCAGGACTCTGTCTCTTTAGAAGCTACGTCTTCTTGGGTACTAAGAGATGAAGATAAATAAGTAACTTTGCATGTGGCTAAATTTTTGGCTGCTGTAGTAAAATCATGTAACTTAGGTTGTAAATCTTAGGTGTCCCTTTTAGTGTGTGATGGCTTGCTGTTTATTACTTTTCTTGAAAGAACAGTAATTAAGGAGAAGGAGAAGCAGAGGGTTATAGATAACAGCAGAATACCACTAGTCATCATTTTACAATTCCCAGCCAAAGCTTATGCAGCACTAAATTTGAAAGTATTGTGGCACCCTGAAGACTGTTGTTGTAGTGCAGTGAAATATGTAGTATGCCTCCAACAGATCTCCCAGCAGCCTTGGGCATTGGCTATCCTGGCATCCACCTAAACCACCTCTGTAGATGGTCCTGTGACAGCATCCCCACTTTGAGAGTTGCCGCCTGCATGGGGAAAGGCAGGAAACAGGAAGTTATGGGGGGCTGGGAAGGGGGGCAGTAGGGGGAGGGCCCCCATATAGGGACTGGGCCATGTTGGGCCACCTACAAGAGCATGTAGAAGAGGAAGAAGAAGAGATTGAATTTATACCCCGCCCTTCACAACCCAAGGGAGTCTCAGAGCGGCTTACAAACTCCTTTCCCTTCCCCTCCCCACAACAGACACCCTGTGAGGTAGGTGGGGCTGAGAGAGCTCTGAGACAACTGTCCTTGAGAGAACAGCTGTGCTTGGCTATGCTGTACTATGGCTTGCCCAAGGTCATCCGGTGTAAGTGGAGGAGTGGGGAATCAAACCTGGTTCTTCCAGATTAGAGTTCGCGCACTTAACCACTACACCAACCTGGCTCTCAGTTTGGTTCCTCACTGTACGCTTCCCTACTGAAGAGACAGATCTGGCACCCCCTCCAGGCAGTGTTTATGGCAGTTGCATGGTTCCACAATGTTGTGGGCACTGTGGACTGCACCCACATTGCTCTCATCACCCCCTGGGAGGATCTACAGGATACCAAAACTGCCACCTGTTCTACAGCCTGAACATTCAGGCATCCTGTGATCACTCCGGCATTTTCACAGACCTCATGTCTAGGTTCCCAAGCAGTGTCCCTGATGTGCAGATTTTTGCAGCATCTGGCCTCAACCACTTGTTGGCTGTCTGGCCAGAGGTCAAAAGATGGCTCCTGGGTCAGTAGTCTGGGAAGGGGGAGGGCAGCATACAGGAGCCCTCACACCTGATGGATCTCATTCCACTCATGCTAGGTGACTGCAGATACCCCCTCCTCTCTTATTTGCTGACACCTTATCTTGAGGATGACCTGCCAGACCATGCAACCTACAACCAAGCCCACCACCATACATGCATGGTCATTGAGCTGGCATTCAGCCACCTGAAGATGCAGTTCCGTTGCCTTCACCATATGGGAGGGCCCTGGACCATGCAGCCCCTGGCAGTTGATAAGCTCTTCACTGTCTGGCCATCTGCTAACATTGCCTTGTAGGGGACTTGTCTGAGGTCCCCTGGGTTAGGAGCAGGACGACACACAGGCAAGACAGTGGCAAGGCAGGATGTCAGAAGGCACACAGAGCATGAGCAGGTACTGGAGCACATATGGCACAGGAGGTGCCCCGCCACCCAGACTGCCTTTTGGGGTGCTATACCCACTGCTGCCCTTGGAGAAGGATGATCCAGCAGCCACAGGATGAGCAGTGCCCCATTATCTTTCCGATGTTCATAGGGATCACCATCACCCCACATCATCATTACCTTCTGCCATTTCCATGCCTGACCCCATGATGCACCCAACACAGTTGGGGAAACTCACCATATGCAGGGAGGGCTGTTCTGGGGGTCCCACATCCAATGATGTCCCCTCGAGCTTGGCACCCATGCAGCCTGGCCAGAGGCTCCTAGCTGAGGGTGTGGGGGGGGGATGAAGACACGAGGTGCTGCACTGACCACTGCAGCTGTATTCTCCTGCACAGGCTATGTCACCCTGAGCAGCTAATACAGGGGAACACAGGGGATAGTCATTAATGCCCCTGAAGGCAGAAAAAGGAGCTTTCCAAGGTCCCCTCCAGAATTTTGTGTTCTTTTACTTTTGTTTTGTTCCCCTGAAAAGGGGATGGGTTGTCACTGTGTCAGTGACTTCAGAGATAGGGATTCCCATATTCCCTGAACAACAAATATTCTGCCTCATCAGTTTGTGGGTTTATGTCTGCTGGCAAAGGATATCTACAGAAGCAGAATTTTTTTCTGAGTGTCCAGCCACTTTGAATTTTTTTCTGAAATTCTTTCTAAAATGGAAAGGACCACACACTCATACGGATGGTTGATCCCTCCACAGTACAGTCCCAGGCACCCACCTCATGAAGGGCAAGTGCTCCTAGCTCTGAGGACCCTGGGATAAACAGGAGGTAGCCGCAGCCTCAAACACCATCTGCAGCAACCGTGCTTCTTGTTATGGTTGTCATTTTCCCCAAGGCCACCAAATGGAAGCCCAATACATGTAATAGCCACAGCACTAATCCTTTTTGCAAACTGCCCCCTACAAAGCCTGAACTCCGTGGCTTTCTCGGATTATTTTACTTCATTAGCATACCCAAACAGAGCTAGTATTGCTGGGAACCACTCAGCCTTTCCACACCTCAATAGGGCCACACCTCCCAAAATTGACAATATTGCTTTCCACAGCTGCAAGACAACATCCATTATTAGTACTGCCAGCAAGGCATTTCTCTCAGACCACACCGACTGCTCACCCCCACATGAATGGAACAAGGCAGACAGGGTCAGACTATCTTCCACAGACCCTTAGTGCCATTTCCAAATCCCCTCCTGATCAATTTGAATTGTTGGTACAACCATGTCCTGAGCTGACCCATTCCTTCCTAATGCAGCTCCAAACCCAAGAATCCAGCTGACTGTTTGAGGAGTACTCTCCACACCCTGCAGGCCCTCCATGCCTGATGCTTGTTATCAGCTGGGGGCATGCTGTTCAGGGGCCAAATGCACAGGATACTTGGTCTGAGAAAGCAGAAGTTTGACGATTACTTGCAGAATGAGCACCTCGAAGTGTTTATGTTGGAAATCAGCCTCTCCATCCACCCTCAAATGCCACCCAAACACACACAGTTGTGGCAACTGCAGACACTTTATTAGAGGCCTACTGGGGGAATAGGACAGAGAGAACCAGAGTCCAAGTCCACCAGAGTCCAAGTCCAGCCTCAGGGGAAATGAGTGCTCCTCTCCTACAGCAGCATCCAAGTGGGGCAGAACCACGCAAGAAGCAGCAGACTGTAGACAACTGTCAACTTCTGAAGGCAGACTTGGTCTGGAGCCAGGACACAGTGAGGCCTAGGGAGGAAGTGGTCCAGGCCAGTCCTTGCCCTGTTGGATCGTCACCTGCAGGATGACAAAACAGAGACATACGCAGCTACAAGAAGGGGCCAAGAGTGCCTTGGTGGGTGCTGGCATGATCATCAGGGGTTGCCAGGGAGCCTACTCCAGGACTCATGAGACAATACTCTGCCATACCTACCCCTATGGCAAAGGCTGGCACCATGCAAAACACCCTCACCTGTCTGGCATACATGTCCAAAGCAACAGCAAATGATAAGTCCATCTCAGCAGCTGCTCCACAGGGCTCTGCTCCTTCAAGGGAATGAATTCAAGAATAGTGTGGTTAGCCACTCCATGCAGCATAGTGGGGCTCTGCCCCTCCCCAAGCGGCCTGTCTTGAGGGAAAACCTGTTACATGAATGAGCTGTCAGCCCAGTGCAGAGCCAAAAGCTTGTGCGCCTTCCCCTGGCAGCTTTCCTGACCCAGATCCCATGTACCAATCCCCTTTGTGCATGAAGGGCCATGGTGATGAGGGTTCACAGCTCCTGCCACCCCTGCTGGACTGCCATGCTGCTGGGCTTGGGTGTGGAAGGTGGCATTGCTGGGGTGACTCCCAGCCATGAATTAAGGGAAAGGTGGAAGGAAGTTGGGGGAACAGTCCCTTGCTTACCTGTCAGTGTGCAGCCGCCCCTCTGGACATGGGGTACCTATTAGGCTTCAGAACTGGCAGAGGTCAGCCACGGAGTGTGGACTTTGCTCTCTCTGTTGGGTGTTGGTGTAAAGTGCTTGCCCAGTAGTACTAAGTGCCCTCTTTGTGCTTTTCCTGCCACCAAGGTGCCTCAGCACTCAGTCTAAATTCACATGGCAGGAAGCTGTCCAACAATGTTCTGTGCTGCATGCCCTACTTCATGAGTTGTTGGGGGGGGGGGGAGTTTCTGGCCAGGGTTTTTGTGGGTGGGTGTGTGCGATTCAGTCTTGGGAGGGAGGTGATTCTGGCATTCTGAGCTATTTGGGGCCTCATTGCCACGGTAGTGGCAGGGCACTTGTTTTTTTCCCACTCAATGGGCACCTATGGGTTGTGCTGTGTTTTTTGATGGAGCAATTTTGCAGCTCTGTCAGGGGGTATCCTCAGGCTGAGAGGGCTTGAAAAACAGACTAACTCTGGCTGTGCCCCGCGATCTTCTCTCGACGATGCTGGTGCAGAGGCCTACGCCTGAGCTGCACCAGCACACAGCTATTCCAGAGCTGCCCCAGCACCCAGGACTGGCACAGTGGTGCTGGGGGCTTGCACCAGTGTAACTGGCCCTTACACCAGCATACCTTGGAGATACACCAGCACAAAGGTCAATCATTTAGGACTGTGCTGTTAATATTTTAATGTTTTGATGCTCGCCACCCTGGGGACCTTATTTGGATGGAAAGGCAGCACAGAAATGTTTTAAAGAAAATAAAACAAATAAACATATTTAAAAACAGGCTGAGTAATGCCAAAGATATTTTCAGTGCAAGGATTAGCATCTTTTAAAAAGGAATCTGTCTAATGCTTTCAACATCTTAAAGAGAGGCAATTCTGAAGTTATCGTCGTGTTCTCCAGAAAGAGTTCAGAAGTTCAGCTCTGTTATGATTGGTTGTTTGTCCTGTTTGACAGAGACTGGCAGTGACACAAATGAAAAGGAACTATTGAAATGTAAAGAATAAAGAAAAAGAAAGAAACAAAGCTTTTAAAACAGCAAAATACAAAAAGAGTTGGAATAAGGGGAAACATGCTGGGTTGCAAGCACTGGAAAAATTGGACAAAGGAATGATTCTCACAAAAAGCAGATTCGACGATAAACCTGTGGTTGGACTACCACTTTTCAGATTTCTGGCAAGGACTTGCATGATGGAACAATACTCCCTCTAAGCTGAGGAGTCTTGTGAGCAAAAATTCTACTTTGTGAGCTACTGGCATTAAAGAGCCAACCTTGGCTGGAATGGGTGGGGTAAAATCAATTAATAATGATGATGATGATAATAAAGTTGTGAGTGAGCAATTTGGTTGCTGCCTAAATTAATTTGCTCTGGAGCCATCTTTCCTGAGCTAAGACAAAAAATGTGTGAGCTGGAGGTTAAAAAACTGTGAGCTAGCTCACACTAACTCAGCTTAGAGGGAACACTGGATGGAATGATTACCATGAACAAATTCTTACACAAATAAAACGAGCCTGTCCGGAAATGTCTTTCTGCCTGAAATCTTGATATTGGTAAGTAGGGATATTTTTAAACTGGAGGATCATTCAGTTCTGCGAGTTCCCATTTTCAGTACGAAGTGGTTTAGTCCAGACTTATGTTTTCTTCCTCCTCTGCAGTTTGTGAGCAGACTAACTTTAGCTGGAGCAGAGCCAGGAGTGAGCAAAGCCAAAAGTGACCTTAATTTCTACCAAGCGATGTTTGCAAATATTGCAAGAACTGGCTCCAGACCGAACTGCAGCTATTTGCACATGGACTTTTCTCTTTGACTTTGCTTACAAAGTGGAGCACTTTTTTGAGCTTCCACATCATGTCAAGTCATAGCTGTCCCCTTTTCAGGTTTTGCACATCACCACATTCTTTCCCGAACTTTTTTTAAAAAACAACTATGTCTAATTGTATTATTGCATTACATATTTGCCTACCATACAAAATTCTAACTGTTAGTCCCTCATGGGTTCCCTTCCCTTCTCCTTTTTTGCCATGCCACTGTAGAATTTTTGGAAGCTTTTTTAAAAATAAGTATTTTGGAGCCAGTGTGGTATAGTGGTTAAGAGCAGCAGACTCTAATCTGGATAACGGGTTTGATTCCCCACTCCTCCACCTTGGTTCAGTCACAGTTCTCAGAACTGTTTTCTCAAGAGCCATTCTCTCAGTGCTTTCTCAGCCCCACCTACAGGAGAGGAAGGGAAGGAGATTGTAAACTGTGTTAAGACTCTGAGTGCAGGGTGGGGTATAAATCCTCCTCTTCCTCCTCATTGTACTACAACAATGTATTTCCATTTACTTATTTCTGTTTCAAATGTTAGTTTATCTAAACACACAGTTTTCAATTTTACGACCACAACCCTTTTCGTGTCAGAGATATATGGGGAATGGTATAGTCAGTTTTGTCTAGATAGCCTGGAAAGGAATGGAGAGGGGAAACGACAAAATAGCTGGACCAATCCACTGCTCAAATGATTATAAAGTTAAAAGAGAGAGAAAAAGATGAAGGGAAGAATGCACTGGCTTTTCGGCTTGGAAACGGAGATGAGCACCGCTCCTTAGAGTCAGATTCGACTGGCTTTGGAGCAAGGGAAACCTTAACTTTAGGCAGATTGATTATAGTAGTTCTTTTCCTCATGCTTGATGAGTTTGTTCATCACAGTATTTTGGAATACTTCTCCCTGATTCTCTTCCCTCCTATGCATATCATCTGACCCTGCTTGGTAGTCTTAGGGCTTTTATTCTTGCTAGAATTTCTGAGCGGTTCTGAGAGGCCGCTTTTTGCATCTTTTCCACTCTGACAGAATTTGTTCTTGCTCCCTTGTTAAAATAGATACAATTGGTTTGCTGGTGCTACTTCTGCAGATAGCTGACTATTTACTGGACTTAAAGATCTCAAAACGACGCCTTCTTGTATCCTGCCGACCCCATCGGTGTTTAGGGTTGCCAGCTCTGGGTTGGAAAATACCTGGAGACTTTGGGGGTGGACCCAGGAAAGGGCAGGGTCTGGGGAGGGGATCTCAGCCATAGAGCCCACCCTTCAAGGCAGCCATTTTCTCCAGGGGAGCTGATCTCTGCTAGCTGGAGACCAGTTGTAAAAGTCTGGGGATCTCCAGGCCCCACCTGGCGGCTGGCAACCCTATGGGTGCTGACAGAATCTCCATAGCTCGCCTCAGGTGCTTTGCCAACAGCTGGCTCTCTGTGGGCCAGACAAAACGGCCTGGCGTGCCACAATTCGGCACCTGGCTGTAGCGGACTACCTGCCCTGCGGTGCATGGTGACAAGATTCTATCCTGCCGTGCAGCCTGACCCAAAATCCGTGGTGGGGCACTTTTCTTTCTTCTTTTTTTAAAAAAGGCGGGAGCTCTTGTTCCTCGTGCCACGTCAAGCAGCGCTATCATCCCCCGTTTCCACGCACTCCTCTAGACTGAGCCCGCGCTCCGCGGTAGGTTACTACCGCTGAACTCTACGCCCTCACCAAGTGCCGGAAACCTGTGCCGCGCCCCGTCCTCTGGCGTCTTCCCTTCCAGGAGCTGGCTCCGCCCGCCCCCCTTTGGCTGAACTGGTCCCAAAGTTCCTCGGCTGCGGAAGGCGCGCTTGAAGGAGGAGGAGGAGGGTGGAGCTAGGCGCGTGGTTACTGCTAGGGGCGCCGCGAGAAGGGCGGGGCTCGGGGCAGGTTTCCAGCGCCACCGCTCCTTCCCAGCTCCGGGCAAAAGGGAAAAAGTCGCCTCCTGTCCCGGCGCTGCCTTTCACCGCTAAGGCGCATTTCTCTCGTCGGGACTGTTACAAGAAGTGCGTGAGGAAGGGGCTGTATGAGGAGTGTTGCCAGGCGCAAGGTGTCGACCAAGAGCCCCTTTCCTTCGGCTCTTGCCGCCTTTGGGTCCTAAGCGCTGCCTAGCATGGGAGGTCGGTGCTGCTGTTGCTGTTTATCTGCTGAGGAGCGCGAGAACGAGCGCCTGAACCGAGAGATTGAGCGGCAGCTGCGCAAGGATAAGCGAGACGCGCGTAAGGAGCTCAAGTTACTTCTGCTTGGTAAGTCAGGCCCGCGGCGCGCGTGTCCCTGGAGTTGCCAGAAGAAAGACGCTTTCTTCTTCTCCAGGAAATCAAGGGCCTGAATTTGAGGCCCCGCGCTTTTTGACTCAATTTTATTTTCACTCAAGCTCGCCCTCCAACAAGGATAAAGTGCAGGTTTCTGGGCACATGCAGAAAGCATTTATATATTATGAAGTAGTCATAGGTCTATGACTACTACAGGTCATCCCTCTGGACTGTGATCATGGGAAGGTGGTGGCTCTAAAGTACATACCCCGGAGCCTGTTCCCTTGTTACTCTCTAAAGGTTTGCTATTGTTTTGTGATGTGTTTTAAAATTACTTTGATGCTACAAGGATTTAGGATGCAATCTGTAAGTTTGCTTACTTTTTCATTAATAATTTCTTTTTAACAGCCATGCATGAAGTTTTCTGCCTTGGACTCTGAAAATCAGATAACAACCCCCCCACCCTCCCTCCCACACACACCATTTTACAGATCAGTCTAGGGAAAGAGCAAGTTTCGGGTGTCTCGGACATCATGCTCTGGTGTATGTTTTACAGGGCAATCCTAAGAACACTTTCTTGGAGTAAAGCTCATTGAAAGACATGAGTAGGAGTCTTAGAACATAAGAAGAGCCCTGCTGGCGTATATCAGTGGCCCATCTAGTCCAGCATCCTCAGGGGTCCTTTTGTAAAAAAAGAGGTGCAGGAGCTCATTAACATATCTTATTTGCATATGCCACACACCCTGACGTCACC
The DNA here is from genome assembly GCA_029233225.1 of Lepidodactylus listeri. NCBI lineage: Eukaryota > Metazoa > Chordata > Lepidosauria > Squamata > Gekkonidae > Lepidodactylus > Lepidodactylus listeri. The sequence continues at coordinate 94,103,051 of JARCFY010000004.1, forward strand.
AGAAGTGTCAGAAGGCTACACACCCCTGACATCACTGGAAGTGTGTTAGAAGAAAGGAAGGGAGGGAGGGGGGAAGGAACGAAAGGAACAGGAAGGAAGGTAGGTAGGGGAGAGAGAGAAGGAAGGAAGGAAGGAAGAGGAAGGTAGGTAGGTGGGGGAGAAAGAAAAAAAGAAAGGAAGGAAGGAAGAGGTAGGTAGGTAGGTGGGGGAGAAAGGAAGGAAGGAAGAGGAAGGTAGGTAGGTAAGAAAGAAAGAAAGAAAGAGGGAGGGAGGAAAGGAACAGGAAGGTAGGTAGGTGGGGGGAGAGAGAGACAAGAAAGAAAGGAAGGAAGGAAGGAACAGGAAGGTAGGTAGGTGGGGGGAAAGAGAGACAAGAATGGAAGGAAGGAAGGAAGATAAAGAGACAGACTAGGTGCTTCTGCCCCCTCCTTCAGGCCTAGTGGCTGTCAGCCACTCAGCCAGCTTTTCCCTCCCTCCCTCCCTCCCTCCCTCCCCGCAGCCCGGGAAGGGAGAGCCGGGGGAAGGGATAGGGGCTTCTTCCCAGGCGGCGCTTGCCGCGGCCGGGAAACGGAGATCCAGGGGGGAGGGATGGGGGCTTCTTCTTGGGCGGCGCTTGCCGCCACTCGGGAAGGGAGACCTGGGGGGGGAGGCTTTTTTCCCCAGCCGGGGCCTGCCGCCGGCTCGGGGACTTTGAGCAGGGGTGGGGGTCCGACCCAGCGGCGGCCCCGCTGGGGGCGGGGCTTAGTAATGTGCCCGCCCCCCAGCGTCCTCACTGGCGGAGCGGTGCTCCACTTCGCTCTGGCCCCAACGGAGCCCTGAGCATCCTGCATCACACAGTGGCCAACCAGTTACTATGGAGGGAGGCTTCCTTAGGATGGCACTATTAATGTAGATCCAGAAGAATAAAGTGGGGATGTTCTCAGTAATTGTCTGGGGAAGGGAAATGATCTATCCCCTGAATCTGGAATAGTTAACCAATTTATTCTCAATAAAAAGTCCATAAAGCACAATTGCTTTTTGGATTTACTCAGGCTTGGCCTAATGGAGACATTCAGTAAAATACGATAAGTAGATGCACACATTTCAAATTCAGAAGTTTACATCATGAAAAGATGGCATTAATACATTTTGAAAGTTAAGTAAAATATGAATAAGTCCACTATCAAAATTAGATCAGTCCTCTGAACCCACTCAGGGTATTTTCAAGACTTGGTCACGATGTTTTGGTGCCCATGAAATGAATTTTGCCACTGTTTCTGTAGACCTTTTGTTAGACCCTAAGAGGAGGTTTAACAGATGATGATCCACAGAATGGGCTGAATAGGTAGCCATAGACAGAGCTAACATAATTGCTTTTTGATCTGTATACATCTTGCAGGAGAACAAAAAATGTGTAATAGACTCAATAACCTGATCTCCACAGGGACATAACTTTTGTGTATGTGGAGTTCCCCTAAACCTACCAGTTAGCTCTGCTAAAGGGAATGAATTAAAATGGGCTAAAGAGAACAACCCACAATAAGCAGGAACCATAAGACAGGATGAAGTTTGTTGTATGGGAAGGGAACTGAAGGCACAAAACCCGGATAAACAGGTGAGCAGACTCACTTGGCATCAGCTGTGAGCATATGCCACTCCTGCTATTCAAGCCTTTCTGTTATTATTGTGCTGACCTTGTTTAATCCCAGCTCTGATAAATAGGTCTTCGAGAACCTCTGATCAGGAAGTTGCTTGTCCATACATTGGCTCCAAGAGCGGGAATAGGAGTCAGATTGAAACCAGCACACCATAGTTGGGAGGGAGTCAGATATAGTGAGGGACAGCTGGAACTTGATTGCTACAAACCAAGCTATGGTTGGAATTTGGTTTATACCCATCTCTAGTTGCAGAGCCAACAAGGCTATGCAGTTAGGTGCTCCAAAAAGAACATGTAGGAAGACAGTCTGGATACGTTCAATAGAAGGTTTTAAAAGCTTGAATCCAAACTGTATAGTAGCTGGGTGATAAACTTTTGCATTAAATACTAGTAAGGCCTAAGGCCTAGGAAATGTAATGCTACTAAAGGAAAAAAAGAACCTCTGAACAGTTGCAAGATTAATTCTGGTGCTGGCCGCAGCTTACTTGCAATTCTCCGGGAAAAGAGCAATGAAACTGGAAGCCCAGGTGATTGACTGAGAAGACTTGTTCAAGAAGATAGTTAACCAACTCTGTGATCTCAAGACTTTGAGAGCCAATTTTTGGAGGATGTTGGTGGAACTTGTGAGTGTAAGCAAGGTAGCCATGATATTTTTCACTGTGCTGCTTGCATTTTAATTATTCCTAGTGACCCCATGAAGACAGAACTCTTAAATTGCTTGATAGTATGGGAGCTACAATGCTGCCACTTGATCTCAGGCTGCTGAGTAATGTGGAAGGGCCTCCTGTGGATCGCATTCAGAGGAATCCATGATACGGTTCCTCCTCACAGGGCTCTTTACTGTTTCTGTTGCTATCTGGGTCATGAGAGAGACTCAGGAATGCCACCCTGTTGCAAGTGGAATGTGGGCTTTCTGGAATGCCTTATATATTACTTTGATGGTGGGGGAAGGAGTGGTGCTGCTGGGACTGTCCCACTGCCAAGGTATTGTAAAAGTCTAGGCTTTGGAGGGAGCCAACATTTGCTCAGTTAAATGGGAATGAAATACTGGAACTTTGTCCTTAACTGCACCCCATATTCTACAAAATAGTAAAATTAAAGGTGCCACTGGACTCAAATTTTGTTCTGTTGCATCAACCAACAGGGCTATCTACCTGAATCTATCCCCAGGGGAGTGTAACAGTTCAGTATCATATGGTCTGATGGTAATCACCACACCAAAGTTTTTGCTGGGTGGGCCAGTTCACACAATTGCTTTGTGTGTGATGTCGTTTTTGTCTCCCCTTCCTGATGTAGATTCAGCTGAGAGTAGATTGTAAGAATCCAATTTGTGCCCTCAGTGAGCATGACCGGAGCGGTTGTTTCACAGTGAACAAACTTGTAGATATGTGCAGAATGGTTGTGTGAACCAGTTTCTTCTCTTGGGTTAAGTATGTGGTATTCTGCAGCTCATTCAATTACGTTCTGAAGGTCCTGTTTGAGAAGCTGATTAATGGTTTTATCTGCCCGCTCTTTTTGTTTTTCGGTGTGTTTGGCAGGCATCTGCTTTGTCAAGTTATTCCCTTGAAGTGATTTTTTAAAGTTGATGGGTAAAATGTCTTTCCTCCCCTCAAATTTATTTCTTTTTTTTCCCCAAACAATTTTATTAATTTTTTTCCCTTCTAAACAGGTACAATAAGATGAAGAAAAATAGTAAATACAATAACAATAACCTTTTTTAACATGTGGAATCAGTTCAACAATAACAGAAGATACTAAAACAAACAAATTTGCTATGAACTTGCTCATGACCGTGTTGAAAAGTTAACATAAAGACCAATATTTACGAATAAAAGAATAATATTGTGATTTCTGGGCTTTTGTAGTTTTATCTATAACGTATTCTAAGTTATTTATGACTGGATGCCATCTGCCATAAAATGCTAGGTTGTCCGAAGACGGATCTTGGTTCCTAAGACGGTAAGAAATCTTATCCATTAAAAGATAATCCCAAACCCTAGAATACCATAAATTAAGCGATAAAAAGGTAGCTTTTTTCCAATTCTGGGCTATGATCGATCTCGCCGCAGACAGCAGAATTGTAATTAAATCTTTACTGTGACGAGGTATATGTACGTCCTCCCAATAATTTAAAAGAACAATTTCAGGCCGTTCTGGAATATTATGGCCTGTTAAGTAATAAATCTGATACAAAACTGATTTCCAAAAGGTACGAACTGGAAGGCAATCCCACCAACAATGTAAATATGATCCAATATTTCCGCATTCCCTCCAACATAGAGGCGAGGTCTGACTGTTAATTTTATGTAGACGTAGTGGGGTTCAGTACCATCTAGTGAGTATTTTGAAATTTAATTGTTGAAGATTTATTGATTTAGATTTAAAAACATAAGATGACCAGATTGTTTCCCAAAACGAATTTGGGAGGTCAATTCCCAAGTCCTTGATCCAAGATTTCACATATGTGGGTAATATGTCTGGGTTAGGATCGATTAATATTCTATAGATTTTTGAAATGAGGCCTTTTTGATTGCCCTGAGAACTTATGATTAACTTTTCTATTTCGGTACAAGGTCTTTGTAGTGACTGTTTCATTCTAGGGGAATCAAAAAAGTGACGAAGTTGAAAGTATTCCAGCCATGGTAAATTGCTAGAGGCTTGTGTGTCTAAACTTGATTTATCTAAGAAATGCCGTCTCCGAGTCAAGCTATATAAAATAGATAGTTGAGGAACATTCCATTTCTGGAATGCTGTGGGGGACAACGCAGGAGGGAACCAAGATAGTCTTAAATATGTGGACGCCAGAGAAATGCCTGGTGCCCATTTTATCCGCAGGCATCTCCATGTTTTAAATAAAGCAGGTATGAAAGGATGGGAAGATTGTATACAACATGATTTAGTTGTAGTTTCCCAAAGCATAGATTTATAAGGTTTCTGTTCCATAAAATATTCTTCCAAAGAAACCCAGTCTGATTGGGGGTTTGACTTTAAGATCTTAATTATAGTAGCTAAGTTTGAGGCATCATAATACAATTTAAGATCTGGCAGGGCTACACCACCCAGTTGTGACGGTTGTCTCAAGGTTGAAAATTGAATGCGTGACTTTCTGTATCCCCAAATAAATCGTGACCAAGACAATTGCCATTGTTTAAAAAAAAATGTTGGGATAGAAAGAGGGAGGGCACGAAATAAATATAAAAATTTGGGAAATACAAATGTTTTAAGAACCTGTATTCGTTCTAACCAGGATAGCCTTTCCTTGTGCCATTTTTCAAGTAATAATTTAGTCTTATCAAATATCTCTGTGTAATTTATGCTAAAAAGGTCCTTAATATTAAGAGGTATCTTGACACCCAGATAAGACCAATATGTTTGAATCCATTGGTAGTTATAGTGATGTTCTATGAAAGTTTTGGTCTGGTCAGAAAGATTAATGGGGTAAAAAGTAGTTTTATTTTGATTGACAGCTAGTCCTGACACTGTAGCAAATTCTGAAAGCATTGTTTCCAATTGTGGTAAAGAGGATTCGAAATTAGACAAATACAGAACAAAATCGTCCGCAAATAAACTAATTTTATAATCCGTTTGTGGGAGGGACAAACCTGTAATGTTTGGAGATAGTCTAATTTTATTTGCCAATGGTTCGATTGATATTGCAAAGAGCAGGGGTGACAAAGGACACCCCTGTCTAGTGCCGCGAGTAAGGGGTAGATCTTTAGAGTCTACATTATTTAATGAGATTTGAGCAGTTGGTGCCGAATAAAGAGATTTGATGACTTTCAAGAAAGTTGAGCCAAAGCCCATTTTTTTTAAAACTGAAAATAAAAACTGAGGCTCTACCTTGTCAAAAGCTTTTTCTATATCCAAGGCTAATAAACCAAAATTTTGTGAAGTAGTTTTAGAATGACAAATAATTCCTATGGTTTTTCTTATATTGTCCATAATGTCACGCTTAGGGATAAAACCGGTTTGATTGTGATGAATATAATTTCCTATAAATGTATTAATTCTCGTAGTGAGGATAGTGGTAAAAATTTTGTAATCATTATTTAAAAGCGAAATTGGACAATATGATTGGGGTGTTAAATTATCTCGTCCTTTTTTAGGGATTATTATTATTTTAGCTTGAAGCCATGATTCTGGCATTATTCCAGTCGAAAAAATAGAATTACAGTTTGTATGTGAGGGGTTAATTGCTGGGCAAATCTTTTATAGAATTCTGAGGGGAGGCCGTCCCTGCCGGGGGCTTTATTTGGTTTTGTTGTTTAATGGCCTCTAAAATTTCTGTTGTAGTAATAGGAGTTTCCATAATTTGGCGATGCTCTGCACTTATTTCCTTAAAAATTGCATTGGAGGATAAAAATGAATCAATATTAGGTTGGGAGGGACATCCTGAACTGTACAATTTCTTATAATATTGCACAAATATTTCAGATATTTCTTGGGTAGATGAGGTTAATTCTCCTTGAGCATTTCGGAGAGCATTAATATGTCTATTAGCCTGTTTCTTATTTAGTCTCCATTTTAATAATTTAAGGGATCTTGGATGTTTAAACCAAGTTTTATGTTTCAGATGCAATAAATTGTTCTGAATTTGGGTAGTTTCCATAGTTTCAAGTTTTTTCCTTTCCGCAATTAATTGTTTATAAATACGTTTGGAGCCTGTTTTCTTGTGGGAGTCTTCAAGTGTTTTTATATGGGACAATAATTCTTGTTTAACTAAATTTTTAGTTTTATTATGATAAGATGTTAATGAAATAATTTTCCCTCGAAGGACTGCCTTTAACGCATCCCAGACAATATGTACTGGAACTCCGCATGATTCGTTATTACTAAAGTATTCTCCAATGGCCTCCTCAATGGTTGAACAAATTTGGGGATGGAACAAAATGCCTCTGTTAAGTGACCACGATAAAGATTTTTGAGGGATATTGTCAAAAGTTAAAATACATTCTGTCCAGGCGTGGTCAGACAAGGTTCTAAGACCTATGTCTGCACACTGAACCTGTGGTAACATTGAAGTCGAAATTAAGACGTAGTCAATTCGGAAGAATAATAGGTGTAATCTTTCATACCTGGGTGTGTAGCCCTCCAAACGTCACTAAGTGCATGTTTGTCAAAAAGAGATTGCAGTATGGTTTGGTTTTGCTTGTGTTTTTTGGGTTGACAAGATGATGAGGCATGAGGTCTGTACGATCTGTCCCACTGTGGATCTACAATGCAGTTGAAATCGCCACCGATCACAATTTGGCCTTCGTGAAAATCATCAATTTTAGCCATGATTTCTGTTAAAAATGCTTCCTGTCCTGAATTAGGAGCGTATAAAGAGGCAATGGTAAAAGGCAAATTATTTAGTTGACCTTTTATAAAAAATATATCTTCCCATTGAATCTATTTGCTTAGAATGTAGTTTAAACTGGACATTTTTTGACAGGAGAATTGCCACTCCTCTAGATTTAGAAGTGCCAGCACTCTGGTATTGTACAGGAAACCATTTTGAGCGGAATACAGGTTTATCCGTTTTTTTAAGATGTGTCTCTTGTAAAAGTACAATGTCAGGGTGCATTTTGGAAAGTGACGATGCCAATTTTTTAGCCTTGATCCTGTTATTTAGGCCTCTACAATTTAGGGTCAAGATCTTGAGGGTATTATCCATAATAAAACATTAAAAGGATGTCTTACAAAAGATTTCCTAGCTTCATTCTGAATAATTCTGAATTCTGAATAAAGTTTTCAGAAAAAGGTGAACATCTGGCCATACTAGATCAATAACTGGGTCATAGGCAAGTATTAACTGTAAAAGGAAACTTATCTTAAGAAACATCAACCAAATTAACTCAGTTCCCTCGCAACGAGGGTTCTCTGTGTCAGTTGGCCTTATATGTATAAGGCACATACTCTTAAAGATGACAGTCTCAATTAGTTAAACAAGAACAGCAGGGGGGGTAAAAAGTAGTTTTCCCCCACCTTTCTCCCAATATATTTTGAAAAGAAGGAAAGGAAGTAAAATAATAATAACCTCCTTCCAAATAATTAATTTGTCAGGCTAAAAATAAGAAAAAAGTTTCTTGACATGTATTAAATATCTTATAGTAGTACTAGATGCATTTCTGCCATGTAAATATAAACAGGGAACAACCCTGGTTACTTAAAAAGTATTTAAAAATAAAAGTTTATAACATAGCTTGGTATATCAAAATTAGGTTCACCATGGTGGTTTTATAGTAATAACACCTGAAAAAAATTTTTTACATAAAAAAAAAACTGTTTTGAAAGTTACTTCTTCAGTATATTTTAATTCCTAGTCGTTAAAACGTTAGTTTAAGATATTCATTTAGTATTAACATACACATAATGAACTGAAAGAGGTTTAAATCACCATATAAAAGGTTGAGTTCACCCTATAATGTCAATATTGTTTACCTTATAAGATCATTATTAATCATTAAAACCTAAATTTGAAGCATACTTTTAAAGTTAACATACCCATAATGAACTAAAGAAGGTTTGATTCACCATATAAGAGGGTTAAATTCACCCTATAATGTCAATAAAATTAAAATAAAAATGAACTTAAATTACATACCACCAGTTTCTTTTGAAAGGGTTAACTTCACCCTATAATATTAAGTATAGATATACCTGGTATAAAGAAAAAAGGAAACACAATTATGAAAGTATGTGAAAAAGCATAGCTAGGTTAGCTTCACCATACAGTTTTAAAGAATGAAAACAAAATAGGTTAGATTCACCATAGAAAATATAAACCATCTACTGTTGGAAAGAGAGAGACGGTCTCTCCAAAGTTAAACTAGTAGAAAACAGGGGAGATTAAACAGAGGACAGCTTGCTGGTAGCGAAGTTGCTCATGAGTTCGGTTTGCGTTGTACTCTGGTCCACCGAGATAGAGTCTCGTCTTCAGCCTTGGAAGATTCCTCCGAGGCGAGTGGTGAAGGAGAATGGAAGTTTATCCCCAAGGTGGTAAGGAGCTTATGGCCGCTTGCTAAATCTGACGCAGTTAATCTTAGACCTTGGTGTATCACAAGAAGCTCACAAGGCGATGACCATCTGAAATGGATTTTGTTTTCGTTCAGCTGCTGGGTGATGGGCTTGAGGGACCGCCGATGTTGGAGAGTCTCGGGCGACAAGTCGAGCAATACCATTATTTTTTTATTCTGAAATGTTAATCCTCCTTCCAGCCGGGATTTGCGCAAGATGGTATCGCGTGTGCGGCTATCTGGGAAGGTGGCTAGGATGTCTCTTGTAAAGGAATTGGGTCGGCGTTGATTAGCGCCAAGACGGAATGCTTTATCTATTAGAGGGGCCACGTTATCTTCCAATTCCAAAGATTTAACTAACCAGTTAGCCAAGAAAATTTTAAGTTCAGTCTCACCTTCAGAGAGTTCCGGAATTCCTCGAAATTTGAGGTTTCTCTCGTTAAGATGGTTTTCTAGCGTGAGAATTTTAGCGCGGGCCCATTCTTCTGACCTTTGAAGTTGCTGGGTGCTTTCTTGTGCTGCGATGGAACTTTCCATGGCGGACTCAGCTGCTTTTGAGACCTCAGCAAGGGTCTCCGTGATGAACTTCAGTTCGTCTGTGAGTGGTTTAATGGCTTTGTGAATTTGTTCAGCGATGGTAAGCTCCAGGTGGTTTATCGTAGTTAAGAACTCATAGCGGGAAAGTACGGCGCCATCGTCTTCAGGGGCCAGTGTCTCGTCGGCCATTTTGTTGAGCTGTTGGAGAGAGGCCTCAGACTTCCGAGTTTCTTCTCTAGTAAAAAATTGAATAGTTTTCTGTGGCGTTTGTGGATCTTTTTTGGCCTTGGGGTTTCCAGATTTACCCATGGTGAAGAGCGGAATGGTTGGAGGTAGTTAAAGATGATTATTTCGAGATAGACAGGAGAAAGGTGGAGGAACCTGTTCTTTAAGCGTCCGCCATGTACCGACGCTAAGCCATGCCCCCAAATTTATTTCTTTGAGTTCCACCAGCCCATTTCAGTGTGCGGTTAAGAAGCAGTTGAGGTAGAAACGGAACTTAACATTTATGTCTGTATTTTGCATACATACCTGAAGGAAGATCAAGACACTTGCTGATTTACAGCCTGTATCCTGAACACCTTCTCTTGAAAATCAGTCCATCATTCAGTGACACATATTTGAATGTGCTTAGGGTTGCCATTTTGCAACCTGTTTTTATGTGTGTTTACTTGGGAGTAACTCTGCTGTGTGCAGTAGGACTTGCTGTTAAGTACACAGGCATAGGATCATGTGATTAGTCTGTCAAATTAAAGTGACTGGACTTTGATCCCATAGCTTTGATACGTAAATCCGTGTTTGTTGGGAGAAGTGCTCTTAATTAATTGCAGTTTGGTTCAAAGCCTGTTTTTATCACAGCAGCTTCACTTCTGACAGTAGTACCAGTGCTGGAATGTTGTGCCCCACGGATCTTTTCTAAGACTGTACAATGGCTGAAAATATTAAAGCCACATCTGCCCTTTTTTATTAGCAATAAATTTGTTATACAAGGGTTGTAAAATGTTGCAGACAGAACACGTCACACTTCATGTTTAGCGTTTATAAAATAAAAATCTAAAGAGCAGTATATCAGTGGTTCAGTGCCTAATACAGGTATACAAGACACTCCTTTGTGGGTGTGGGTACCCTTTTTCTGTGGTATGTTGAGACCATGTAGTAATGTTGCTTTTCCTGGTACACGAACTGAATGTGAGTTTAGATTCTCTCCTTACATTCACCACAGGGGACTGTGCTGTGCAAGTGAAATGCAGTCCTCTGGTATTAGGCTGTTCATGCTAAACAAACTGCATCTTTTTTAAGTGGAAAGTACCTAGTGCTGGAGAAATGTGTAGGGCAAGTATAGATTCCAAGGCATAATCTTACATAGTTAGGGTAGGTGTGATACTCCCCCCGCCCCCACTGCATGTTGAGAGAGTTCTTTCTTTAGGCAAACAAAACACCTTGGTCAGATTTTATTTTAAAAAAACCTTGGCTACATTTTATACTTTGGACTCGCATGTGAATAAAATGAAAACAGAAGTTGTCATAATTCTCTTTGTGGAGGGTTTCAATTTGATTACTTAAATATTAATTTTGTTGAGCTGAGAATTATCAACACTTCCTAAAGGCTGCTGCCACGGCACCCTAATCCCGGATGAAGACCTGCTGGACTTTAATCCAGGGTTTTTTCTTTCAGGTTGGGATGATCACACATCCCAGCCCGACAGTGGCGGCTGGGGGAGGCAAGACAAGGGCCACCCGCAGGCCTGCGCACGGCTGCCTCCTGCAGGAGGAACTGGCTGGCTGGCTTCTTGATCAAGTCCCAGGTGAAGACAGTGTTTGCTTCCCAGCTGGCTGGCTGGCTGGCTCGCCCCGCACTCCACTCCGGGTCCCAAGCCCTGCTGGCCGCTGCCTGAAGTTGGGAGAAGCATGGATGGGGGGGGTGTCAGGTGGTGGCGACTGGTGGGGCTTGGAGCCCGGAGCAGAGCGTGGGGTGTTTTCCCCCCCCTTTCTTGCACTTGGGTGCTTTAACAAAATTTGTGGCAGGGTATGAGCTTTCATGAGTCACTAAGTGAGCAGTGACTCACAAAAGCTCATACCTTGCCACAAATTTTGTAAGTTTTTAATGTGCTACTGGACTCTGGCTCTTTTCTACTGATACAGACTAACACAGCTACCCGTTTTAATCTAATTTTTTTTTTAGCATCACTGAACTTTTTTTGAAGACTTTCTAGAGTCCCTGTTATGTTTCTTTCTCTCTGAAATAATGCAAGTTTAGGAGAAATAACAACAGTTAAGATTTCTGACTTGAAATAAAATAAAGATGAAATTCTCCTCCCTTGTATTATCCCCATTTATCAAGTATTATTTATTTATATTATTTATTATTTGGATTTATATCCCGCCTAGCCAGCCATAGCCGGCTTATGGTTTGTTTGTTTGTTTTTTAAATCATGGCATATTGAAGTGGATCTTGAAGCTGTAGAACTGCCTTTCAAATAAATAAACAGATTGTTACAGCTTCTCTATTTTGCACTGGTTCCTTGAAGGAAAATTTTAGAGGATTCATATCAGCGTGAAACATTCTACAACACAGGTATTTTTAGTGTGGGGCATCGGTCTTGCCTTGAATCACTTATGCTCTGCTCTTAAATTTATCTTGGCACAAAATTATGACTTGACTCCCCACCAAGCATGCCTGAATATGATGGACTGTCTGAATATGCATATTTGCATATATTGGGTTATTTTTCTTAATTGTCTTTTGCTTCAGCATGTCTGAAAGATGGGGACGGCATACTTTCTCCTCCACTAGTGCGATGAAAACTGTACCTCTCTATGAGGATAGGCAAGCCTGGCCTGTGGTTCTGTGCAGCCAGCACTTGCTAGAAGAGATAAAGGAAGGCTGAGAAGAGATACCATTTAAGTGAAGCTGTAGAGCTACCTTCAGGACTGGCTTGCTGGGAAGCCAGGCAGAAGCAGTTACTGTTGACTTGTGGGAACATTCCCCTCCAGACTTACAGAGGTGCTGTGCTTATGATGGTAAGCTTGAGGCAGCATGCTACCTGGTGGAAGAACTGCATTTTCAGTAATGACAAAGCTATTAGATTGCTGGGAATTGCGTTGAAACAATTGGAGGAAATCAGCAGCGACTAACTTGGGTTACATTGCTTTCAGTTGGATTTGGATGTAACTAACTTCAGCTGTACTGGGGCCCCAGTGTTTAATTATTTTATTTCTTTAAAATGAATGTTCACATGGCACGTCACCCCAAAAGATATTGCAAAGATGGACAAGAATTACAAAGGGACTTGCTGGAAATGTAAAAAAGAAAACGGCACCTTTTACCGTATGTGGTGAACTTGCATCAAGACAAAAAGATATTGGAAAAATTAACATGAAGAAATTCCAAATATTTTAAAAACCAAATTTCCAATGAAATCAGAGACTATGTTACTGGGAATACCACTGAATAATATAGACAGAACCTTAGAAGACCTCCTGAGAAATATGTTGACAGCTGCCAGAGTAATATTTGCAAAGAAATGGAAGGTAGATGACTGCCCTACAATACAGACTGGAAAGAAAAACTAGCTGAGTATGCAACATTGGCAAAACTAACCAATTATGTAAACAAAAGGTGGTTAAAAGAATTTCAGCAGAAATGGCAAGCTTATTACTCTGGGAATAATTAACTTTTTTTTAAGTTTTGGAATTATCTGAATATTATATAAAGGTGTTGAAGATATTGATTATAGTTTCAGTATTCTGTATTCCACTAGTATTTAAATAATTAGTAGGAATAAAATGTAGTTTTAGATAAACAATTAAGACAATATTAATATTTTTACAACAATTTAATTTTAGCATAGAAGTTTGTTCAACTGTTAAAGATGTAATCTCTTGTATAGTTAATAGATTAATGCTAACTTTAGGAAAGTTCTTGTTTATTCTTTAAAGAGAGAATCTATCCTAAAATTCTGTAATATTGATGTTTTATTGTCTGCTAATGTATTTGAAATATGTAATATATTTGGTAATACATCTGATTTTACCTGTTGTACTTAACAACTCATAATATTTGACAAATCTGATGAATTTATTCTTCCACCCTTTCCTCCCTTCTGTATCCCACCCTTTTTTTGAGAAAATAATAACAAAATTAAATTAAAAAGTGATCACCACAAATCCTGTCAAGGCTTTTTACTTCCATCAGATAGACTTGCATGTTCCCCTTTTAAAGACAAAAAAGGACCCCCCATAGTATTCCTTTCACTTTTTAACTCTTTAATACATTTCTGGGCAAAAAAAGCGAATTCATAGTATAGTGCTTATGTTAATGAGCATCTAGCAGTAGTGACTGTAGAGTAAGTCTATGGTTGCAGTCACACGCACGAAATAAAGTGGGGGGTGGGAAGAGAGGCTATTTCCAATGGCAGAAGTTGACCCACAGTTGCGCGATCACACAGTCTTTTGAAGCTGTGGGCACAGCCTGCCACTGCATGATCAGACACAACCGTGGGTGAGACGGGTTGGGTTTTTTTGCCGTTTGTCTCCAATATGCTTAAATGAGGGATCAATGATTTGCACCTCAGCTCTGAGGGCTCCCTATGGAGTGTGCAATGATGTGCATACTGAGAGGGGCAAAAAAAACAATGGCACGGAGTCAGCATGGCCTCATCAGACCATCCCAACACCATGAGAGCATGCTGGAGCGATCAGATGCGGGAAAGTCTGTCTGTGGCCCATAGCAACCAGTTTGCAGTTTGGACTTTCTGAGGTGTCTTTTAAATCCGCTTGTGCAGCAGAGCAAAACGGGTTGCTGACGGCTGCGGGGCACTTCCCAGATGTTGTGTGATCACGCTCCTTTAATCTGCCTAGCATTCACACCAGTGTCGGGACTATTTATGCATGTGATCGCAACCTCTGAGTATTTTGTGTTAAATAATTTCAAACAGTATCCAGGAGTCACACTAACCATTTATTTTCAGCAAATTTGCTTATATATTCATAGGTTTTGCCATTCTGTTTCTGCTAGCAGTGGCATGAGCTAAAGACTTATACAAAGCAGAATATCTGCTCCAGTCTCACCTGACTAATGAGATTGCAATGGATATTGTCTGCCCTTTTTCATGGCTTTTTTTTTTGTAGCCATGAGGAATACATGAGGATATACATGAGGATATTCTTAGTGTGTAGAATTGAATATAAGAAACTGGGTGTGTTCAGATGGGCAGCTAATCCTGCCATTGGCCTGGCTGTAATTTGATGTAGATCTTCTTGATCCAGTGTTGCACGACCAGACAGCCCACCTGTGAAGCGCTTCACTGCATGTGACTCCTGCGGTGGATTGTCTAGATAGCATCCACTGTGAGGAGCCATATGGTCAGCTTTTAAAAAAAAATCCTTTCTGCGCATGCGCATAGGCGCCTCACCATATACTTGTTTTTCCGTGCATGCTAAAAATGATAAAAACACCACCAGCAGTACCTTCCTCTAGGTACCATTTCACTTAATAAAGTTGATTGGGTTTAGGGGACCGCCAGAAACATAACATTGTTCAGATCGCTTGAGCAGAGCTCTGGGGATGTCGCATGTTTAAGCGGTCATGTGCGGATCACTAAGAGTTTTTTAAAATGGCGGCCATTCAGGATGGTCTGGAGACCATCCCTACAGGCCGATTGTGCGCTGGTGGAATGGCCTGATGGTGGGAAGTCTGGCATTGGCCCATCGGCCAGCTTTAGACCAGACTTTAACCACTGTATTTCAAGTATGGATCCCCGATGGGGATCTGTGGGCTCTAAGGAATGCGGCATCATTCCCAGATGTTGAGGTCTGGATGTGCACTTTAAATCCACCAGGCACTTGTGTCTGGCATGGCTCAAAAGAGCTGTCTGAACGCACCCTGTCTTATACAGAGTATTATTCTGGAACTTAGTTCTGGGACTCAGGCCTTCATTCTCCTTCAAGTGAATGAAATCAGGGTTAAGGTGATAAGAGGAAACTGTTGTGCAGGGTACAAACATAGAAGTTGAAGAGAAGTGAAGGACCACACCTGATTTGATTACACTAGTTGAACTGTACTGGCAATCTCAGAGAAAGCCTGAAAAAACGGTATTGGGTGTTGTCTCACCAGAAACCTGCACCCAAAGGTGATCAGATCATAATTGAGAACTTCCAGTAGTTACATAACTGTGCTATTTGCCACAAATAAATTCTTCCTTGTCACTATTGACACATTCTTAATTTTGCATGGCTAACTATGCCAGTGCTCAGCCCCAGCTAGCTCCAAGCAATTTGCAATCTTTGTCACATCTGGGCCTGAAGGTCAGAGAGAAAATCTGTGGAAAAATTCTTGTCTCCCCACTGCCCATCCCTCCTTGTCTGGCATACCACACACTGCTCAGAGTTTCTCTTTTGGATTTTACTTGCTGCTTAAATCTTTTTTTTTCTGGCTCAGTCCTCTTCACTGAATCCCAAGGGTGGTAGATATCCTTCTTTCTCTACTCTCAACTTGTGGCATCTCTGACCTGAGGTTGCTCTTGAAACTGAATTCTCTCTTGTTACAGTTGCACACGACTTGGAAAGTACAGAATGCACCAGCCCATTTCTTAACTGTGGTAAACTTCTTGGCACACAAACACTTATCTTAGAACAACTACAGTGGCTGCTGTTTGTTTCCATACTCAGTTTAAGGTCTGGATTCTGATTTTTAAAGGCCTTTATGGCATATCTGAAGGGCTGCATCTTGCTTATTATGAGGTTATATATGAACCATATTTCTCCAGTCAGTTTCTGATCATGGGTGCTGTTCTGGAATTGTTTATTCCTTCTCAGCTCAGTCAAAGATTTTCTTGGTGGTTGCACTGATTTGGGGGAATGGTCTTCTGGAGAAGATTCAGAGGGCACCTTCACTGCCTATTTTTAGCAAGGCATGCAAGGTCATCCTTTTTCAGAGGGGTTTTTGTTGAGGCTGATGGTTGTGAGAACTATATTGTAGTAAGAAATTAACTGACCCATTGTATCTGTCTTGGTGTTGGTGGTTTATAATAGTATTGTGTTTTCTTCTGCCATACTGGCAAATTGTTAGCTACCTTGACCTCCTGGGGAAAGGCAGGCTATAAATATTTTCAGAACTAAAACTCCCTCTCACATCCTCTTCCCTTACTGTTTGGTTCCTCTCTTGAGCTTATGTTAGATTCCACACATTTGCTCACCTCTTGAAATCTTGTGGTTGGGCCTTATCACCTAGAGATCCTTGTTACTGATGTCTGGGTCATAGCTCTGTATTGATGTTTATCTTTGGAAATAGATATGAAAGCTTTGTTTATGTGTTTTTCAGTGAAAATCTGGAGCAGTGGATCTATGATTCAAAAGTGGGCTACCTACATTAGTTTTCCAAGAACACTTGGTGCATATGGACCTTATTTGGGTAGCAAATGACAGTTATCTTGTGGGCTGACTGCCTGTATAACAAGATCAGACCATTTGTGTGTCTAGCTCTGTATAATCTACTCTGACTGGTAATAGGTCTTGGGCACAGAAAGGTCTTGCCTAACTGTTACCAGAGATCCTTTATCTGGAGATTTCAGGGACTGAACCTGAGACCTTCTGCTTGCAAAGCATGTGCTCTGCCACTGAGCCATGGGCAGTATGGCAGAATAGGCTACGCCCTGCCTTAGAGAGTACATATTTGACTTCCATAATGTCATGCATATTTTAGTTTATTGGTCCCAGTAAAAGGAACACATCTTTCTGTGGACAAGCACACCTACCTAAAACCTTTGTGCATTCTTTTTGAACTTTCTGAGGGGTTGAATACCTAGTCATTACTAAGTAATGCAGAGTGATAGTTTCTTCTAGCCCCTCAAGTCTGCCTGTGTCAGAATGTGATGTGACTACATTCTTTAATAATGAGTCTTTTTGTGTTGAAATAATATTTGTGTCCTTATTGGCTTTCAGAAATGCTTGTATAATGATAAGCTCTTCTCTGTAGGAAGCTAGACATTGGCTTTGTAAGTACTATGGGAGTTCTTCAGTGCAATGGCAGGAGCTCATGGAAAAGCCACAGCTTTCTGCATAGAAGCAGCTGTGACTTCTTGATTAACTATTTTGCAAAATTTGTTTGCATTTTCCTTTATTCCTTTATTAATAATAAGTTCCATTGACTTGAGTTCTTGAGCCAAACAGTACAATACATTTAAAACATAGATCACATCAGAAACATTTGCAAATAATAAAAAAGCATTATATCACTGATAAAATAGCATTAAAAAATATAGATCCCGCCAAGTGTCATATTAATGTGTAATAAAGGGGTATCTCACGAATATCATAAGAGACAAAAAATTGTTCACAGCTCACGTCACCTCAGGGTTAACGTCAGCCAGCAGAAAAGAAGCTACCTGGGATTTAGTAGCAAGATTATATTTGCTCAGAATGGTCAGCATCCAAAGTTCTTGTAATGAGGACCATTGATTGCAGGATAGCAAAACATTATCAATGGTTTCGATCATGCTGGAGGCACCGGGACAGAGGCAGTTAGAGAATGAAATATTTAAAAATCATCTCCTCACTTCAGCTGTGGGCAAAGCATTCAGCCTCCCAAGCATAAAGGTGTGGTGGTTGCTGGGAGTGGTAAGATATTTTAAATATGGAGGGAGAGTTGCAGGGGAGGGATTCTGAGAGCTAAGGTGGAGCATACTGGACATGCTCGGAACTCAGTGCTTGTTCTATCAAGTTTAATTGCCCGCATTTTGATGTTTGCATTTTCAGTACAGAAATCTGAAAAACTTTTGAAATGAGGGCATGTGTCTGTCGTGCCTGTTGTGATCATCACAATTGTTTTAATAGCTTCTTTTACTAGTTTCAGCCCTGAGGTAATTTCCAAATGTAGTATGGACTGATTGGTGGCACTGTTGATAATGACCTATACCAGTGTGACTAAAAATAGTTAGAAACTGAAATTTTAACGCATCCATACTCCATTAAGGTCAGTAATGTGGGATCGTGCTTTAAACATAGCGTGTGTTGATGCCTGTCACTTGCTTGTAGTTAATCATTAGCTTGGTGCTTTTTTGTTGCTGCTGCAAGAGACATTAGAATTAAATTGAAATGTTCTGTGATAACTTTATTTTTGGTTCATTCACATACCCAGTGTAAAGAATTCTTTGCATACATTCAGAAAACAAAACAAACTGCTAAATCAGCTTCTAATGCAAACATTAAAAGGTACATTAGCTACAGTGTCGATTTAACGTCTCTTCCAAATTACTGCATTAGCAGTAGGGATGTGTGTTCGGCTGTATCGGAGCTGAAAAAAATATCCCCAAAATACCTTATTGGTATTTTTTGGGTACTTTCTCAGCCAAATACAGATCACAGTCTATGTTCAGCTATCCTATAAAATACTGGAAATATTTGGGATTATCCAGGAATTTCGGATAGCTGCAGTTAAGTGGCATTAAAAGGGCTCTTGGTCCCTTTAAATGCCTTTGGAGTTAACTTGGAATTAGCTTAGAGAAGGTGTTTAAAGGGACCACAGGCCCTTGGTCCAATCTTTTTTGAACTTGGGGGTTCTTTTGAGGAGAGGCACCAGCAGCTATGCTGTCAATTTGGTGCCTCAACCTCAAAAAACAGCCCCTCGGATTGATTCCCCATTATACCCTATAGTGACCATTGACTGTAATGCCCCCCATAAGGTATAACAGAGCAAAAAAATGTCAGAATCCTTTAAAAATCCCGAATCTGAATCCCATACCAATATTGGGATTCAGGAATATTGAGAAATACTGATATTTTTAAGGCCCAATATACACAGGACCCAAAAATCTAGATTTTTTTTTTGCACACTTTTAATTAGCAGCATTCCTAGGTGACACAGAAGAACAAGGAAGTCTCAGATAAGTTTTTAAGCTGTCACTTGTGAAGACACCTTTTAAGATTGGGGGAGAGGTGTATTCATACATAAAGACAAGAAAGGCTGTTCAGGCACAGGAGGGAGCAAAGGAGTAGGAGAAGGTAATAGAAGGACCCATGAGTATTTAGATAGTGCTACTTCTGCTGGCAAACTAGAGAAGTACACAACTTTTTTTTTTAAAAAAAAACCCAGAATGTTTGTGTTCATAGGCACTAGAAAGTATTTAAATTTTGTTTTTATTAAGGTAAAACATAAAAGATAAAAACATGGAGTGAAGAACAGTAGATTCCTGAAACATAACCTGAGAAAGACAAAAAACTGCTCCTGTTTTTTGAAAGGTGAATAGAAAAAACGAACAGATATCTGGAGGGCTTGTACTTCCCTAATTTAGGAGAAAAGGCTCCAGCGCACAGTTGCCTGAGGACTGAAGGCAGAGCAGAAAGGATGTACGGGGAGGCATGAGAAGAAGTAAAGAGCGCCCATGGCTAGGGGTTAATGCTAAGGTTTGTAATTCCCATCATGATTTTTCTAATCTATCCTCCATGTAATGTTTCAGATGGGTACTTATCACCGTGTGGGAACTAGCATTCACCCCTTCCCCTGTGATCTTGACAGCGATGAGAGGGATTGTGTTTATTTTCCATGTGTTAATGGCTATCATCTGCACAATAAGGCATTCCAGATGTTACAAGAATGGAAGAAAAAAATTCACCTGCCATGGAGATATTATTTTAATCTTTAATACCTCCATATGTACTTCAGTATGCCCCAGCTGATAGTTTGTGGCAGAAAGTTGGAGATTTATAAGGCAGAAATATTTGCGGTCCAGTCAGACTGATGGATGGTCAGTAGTCCCGAGTCTGTATCTACTTACATACCCCCTTACTACTATTAGAAACCACAACATTCAAAAACCACTGGGGGGACATTTTAACCTTCCAGGACATTCAGTTGCTTAGCTAAGAGTAGCAGTTCTCTTACAAAGGAATTTTAAAGGGAGATTAGAAAGAGAGATTGCTGAATTGCAACTGATCATGAAGCCCAAGACAATGCTAACTCCTGGATTGAATTAAGACCCAAGTTTCTTCTCTCATTACCAATGCCTACTATTGTCTTTTGGTGTCTGAAATCACTTCACTCTCCAAGACATAAGGACATATTCCAGCTGCATCTGAAGAAGTGAGCAGCGACTCATGAAAGCTCATGCCCTGCCACAAATTAGTCATTAATGTGCTGCTGTACTCTTGCTCTCTTGCACTAATAAGGAATGCAAGCTCTGCTGTTAGGTTTCCTCCCCCTCATCTGATAGAAATGGAAAGGAGGATCTCTCTAAGTGCCATGGGACTCCCCGCCATCTCTCTGGCATGCTCTCTCTGGCTCCCTCCCTCCCTCTCTCTCTGAAGAAGATGTGTGCTCAGCCACAAAAGCTTATACCTGGTATAAAATGTTTTTGATCTTAAACACAGGAATCTCTCTCTCATATACATGAAATAAAATGTTTTTTGGTCTTAAACACAGGATTCTCTCTCTCTCTCTCATACCTAGAATAAATTTTTTTGTTTTTGTTTTAAAGACTGGAGTCTTTGTTCTGGCGTGCTTCCTCTAGCTCACTCCCTTCTCTCCCCCCCTTTGAAGAAAAAGTGTGCTTGCACACAAAAGCTTACACCTGGAAAAAACATTGCTGGTCTTCTTAGAAGTCCCACAAGGTGCCATCCCCCCCCCCCCCCCCGGCTCTAGCCCTCTTCCTCCCTCCGCAGCGGGGGTGGGGGGAAGAGCCCTCAGCCAATCACGGGAAGTACTTCTGTCTCTCCTCTGAAGCAAGAAATAGGAGAGTCTGGCCAGAAGGAGCTGCAGTATTAGAAGCAGGAAGCAGCACAGAGTCAGCTGCTTTTGGGCTGGATTGCAGCACTGCGTGGGCCGGATCCAGCCCGTGGGCTGTATATTTGACACCTCTGGATTAGGGTATCAAGGTCATTTATATCAGTTGGGGGGTATTGTGTGAAGAAGTCTTATTAGCAGCAGTCAACCATGGTAAAAGCATTGGCTTAAGCCCTTTTATGTCCTTACAGTACTTTCAGTTGGGCCAAATTTAAGTCCACTAGCATCTTAAAGATCAACAAAAATTTCAAGAGTATATAGAATTGGGCTAGTATTCATAGGTGATGTTAAATGCTAAAAAAAGGTGTTCCTGCCATTTGATCCATGCATGCTTATTCTGAAGTCTAGATTGAATCTCTAAAAGAGTTTAATGGTTAAGCTTCATTCTTCTTTTCCTTCTATTTCCTGTTGAGGTTTTGCAGCATGTAGAAGCAGAGAAATATGAAAATTAGGTTGTTAATCTGGTAACCTTTACAAAATCACGACAGAAAGAACTGAACTGACTGTTTGTTCTGTTCAAGTGTGCTGAGACTTTATTTTCATATACTGTAGAATATCTTCCGCTATGCATTTAAAAGAAGAATGCCTTATTTAGATTAATAACACATTGAGTATTTTGCATTAGCAAATAATCAAATCACATTAATTTGTTCTTCCTTGATTTCCATAGGAATTAGGTGTGCAGAATAAATGCTTTTGTTCAAAGTAGCATACTCTGGCTACGGTAATTTACATAAGTAAATTAAAAAATTTTAATATTCTATCCTGTTTCTGGAAATGGTTCATGCTAGTAGAGATTTAGGACATCCTTGTTTAATATTGTGTGTGTGACTTTTATATATATATATATATATATATATATATATATATATATATATATGACCATGACTTTGTCTTTCAAATCTCATATTATGACATACGTATCCTTTGGTGACAGAGGGAAATAATCCCATTTCAGTAAACAAAATGAACCAACCAAAATCAACCAATGTTAGCTCTCCTGCTTTTGAATATGTGTTATTTAGAAGCCAAATGTTGAACAAATATCAGGTTTGTATATAAAGTTCATTGGGTGACTATGTCTTGGCCTAACCTACCTCACAGAGGACTTTGTGAAAATGGATGGTAGAAATCATGCATGCTGTCATGGAGGAAGTGTAGAATAAAAATCAAATAATAATCCTTCATTTCTTTCCCCTACCAAACATTTGGATAACTCTTTGGGTAAAAATGAAATAAAGCATTAAGAAGTAATTAGAAGGGGTTTTTTTGGGGGGGGGGGGGTTTGATGCATATCTAAAATGAAATACCTGAGGACGTTTGCTTTATGTTTCACTTATCATAGGCCTGCTGACTTAAAATGAGTGACCAAAAATGCAGCAGAAGTTATATCATCCTGTCAGTAGTTTTTCTGCTTCCAGACTGCCTGCATCACTGGCTGCCACTGGTGGGGGTGAGAATGGAAAATGTCATAAGACTGAGGGGAGGAGGAAGAATTAGATAAACTGTGATTTGGCACTTTTTGAGCACAAAGAATGTTTATACAATTTTATATGTAATCACAATCAAGATTCCTCCCCCCCCCCCCCCCCGTGCACACAAGTGCATTCTGAAGGGAGGATGCAAATTAGCCAAAACAACTGCTAGCTGCAGCAAGCCAAAAGAGCAACAGAAGATTTCCTAATACATTAGTTCCAGTTCAGAAATAAAAGTGGGCAATTTGGTATTCTAAGATATGCAGAGAAATTTGAAAGCATCTCTGTTGTGGAACAACTTTTGAGGATATTTGAAATAAGAAGTCCTCGATAGTTTGGTGTTGTGGTTAGGAGCATGGACTCTAATCTGGGAGAACCAGGCTTGATTCCCCACTCCTTCACATACAGCTGCTGGTGTGACCTTGGGTCTGTTACAAGTTCTTTCAGCGCTGTTCTCTCATGAGCAATTCTCTCTCAGCTCCACCTACTACACAGGGTGTCTTATGTGGGGAGGGGAAGGGAAACGAGATTGTAGGCCACTCTGAGACTCCTTCTGGTAGTGAAGGGCAGGGTATAAATCCAATCTCCTCCTCCTCCTCTTCCTCTTTGTCTCCTCTTGATAGGTTTCAAATCATGATTATCTGACTCTTTTACATCTTAGCTATTGTGAGAGGGGAAGATGTTATCAGCACATCAGCTTTTTGGTTGTAGCTATATTAACTTTATTAGAAAGGAAAATAACTAACAAATGCTTTTGCTAAGATATTAAAGTGCATATCACAGATCATAAAGAGAGAACTATAGTGTGTTTCCTTGGTAACTGGAAAAAGCAGTCAGCTTTCATTAAAACAGCAGAAGCTTCAGTAAACAAATCTGTTTATCAGTTGACTAACACTAATGTCATATGTGAAATGGGGATGAGGGAAAGTACGACCATTTTCACACATCGAAATGGGTAGCTGTGTTAGTCTGTCTGTAGCAGTAGAAAAGAGCAAGAGTCCAGTAGCACCTTAAAGATGAAGAAAATTTGTGGTACCACAAATTTTGTTAGTCTTTAAGGTGCTCCTGGACATTTTCACACAAGATTCCCCCCCCCCCCCAAGGAGTTGGGAAAATCTGATGCATGTTTCAAATATTGGATTGGTTCAGATCTGCCAAATACCTTAAGTGTCCAGTACTAAAACCCTGAATCCTGCAAAAGTCTCTTGAAGGACATGCATAGCCTCCACCTTTTTCCACTAACACAGTAGACAGAAGTGAATTCATTAAATGTGCTTTACTGAACAGAGAACGCAAGTACTAAGCAGTGACCACTGTCAATGCCAACTGAGATTTGATATACAAGTTTCTGTTTGGGGGAGTCCGCTTTGGGAAACACTGGGGCATGCATTTGTTTTTCCTCAATCCAGCCATACCCCATCCATTGTCTCAGAGTGCAAATGTGAATATGGTTCTTGCGTAAGCCACTTTATGGGTGGAGCACAGGAAATCAGTATAGAAAGGGCTCCAGTGGCTGTAGTTTTTGGGATGCTTTTTGGAAAGAAATTGCTACATTGCTGTGTCTTTTAAAGCCCTGTTCACAAATTACAGTGAACTTCATATACAGTGTATGCTTGATTTTTCTTTATGAGTGCGTTGAGTAATTT
Organism: Lepidodactylus listeri; assembly: GCA_029233225.1. Taxonomy (NCBI): domain Eukaryota; kingdom Metazoa; phylum Chordata; class Lepidosauria; order Squamata; family Gekkonidae; genus Lepidodactylus; species Lepidodactylus listeri. Next base: position 94,127,119 of record JARCFY010000004.1, read on the forward strand.
GCATATTACTTTCAATGTTTGTATAGTTGAACTTGTGATTGAAACCGCACATTTATCCGGATATTAGTCTCTGGTTTCATTTATTAAGTGAGCTCCTTCTTACACACAAAGTAGGTTTAAGCCAGGATACATGATGTGAAACTATAGGCCCCAATCACACGGAGAAGTAGCTGCGCGATAGGCATGAATGTCAGGCGGATTTTACTGGCATGATCACAAGGGAACATCTGGCAAATGTCCTGCACCCATTGTCAACCCATTTCTTCCCACCGAAGCACAGTTAAAAACTACCTGTGAAAGTCCACTATCAAAGGGGTTTGCGATGGCCTGCAGATGAAGGTTCCCATGTGATCGCTCCAGCGTGCTCCTGCTCCCTCATTGAAGCATGTCGGAAACTCACGCCGATGAAAAAAACACCGGTTCACCGCTGTTGCGTCTGATCGGAAATAGCCTCCCCTCCCCTCCACGTTATCTGGCACGTGTGACTGGGGCCTGTAGTTAAGAGTAACTGTTGTTAATAAACCAGTTTCTTATCCTAGCTTCAGATCCTAGTTTGAGATACCCGAGCTAACCATAGTTAGGGTTGTGATGCATGTTTGGGGCAATCATTAGTTTAATTAAAACATGATTTCATGTTACACTTGAACCAATCCACTGTGTGGCTGTTGGCCCATGTGGGAATCACCTTTCCTGATAATCAGCTTTGCTAATTTGGACAGGACTGCTGGGGCAGAGGAATGCACCAAAGATCCACAGACCTCACTCCATCAGGCTGCTGGATCCAATGCCTAGTTTAGCTCTTTAAGTACTGTGCCACTTTCTACTTAAATTCTAATGTGAAGCTTAAATTTTGTGGTTACTTGTATTATTTAATGTCTCATCAGATTAAGACACAGCAGTTTTGTGAATTCAGTTTCTTTTACATCTCTCTTCTATGAACAGAGAGTGGAGTTTCTTAGTTCTTCACAGAAGTGACAGTTTGGTCTCTATCCAGCATTACACTGTAAAGGGTCAGTTCAGACATAATGGAAAGACTTGATTTATTTCACTATGGTTAGCTTGTGAACCAGGATTTGGCTCACAGATGATTACTTGAATTCTATTTTACCTTCACAAATGCGGCCGACTTCATTTCCCTTGCTCTGGCCAGGCATTTTTGTAGCTCAGGGAGTACATGAGGGCACCAGGAAACAAGCCAGGATTCATTATTATTATTAACTTACATTTATAGCCTGCCTTTCTTTCTGAGACTCAAGGCAGGTTACAAACTATGAAAAGCAATTCAGTCAGGCAGCAAAGACTACCAATAAACAATGCAGTAGGAGTAGGATTACAAAACTGGAAAACAATGAAAACAAAAAACTTTCTAAGGAAGGATTAAACTAGGATGTCTGTCTCATATTTTCAGATTCTGGCTTAACAGTTTTAATTAAATCATAGTCCTGTGTTAAGTCCGAAGCAAGCCTGTGATTGATTTTTTTTCTTAAAAAGCTGTGGCAGTTGCTAACTCTTTTGCTTGAAATTTCCTCTTGTATCCTTGGGTGGTATTTTTGCCCTTTGTTGTGCTTTTCCTTGCAACTTTTAGAACTCTCCCTTGAACTATAGTACCGTTCAGCTTCCTTATTTCCCTCCAAATTGCAAAGTTCTTTTTAATTCACCTTCCCTTCAAACATGCCTTTAATTTTAAACCAAATTTTGCAAAAAAAAAAATTGTACACAATTTTTTCTATTTGCTGTAAGTATAGGACACATTCCTTAATATGTTGTTTTTTAAAAAAAATTATGTTATTCATTTACTAAGTGAGCTCCTTCCAAATTGATACGTTAAAAGATTTTTTTTTAATTGATAAATGGTCAGCATATTCCATAGCTTCTGGGCCAGGCATACTTCTGGTGATAACATGCATTTATATCTTTCTGAAGTCAGTCAGAATTAATTAGATTGTAAATGGGAAACCCATAAAACATTGTGGTGTGTGAGTGACCAAAATGGAAGGAAGTTTACTCCTTCTGCAACTATCTTTGGTTGTCTCCGTATCTGTGCCTGCAGTTATGATGAACTCTTGCAAAGTCCTATTATTATTATTATTATTATATAAATTTTATTTATATCCCACCCTTCCTGCTGAGGTGGGCTTAGGACGGCTTACAAACAATTCAAAAATACAAGAACATTGTCTGTCAGCAGTCTGAAGGACACAGGAAAAGTGTATGTGTAGTATCCGTTTATTGCCATTTTTATATGCCTAGTTGATTTCAGACTATCTTCCCACTACAGTAGGTTAAAACAAACACATGATAAGCTAAGAACCTGTGAGAAATCATGGGGGGGGGGAGCATATGGAAATCCCCCTCACCCCCAGATCTTCTCTTCCTAGGATTCTCTTAAGTTCTCATGGGCTTGTATCTCCCACCTTTCCTCCCTATTAAATTACACCCACCTTCTTTGTCATCCTTTATGCAGCATGTTGAGTCATCATCATAAGTATTTGAGACATTTCCCATCCTTTTAAAATTACCAATGTCATGTTTTCCTTTGTGTCTGGTGGAGCCCTCCCACCAAGTATGTTTGGCTGTTACCTTGTCTAAGGGGTTCTGGTGTTTTTGTCATCTGCACAGAGCCCACACAGTTTACTATCATATGTTGTGATGATTATGTATAGGACTGGAGACTTAGTTGGTAAATAGCCTGTTGTTGCTTATTTTATATCCCCATTTATTTAATATTGTGTCTTTTATAATGGAAACCAAAGGCCCTTAGATAGACTTCCCGCTTGCTCCCTTGTCAAGGTAGAAGTCTATACCTGCTTAGCTCTGCAATGTTATTCTGTCACGTTCTCTTAGACAGTACCCCGTACACTGTTCTTAACCAAGTAATTTCAAAGGCCTTTTCAAATGCAAAAATTCAAATCTGTTCTCGTGATAATTTAAATTGCAAAGCTCAGTGCTTAGTTTTCTAATAAACATGTACTTGTGTGCCCTAAGGCTTCTTCAGAGAGTGCTGACACTCATTAAAACAATGCTGAATCAAGATTTGCCATGAATGGCTTATTTCACTGTAGCTGATGAACCTCAATGAACAGAGAAACAAAGCGTCTTTAGAATAGAATCTGTATTCTTTACATCAGAGAAAAGTGGCAGAGCTTCAAAGTCTTATGGATCCATCACTTCTAGGGTGAACAATGTGCAGACAGATTCTGAGTTCTCTTTCTTCTTTCTGAGCCCTTTCTGTCAGCTTGTGTGGGAATTACTGGGAAATAATATGTATTGATGCCTAAAATGAGCTATAGGAGGACTTAATGGTTTTAATTTACACCAACCTGTAGCGAAACCTCTAAGATAGCCCCCCAAATAGTGGCAGTGAACTAGAGCTTTATTGTGAAAGTTTGAAGAGCAGATGCAGAAAAAAATATGAGGTTACTGTATCTGGTATCTTTGCTGATCCTCCTTCTCTGGCTTTTAGCACATTTCAGACTTCTCATCCTGAGAAAAGAAGCTAAAACATTCACTCAGCAACGGGGACTAATATTGGGAATGGGGAGGGGGAATATAATTTGTTTGTTTTATTTTAACCTGCTTTGAGCAACAAGGAAAAGGTATAGAAAGATAATAAGTGAAATAGGTGCATTCTAATGTTCCTCATTCTGGATGCTCTTGTGCCACTCAACATATATTTTAGGTGTTCTATATTTCATAATGCCATAGAGCTCTAGTTTCCTATACTGTAGTAACAAACTTTCTAAAGATTACTTCACGAAACACAACTTTCGAAATAGCTTTGCCTTTCCCCTTCCAGATTGTTGAATCAGGTGCCAAACAGTGGCACATAGCTGTTAGAGGCTATTACTTGGTTATACTTTCCATATGGCTGGGCTGTACTATTTGGGATTGCAAATGTTAATTAGAATCAAATAAGTATTATAAAATTATTCCACTGTTGTGTGTTTTTTTCTGAAGTGTGTGAATAGAAACAATAGGTACTTTTTTGCCATCAAATCAATCTGACTTCTGGTGAACCCTAGTGGGGCTTGAAGGTAAGGGACGTTCAGAGGTGGCTTGCCATCGCCTGTCATGACTTTGGTATTCCTTGGAGGTCTCCTACTGAAATACTAGCTAGGGCTGACCCTGTTTAGCTTCCAAGATCTGATGAGATCGGGCTAACCTGGGCTACCCAGGTCAGGGCTAACAGGTACTTTGATTTAAAGACACAAGCAATGACTGAGTATTCTTCCATAGAAAAAGGAGAATTATTCTGCTTTAGTCTTCTTCATTCAGTCGTATTGGTTCACACCTGCAGTCTACAGTGTTTATAGTCCAGGCATGGGTTTACAGCCAAAGTGAGATTGTTAACAGCCCAACCTGTTAACCTATTTTAATTACGAGCTGGAAGATGGCTTTTAGCTAGCCTCAGCCACAAGACTGAACGAATACTGCTGTTAATCAGGGGGAAAGAACAGCCATGCAAGGGAAAAGAAGGAAAATTAAAGAAATACATTCCAAAAGAGATCTATACTGTATGCATGACCAAGAATAATTTAACTTTTGGACATGTTTTAAATAGCCAGTGAATTCAGCAGTACTTGTTAGCTTATTATTAATTTCAAAATGTTTTAAATAATGTCTACACTGAAGTAGTGGAAGTGTGTTATTCAAAAATGAATCTGTTTTTAGCTTTCAGTGTTTTTGCAGTGGGTTATTTTGTGACCTCTAGTGGTGACATGGAGGAGATGCTGAATTATTACGTTTTGTTTGTATGCCCATTTTTAAATATATTTGACCTGCTAGGAAATATATGAAGAACTATGCTAGGGTTACCATTATTTTAAAAAGCAAAAGAGAGGATGTATTTCCCGACTGTCTGCTTCAAACAAGTGATGATCACTGTGACAAATCTCATTTTAAATATCCCTACTATTTAAGCTGTGATAATTGCTACTAATTAGGAATATTTCTAACCGTCTGACCCCAAAAGAGGACATTTTCACCAGTTTTTTTTAAAGATCCCAAAAGAGGATGGACATCAAAAAAAGAGAACATGTCCTCTAAAAAGAGGACATCTAATATTGAGAAATAAGGAATAAAGTAGTTTGGAAAGATGTGGAGTTTTGTTGGATTAATGAACAACTGAATCCATTTATCTAATTTGTTTACCTTTTTCTTGTTGTTTTAAGGAACTGCTTTAAAAGCACTCATACAAGACTGAGGACTTTTGTCACATTCTAATGCCCATATTGAACCTGATCCATTTTGGCACATTTCATTCAATAGCCTTTGGATTACACAGTGTTGGTCTTCACAATGGTGTTCACAGACCTCTACAGTATTTCTACCTAGCAGTCAGTAGCGCATTCTGGATCTTAGACAACCAATCACAGTACTTGATTACAGTATTAAAAATATAATGCATTGTTTGCTAGCATCATTTGTAATAAATTAAGGGTACATTATTTGCCCAAGGATTGCTTGGAATATTGCCATACTAAAATAGCAATTGTAAGTCCCATACGTAAAAATATAGGCTTGGTTCCTTTCATATATCCGGAAGGCATATCAAAATTTGGTTTGGTATAAGGGTTTTAGTTTGGATTCCTGCTGTTGACTGCGGTTTGTATTTATGGTAATACTAGGAGTAAGGCCCGTTGTGGGAAGAAAGGCTCCAGGTGAATGTACCAGCTGTGGCTGGTGGTGTGATGGAGGAAACCGAAAATAGAGGGAGGCAAGCCATGTTTATTTCCTTCTGCTTAGCTATGAGGCAGGGCTGTCTCAAGTCATTTTGCTGCCCCAAGTGGGCAGTATGGGAGGAGAGCCACATGCCATGTTTTCAGGGTTCCAAGGGTCCGGAAAGCAGTTTCATTGCCAGTTACAGGGTTGCCAATGCTGGGTTGGGAAATACCTGTAGATTTGAGGAGTGGAGCCTGGGGAGGGGAGGATTTGGGGTGGGGAGGGACCTCAGCAGGGTATAATGCCATAGAGTCCACTGCCCAAAACAGCCATTCTCTCCTGGAAAACAGATCTTGGAGATATCCAGGTGTTGCCTGGAGGTTGGCAATACTAAGGGGAGGGCCAGGTTTGTTGAAGGACTTCAGTGAAGTATAATGCCATAGAGCTCACCCTCCGAAGCAATCATTTTCTCCATGGGGACTGAACTCTAGTCTGAAGATCACTTGTAATTCAGAGAGATATCCAGGCCTTCCCTTTCCCCCCAACCCCTTTCAATTCCAAAGCTGTTTCCTGTTTAACACTTTAACTGATTAACAGTTTAACTGACTCCCTGGTAATGTTCCATGGCCTCTTGGTACTCCAAACTTGGGAGTTGTAGTTCTAATTCCCTTTGCTATGGTTGCAGTAAGGCCAGCTGAGAACTACAACTCCTAAGGTGCAATGTGTCAAAAGTGGGGGTGTAAGAATGGAGGAGCCAGCAGGACGGGTCAATGGGACACCAAGGCAGCTTCCCCAGTGGCCAATGGGAGAGTAGGTGAGTTGTCGCCAGCACGGCTTGCCTTTTATATATATAGGATACATGCATACTGTATTTACTATGGTCATTTTTTATGTCTGTTCATGAGCTGCTTTTAAGATCTTCATTTATATTTATTAAAAAGGGGGGGGTGTTACTTGAATTGTGTCAAAAGAGACTAAAAAATGGTCGATGTCATTTCATGACCTAGATGTGCATCATCAGAATACTTCCATTTGTAACGTAATAGAATGTGAGCCAATTGGGAAAAAAGCGGTTTCTTTTGGGGGAATATAGCTTGTGTTTACTATTTTGTGTGTGTGTACAGACCATTCTGTGTGTATGTGTGTGTGTGTGTGTGTGTGTGAGAGAGAGAGAGAGAGAGAGAGAGAGAGAGAGCGCTAAACTGGTTGATTCTGTTACCTCAAAGTTAATTTTTGATTACTCTTGGTATCATAATGATTGACTAACTGGTACCTTCTATGCTTTTTTGGTGGTTAAATATTTACCTTTCTTATTTCCTGTGTTTTCTTGCAGGTACAGGAGAAAGTGGAAAGAGTACATTTATTAAACAAATGAGGATAATTCATGGGTCGGGCTATACAGAAGATGACCGGAAGGGCTTTGCAAAATTGGTTTATCAAAACATATTTACTGCTATGCAAACTATGATCAGAGCCATGGACACTTTAAATATACAGTATTCATCAGAGCAGAACAAGGTAGGATTTTTTCAAATCATACCCTGATTTCTTCTCATTGGTATTTATTCATTGGTAAATCATTGGCAAAGCAAAGTCTGTGGCACTAGAATTACAAAAATAGGGTTGCAGCAACATTGGTCAGCATAGTTCTACCATAAAAGTACTTCCATATCATATTTATAATATCAAGGGAGAGCTCTTTTTTAAAATTAATGGTTGTAACATAATTTAAATCCCTGAACCCATTATGGAAAGAATACTGTCCCTATTAATAGATTAGAGTTGTGGTCAGGGAGACTTGTGTGCCCAATGCATGTCAGTGGCCCACTCCCAGTTTGCACTAGGTCTACTCTAGAGTAGGTGGAACATAAGGAAGAAAACCCTTTTTTCACCCTCTCTTGCTTCTATTCTTAAAGGAGCTCCCTGTTTAGGTTTTACACCCATCTTAATGGAGTATCCCCATGACACAAACGCTGGCTAGTGACACTCAACAGCTATGAAGCCCCTAGGGAGGAGCCGAAAACCTGGAGGGGAGAATCAGCACATACTATATATTGGTCTGGAGAATCAGTAAATACAGAAGTCAGAATAATATCAATCATACAGCAGTAATATCCAATACCAAAATATTTGTGTTAAGAGCCAAGTATTCCAGTCAGACTCCCAGCACACACATACACTGTGCAATGTGTTCCACTCAAGAAAGGGGAGGCAACAGGTCAAAAGTGTGCTGCAAGGAGATAAAGGAGGAGCCATAGCAACCTGTAAAGGTTCCAGGCAGAGGTCCCATTCCCAAGAAAGGGATCCAAACTTCTGCATAAGCAGATAATCTAAAAGTAAGCCTAAAGGGAAATGACAAAGGAGACCCTTATGACAAGTGTAAGGAGAAGGATTTTTTTGTACTCAGAATGGTCTTGGGAAGGCAGAAGCTTAATTTGGGAACAGAAATGTGGTCTGGAGCCTTGTGCTAACAAGCTTTGAAAGAGGAAGGGGGCAAGGTGAGCTCAGAACTGTGCTCCCAGATTGGCTGAAAGTGAGGAGAAGAGGTTCAGGGTCCTGGGAATCAGTGGAAATAGAACTAGAGAGGCAGTATCTGAGTGTGGACATGATGTGTCAGTTGGCAGTCTTGTTTACCTGACTAAAATAGGTTTAGAAAAGAATTTCAAAGTCCAGATTAGTTTGATCTGAATGAGAAACTTTGGTGGGGAAGGCTAGCATGGGCCGATGTGGCCAAGTGTCCTGATTAACAGTCTGATAGTCTCTCTGGAGCTGCTAATATCCTTAGTGAATGTGATGAGATTAACAGTGCAATCTTACAGAGAGTTACTCCAGTCTAAACCCATTCATTGCACTGTAAAGTTCAACCCTGTCCTTTCTGCTAGCTCTTGATCTATCAAGGCACCAATGGGTGGAAGTTCTGTTCCTTGGCCTCTTCTGACTAGTAGACAGAAGCTGGCGCCATTTCCTCAGGATGGAGGCTGGGGAGGGACAGGTAAGCCAAATTGGAGGCTTGACACTAAAGCAGGTGTTTGGATTACATGCTCCCTCACCTTGTTTCTCTCATTTCTTGCACAAATTAATCCTGTTCTCTTCTTTTTAGACTACCTCAGATAAATATTGTTAAACTTGAAATGCTCCTGAACTTGCTTCAGAATTCTGATCAAACTTCCTTTCAGAATTCCAGTTTAGGAGTTTCCAAGTTAATTGCCAATGAGATTAATACTGGTTGGATATGGCAGTGAATCTGGGTAGAATCTGGGGGGGGAGGGGCCGCTGAAAGAGTAAGTGGGTGTGATTTAGGGCTTCATGCTGATTCCCTAAAACTTCGGTGACAAGTCTACAATAGGTCCAAGTTTTGCAGCCTAATGCTTTGAAAAGTACTGTTAGCACTTAGATATTGTAGGCATCGTATGTTGCTCTTAATAGTATAACTGTCTTTCAGCTATTTCTCAAGAAGGAAGAGCCCATGAGATTTGGGTTGCTTTCACACAAGGTGGGAAATGTTGACCCCACTATTGAAGCAGGAGGATGGAGGCATGTGGATAGCACCAGCACACCCTGTCCCAGCACTGCTCGCTGTAGTTGCTGTACCACCTCCTTCCACTTCATCTTGCTGACATGATGAAAACTGTACCTTCCCCATGCATCTTGATTATTCCTTCTCTGTCCCTTCCCTCAATAGATGATTTGTGCCTTACAGCTGAACTGGTGTGATTCCTCCTGACTGGCATTCTAGTATAATTATCCCAATCCATAAAGCTGGAGATAAGGACAATCCTAAGAACTTCCAACCAATTAGTTTATTCTCAGTCATAGGTAAGATCTATGCAACATTTTTGTTGAGTAGACTTCAGTCTTGGATGGACGATTCTACGTTCATTGGCCCAGAACAGGTGGGATTTCATAAAGTACATAGTATGCTCAATCATTGTCATGTGTTATACCACTTGATTAGTATGTCATTTTGTGGAAGGTTTGTTATTACAAATGACAGGTGGAAATGTTGATACATTTCAAAGGTAATAGAAAATGAATGAAAACTGCATTAGGTACCCCCTGTGTGACGCAGTCCAGAATTCCACACTGCTTTCCAGATGGTGGATAATTTCACAATAATGTTTAAACACTCAGAAAACCATCTTATTTAAAATGGGCTCAAACTGTAGCAAACCAGATGACACCGGTTGTTTATTCAGCAGGGTAATTGAATGTGTCCCCCGTGCCAGTGAGGTCAAGTTCTGAATTTGTACTGAAATCTTAATGTTTGAGCCAAAAGCAACACATCTATGCTGCCTATTTAGTTCCAAAGTGCTCTGGCTGGAAAATAGAATTATGATGAAGTCTGAGGATGAAATTGAGGTGCCGTGGATTTCTGTTATTATGGATATGCACGTGCAAGCTGCCAACTACCTAGGATGTAAGAGGTACTATACTCCAGTGCTGATAGCACCTTTGTTGGTCACTGTTGCCTGGTTATGTTTCTCCTCTTGCAGTGAAGCTATCATAGCATAATTGAGCGCTCCCAAATTAGGTTATTGAATTATTGAATATAAGAATTAAGAGACTACTAGCGGGAGTGGGGGTGGGGGCCAGAATAAAAGTGTCAAACCCTGCAGTTTAAACCAGATAATAATTCTGCCAAATACAGAAACGGCTGAGGTAGTAGTACAAATAAAGGCAGAGTTGAGGGCAATGCTGAAAGATCAGTCCACAGAAGCTATGAGCACTGGTGAAGTGGGAGGGGTAGCAAATATGGTAGAAGGTAGAGTCAGGATACAGGATGATCTTGACAGACTGGAAAACTGGGCTAAAACAAATAAAATGAATTTCAGTGGTGATAAATGTAAAGTTCTGCATTTAGGTAGGAAAAATCAAATGCATAATTATAGGATGGGGGAGACTTGTCTTGGCAGTAGTATGTGCAAAAAGGATCTAGGGGTCTTAGTAGATTATACACTAAACATGAGTCAGCAGTGTGATGTGGTAGCTAAAAAGGTAAATGTGATTTTGGGCTGTATCAACAGAGGTATAGTGTCCAGATCACACAAAGTGATGGTACACTTCACTCTGCTCTGATTAGACCTCACCTAGAGTATTGTGTTCAGTTTTGAGCACCACAATTTAAGAAGGCTATAGACAAGCTGAAACATTTTCAGGGGAGGGCAACGAAGATGGTGAGTGGTCTGTAGACCAAATCATATGAGGAAAGGACAAGGTTGAAGAAGCTGGGTATTTTTATCCTGGAGAGGAGATGACTGAGAGGTGATATAACCATCTTCAAGTACTTGAAGGGCTGTCATATAGAGGATGGTGCGGAGTTGTTTTCTGTTGCCCCAGAAGGTTGGACCAGAACCCAAGGGGTTGAAATTAAATCAGAAGAGTTTTCAGCTAAACATTAGGAAAACATTTAGAGCAGTTCCTCAGTGGAACCGGCTTCCTTGGGAGGTGGTGGGCTCTCCTTCTTTGGAGGTTTTCAAACAGAGGCTAGATGGCCATCTGACAGCAGTGCTGATTCTGTGAACTTAGGCAGATCATGAGAGGGAGGGCAGGAAGGGTTGCCTGAGTTCTTGTGGCCCTTTCTTCCATGCCCAGGGAGATGCTGATGGCCACTTTGGGGTCAGGAAGCAGTTTTTCTCCAGGCCAGTTTGGCTAGAGATCCTGGTGGTTTTTTGTCATCTTCTGGGCGTGGAACAGGGGTCACTGGGGGTGTGGAAGGGGAGGTATTTGTGATTTTCCTGCATTGTGCAGGGGGTTTGGACTAGATGATCCTGGAGGTCCATTCCAGCTCTGTCATTCTATGATTCTGTGAGCAGTAATACAGGGCAAAACAGGTCTAGAGTTTGAGAAATAGGGCATGGTGCACAGAGCAGAATATAAAGAGGATGTATTGGGGACAAATACATGGAAAGTGTTGGAAAATTCATGATGGTTTGAGGGTGGAGCCTGGGGAGGGCAAGATTAAGGGAGGAAAGACATCAGCAGGGTATAATGCCATAGAGCCCACCCTCCAAAGCAGCCATTTTCTTCAGAGGAACTGATATCTGTCATCCAGAGACCAGTTGTATTACCAGGATGGCACCTAGAGGATGGCAATCATAGGAAAGAGAGCACTTAAGGAAGACCTAAAAGTAACAAGATTTAGAACTTGAGTCAGGTCTTGAATAGGGCTTTGCTGTAATGGTAAGCATAAATTTGTAAGAAACAGTGTACCGTATTTTTTGCTCCATAAAACTCACTTTTTCTCCCCAAAAAAGTGGGGGGGAAAGTGTGTGCGTCTTAAACCCCCCTCACCTTTCCCGAGCCACGGCACTGAGCAGAGCTAGGTGCGTCTTATGGTCAAGTGCGTCTTATGGAGCGAAAAATACGGTAAGTAAAGATTGGGGTCTGGTGTACTATAGCTTGATTTTACCTCCAAATCAACATACACAAGTTAAAATAGGAACAAAGGACAGTGTTCTCCAGTGCTCCAGGAGTGGAGGAGTCCTTTGGACTCCTGAACTCCTGGGAAGCTCCTCCCTCCTCCGAAGGCAGGGCCGGCAGACTGTTCAGGCATGGAGGGGGAGGGGCTTGTCTCCTGGAACCCAGTCTCTCCGGCCTTGCATTTGAAGCAGGTCTTGGCGGACAGTGCTCCCTGGAGCACAGAAGAAATAAATTGAAGATAAAGAAAGAAGGCACGAAGACTTCGGAGAAGTGTAGCAGCAGGTAGCTTCCAGCTAGCCTGCCTGCATACCACTCCCTCCCTGCCATTTCTCTTCTCCTTCGACAAGGCCAACGGCCTCCACCGAGGCTCCAACGGACCTGGGAAACCCCTGGGGAACCGCAGAGCCAGGGAGCCCCCTTTTGCCAAACACTAGCCTCGAGAGGAAGCTGGCGAAATCAGTCTCCACTCTCTCTCTTCAACAGAGATTGAGAGACAGGCTCGGGGGGCTCCGGAGATGACGTGGCACATGGAGAAACTCCAAGCAGCAGCCGCACGCCTCCAGCAGCAGTCATTCCCGGTCCCAACGTCGGCAAGGGAGACTGCACGAGCGATCCAGCGTTGGTGGGGTAAGCAGGAGCATTCCCGGCCGTCCTTTACCCTTCCCGAGGGCCCTCCCCCGAACAAAGGGGAAGGAGAGGGGGTTTTGTCACTCCCTACAACCTGGGGAACAGGGAAGGAGGGAGACAGGAAAGCCTAGAACCCCCCCCTTTCTTCGTTCGCCGTTCATCCCCCCCCTTCTTTCGTTTTTCCCCCTTAGCAAGGGAGGTGAAACATAGGGAAATAAAGCCTGAGCCACACAGTCTAGCATTGCTTTGGAGGCCTTTCAGGCTGAATGGGGTTGACCCAGGTGAGGGCTGGATGGGAGTTCCCAATAACCAGAGCAACCAGTGTTCCCTCTAAGCTGAGTTGGTGTGCTGCCAACTCCATTTGATCCTTTAGGTCCTTTCTGGGCATATATGAGGCTACTGCAAACAGGCCCATAACACCCAGTGGGTGGGGGAGATATATATTCTTAGGCGTGAAAAGCGGCCATTTTGAGTGCTATTGCACTTTCATTTTTAGGCAGGTCCTAAGATGGCCTCCAAAGCTTCTACATCCCAGGAAATGGAAACTGAAACATGTACATTTGACCTGGCTGAATCACCAGCTCCCATCCCCCAGACACAGGAGTCACCTTTGAATATTGAAAACCAAGGGGCCTTTCTAACTTGATTAAAAACAGAAATGAGGAAGGAGTTTAAATCCATGTGTCAGGAGTTTCACAAACAGCAATATTGCAAGAGACATAACCCAGAAGAGAGAGACGATGAAGCCCCTGCTAAGAAAAGACTGAAGGGACCAGGTTCTCTATCTGACCTCAGCCCTCGCTTGGAGGAGCAAGTCTCTGATTCCTCTTCTGTTAATTATGAGTCCCATAAAGAGGAGGGTGAGCTCTCAGAAGAGGAGGAAGAGGTAGTTCCCATTTCACAGTCAAGGCTCTTCCCACCAAGATCTTTACAACAGATTACTTCCAAAAGTAATCAGAACCCTGGAACTAAATTACACACCGAAAGAAACAGAGGAAGAGGAATCAGTCTTCCCTGCAGGGTCTGACATGGCTATACCCAAGCCCAGCACTAAGTCAGTAGGGGTCCCACTACCTGCTTCTTTTTACAAAATCATGAAGGCAGAGTGGGAACACCCAGCCAAACCCAAGGCAACTAACTCAGTCTTCGGTAAACTCTACTCCTTGATTCCTGAGGCCTCTAGGAAATTGAAATTGCCTATTGTAGATGACCCTATTAGTAGCTTGGCCTCTACACTGGTCCCATGGGGGCAGATGGTCTACCAAAAGATAGTACAGACAAACGCATTGAGCAGGTACTAAGAAGGGATTTTGAGGCTTCTGCAAATTCTCTTAGGGCATCAGTTACAGCTTCTCTTTTTGCCAGAGCGGCCTATGCCTGGTCATCAGACCTTGCCAAAGCGGACAGTGGCATCTCAAAGGAGTTGAAGGATGAGCTAAAGAAAATTGCTTTGGCCACCGCTTTTGTTGCGGACGCAACACTGGATGCAGTTCAACAGTCGGCACGCAGCATGGCGTGCAGTGTTACAGCTCGACGCAACACCTGGCTCAGGAGTTGGGATGTGGACCCCTCAGTGCAGGCGAAGGTAGCGGCAGTACCGTTTAAAGGCACGAAGCTTTTTGGAGAAGACCTGGACCGCTACCTGATTGAGGACAAAGATAAAAAGAAGGTTCTCCCTTCAAAAAAGAGAGAAGGGAAAGCCAGGCGATACCAACAGTCCTTTCGTGACACCAGGAGAGATTCGAAACCTGGTAGTAGTAGCCCATACAAACCTAAGTGGCAGCACAAGTTCAGAGATGGAAAGTCAACCTCTTTCACAGCTAAACACTCCTCAAATGGAAAGAACAATAAGAAAGGACATCAGGCATGACTATGCTGAGAAGGAGATGGAGGTAAGAATCGGGGGCCGCCTGCAGAGATTTGCTCATATCTGGAAAATGTCAATCTCAGACAGATGGGTGCAGGAAACGGTCTCAGAAGGCTACTCCCTAAAATTCCGCTCACCTCCCCCCTCACGTTTCTTGGAACTTCCACGAAACAAAGCACAAGTGAAACACATTCAACTGCTGGGAGCCATAGCACACCTTCTAGAGACAGCGACAATAGAAACAGTGCCAGCCTCAGAGAGATCACAGGGAGTCTACTTGGTATTCTTCATGGTCCCAAAGAAGAATGGAGACGTGAGGGCCATCCTGGACCTCAAGTGGCTAAACAAGAGAGTTCTGTCCAAGAAATTCAAAATGGAGACTGTGAAGTCAATACTGTCTTCCATGCAGAAGGGGGACTTTGTGACATTGATAGATCTCTCGGAAGCATATCTCCATATCCCTATACGGAAAGCTCACCACAGATTTCTTCGATTCGCCTACCACAACCGTCACTACCAGTATCGGGCACTTCCCTTTGGCTTGAAGTCGTCTCCCAGGGTCTTCAACAAGGTACTAGTGACCTTGGTGGCACTTCTATGGACCATGGGAGTGTTGCTATACCCATATCTGGATGACATTCTGGTGAAAGCCCCATCATACGACTTAGCGGCCAGGGACCTGCAGACTACGATGAGGGTCTTACGGGATCACGGATTTGTAATCAACTTGGAAAAGAGCTCTCTCACACCAATCCAATCATTGATTCACCTGGGTATACACATCGACACCCTCAGGGACAGAGTTTTCCTGTCACAGGACAGGCAGGAACGTTTGACACAGTTGACCAGGGAAGTAATAGAACACAAGGAAGTGGAAATAATGACTCTTGCGCAGTTACTGGGAATGCAGGTGTCGTGCCAGGAGACATTCAACTGGGCAAGGTTCCACACACGACCTTTACAACTTTTTCTACGCCCCTTCCAAAAGGTGATAGTGCAGAAGAAAGTAAAGAGGATAGCTCTATCACAGGAGCTGAAACACCAGTTGGCATGGTGGCTGGAACCCAATTGCTTCAGCAAAGGTATGCCACTCAGGGAACCGGTCAGAGTGACAATTACAATGGATGCGAGCTTGTTTGGTTGGGGAGCCTATATGGACGGACAGCTGGCACAGGGCACATAGAAGCCGTCGGAAATATCCAACAGCATGAATCTACTGGAACTGAGGGCGATAAGACTAGCCTTGTTATCCTTCCAGAAAGACATACAGGGAAAACACATCCTAATCCGGATGGACAATGTGACAGCCAAGGTCTATGTAAATCGTCAAGGGGGCTGTCGCTTCAAGCGTTTAAACAAAGAAGCAAGCCAGCTGATGAGCTGGGCAGAGACACAGATCCAATTGCTCAAGGTGATACATGTGGCAGGTCGAGAAAATATGGTAGCGGACTGGCTGAGCCGACAATTGGTCCATCAGTCGGAATGGATGCTAAGCAGACCGGTATTTTTCCAATTCGGCGAAAGGTTTGGATGGCCAGGAGTCGACTTATTTGCCACAGTACAAAATCGACAGAGGCATTCATGTCCAGGTCAGATCATCCCATGGCCGTGGGAACAGATGCACTACACCAAGAATGGCCAAATACACTATTATATGCCTTCCCGCCTCTGCAAATACTTCAGAGGGTGGTACAAAGGGTCATAGATGCAGAACTGATTCTCGTAGCACCCTATTGGCCCAGGGGACCGTGGTTCCAGGATCTCAGGAGACTGTTAGTGATGGAACCTTGGCGACTACCACCAGTCGCAGATTTACTAACCCAAGGGGAAGTGGTTCATCCACGGCCAGAGTCTCTAAGCCTCACTGCTTGGAGATTGAGCGGGAACAACTCTCAGACTTAGGCTACACTGAGGAGGTAGTCAGGACTATGCTGGTAGTTAGGAAGGGGTCTACCAATAAGGTATATAATAATACCTGGCAGATCTTCCAATCCTGGTGCACAGGGAGGGGTCAGGATCCCATCCGGGCGCCAATATCGGAGGTGCTAGTTTTTCTCCAGGAGGGGCTGGAAAAGGCCTCAGTACGAGTACCCTAAAGAGGCAAGTCACAGCTCTCTCTATGATCGGGGGGCCAGGAAAGGCTCCTCACTTTCTAAACACCCCCACATTCAAAGATTCCTTAGGGGGACCTCTCTGCTGAATCCCCGGGTGGCACACAGGTTCCCCACATGGAACCTCAACCTAGTACTGAAAGCATTGTGTAGGACTCCTTTTGAGCCCATGGCCAGGTATCCCCTGAAGGAGTTAACCTTTAAGACAGTGTTCCTGGTGGGCATTACATCGGCCAGAAGGCTCTCGGAGCTCAGGGCGCTTTCTATAGATAAGGACCTCTGTATATTCCGTAACGATAGGGTGGTTCTCCGGGCAGATCCGGCCTTTATCCCAAAAGTAAACTCTGCTTTTCATCGTTCATCGGAAATTGTCTTACCTTCCTTCTGCCCAAACCCTGAGACAGATCTGGAAAGGGAGTGGCATTGCTTAGATGTAAAGCGGGCCCTTAGCTTTTACTTGGACAGAACCAAAACACTGAGGTCGACCGATTCCCTCTTTGTTTCCTTCAGGAAGTCAATGATAGGGAAAAGGGTCACACCATCCTCTCTAAGTAGATGGATCAGGGGTTGTATTCACTTAGCATATGAGGCTAGAGGACTGTAATCCCCTACGGGGGTTACAACACACTCATTGAGAGGGGCAGCCACATCTGCGGCATATAGGGCCTTCCCTTCGTTAGACATGGTCTGCAAAGCAGCTACCTGGAGGTCGGTACACACGTTTACACGGCACTACAAGATAGACAAAGTAGCATCAGCTAAAGCAGCCTTCGGTCGCAGGGTTCTTCAGCACACACTGTAGTTGAGAAAGCAGTGGGACCCACCCTGGAGATCACTGCTCTTTTACGTCCCAGGAGTTAAGGAGTCTGAAGGACTGCCCCACTCCTAGACCACCGGAGAACTGAAGATTTGTTCCACTTACTGTGAAGCTTCCTTCTCAGTGGTCCAGAGTGAGGCAGTCCTTCCCACCTGAGTTGTTGGGCACCGTTTTTTCTACGGGCAGGGGTGCTGATAACTGTAACCGGAATCTGAGATCAAAGGGGCGGTTCTTTCCTACCTTCCTGAGGGTCCTATTGGGGGTTCTGAGTTCTGTTATGTTTGTGTTTGACTCCCCGTTGGGAGTAGATTGTTATCAGTTATTTTTCAGTGGGGGAATGGTGGCTTGGAGAACGACTGGGTTCCAGGGGACAAGCCCCTCCCCCTCAGTGCCTGAACAGTCTGCCGGCCCTTCCTTCAGAGGAGGGAGGAGCTTCCCAGGAGTTAAAGAGGCCAAAGGACTGCCCCACTCTGGACCACCGAGAAGGAAGCTTCACGGTAAATGGAACAAATCTTTCGTTTCTTTTCTAATCTGAGAGAGGAAGAACTTGTGCATAGTGCTTTTGTAGTTCTGGTAGCCCCCTCCCCCCCTTTGAGGGTTTGCACCTGGTGGGATTCAGCTGTTGGGGAATATAGTATAGTAACAAAACAGTACTTCATGCCTTGTAGGGAGTTACATTGAAACTGTGTCTGCATTTTTGGCTGGGGGATCCTGCAATGGAATTGACATCATGCTTATTTGGCCACCCTAGCTGTAGCAAAGGTTAGAGAGCAGTGGATATTTAGTAATCTGGACTGTGCTTGTACTCCTTGTATATCCAGTAGGGGTGTTAACACTTGGGAGGTTATCAATTAATTCCTGCTCCTTCTCTGGTGCACCCTCAGCACTGCCCATATCTGTGCCTGAACAGGGTTATGCCAGCACTGGTGGGAGCCAGTCATTTTACCAAGAAATTAAAACAGAGTTACTTCTTCCACCCCACACTTGATACAATTTTTAAACAAGTAGGAATGTCTGAGGTTACTTTTGTAATAGTTAAGTTTGAACAGAGTATCAGCAGTAGATGTGTATGGGTTTTATCATGTTTTCTTTGAGAGGCTAGAATTTTAAGCGGATGATGTTCTGCCAAAACATTTCAATATAATTAGGCCAGTGTTCTAGTACCTCTGTTTCTTGGTATGCAAGATCGGGTTACTTGGGGACTTAAAACATTTACAAAAGGCATGTTCTTTTTTTTCTTTTGTGGAAAAGATTAAGGGTGCAAATGCATTCATGTTTGTTATGCTTTCTCTTTAAGCACATCTGCCCTTTTTCCTGGATTGATTGGTGTGGTTTCTGAAACCTTAGAATCCTTACCCAGAGAAGCAGTGTAATAAAAATAATTCTGGTATTGCCTGTTAAAATACAGATAGTATGTGCACAAACCAGTCAGTAGCCTTAGCAACTGCCATGTGAGCACAATTGTCCGCGTGGAGAAGGGCTGTTGAGAAGAAGAAGGGGTCAGCACCAGAAAATTTCCATTCATATCACTCCATACATGGCTTTGCAGAAGATGATGGGTTCCAGGTGGTTATGTTAATATTTGAAAAGAGCATATTGAAAACATTTTCTTCTGTTGCATATTTTATTTTGATAGAACATCAGTGCCAGTAGATCAGATGTTACTGTGTCTTGAGGTTTTAAAAGAATCAGTACAGTATATGGCACTTCAAATATACTTTGTCAGTAATCTTAACAACACTGGAACTGAGAGTAGTTGCTTGCTGAAGGCCACCTGGTAAACCTGTATCTCATTTGAGATTTCTGCCAGAAGTTTTTGCCTGCTTTTGTGTTTGCCACCATGCTTTGGCAGCTCTTTGCAATATCCAAACCCATACGTTGCCCCAGAAGCAGATACTGGGATGTGGAGGCTCTGGTGAGGAGGGGGAGGAGGAGGAGGAGAGTGCCAAGGATGGGATTCTACTGCCTACCAAACTGCTTGGGGAGTGGTGGTGGAAGAACAGAGTGTGGAAGAAAAGCAGCTACTGATGCAGAAGAGAAAGGACTGGCTGACAGTAAATGGTGTGGCCTGACTTTTTATGTAAACCATTTTACTGAGCAGACCATATTATTTTTAACTAAGGCATCAGTCTCTGTGGCACAGAAAGGTTTGATGGAGCAGTTAGGCGGGGGGGCATGTACAGGGCCTCATTTATGTTGTAGTAAATCAGTGTAACTTTGTCAGCAATTAGCAAAAAAAATGCCTTCCATTTGTGTTCTGTAAATGTCTTTATATTTCTAAAAGCAAACTTTTTATTTGTTGTGCATCATGGGGGGGGCAAAGTATACATAAGCAGATATTTACATGTCCATGCAAACAGCTAGTTCCATTGTGGCCTTCTCACTAGGCCATATTGGGTATTACTTTGACTTTTGCTGTTGGGGACTGATTCATGACTCTATCCTACTTCCCTATGTTGAGGGATTCTGTAAAATAGGATATAACGTTTGGGACGCTTAGCTCCTGAAAGTGGCCATTCATGGAAAAGTTTCTGTGGCATAGCAATATTAGTCGATTGCATTTGAAACAACAAAATGACTAGTGGTATGTTCAAAAACTAATAAAGGTACTGTGGTTTAGCTTTGAGGAAGAATTCATAAACATTGCTGTGGTACATGATCAAGAAACATAACATCATTCCACACTATTATTTTTGTCTGTGTCTTTTGAGAAATAAAATTCAGAAAGCTATATTCTGTGCTCCTTTGGACTTTCCTCTCACATCCCAATTAAGAACATAAAAAGAGCCTGACCAATAGTTCATGTAATCCTCCTGCATCCTGTCTCACATGAATCCTGTCTCTGTCAGAGAATGCTTAGTGAACAAAATGATATTTTGCTCTTGCTTACTGTGTTTTGTGTTTGATACTAATGTATTTAAGGTTTCAGACTGCTGTCCTAAACAAGTGTATGTTAGGTCCTGTAGGAAAGGGGTGGTGGTCCTCAGAAATTAGAGTGTAAATGCTGTAATCAAAATAAATATTCTGCTGCAGCTCAGCTATTGTGAGTTGTTCGGTACAATGTTCAGTGCAACAGGGATCTAGATAAAATGGTAGTGTTGTGTTACCATGGCGACAGCAGTCTTTTGTATTGAGAACTCCCAATACATTTCCTTGGTGGCAGAAGGCAGATTTAGTTGGAACTGTCTCAATTGATATTACATATTTAGGCCAAGTCTCATTCATTCTTCTTTGAAGTTTGGGGTAAGGCATTTATTAGATCTAGTAAGCACAATGCTAAGCATTCAGGGTTTTGGCCCTTAACAACATTTTTAATGTCCCAGAGCTTTTGGAATCTTATCCAGTAAAAACCAGTTACCACAATTGTAACATTGCCTCATTACAGTAATCTCATTGAATTTAATAGTGGTATATAGGTGCTCCTGGGAATATTATCAAGGCTTTTTGTTTTGTGTTTGTGCCTGAACTGCTTCTAAAGTTTAACATCTCCATGAAACCATGGGAAGAGATCATCAGGGGATCTGGAATGAGGAGCCACCAATATGCAGATGACACTCAACTCTACTTCTCATTACCAGCTGAGTTAGGTGGGACTGTGGCAATCCTGAACAGGTGCCTGGGGACATTAATGGGATGGAGGCAGGACAATAAACTGAAGCTCAGTTCAGACGAGACTGAGGAGCTTGTTGGTCAATGGCGAAGCTGCTCAGGGACTGTGGAACCAGCCTGTCCTGGAGAGGATTGCACTCCCCCTGAAGGAGGAGGTTCATAGTTTGGGAGTGCTACTGGATTCTGGAGGTCCATATTGTCCTCTGAGGTATGTAGTGCCTTTTATTGGCTTTGGCTGATCCGACAGCTATGGCTGTTCTTCAGAAAGTATGATCTGGCCACAGTGATTCATGCTCTGATGGTATCCAGGTTAGATTAGTGTAATGTACTTTACGTAGGGCTGCTTTTAACAATGATCCAGAATTTTCAGCTCATCTGAAATGCAGCAGCTGGCTTTTGGTCAGGGGCATGATCTGGCCTGTAGCTACTGTGGGGCATTTGCTCCCCCCCCAACTTCCTGCTAAGACCCCATGACTTCCATCTAGCCCAGGCCCACTGCTGCCTCGCCACCCCCTCCCCAAGCGCTGCTTGCTTCCCCACCCCCCTCACCCTGTTGCTGCTAGAGCCCCTGGCCCTGCCATGGGAGGCCTCCATGGATGAGTGGCTGCCTGCTCCAACCGGCAAGCATAAGTTTTTAAAATTTTATTTTTTAATTTTATTTTTTATGTTTGTGACATCAGTGCTCCCCAACTTATTTAAAGGCCCCCTGAATTACAAAATCCTGGCTACTGGCCTGGGCATGATGCAGGGATCCTATCACCCAAGTGCTGAAAGATCTGTACTGGATGCCCATGGCCATCTAGACGACCATCTGTCAGCAATGCTGATTCTGTGAACTTAGGCAGATCATGAGAGGGAGGGCAGAAAGGGTTGCCTCAGTGCTTAGTTCGTGTGACCCTTTCTTACATGCCCAGGGAGATGCTGATGGCCACCTTGGGGTCAGGAAGCAGTTTTTCTCCAGGCCAGTTTGGCCAGGGATCCTGGAGGGGTTTTTTTCATCTTCAGGGCATGGAACAGCAGTTGCTGGGGGTGTGGAAGGGGAGGTATTTGTGAATTTCTTGCATTGTGCAGGGAGTTGGACTAGATGACCCTGGAGGTCCGTTCCAACTCTATGATTCTATGATTCTTTCTGAGCACAATTCAGAGTACTGGTTCTTAACATTAAAGCCCTAAGTGGCTGGGAATCAGGGCACGAAGAGCACCCTCCTCCTTTATTGTCCAGACCACCAGCTAAGATTCAGTCATTATTTAATTAATTCTTTTGTCCCCCCCCCTTTCTTTCCAATGGGGGGAAGCTTACATTATTCGCCTCTCCTCCATTTTATCCTCACAACAAGGTCACCCGGGGAGCTTCCATGGCACAAGTGGAGATTTGAACCCAGGTCTCCCAAATACATCTTCAACAGTCTTAACGACCACATCACACGAGCTCTCTGTCTCAAGTCCTGCTCTCTGTGCTCCCCGCCTCCAGAGGGCAGGTGGATGGCAAGCAAAGATGGGCTTTTTCAGTAGTGGCAGCTTACTTGTAAAAGGTCCGAAGACTTGTGGAGTATTCTGCTCATAAGGTTTCACTTTCATGTTTACTGCTTGCCCCTCCCTCCTCACACTTAGCGTCTTGTGCACGTCTATTCCACTCCCAACAATCTTCTGTTAATTGCATTTTTTGAATCTTAGCACTAAAGAGGAAAGGGGCTGATTCTGTGTGCATAGATTTGCAAAGGAACAATGGGATTAAGCTCTTTGTATGTTTATTTTATAACATTTTTGCTGTGAAGAAGAGGCATGTGATCTCTGCAGACACAAGTTCACAGTTTTGAGAACTGTAAAACCAAGCATCTGTGATTATATCTTCTAGACAGAAAAATTGCCCAGTAATCTTATAGAAACCTCTGGAAGAGCATGACATTGTGAATGGATTACTGGAATTCATTTACCAAAAAAATGTAAACATTGCATGAATATACAGCCTCATGCTACATAATTAAAAACTAATCCTTATTCCATGATGAATAAACATTGGACTAATGTATCTTAAACAGAAAACTCTCTTTAGATAGATTTTTATTCAAGAGGAATTTTATTTTAAAAATCTAATGTAAAATTTAAAAATCCAATTTAAATTTTAAAAATCTGGGTTTTGAATTTTTTAAAATCATTGATTTTTATCCACCCTGGTTTTAATTAATGTCTTTTTATGCTTTGTTTTTATTACTTTTATTTTGTAAACCACTTTGGGCAAGGAAGAGGTGGCTTAAACATGTTCTAAATAAATATTGTGATAAATTTGACTGCAGACTGCATTGCATGAAATATATATTTATGGCAGGGGCAGGCAGACCTTTTGACCAAAATGTCAATAAAATGCATGGTCTGTCTATGGAAATGTTGATGGAGAGACCAGGGTTATTCTTTGTCAAACATGCTGGGAGCAAGGCAAGCCCCAGCACCCTACCATGACCATGTGGAAGCCAGCAAGACATATTATATGCTCTTATGAACTGTTATAATCATAAGTTTGAACTTTGGGTTGTTATTCTGAAAAAGGCGAAATGCACTCTCTATTGCAGTGAGAGGCTCCAGCCCACAGCAGGAAACACCCTCTATAGTTCACACTTACACGGAAACCAGGATTCCATTTCAAAGAGTCCTCCTGTCTCCTCACGCTGGTCAATTCACACCTTCCCCCAAAGTTCCTGCAGAGATTATGTTAAGTGACGTTACCTGGCAACTAATCATCAACCATCGAGTGACCTGGCCAGAGCCATCACAAGACAATGGATTGGTGCCCAGGTGCTTAGCACCTAGATTTGCAATATTGACCACTCCTTCCCATCTCCTTCTCCTTGTTACACTGACCAATGGTAGGATTAGTGGGGACGGACCAACTAGTAGCTGTGTCAGTGGGATGCGCAGCCCGCCCCAATGCTACCTGATAAAAGATCTTGCACAATAGACAACCACCGCCTCGACCCCTATCTTCTTTACCATCCCCTCACGTCCAGCTATCTATCCCACTACCTTGCCCCCATCTTTAATCCCTGGTTTGCGCAGCCAGGAAGAAGCGTGTATCTGCAGGTTTAGATCACGCGCCCCATTTTTCCTTTCTACCTCCCCTCAATCTTCTTTTGGAATTGGACCACCCATCTCCAGGACAGGTAAAGTATCGCCCCTCAACGAAACTCCTGCTCATGCAACAGTGCTATTTTCTACCTAAGTTTCCTAGTTCTTGTGTGTATGTGTGTATGATTCAGTTTTGTATGCTTGAACAACATCTTACAGTAAACATCATTCAAAGGAACTACTCAGCCTCATTGCCTATTTTCTGAGAACTCCTGGAGGGGGCGGGACCTTGGTATAGCTGGCAAAAACCCAGTATTTCGCCAATTGCTAATCTTAAATTAAAGCAGTTCGGCTAACACATGCAGCTTTGATTCGGACATGGCTGGTTGCTGTCCAGGTCTTGCAGGCTGTGGCAGAACAGGCATGCTCTGGCCTGCAGGCCCTGTTTCACCCTGCCCTCCAAGGTTTTCACAACACCCTGTGAGGCTTGTCTTTTTCTCTCGGGTAGCTTGCTGCCACCACCTGACCTTTGTAGGGATTGCCCATTGGGAGGGTCAGGACTCCCAGCTTCCCTTCCAAGATCTGAGGCCTTGCCTCTGTGTCTCCCACTGCCCAGCACCTGGTCATGGGGACGGTTTACTGCCTTGTGCAACCTTGGAGAATAGCCACTGGCCCAACTGCCTGCTTTCCCTCTGGTGTTCCTTTTAAAATAGCATGTTCAAGATGGTGGAGATCTGTGTGGTACAGAGAACCACTACCAGTATCAAAAGTTATGAAGTATTTATTAAAAAGAAAGTGTTCACAAGCATACTTTTAGCATAGCACCAGATTTAGCAATGAATTCAAAAGAAATGGGTAAAACACAGTTCCTGTGTCTTTCTCTCTAAACATGCTCTAACAGACATTAAAATATAGGACAGGGTCCTTTAGCTTAGGAAGTTACATATCTCTATAGATTTACCATTACCTTAAAGCTTCCTTCCACTCTCTAGGACAGCACATGGTCAAAATGGCTGCCTCCTCAATTAAGAGTTTTGTCAGCTCTCATGGACTCCACATGAACTAAAGAGAGCTTCCTCCTTGCTCCCCTGAGTTTTATCACCTTTCTTCCCCATCCATTGACCAGGTCAGTCCAGGTCAGAAACCCTTTTCCTGAAGATTCTTTCTGCAGATTATTCCTGGAGCCTTTCTAGTCTAAAGTCCTCCAAAACTCTGTTCCCTGCCTGGTGAAGGGGGAACCCCCTGGACATATTGTTTCTAGCTAGACATATTAGCATTTCTTAAGAGGTAGCTGAGGTGAGCATGGAAAGCCATTAACTGTCTTCTTCCTCCCTGCCTGTTCTCTGCCTAGAGGGGGGGAAAACCTTTAAAACTCAGAGCAAGGGTTTTGCTCATTTCAAGCCTCCAAAGAAAAAATGCATTTCTTCACACAGGCAGTGATGGCTATAAGCCAAGCGTCTTGCTTTCTTCCATACTGCTAGCAGCATTGGCACCTTGGAACTGAGCCTTGCAAAATGATCCAATGTGCCTCTCTTCAGTAAGTGTTCCCTGATTTATGTCATTGGCTTTCATATGGTTGATGAAGCTGCGCATGTGTTGTTTGATACAATTTGCTGTGGTATCATGACTTAACTATAATAGTATTTTAGAGGACAGTCTTGTTTTAGCAACTGTTGCAGAATATCTTCTGTTAAAATCTGGGTAAAGTATTACACATTTTCACCAAAGCCCATTTTGTTAATGAGCTCTACATTTCTAAAGCCTTAAATTTCTGGCAATAAACAGAGTACTATGAAATGTTGTGTGCCAGTCAAACTAGCTCCCTCCCTCAAGCAACCCACTTAACCTGGCTGCTGTCAAACTGTGTCTCAACCGCTGAGAAGAATGCTTTCATCAACTGCCCACTTCCTGCTTAACTCACTCCCGAATGTCCTACTTCATTTGATAAGAAAGACAGAAGGCCAGCTTGGTGCAAGTGCAAACATCTATGATTTAACAGCAGACGTTTGTGTTTTGAGGTTGAAATTAGCCCCTTTAATTACATTGCCAGCTCAGGAATCTGCATGCTTCGCAAAAGGTTATTTTATGTTGTGCAGATACTTAAATTCTGGTGCTGTTTGTTCCCAGGACAAAGAAAAGCTATTGATAAAGTGGAAAGATCAGATTTGAGGAGCAAGACTGTATCATTCTTACCGTTTGTGTGTGTGTGTGTGAGAGAGAAGGAGTGCCCTTTCCACTCACACAGAGTGCCTACCACCCTCTCAAACCTCTCTCTGGTTCAGAATTATCAGTAGGTCAGGATGTCACAAGCTATTCATCTTTTAAAATCTACAGAGAGTCATGACAATTTCATATTTCAGGTCCTCTCTCACTCCCAGAGACATCCACAGACAGGATAGCCCAACTCCCTTTAATAATCAGCCCTCACTCACACAGAGCTATTGGGGTTGAGGCTCAAACACTTTCCCAATCGCTCGCTCCCACCACCCATTCATATCTCATAATATAAACATAGACTGAGGAATCAAATAGTGTGTTTATGTGTGGGGGATTCTTTCCCTTAGACACACAGCCTACAGGATTAAGCAAAACAAGAAACTTTTATTTATGATATGAGCAAAACACTGAGGAAAGGAAGTTATAAGTAACAGTGTTTCATTTCTATTGAACTTTTGATCTGAGATCCTATTTCTACAACTGGGAACCTTTAGTTGCAAATTTAGTTTTCAGCCTGCTCTAAGCAGCTCTTCTGCACAGTTCCACTCATCAGATATCCTTTGTTTTTCATCTCATCTCTTAAGATGTCAACTTCTCTGCTGTCATTTTCAACTGCTCTTTTTCCAACCCCCATTCTCAGCATTCCATCTGCTCTCATAGGCTGCTCTTAGGGAGAGGTTGAACCCAGCCTGTCCATCACAGTGTGCTATTTTCTAAAGAATGGTGATGAGGACTTTAGGACACTTTGGGCTGGTTCATTGAGCTGATAGAATGTGCATCTCACAGACTTGACTTGCTGTTGGGGTGGGGAATCTTAAAGGCAGGAATAGGCTTTCACAGGTCTCTAGGGATACTGGGATAATGGCCCCAGATATACTGTCTGATGGCCTTTCAGTATAGTCTTCAGTTTTCTTGATGGATTCAACAGCTGGCCAGGATTGAGCTGTTGACTCAGCTCCTGAGGCTATGTCAAGTGCTCATGAACATTGAATTCACACAGCTCTGGTAATTCAGAGTGGTCCTTCAGAAGCATATCCTGTCTAGATTGGTAGATAGTGGTGTACTGCATCCTCCTTACCAAGTGAATATGATCATTGTGTACTGCATCCTCCTCACCAAGTCTTCCTTGATGTCTAACCATATGTTCAGTCTCTCTAGCACTACTTCTGATGGCTAAATGCCTTGTCCAACAGCATCTGGGACAGGCTGTGATAGTAACTGTATGGTCTCCACCCAAAAATGGTCATTAGTACAGTTGAATATTAAGTTCCTGGTGATTACCAGCTTTATTTGAACCTCATTAATAAAGAAACTTGCAAAGTCCCAGCATTGCTGAGGTGTGTGGTCATAGCCCATCTCATTGGAGAACCAAATTAATACTGCATAATTGCAGTAAAAGTTCTCAAGCCTTTCCTGCTGAGGCCCAGGGTGATGAATGTGAGGGCATCTTTGATGCGTGTCTTAGTATGATTATCTGAATCAATATTTATTCACCATTAAAAAAAGAGAGAGAAACAGTATGGTAGAATGATGGAGATTACTTTGTGCTTGTCAGTCAACACTCTACTTTCCACAGCCAGTAGGAAGTGATTGCTCCTGAGCTAAGATAATTGCACATCTGGACAAAAGGAGGGAAGATAGGATCCTCATTAACTTCTCCATTACAGCTATGTATGTATGTGTGATAGCTAAAAAAATAGCTAGCCTGATCTCATCAGATCTTTGAAGCTAAGCAGAATTGGCCCTGGTTCACGTTTCAATGGGAGATCATCAAGGAATACCAGGGTTGCTACATAGAGGCAGGCAATGGCAAACCACCTCTAAACACCTCTTCACTTGAAAACTCTACAGTGTTGCAATAAGTTGGCTGCAATTTGATAGCATGTTACACAAATATAATTAGAGACTACCCAGCTAATTAGCAATCAAAATGAGAAATGATGGCTGAGAGTAAGATGCTTAGACAGTCATAACAAAATACCATACAGGTAAATACTGATAAGTTCTTAATGTTACTTAATAACTTGTAACCATTCTTTATTTATTCCAGGAGCCAAGCCTCAGAGAAGTCCTGAAGAGAGTTGCCAGAGTTGCCAACGAAGACACCGGTTTATTTCCTTCGTTTCGTTTTGAAAAACTTCTTCACAAGCATATAATCTTGGGTCAATGTTTCTATTTAGTCCTTCTTATTTTAAGATCTTCACAGAGAAATCAATCTGTAACATATTTTCCTACTCACTGGAATACTAAGAAGCACACCTAATAAGCGTAACTCATTGAGGAACTTAACCTGCATTTATTTGTATGGCATTTGGCAAATTTGGCAACTCTCTTCAGGACTACTCAGAGAGTTAAATGTATTGATTAGTTTTGACTCTAGGCAATTGATTAAAAAGGGTAAGCTGTGTATGATGGAAATTTGTGCTCAAGGACAGGAAGCACTGCATATTAAACTGAGTATAAATCTGCATTCCTTTCCCCCCCCTCCTACTCAGGAGAATAGCAAGATTATTGGAGAAGTGGAAGTGGACAAAACAACAACACTGGAAACGAAACACGTAGAAGCAGTTAAGAAGTTGTGGGAGGATCCAGGAATCCAAGAATGCTACGACAGGAGGAGAGAATACCAGTTGTCTGATTCAGCTAAATAGTATGTATGATACCTGTGACATACTCCACATTGCTAACAAGTGTTCTGGATCAGCTTTCTTCCATTTCCAGCTCATTCTTATATTTTGACATGAAATGTGTCAATGTATTTTGCTCAAATTACGTGCTCACAAAAAAACAGGAACTGGTATAATGCACAAAATCGGAAAATCCCTAGTTGCAATCTCACCTCTGCCATGAATTCAGCAAGCAGCCTCAGACAAGCCATTCAGTTCTCATAGCTCGTTTTTTTTTTAAATCATCCTCACCTTTGCTTTAATATTACTAAGGGCTGATTCTTTGACTCCCTGCCACCAAGTCTTCCTTCAACAAAGAAAAACTTCCCTTAAGAGAAAAAGATCCTCCTTCAGAAGAAACTTTCTCTATCAGAAAAAGCTGTTCTCTTTTAAGGAAGACATAGCAGAAGAGAGTCTTGGGAGTCAACAGAAGGGAGTAATAGGCTCTGCCTCTATATAATTATCCTTTTATTGGCACAGTATTGCTAAGCGGTTGTTCACTCTCCTAGTGAATGAAGGAGATAGTCCATGTATGTCTCTGCTTATATCTATCAATTGTGAGTGATGGTTCTTGATCACCATGATGGGTTATCTTTGCTTGAATTGTGAAAAATTAATTTTTTATAAAGGTGATTGAGCAAGGGCAGAGCTTCACACTATGCATACTTTACAATCGGCCCCTAAGTGTGTCAGACTCTTTTTATTGTTGTCTGTTTAAAATGGTGGCTTCTATTGTCCTTCCTCCATCTGGCCCTAACTTTTAATGACACATTGTAGGTGTGCATGAGCTGGGATTGTTGTCAGATAAATGTCACTGCCCCATTGGCTTAGCTGCCATGCTTTCAGTGGATTAGAGTAGCCTAGCCTAGATTCTTGCTTGTGGAGGACTGTGGATATAATAGAATCTGAATTCTAATGCCAATGGGCAAAGTTCATTAAACCATACTGATTGCATGCCACAAAGATGCATTTTGGGTGCAAAGTATTTTACTGGTTTCAGAATTTTTTTTTATAATGGATACCTCTTGGTTTCTAAGCACAACAGCTCATGACCTTTTGCACGCCTCCATTGTACAATATTTATATTTACATTTTTTAAAAATAATCATGTTTAGCATTTCTGTGATGCTTTTAGTTTTCAAACAGTTTCACATTTAATTTGTTGCAGTCCTTACAACAACCCCATAAGGTAGGACTGTCTTGTCATATATTGCAGATGTGGGCTTGAAGGTAAGAGAGAATTGCTTGTCTGAGGCTGCTTGCTGAATTCATGGCAGAGGTGAGATTGCAACTAGGGATTTTCCGATTTTGTGCATTATACCAGTTCCTGTTTTTTTGTGAGCACGTAATTTGAGCAAAATACATTGAAAATAGAACACTCACTGTTTCTTTTGCAGTTACCTTTCAGATATGGACCGTATTGCCATGCCATCATATGTGCCAACACAACAAGATGTACTCAGAGTAAGAGTGCCAACTACTGGAATTATTGAATACCCCTTTGATTTAGAAAATACAATATTTAGGTAAGCTTGGTGATGTGAAGATAACAGGTCTCCAGAGACATAGTGATACCAAATAACCAGTTCAGTCCTACAGATATGCCCAGCTTTGCCAGCATGGGCAGTGCTGTAATATCCAATATTAGGAGCAAGGCCCATTGTACAGCATTACAACGGGCTCTAGCAGCAGTCGGGGCTTGTGCGGCCCCCCACCGGCATTCACCTTGTGACCACCAACCACCCATCCAGGTACCTGTGGGTGTTGGCTGTGGCGGCAGCAGGAGCGGGTTGAGGTTCAGCGTGCGGCTGGCTCTGTCATCCTGCAAAGTCCAGACATCAGTGGCTTGGCCGCTGGTGGAGCGTGCACCCCATCTGTGGGCTCGCAGCCTACTGAGGCCAGCTGGCGGTTCTGTGGGCAGGACTACAGCACGGACGAATCGCAGGGCATGTTCGGGCCAGCGGCAGAGACCGTGGCCAGGGTCCCTAGTCTGAGTGGCAGCGTTCCACCTACAGCTGAGGGAGCACATCGTACGTGGCCACCGCAAATCTGCTTTATAATATAGAGAGATGAGCCAAATGAGGCAAGTCTTTTGGCTGTATTATGGACAGCATGTGAAGTATATCAAGCTGATAAGATTATGTCAAATCTAGCCCCTTAGGAAATTCCACTCTTATCCTATCTCTGCCATTATATTTTGTCATCTCTTTACCACATGTCTTATGTAATTGCCTTGAATGCTACTCTTGTATCACACCTGTCATGAGTTACTGGTGCCATTTCATTGGTACATGCTGCTATAATGCACCATCAACTTTTACCACAGTTATTCCACAATCCTTACCATTGAACTGACTAGCTTTTGGTTTAAAGAATTTGTCCATACAGTTCCAGTTGACTTCCCGCACGAGGTGGCTAGAATTCTTCTGATGTATACCATAAGTTTTTAGAGCTGATTCATCCTAATGTCATGTAGTAGGATGGTATTCCTCCAAACCCTGTTGGCCTTTGCTGAGATAGTAATATTAGCATGGGTACTTCTGGTGTGTCCAGTGAATCCATAAAGGTTATTCAATCAGTTTTAGTGGCAAAGATACTAATAACTGGACCACTTGAACTCTTCCATACTTTTCTGGATCTTTAAATTCTGTGGCAAACTGATAGTAACATCAGATTAAGATGCCGATAGTATCATCTAATTAAGACATCTGAACAACTGCTGTGAATAAATGGATTATGTTACAGGAGCACTATTCAGTGTTTGATAGCTAATTTGTACAAAGAGGAGTCTGCTGGTGTTTGGTAAAAGCCCTAGAAGTCTAGAACACTCAAAAAGTTATGCTTCTGTTTAACAGAATGGTGGATGTTGGTGGACAGAGGTCAGAAAGAAGAAAGTGGATTCACTGTTTTGAAAGTGTTACCTCCATAATATTCTTAGTTGCTCTAAGTGAATATGATCAAGTCTTGGCAGAATGTGACAATGAGGTAAAGGAAAGAGAAGTATTTTAGGTTGTTTCAGTTTTTTCCTGTTGTACATTGTCTTCTAAGCCATCCATGTGTATCTGAAGCACGCCCCTCTCTCATTCAGGGTTTTAATACTGAAGGAGATCTGAGGCCAGGGGGGGCGGCGGGAAGTCATGAAAAAGAACGTAGCACAGAAGCCTGCATAAATATCACTCCTTGGGTAGTTTGGAGAGTCTAGTGGCTTTCATCTTAAGTTGCTTTCCAGATGTATAGATACTGCATTGATCTTGATAAAAGGTTGGTCCGGGGATTTCTACGGGTGATTCGTATATCGTTTTTCATTCTAGAAGTTTAACATACATTTCATTAAAAATTATAATTTGCAGTTTTTTTTTTAAAGATGGTAATCACTTTTTCCTTAGTTATAACTAGGGTGTGTGTTTGGTAGAAAATCTAAAACACTGCTATCTGATTTGAG
The DNA here is from genome assembly GCA_029233225.1 of Lepidodactylus listeri. Classification (NCBI taxonomy): domain Eukaryota; kingdom Metazoa; phylum Chordata; class Lepidosauria; order Squamata; family Gekkonidae; genus Lepidodactylus; species Lepidodactylus listeri. The sequence goes on from JARCFY010000004.1 coordinate 94,159,616, forward strand.
TATAAATGATTTGGACTTGGATTTAACCATTTTTAAAAAGTTTTAAGCAGTGGACTCTAATTTGGAGGATTGGGTTTGATTCCCCTCCACATGAAGACTGCTGAGTGACTTTGGGCCGGTCACAGGTTTCTGAGAACTCAATGATCCCTCTAAGCTGTGGAGCCTTGTAAGCAAAAATTTACTTTGTGAGCTACTGGCATTAAAGTTATAAGCAAATGATTTGGCTACTGCATAAATTTGCTTGCTCTGGAGCCATCCTTCCTGAGCTAAGACAAAAATGTGTGAGCTTGAGGCTAAAAAACTGAGCTAGCTCACATTAACTCAGCTTAGAGGGAACACTACTTACAAGTTGGCAATTCTGGAGAGAGGAAGAGAAGGCAATTGCAAGCCACTTTGAGAGTCCTTAGGGGCTTGGAAAAGTGGGGTATAAAACCAACTCTTCATCATCATCTTGCTTCATTACAGTTTCACATTTTCCTTGCAGAATCGGATGGAAGAAAGCAAGGCTTTGTTTAAAACAATTATCACTTACCCTTGGTTTCTGAATTCTTCGGTTATCTTGTTCTTAAACAAAAAAGATCTTTTGGAAGAGAAGATTATGCATTCCCATTTAATTACTTATTTCCCACAGTTCACAGGTAAATCAGCCATTCTAGTTACCTTGTGATGCAAGCATTCTGAAGCTAATTTTTTGGTCTGCACCAATTCTGTTACACAGCCATAATTTTAGTTAGCATTTATCCCTACTAATTACATAAGGCGTAACTTATCACTGTGCAAAAAACTTGCAAGGGAAGCATCCAGGGCTAAGGTACATGTTTCTGCAAACTAGGAGTAATCTTCAGGCTTGCAGAAAAATTTGAACACTTTTTAAAGTGAGTTGGTATGTGTTTAAAAGTTAAAAACAGGTCTGTACTTTCAGACTGTGTGAGGGGAAAAGCACAATTCAGATGGCATTTTGGGTTAATGTAAAAACTCAAAATGGCACGTGATTTTTACATAGCCTCCATTGGTATGTGTAGGCACAGAGGAACTAAAATACGTATGCATGTGTGGAGGAACTAAAATAAAGGATGGCAAAGAGGATGACAGTCCTTGGAGCAGCAAGCACAAAAGACAGGAAGGAGTAGGAGAAGAAGTGGCAGCTAAGGGTGGAGGGAGGAAATGGGAAAAGAGATGTAACAGGGAAACAAGTGGTGGGCAATGGAGGAAGAAGTGTAGGAGCAGGAACAAATACTGGAGAAGGAAGAATAATGGTGGGAGAAGCAGAGACAGTATAGGGAGAAAGGCAATTGGGGGGGGGAGATTTCCCCTCCCTCATGAGCCTCTTACTTATTTGCAATAATATTGCTGGCAGTGTACAACAGTAGTGCCATCCAGTCTTACATATTTGTCTGCCAGAGGCAATTAAGTCAGAATTAAAATGCAGAAGACAGTCTTCGCTCCTGTATTGCACTAGCAAAGCTGATCTAAATAAATGGAAACTTTCCTCCCCTCGTCAGCAGTCTTCTGTGAACCCTGAAATTCAAGGAGGTTGAAATGAGAAGCTACACTAAGGGGGTGAGGATCAGCAAAACCCACCCTCCTCCCAATAGAAAGGTTAGGATCCAAGCTAGTCAATTGTTCCTGTAGAGTGCTTGGAAAAAACTGGCTAAAATGGAATAATTCTGCATGTGCTGATGAAAAGAAACACTTATTTGAAGATGGGATTGATTGTGTATTGTAAAAATAATCACTTTGTTGTTGAACAGGACCTAAGCAAGATGTCAGAGCTGCCAGAGAGTTTATTTTGAAGTTATACCAGGATCAGAATCCAGACAGAGAGAAAGTGATTTATTCCCATTTTACATGTGCCACTGACACAGAGAATATTCGATTTGTCTTTGCGGCTATCAAGGACACCATACTGCAGCTGAATCTAAAGGAGTTCAATCTGGTGTGAATAAGGTGCAGATTTTGATCTATCTACTAAGCGACTTTCACCCTAGCTATGTTAAATGCGACAGTAACACCAGCTTGTTCAGTGTACCTGCAGCAGACAAGACTGTTTTTTAACTGACCTTGAAATATTTACTGAACATAAATGGAACTCTAAAGGTGATGTTTACAGGTTTATAAACTTTTGAATACCGCATTAAATTTCTTTTTAGATTTTATTTTGAGATGCATAGGAAATTTGGTTTTAATATTATTTAAGAACAACTGTATAGACCTTACATGTATCTATCCCCTGTCCCATCAAGTTTGCATTTTTTAATTATATTTGATAATAATTCATGATCATATATTTAAACCAGAGATGCCTTACATATAAAATAGTGTGTTTGGGAATATATATTTGATCGTGTAAGAATGTTTGAGTAATGTATGTTATATAATAAATGCCATACTTCAAATTTTTATATTGTGTCTTCCAATACAGAGAATTCATTTTCTTTGAAACACTGTGGTCAATTAAAATCAAATCGAGCAGATCAAATGCAATAGTCTGCCAACTGAACAAGAAGTGCATTGTCTTCATGATTTTTCTTTTTACCTAACTTCCAAAACTTCAAAACCATGAAGCAGACCTGACACTATATTCATAAGGCATAAATGGTTTCAGAAACTAATCTTCAGCTTTTCAAAAATAGCCAACATCCTGCTGTTCCAGAAGCATCCTGACAATACAGAGCTTTTGCACTGGAGATGAACAACTACTTATCTAATTATAACATGTTCGAGACCTCTTTGGGCTTACTTGTGGTGCAAAGCCCATGGAAACCTGGGCAAAACTTGGATCATCTGCGAATTCAAATTGTACACTTGAACTCACTGACAATGCAATTCTAATGCAATTTCAGAGTATCTTAACAAGGCAACGAAGCTCCTGTGCTGATGTATCTTGCAGGTAACACTAGCATCATGCCAGTGTAACCCCAACAATGGCACAACTACACTCATGTAGGGCCAGAAACTGATGGTACTGGGTATGTCTGGGCAAGTAGCAGGGCTTACTTTGCATTTTAAGCTGACGTTGACAAAAGAGATGGCACAACTATAAAGACATCCATTGATTTCAAAAAACTACCCATTCCACCATGCTTTCTGGGCAGTGGTGCAGTTTGGGATTCCAACTATCTCTGCAGCCACTCACAGCAAAACTTAAGCAGCATTTATAAATGCCAGCAAGGTCACTTATAGATGATATGGTGTAGGTAGGGATGTCAGGCTGCTGGCTGGCGGGCAGTGAGTAAAGATGGCATTACACAATGTTGTATCTGCCAGAAAACCCAGATGTGACAAAAGCACATCAGGCAACACTCTGGCTGTCCCCCAAAGCTCTTAGGTCAATGGTAGGAAAAATATTTCGTACCATTTTAAGAGTGCAACCTGGATTTATACAAATAAAGCTAAGTAGTTAGGAACCAAGCCTGCACACAGATCTGTAGTTACTTCTCCAACATCTGAGTTTAATGGTAAACAGCATAAATGAAGAGATAAGACAAATCTTCAGATATACATTATGCCACAAACCACCATCATATTTGATCAGTTGGCAGAACAAGAATCGTATGTAGTGAAGTGACAGAACCACTTCAATGATTGCTTTGTCAGAGTGACTGTATTTAACTCCATTTGTAACATGTTAACTGCATTGTGAAGAAATTCATGAATGCAAGTAGCCACAGTTGAAGGCTATGAAGCAGGTCCAGTAAGAATTGATAATACACAACTGAAAAGTGTTGATACTTTAAAAGAACTGTTAGAATAGCAGTATAACGTGCAAAAACATGCAATTTTATTGAAGATTATGCATCTCCTAGTCTTTTAATGTATTTATATTAGCGACTATTTCAGTCTTGCCCTGAAACTGGATAGCCTAGGCTAGCCTGATCTCATCAGATCTTGAAAGCTAAGCAGAACTGCTATGTATGTTATACAGAGGCAGGCAATGACCAACTACCTTTGAACATCTGTTGCTCTGAAAATCTCTGTGGTCACTAGTTAAGTCAGCTGCAACTTGATGGGGGGAAAAATTCAGTCTTACATTTTGGAAGAAAGGCAAAATTCTAAGCAACTTTTGCTAGGGAAACATGAAGCAAGGACTAGACTATGAAATTACTTTGTATCTGGCATTTTGCACATACAGTGTGGTTGTGGCAGTACCTCTAGTTTCCTTGGAGTAGGAGCATGTGTGCCTTTGTCAGAAACTAAGAAGCGGCACCTCTTTTGTGGAGCAAGCTAAAATTAAGAATGCCATGAGCCTATTCAGCAATTGAACTTGTTGGATGCTCAGGAATACTTTCAGAGTACATCAAAGTAACTGCAATACCTGACAAGTCTGCAGTTCTTTGTTGTTCAGAAGCCTACTCACATTTTATCTCAGAAATCAGCTGAGAGTCAGTTCTAACCACACCAACTGCAGCAAAACAGCTAGGCAGTGAAGTTGCAAAAGTGGTAGGAGGAAAAGCTCAGTCCTGTTCACATTAGGTGGGGTCAGAAGCAAAGCTTATGATCTCTCTTTGAAAAAAACAGCTTTTTCTCCAGTGGTCCTGGCAGTGGGGCAGTCCTTACACCTGGGATTGTAGCTCCTCCTCCGAAGGCAGGGCCAGCCGACCATTTTTGGTCCCTGGGGGGGAGGGGCTTGATCTCCCGTTCCCCAGTCTGTCCGGCCCTGCCTTCGAAGCCGGACGCTGATCAACTGTGTTGTTAAGCACGAAGTAAGCCTTTTTCTTTTACAGCTCAGCGGCGAGGCGGGGGTGCTGTCAGCCAGGAGTCCAGGTACAGCCTCACAGTTCCCTGGCAGCTGGCTGGATCGGGAAGGCTTCGCTCCGCCTCCCCTTTCTTCCAGCGGCTCATTCATTTTTAAAAACAGCTCGCAGCCGGCAAGGTCACGCAGGCCTTCGGGGATTGAGCGCCATTCCCCCCCCCCCTTCGTCTCTTCCCGTAGAGCCTGCGCCGTAGCTCCTGCATGGGAAACGGCCAGAGAGAGCCGCAGCAAACGCGAGCCTCCTGGCTAGCCGGGTCCTGATCTCCTTCCCTCCCCAGAGACCAGAGGGGATGCGGAGACTGGTGGTGAGAATGCTCGGTACTTGGTTGCCATGGAGATTTTTCAGCTGGTCCTTCTGAGCCACGGTAAGAGCACAAGGGCCCGGTCGGGGGGGAGAGAGAGAGAGAGAGAAAGGAGAAGCGCAGTACTTTCCCATGGCACCACTGATGGGGCGGCAAGGACCCTCTTTGAGGCTACCCTCCACACTTTTTCGCTTATTCCCCGACATCACGTCTCTCTTCTCACTTTCGCGTTAATTTAGCCCCCCCCCCACTGTGTTTTTTCTCCGGAAGGGGACTGAGCAGACCTCCGGTTCACAGGGAGGAGACCAGGTTTTTAACCTAGGCTACCCTGCGTACTGTGGGGAATCCCAGTGGGCTCTCATGCCTTTCCCAGGGTGGGCAAGTACTGGGTTCCTGGGGCATGCTTCGCCAAGCCTTTTTATATTGGTGGGAAACAGCCATTTTGAGTAGTAGGTCTTAGTGAATACTTTCACTTTCGCCCCCCAGAACTACAAGATGGCTGCCGAACCCAAGCCTGCTGGCCTTACCCTGAGTTCCAAGCCTTGTGAATTTACCTTGGACTCTTCTCCAGAACAGCAAGAAACCCAAAGGGAAGATTCCCAAACAGGCTCCCCTGAGGCCATACTGAATGTGGAACTCCTCACATGGCTAAAATCTGAAATGCAAAAGGAGTTTACTAGCTGGTGGCAGGCCTCACATTCCAAGGGTTCTACTAACTCTTCACCAGAAAGAGGCAGAAAGTCCCATAGGGGACCAGGTCAGAAAAGGAAAAGGAAGGCGAGCATGTCCCCTTCTTCCTCCAAGGCCCTCTTGAGTAAGAGGGCAGCAGGACAGGGTAGCCATAGCCCCCTCATGAGTGAGGGTGGGGAGGACTCTGACTCAGCATCCTCTGTTTCTCAATCGGAGGAAGGGGAATTGTCAGCAGAAGAGGCTGAAGTCATTCCCACGGCTCAGTATCGACTCTTCCCACAGGAAACCTACAGCAAGTTGCTCTCTAAAGTGTTAAGGAAATTAGAGCTTTTTTATACCCCAAAGAACCCAGAGGAAGAGGACGCTAATTTCCCAACAGGTTCAGGTCAGACTCTGCCTAAGCCAGGGAACAAACCACTGGGCATCCCTCTACTTTCAACCTTTTACTCTCTGATGAAGGCGGAATGGGAACGGCCAGCCAAACCAAAGTCTAACCATCCTATGTTTTCAAAATTCTATTCCCTGATACCAGAAGCCATGAGAAAAATCAAGCTTCCAGTGGTGGATGACCCAGTTAACAGCCAGCCTCCACTTCCATTCTTCCTATGGATGAGGACGGTTTTCCAAAAGACCATAGTGATAAAAGAATTGAACAAGCTCTGAGACGAGACTTCGAGGCCTCGTCCAATTCCCTTAGGGCTTCAGTCACGGGTTCTCTTTTTTCCAGGGCAGCTTTCGCCTGGGCCTCCGACTTGGCAAAGGCAAACAGTGGCTTGCCAAAAGAGCTCAAGGACGAGCTCAAGAAAATAGCTCTAGCTTCACCTTTTGCTGCTGATGCCTCCTTGGATGCAGTACAACAGGCCGCAAGGGCCATGGCTTCAAGCGTCACTGCTCGGTGCAACACCTGGCTCCGCAGCTGGGATGTGGATCCTTCTGCTAGAGCAAAAGTTGCAGCGGTTCCCTTTAAGGGCGCTAATCTCTTTGGAGACGGCCTGGAACGTTTCCTTGTTGAAGACAAGGACAAGAAAAAAGTTCTTCCTTCCAAGAGGAAAGAGGGGAAGCCGAAACGTTGTTTCCAGTCCTTTCAGGATAACAGACGTGACAACAAACCAGCCTTCCACAGGAATTTCAAGGGCCGTTGGCAACACAAGTCAAGGGACAGCAGACTCTCCTTCACCAACAAACAAGGTCAACAACCCAAAGGTACTAAAAGAAACAGTACAGCATGACTATGCCAGGGGAAATCTCAGGTTGGGCATAGGAGGACGTCTTTGTTCGCCTCCTACTGGCACAGAACAATCTCCGACAAATGGGTTTTGGACACGATTTCAAACGGTTATTCCCTAGAGCTTCGTTCCTTTCCGTCAGATTTTTTTTGGAGATTCCCAAAAGCCAAGATGCCAACAAGCACCAGGAACTGATACGGGTGATTCTGCACCTGATGGACAATAGGAACCATCGAGCATGTCCCTCAACAAGAAAAGCACCTGGGCGTTTACTCAGTGTTCTTTACGGTTCCCAAAAAGAACGGGATGTCAGGGCAATCCTGGACTTAAAACGCCTAAACAAGAAAATCCTCACAAAGAAATTCAAAATGGAAACACTGAGGTCAATTGTGTCAGCCATTCAAAAGGGAGATTTCCTGTGCTCCCTCGATCTGTCAGAGGCATATCTACACATTCCAATCAACCCCTACCATCGCAGGTTCCTTCGTTTCGCCTACAATGGTCACATTACCAATATCGGGCCCTGCCCTTTGGGCTAAAATCCTCGCCAAGAGTCTTTACCAAAGTTCTTGTAACGGTCATCGCCCATCTCAGGCTACAGGGGATCTCCCTTTCCCCTTATTTGGACGATATTCTTGTCAAGGCACCCTCTCACAAACAGTGTCTACATTCCCTGCAAACTACGATGAGGGTGCTCCAGGAACACGGATTTGTTCTCAACCTAGACAAGAGTATACTCCTTCCTTCATGAACATTCATTTGGGAACCCTAATTGACACAGTTCAGGACAAGATTTTTCTGACAGCAGAAAGGAGGGAAAAGGTCACTCATCTTCTGAACCAGGTCCTGTCCCAGGAGAAGGTGGAGGTAATGACACTAGCTCAACTTTTAGGGATGTTGGTGTCCTGCCAAGATGCAGTGCCTTGGGCGAGGTCCCATGCTCGCCCTCGCCAGAGATTTCTTCTTCCTTTTCAAGCAGTGATTGCCCGCAAGGGAAAGTTGCGGCTGGCTTTACCACTACTGGTGTCCACGGAACTACGTTGGTGGATAATGTCACCCAATCTGAAGTCAGGAGTGCCCCTAAGGGAACCACCCAGGATTGTGGTAACCACGGATGCAAGTCTTCTGGGATGGGGTGCCCAAACATCGGGAAGGATGACCCAAGGAACTTGGTCACACCTGGAATCCAGCAGGAGTATCAACTTCCTGGAACTCAGAGCCATTTGTCTTGCCCTGAAACATTTCCGGAAACATCTGGAACATCATCATGTGTTGGTTCAGACAGGCAACACGACAGCAAAGGCCTACGTCAGCAGTCAGGGGGAAACTCGGTTCCAGTCTCTGCACGACGAAGCGGCCCTTCTGATGCGTTGGGCGGAGTCCCATCTTCTTTCCCTGAAAGCAGTTCATGTAGCAGGAAAAAGCAACACAGTGGCAGGTTGGCTGAGCAGGACTACGATAGACCAATTGGAATGGACCCTGTGCAGATAAGTTTTTCAACAGATCAGTCAGCGCTTCGGAGACGCGACAGTGGATTTATTCGCTACGGAGAACAATGCACAGTTAGCCAGGTTCATGTCCAGGGTAAGAAGCCCAAAGGCCATGGCTACAGACGCCTTGAGCAGCGAATGGCCAAAAACGCTTCTTTACGCCTTCCCTCCATTTCAGCTCATTCAAAGAGTAATCCAAAAAGTAATAGAGCAACAGGCGGACATCGTCTTAATAGCCCCGTTCTCGCCGAGGCGAGCCTGGTTCCAGGATTTGAGGCAGCTCGCTGTGGAAGAATGGCGTCTTCCGATGAGACCAGACCTACTAAGTCAAGGAACAAATTTCCATCTGTGACCTGAGATGCTCAAATTGACAGCTTGGAGATTGAGAGGCTCCAACTAACATCCTTGGGGTTTTCTAGTGGGGTGATCAACACAATGTTAGCATCTCGTAGAAGTTCTACATACAGGGTGTATAACAATACCTGGAAAGTCTTTAGTTCCTGGTGCACAGAAAAAGGGTTAGATCCTCTACTAGCTCCGGTGGGGGATATTTTAGCCTTTTTACAACAAGAGGCTAGAATGGGGCCTTAGCACTAGCACACTTAAACGTCAAGTTGCGGCTATTTCGGCAGTTAGGGGGGCCAAAAAGGGCAAATCTTTAACCCTTCACCCACATATCAAAAGGTTCTTGAGGGGAACCTCGCTCCTGAACCCACCTCAGTCTCATCACTTCCCTACCTGGAACCTTAATTTGGTCCTTAAGGCCCTAAGCAGACCCCCTTTTGAACCTATGGCGACCTGCTCTCTTAAGCTCTTATCGTTCAAAACTGCCTTTTTAGTAGGGATTACATCTGCCCGACAGATATCGGAGCTGGCGGCCCTATCCACTGATAAGATCTCTGCATTTTTCATTCTAACCGGGTCGTACTCAGACCAGACCCCGCTTTTATACCCAAGGTAAATTCCGTTTTCCATAGCTCAGAAGACATTGTCCTTCCTACTTTCTGCCCTAATCCTTCCCATCAGAAGGAGAAATAACTCCACTGCCTAGACGTCCGCAGGGCTCTTAGCTTCTATCTTGAGAGGACAAAACAGTTTAGATCCACTGACACCTTGTTTGTGGCCTTTCGAAAATCCTCTCGGGGGGGGAGGATCTCTTCCGCCACCATAGGCAGAGTGTTGGACTGGATGGGCCATTGGCCTGATCCAACACTGGCTTCTCTTATGTTCTTAAATAGTTGTTTGCATATTAAAGACTGTAAAGTGGTTAAGAAAACAAACTACAGATAAATAATAATTATCCCAAAGCCAATTTGCTAAGATATAGGACTGGATTTTTGTATTCTAACAGCTCTGGAAATTTCCTAGCAGCAGCTTTTGTCTGTGGGACCTTGCCAAGTTTAAGAATAGCATGAAAATGCCTGGTTTAGCAACTGGTGGTGGTGGGGGTCTCATTTTTTTCCAGCCTGTATATGATTCTGGAAGATGTACACGATGGCAGAAAGCCATTACCATAGACAGAAGAGAAAGAAGGCCAGCTTCAGCAGACTAAGGCCCAATGAAATATTTATTTTAGATATTTAGAAATAGTCACATAGTTGGTCAGCAACTAAGGCATGGCTGAAAGTGTAAATGCTCAACTTTGATAGGATATCCAGTTAAATCAATGAAGCTAGGCAGATTTCACATTCTTGAGTCACATAACACAACTTCTACTTTGGCATTTCCAGCAATGATTCATTTAATTTACATTTGGTATAGCAAAAGAATAATGTGTTAAGAGGAAAACTGTAATGACTGTAACTAGCAGAGATGGTTACCTAATGGAGCAAGCAAGACTTTGTATAAATAAATACATACAATTACAGTTTGGCATGCCATTTATACTTTAGCTTTTACAACAAAGCTACAGTTTGGGTAGTTCAAGACCACCAGCAATTTCAGGACCAATTGCACTAACAACATGTGCCCCCCCCCCCCCCAGCAGTTTGGGAAGAATATTCTGGCAACAGATACTTACTACATGCATCAAAACCATCCAGGGTCTTCAAATCTGAATCAGGCAATACTTTTACATGTATTTGCTTTGCTTTTCCCTTGCTCAAAGCAGCTCATCCAGATAGCCATTGGTTTACAGGCATTACTGAATAGCCTAACATATTCATATTTATAAAACATTGTGTTTTTTGCAACCCTCCCCCCCATGAGGTCCAGTAATTGTTAACATTTTTTGCAGGTCTGCATGAAAAAAACGTTAAGAATTGTCTATCATTTAAACTGAAATTAAGTGTGAATGAATGATCTCTATGGTATTTTCTGTTGAAGATGATGCATTTATCATGGCCCTGGACTTTAGGTTAAATTGGCTTACAATAGTATATAAACCAAAGGAAACCCTTGAGTAAAATACTATTTCAGAACATGCTGCCTAACATGATTTTTGTTACTCTGTTGATCATTAGAAAGTAAAGACCATGCCATTCAAAGCATTACTGCAAAGGCACATCTCTACCCAGGATATAAGTAAACACAAAATAAGTACACATTTTTGTATGTGTGTACATCCACTATCATGAGGCACCAGAACCCTTCCCTATTTTTTATCATATAAAAAGTGAATGTTAAAAATGATACTACAGTACCACAAATTGTTTATTTATATAAAAAACTAAATAACCTCATGATATATAGTAGTAAATAAAAAGATTTCTTTTGAATTAACTGGTCTGCAAAGTCATTCAAAGTATAAGAGCAGTGCTGGTTAAAACAGTCATTCCCTGAAGAATTTAACTGAATTTCAGTAAATATTTGTGTGTGATGTGGCAATGGTAGCAAGATAAAGACCCAATGAAAATGGACAGAACTAAAGTGTAAATTTTAGAAATAGAAATTATCATCACACAAAATTACAAGATTGCTTTAGGCTTTAGTCTCTGTAGATTGTGGCAGAATAAGCAGAAATGTATACTCTATTTTTAAATAATTGAGTAATTTTTTTATAAATAAAAGTTGAGTAAGCCAACATCTGGCAGAAGTTCTCAGCTGCAGAACAGTCTGCATTACACTGACGAAGGCAGCCTTTTTCACTCTGCTTATGTGCAAGATTCAATGTCATTTTTGAGCATTCAACTAAATCCAACATCCTGTGTATTCAAAACAGCATCAAATTCCAAGCAGCAGTTCAAATTAAAGAAGTTTGAATTGTGCAATCCATTTTATGTGAATCTTAGGATCTTGGAACAGGTTGCCATCATTGACTGTGGCTCTCTCTTACTTCTTCCAGCTTAGACAGGATCCACTGTGGAAATTCAGGAGGAAAATTGTTTTTAAAATATATACCTTCGTCTAAATATTTAACGCAAAAACTCTGCCAGACAGTTGTTGCCCAACCTATATGTTGACATCACTTCTCAAACTTTAGCAACCCAAGGAACCCCCCATTTTGATTTAAAATTTCTCATGGATGCCCAAACCCTTCCTTCTCTTTTGTTCGCTATGTACAATACAGCCCCTTTTCAAAGTACATTCATTTCACATGGAAACCTTTGTCGCCTTGTGTCCTCAGAACAATGCAATGAGAACCATAAGGAAAATGTTTGCATTGTCTGTACACTGCCTCTAAGGTTTTAGGTCCCTGAGGGTAGCTGATTGTGTAGTACAACTCAAAATGCCTTGATCCAGGTTCTAATTAATGTCACCCCTTATTTGGAAGGGATTTAGAAATGAAGAAAGCAAGAAGTTTCCCTATTGATCAATAGCTTCTAGTTAAAGGCCAGTGGAATGGGGTTGGGAAGAGTCCTGAAACTTTCAGAGCTGCTCGCACAGAAAAAGACCAGTGTCACACTGTAAACTGTGACAGACTTGTTATTGTCTATGGACACAGACTGGCACTTCTGTGCCTATGCAGAAATAATTTGTTCTGGAAAATGGAAATGGGAAACTGTTTAATTTTACCCCAAAAGTAACTATAATGATACATTAGGACTGTACCTACTGGATGGTGTTCAAACCAAGTAGGGTTCCTAGTCCTGAACTATTGGTTCCCACCCAAAAAAAATCACATTTTCTGGCTAGTGCTCTGAGTTGATCTGGAAGCTAAGTAACTGTAGGCTAAAACACCTCTAACAGCTCTCACCCTTCAAAAGAGACATTTCATCTATATATCAGCATGCAAACAGGATTAATGATGCAGGATTGTGATTGTTTATTATTTCCAAGCAAATATATTTCAGTCATGATAACAACATATAAGTATCTGCAGTCTGTGTTACGCACCTTGGCGTCTTCTGGCGTTCTAAAATTAATTATTTTTCCAAATTCTTTGGCATGGAATACAGATTTAACTCGCTCCTACAAAATAAAGTTGTTCATTAAAACAGGAAATCAGCTTTTCAAAGTAAACAGTCTTGTGTTTTTACATTCCTGACAGAAGAGTTCATACCTATAATGATCTGAAGTTTCTTAATTTTTTTTCTTTTTTTACTATTTTAGATCTTGGCTTACAACACTATGCATAATTTTATTTTTTATTTTTTAATATATATTTTAATTTTATATGGGGTACAGAAATAGAAGAGGGGTGTGAAGGGGAAAGAAAAGAAAATGTAAGGCACTTTTAAAACAAATATTAAGGTCAATATAAACATACATGAATCACCACTTGTGAGATCCTGTTCTCACTTCAGTGTTCTAGAATGCCTACCTGGCTCTAAACACTGAATGGCTTTGGATCAGGATAACCTGAAGAATTGCCTGCTCCTGTCTGTCACTGCCCCTGGCTCGGCTAGATCCTTTGCAATGGTGGCATCCCACTTACAGAATTATCTCCCCTATTATTCAAATAATTCTTAGCTCACAAGCATTTAGATATTAAGTTAAAGCATTTTATTTCAACTGCTTGTGTTGTCTGCTGCCAATTTGCTACTAATGGTTGATTTTTAATTCCTCTACTTCTTTATTGTTACTTCTTTCAGTAATTTTATCTTTTAAAAATTGTTTATGGTTTTCAGTTTTGATTAGTAGGGCCCTGAAGAGTTTTGGTAGGAATGTTTAAAATAAATGATTTTCAATTGATGTAATATGGAATTGATGGAAAGGATGAATGAACTAAAATTATGCATAGTGTTAATAGTGAATAATGTATTTTGGGAAACAGTGTTATACGTAATCGTATAATGTTATAATAACTTACCAAGACTTATCAAGTTCAGTCCGTAGATGGGAGTGGTACCTCACTGTTACCCCAAGAGCCACAGGAGTACAGAGACCATATGAATACCATAGGATATAGAGGAGAAATCACACTAGGGAATCCTGCTATTTGCAGACTCCATCTTAAATCAGTACCAGACTCTATCGACTTCAAGGAAGTCAGTCAGAATTCAATAATTGCATCACATCTAATGCAAGATCCAATCAGTGTTGATGCTTCACTAAATGGCTGCCATTTGTGAAAAAGGAAAACAGGATCTAACTCACAACATTATGAAGTGAGGTTAGAGCAAGCCCAGCTATTGCTAACAAGGGAACTCACAGGAGGGTGCAATTTGTCTTTATCTGTAGGCAACACAAAGTTGTTCTCTCTTGGGATCTTTCCATTTTATAAGACTTCCATCCACGTGCACACTGTCTGCCATAATGACGGTATTTTGCCAATAAGCGCTAAAAACAATCTACAAATTAACTTCAATTTGAACAGTCCAATTAAGTTTTATACTCAGATCAGTCCAATAACGAATTAATCATTAAATGTATGTAGAGATATGGGGATCTATAATCCAAACTTTATTCCTCAAACAAGTGGCTTGGAAGGGACAACCTGAGTAATGCTTCATAATGACGAAAAAGGCAATTGTAGAGCCTTCTAGAATAAAAATAAGTCTTGAGTATCTAAGTTCTTTCATCACCTCCCAGCTCATGCCAGTGTTTCAGGTCTGGCACACAGAAGCGTAATTAAGAGTACTCCCAGCCTCCTAGAGAACTCCTAACCAAAAGAGAGGGAAGCATTTGGAAAGGCTTGCTCGGAGCTTATTTTCCTCACCACAACCATTCAAACGTCAAAAGAAGATTGAACAAGATACTGCAGCTCTACAGAATACGTGTTGGCATCTCAGAGGAGGCTCTCTTGAGGACCCAGGGCAAGGTGAAGGCAATGGCAGCATGCAGTGGAGAAAGAGGAAAAAGCAAGAATAGGAAAAAGGGCTAACGTCCCATCTTTTATGTAACTGGCATTTCACAGGCACCTGCCTTTTTATTTGTTTTAATAATTACAGTAATTATCAAATAATTTAAAATACTTTTCTCAGGTGTAATTCATTCAGCTTAGTATGTCTGATGGTCTGTTTAATGCTATCACAAGCTACAAAATGAGAAGTATTTTTGCCTTGTTTAAATTTATGAATTGGGGGGGGGGTGTCTGTTACTTAATGAGACTAGTAACATTTTTCACTGAAAAGCCAAGGACCCATCATCATACCTTTGCTTCAATGCGTAACCTCCGCCCATCAACAATGAACGGCTCTTTGGTAAATTCATCATACGAATACTGCCATTCACATGTTAACTGTCCGAATGTGCCTTTTGTCACAAATAATATTCCACTAAGCAATACAGGAAAAGAAACAGTTAAAATTATAGAAAGGAATACAACCACTACATAACTCTCGATTTTTAAAAAAAGTTGTAAAGAGCACCTAGTTTATTTATTTATTAAAAACATTTGTTAGCCATCTATCTACCTTGTGGAACTCAAGGCAGTTTACAATGTAAATAAAACAATGACTATAAAAAACACATAGAAGACTAAAAGTGAAAATGTCAGGACTGCCAATAATTTTTTTTTAAGCTTGGTGTAGTGAAGAGGAGTGATTCCTTGTTGCTCAGTTCCTTCAAACATCGTAAGGTGTTGGAGCAAATTAAAAGCAAAGGTTGTAGGGAAGGTGGACGAGGTGTGTGAATACACATGTGACCACTTGAAAAACAATTATAGGCAAACAACCAGTCTTTACTTCTTCATGATCTCTGTGCAAAGACTACAATTTCTTGACATCGAAAGTGCTCTGCAACCACAGCCATGTACTTGGTGAAAACCCTCAGCACAGTGGAGAGACTGAAGGGTAACACCCTGTACTGGACATTTCCATGGCATTAAGGTACACTAGTAATTCCTCCCATGCTCCTGCCACTCTTCCTGAAGGGCCTGAAGCACTGGGGAATCTTCTACTGGACTCTCAAGAGATGACCAGCACTGAAATCAGAGGTGTCTCGGTGCTGGCAGAGGAATCTGAACATGGATGATCTTAGTGATTGGTTCTGATGGCTGCACCATGATAGATGAAACTGCTCTGAAGAACATGGCTACTTCTGGTGTCAGTATCAAAATGGTGGTTGGTTGGTTTTGAGATAGCTGACTGTGGTTGATACCATTTTTTAATGGTGGGCTTTAACTGGTAATTGGGGCCAATTCAATGTCTTTGCCCTCTTTGATGAAACCTGTCCAGACAAGACTTTCCAAGTCTGCTGGGGAACCACCATTCTCAGGATGCTGGGACAATGACGGAGAGGAGGCAGGTTTTTCAGTGGCAGGGGGGTTTGCTGTCTCATCAGAAGTCATGAGCGCCTTTTCCCAAAGCATCACCCACAGACAAGGAATATGGTTATGATGAGTTTGCTTTGTGATTTCTGACTATTTATTTATTTGGATTTGTATCCCACCCTCCCCATATAGCGGGGCTCAGGGTGGGTTCCATCAAATACAATATACAATAATTAAAAACAGTTTAAAATACATCAGATAAAATACAGTGCAATTTCTATATATCCCATCAGAGCCTCAACAGATGTAACCTGTCACAGTTGGGTTCCAGATATTACTCAGATCTGATCCACTGAAGGGAAGGCCCAATAGATATATAAAAGGGAGGCCTGCCGCCTCAACTACAAGCCTGGCAGAAGAGCTCTACCTTGTGCCGTTCACCCAAACAAAGACGACAGTGGATGTCAGCTGAAGGAAGCTTCCCTCCACACTGATGGCAGCACTGTTTTACTAAATTTAGCTACATAAACTATAAAAACTAACAACATTTTAAAAGAACACACTAGCCTTGAGGAAAAACTGTTTCCAGGGAGGTGCCAGTAATTCTTTCCATTATGAAGAATGAAGGAAAAGTAAGCAGGAAGATGCAGCTCCTCCCCTCTGGGCCTGCACAGTCCAAAGCTGCAGTTCTGAAGGAAGATGTGCGTGCCTCAGTGCGATCTCAAGAATTTTCCAAATCATTGGCCCTATGCACATTTAAAGCCCACCAATGCGAAGGATATAGACTATAAAGAAGTAATAATGTATTATTTTATATGTTGAAGAAACCTAGCAGCAACCAAAGGATAGTTAAGGTGAGCATAAATTCTTTAGTAAAGTTCTAATGTTTTAGTTCTGCATCCCTTGGGAAATATACTAAAAAATTGTTGAGTTTTGTAACTACTTTATTCTAGAACATGTTAGAACAACATCTTGAACTTTAAAGTTTCTAAATGAAATACTACCATACCATGAAAATCTAGCTTGCACCATCAGCTTGTCATTCAGTGTTAGGCTGGGATTCAAGAACTGCTTTATGCATACCCAGATGTGTCCAGCAGAATCTCCCTGTTATCTTATTAACTGCTTTTGAAATTTCATTTCAAAAAGGACATGTGGCAGGGAATGCTTCTGATTGCAAAACAGAAGTCTAGAGTTCCCTTGGTGTGCAGATCTATTCATGTGGGTATTTTGATTGTGGTCTACTGTGCTTTCAAACTGCCATTTTTCTTTCCTATGTTAGATTTGCTAACTCATTAAAATCACAGAATATTTACACACAATCTTACGAGGGCATGCCTCTGGTATCAAGACTTGTATATGCTCTAATGAGTAAAAAAACTGCTTACAAAAGTTTTCCATTCACTTCAGTAAAGAGGTACAGAAACCTCTTGGTGTGGAATCTCAGGATGAGTATTGGACTTCGGTGTTCGCAAACTATAGTCAGATCAGCATAAATGAAGGAAGAATAGCATTGTTGGAAGAATGTCAAATTATTGCTGATAAAAAGTGAGAGCTGAAGCTTAAGGAAATGAAAAATAACTAGTTCCATGAAAAATAGGTTGAATATCTGTAAACCGGTGGTCTTTGTGTGGCAATCTGAACAGTGTATTGGTGCAGGAGACATATGTGTGACTGCACAGATGACCACTCAAAGATAGACTATGTTATTCTAGCTCTCATGTATTCAATTTCAGATTTCCACACTAAAAATCTCAACTGTCCTTCCCACTTTAATTATAATGAAGCTATGAAGGAAGTGTGTTGAAGAAATGGGGGGGGGGGGGACGGACACAACCACCACCAAACTGGCTACTATTTCTTCACACTTGGAGGTTTGAATTCAAAGATTCTGTTCCCTCCAATGGCGAAGTTCTCCTCCGGGGCAAGGATCCTTTTACCAGCGGAACACACCTCTTACGCTGGAGAAAGGTTCCATAATCAGTAGAACATAACATTGGTATCCAGTTGAAGAATGTATACTTTCAGAGACACCACCATTCACTGGGAAATACAGAAACGATCTATCTGAGCATGGTATGTTCTAAACGCAAAACCAAGTATGCACTTTAAGCAGATGAAAGGGAAACCTTACCTTTTTGTTACCATCAGCAAATCTGTATTATTAATCATGGCATGTGTGAAGTATCTCAGTTTTGCAAATCTTCCATTTTCAATATTCTAAAAGAAAGAAGAAATGTGTATACAATGGCCTAGAGAAGACTAATTTATTTCATATTTAATAACGTTATCAATTTCAACTTACTATGAGAACTTTAAAAAGCCTGCATAATTATAGAATTCTGTTTTACATACATACCACCACAACCATCAGCAAGATACTTTCCTCATATTTTCATTACAAGAACGGCCCTGAGATCTATTATTTTTCATATTACAAAAACTTCCATGGCTTTAAGCAACGATTCATTCTTAATTTAATTGTCAACAAAATTCAGCTGAGATAACATTTTAGAATTCTAGCAGAACCTAATGTGTAGCGATAGGCATGAACCAGGAAAATGCAGTTTGTGGTGATTCAAGAGCCACAAACCTCTATGAACTTTTATGTGCCAAACAAACAGTTCTGTTTGTGACATAAATGATGCAGTAGAACACCCCCCCCCCCCGGCATGCTAGAGACACCAAACTTGCCGGGGATCTCCAGCTGACTGTCCTCTACCTGCCCTCCAAGTGTGGTGAAGACTGGATTTTTGGGGTCCAAGTTACAGCCCTCAAAGACTGACAGGTGCTGGTTCAGGAGTCTATAGAATGGGCCCTGTGCAAGCTAGAGACATCAAACTTTCAGAGGACTTCCCCTGGTGCTCCTCTATATGTCCTCCAAGTTATGTGCAGATTGGACTTAGGGGGTCCGAGTTATAGCCCCCAAAGAAGATACCCCCAGGAAAGTGCTTTTGGGAAAAATGTTGGGCGCAGGTTCAAAAGTGTATAGAAAGGACCTCCTGCAAGCTACACACACCAAACACATAGGGAACCTTACCCTGCCACCTGCTCCTCTACAGTCTCTCCAAGTTGGGGAACGATTACATTTCTGGGGCCCGAGTTATGGACTGAGGGCTCTGAGCCACCCCGTTTGTCTGCTCACGCTGAGCAGAGGGGCTTAGCTACTGTCTAGGCTGAGGACCCACATTTATACCCTCCCCCCTCCTGATTGTGAGTACCTCTGTGTGCCATGAGGTGCAAAGGGTACTCATTGTGGGGAGAAGTCCTCCACCCCCTGGGCACCAAACCCATCCTGCCAGCCCACTGGAGGGCATCACCAGGAGTATCAGCCCTAGGGCATCTGGCCCTAGCAGGGCATCGCCAGGGGTCTCAGAGCCTCCTTCCCCTGATCTGTTCCTGGGGCTCTCCACAGAGGCAAAACAGTTGTTAGCATTGCCCAGAAATACCAGAAGTTGCTAACACTCTTTGGAGAGGAGGACTCTGACAGCAGTAAATCAGAAGGTGTGGGGAAAGCAGCCTCCCCTTCCACATCCCAACTCCCTATTGCTGCTCTCACCTCAAGCACACCACTCCATGGCCCCTCCCAGCCCAGCATCAGAAAACTGGAGGAAAGAGTGGCAGCCAATGGGAGGAAGAAGAGGCCCACTCTCTCTCAAAAGAGAGAAGTGGAGGGGGAGCAGGAGGCCCCTCCAAGAAAAGCTCCTCACACTCGGGGTTCTGTGGGTGGAACATCAAGGCAGGCCACATCAAGGTCATTTTCCCAGGGATACCGACAGTGCCATCTAAAAGGGCTATGCAGAGGGCCCAGGAAGCAGTCACTTGCCCCCCTTGAGATGTGGTCATTTCCTGAGACCTACTGATGCCTGGCTGCCCACTTCTCACACAGCATCACATCTGCTCATCTGCTGTGCTAGAAATGGGAGAGGGGGATGAGCCTGAACACTGGCTTATCCTGGACTGAACCACCCACTGGAACTTCATCTATGCCATGTTCATGTGTTTGGCGGAGCAGAAGAGTGTAGTGCAGCATGTCATTTCCTCCATGACTATTCTACCTGGGAAAGAGCTCAGCATCAGCTCCAACGACTGGCTGACTCTCCTAAATGGTACATGTCCTCAAGCACTTCCAGGACACCACCAAAGTGCTGTGCGCCCATATGGCCAGCCTGGGGCAAGCCATCCTCCTGATCTGAGGGCTGGACTGGGCACTGGCCTCCACACTGGGGAGCCCATTGAAACTCTGGGGATGTCTGCCTTTCTGTCCTCAAGAACCTGCCTTTGGAGGCCTGGAGGGGAGGCTGTGGGCATAGGGCAGATGCTTGCCTTGCTTCTAGTGTCTGGCTGGGGTGGCTCTGCCCAGGTGAAGTTTCCCCGTGTGTTTGGTGTCACTGATTTGTTCCTGAGCTGTTCCATAGACTCCTGTAACTGCAGCTGTCTTTTCCAGAGATAGTACTGATACCTTTTTTGGGTGCTCACAATCAGGAGGGCTGGGAGGGTATAAGTGTGGGTCCTCAGCTGAGGCACCCAATAGCTAAGTCCCTCTGCTCAGAGTCCTGAGTCCACCTAAGAGCCAAACCCCACCAAGGGAGAGGTATCCACAATTAGGAGGGGTGGGAGGGTATAAGCTGTGGGTCCTCAGCTGAAGCAATCAGTAGCTAAGCCCCTCTGGTTGGCATGAGCAGAGAGAGATGGAGTGGCTCAGAGCCAGGGAGAGGTGTCCGCAATCAGGATTAAATGAATGTGCTCTGCTTTTAACAAGTTCCCTGCCTCTTTGTCTAACTGCCAAAAGCCAAGAGGAGAGAGTGTGGATCTGAGCTGAGGGTATATATAACATTCTGATCCCATCAAGCAGAAGGGGAACTCTATTATTGGCAGACAGGAGTGTCTGTTAAGCTTTAGAGGGCCCCTATTGGTGTTTCCAAGGCTGCAGAATTCCACCCCCCCCCGGTTGCTTTGAAGTTTGATAAACATTTTGATTAAGATTCTCAGGAAATGTTTCTATTCATAAACTGCCATGAACTGTTTGAAAGTTTGTGGAAAGTTCGTGCTGGTTGACCCATCATGAATTTCAGTTAGCGAATCACAAACCAGCCAAAGTTAATAAAGGGCTTTAGTTTGTGAACTAATTCGAGCCCATCCCCACTAATATGATCCAGCATAATGAGTCCAGTATCCAAGCAATGGGACCCCCTTCCCCAGAGCTAGGATCCTGCTCGGATGCAGCTACTTGTGCTATTGTACCATCGTTCTAGTTCAAGCATTTGTACGGTACAGGTATTCTGGAAAGAGGAGCTTTACTGCAGGGGTAAGATGAAGCTGCTAGCATCTTCTTGTGCTACATCTAAAGGACCACTAGAGGGCAGCCATGTTTGCTAATAAGCAAAGCCTTAGCATTAAATTAACACAGATAATAAGGCATTTTAATGGAAAGCTATGCAAACCTGTGCCATGTGGCTGGCCTTGGATTCTGCTATAACTATAGAATAATAAGCTCTTTGTTTTTGCTGAAGCATCTAAAGTGGCCCCATATAATCAAGCTGTCCATCTTGCTGTTAACATAAGCAAGATGTTAACTTAATTGGCTTAATTGGTGGTTACATTATTTATAAGACCAAAGAACTACCCAGCTTTATGCAGAGAGCCCAGGTAATTCCATAACTGGTCACAGATATTGTTAATCATACAGCACAAGACAAGGAAGTCTGTTTGCATTAATGTTTGTTCTATCATTGATCCTTTTCTTCAAAACAGATCTGTTTAGCTATTAGATTCTAAACCTGGGTTGAATTTTGGAGCCAGTTTCTTAATGTGGCTCTTAGTGACTGGAAGACATAAGAACATAAGAGAAGCCAATGTTGGATCAGGTCAATGGCCCATCCAGTCCAACACTCTGTCACACAGTGGCCAAAAATACCAGGTGCCATCAGGTGGTCCACCAGTGGGGCCAGGACACTAGAAATCCTCCCACTGTTCCCCCGCCCCCAAGCACCAAGACAGTTAATATGGTATAGCTAAGCTTTCAAATATGGCAGTTTCTAAACTCATATCACAATATTAAGGGGCTGAATGTAGCTTTTAGACATTTAAAACATGCAAGACAGGCTGGCGGGGTACACAGCTCCTTCAAAATGTAACAAGTAAGATAGAAAATCTCTACCACAATTACTACAATTTTAATTTGATGCAAATATGCCCCAAACACGAAAGCTACAACTATTTCTAGAACAAAGCATTTACCACCACATACACAACCCATAGCATTAAAAGGTAATTGTTTACCTTGTATAAAAATTCAACAGGAACAATCTACTCACATCACATAGAAAACTGGCAATTTTTAGATAGAGCTATTATGTTTTAAAGAAAGGGAAAGTTTAAATTTATATTTTAAATTAGGATAAATATACATTTTATGGAAACAACATTAGAAAACATGGTAAAAGGACTGAGTAAATCAAGTTTGTGAAAATGCCACATTAAAAAGAGTTTACTGGTAAAATGAAAACATGGGTTTAGTTTATAAAAATCCTGATTTCCAATTAAACATGACAGATTCTAAAAATCATTCAGAATACTCGAATGGCATCAGATATTATAATCTTCAAATACTGAATGATATCAAACATTTTACAGGAAAGGCAAGCTTAATTATTTTGCCCTGTGGGACTCTGCTATGTAAATTCAAAATATTATTACAAATTATTTTCTACTGTTCCCAGTACTTCATATACATTCTCTAAGTAATCCTCAGTATAAAGCTTTAAGGTCATGGACTCTCATATTACATATGGAATAGCTATGGGGAAGATAGTGGCTTGACAGTGAGTGCATAACTGTGGCAAGATTTATTAAATCACGGGCCTCATACCCTACATGGTGCCAATACTATTTTAACAGCAAGTATCCCCAAGAGCACATTTAAAATGCTTTTAGTACTCAGGATGATTGGAAGCCATTAGTTTTAGTTGCGAAGCGAGGTTGTAATGAACATCTTTTCAACTGTTTTCAATTCTCACATGGAAGCTAGGAAATCTCTTCACTGGACTGGACCAGGGACTCTAGATGACCCACCTCTACTCACCAACTGAATGGTTTATTGAGCATAGGAAGGTGTAATCTAACGTAACTGGGTGCAGTTATAAGCAGTTCTAATTCACCATTTAGCCTTATTATATCCAGAAGCATGTCATACAACCTACTCTTTACTTCTGATTAGATGCACTCTTCAGTCTCAGAGTTTGTTTTCAAATGCTCCAGTATACATTATTATTCCACTGTCATTATAACCCAGCTATTTTCACTGAGTTTCTAGTGTTCAACTGCTACAATGTACCCTATTTCTCTAATCCAGCATTAAGCCTTCTTTGCCCTGCTATGGACTTGTCAATTTGTCTGTGGCCCTCCTCAAGCAAATGAGAGCAATTCAGTTGGTCCTAGCAACAAAATGCAAACATTTTCACGTATTTCTTTCCAAAATGAAGAACCAGAGGAAAGCCAGGAGAACACCATTCTGATGGGCATTATGACTGGTCACTCCTTGTAGTCATCAGGATACATTACTAGTACCACCATACATACATATGTATTTATATGTGTGTGTGTGTAATATACAAATTGGGGGCCCTGTGAGGATTTGCAGGAGACAATCTCATCTTCCCCCATTCCCTCTCTCCTTTGTACTTGTCTTTGCCTTCTCCTGGCAGCGACTACAGCCTCTCCTCTTTCCTTCTCACTTACCCACTCAACCATTTTCTATTCCTCTGCCCAGCTGCCTCCCCTCCCTGGTCTTCAGCTTTCCCTTTTAAAACCTTTCCACTGTCTCCTTCCCTCCAGCTTTACTTTCCCTTCCTTTTCATCTTCGTATTTGATCTTCCTCTGCCCTGCAATGACATTAACGGAGGCTTGGAACCCTTAGCAATGTTAGTTGGAGGTTGCTTAGCAACTCTGCCCAAAAAGCCACTGGCATCTCATAATGTAATCTTGCAGAGCCAAGAAGGCATGAAAATGTAGCACGACAGGACTCCTTCAGAAGAATGTAGGTGGACCTTTGTACTCACGCCAGTTGGTTTGGTTTGAGCTACCCTACTACCAGCAGCAGTCCTTGCTCCTTAACACAACTATTTCCCAACCTGGATTATAAAACCATTACAGAGTCTCCATCCATTCTATTCTGTAAAATGCTGGAATTAAAGAAATGTTTAGTTATATCATAGTAGTCATACTCATTTTAATTATTTATTGAATGAAATATCTATACTCTTGTGACTCATAGTGGCTTACAATTCCAAATTGAAAAACAAAGTAGAATAAAACCCCAACTGACACCCCCCCCCCGAAAATACTTGCAGCTTACAGCCCATTAAAAATCCTAGCAAATAAAATGGCTTTGCAGTGCTGCTTAAAAACTTCTAATGATGGTACTCTTTCACCTCCTCAGGGACCCTGTTCCACAGGGTGGGAGCTACTACAGAAAAAGCACAAGCTCTCGTCAGTGATGGCAACTGGGCAGGCCACCTTAAGTGGCGGAACAATGGACAGGTGGAAAAGTGAAATCTGTAGCTGGCTTATAGGCGCATACAAACTAGATGCCAGATTATTTCCCCTAAACATGACAGCTAACCTAAAAATTAGTGTTAATGGTCCCACTATGGTCTCCTACCTCCATGACCTTTGGAATCTTGAAACTTTGACATGGGTCCATGCTGTCATCCCCCTTGCTAAACAAAATAGCTGTTAACCAGTTAGTTATTCCTATAATTGAACATGGTCCCTCATCACTTCAACACTGTCCTGCCACCCTGTTGTCCAGGAGAAAGCAATTTACCCGCTTGTTTTCGCAATCTACGCAAAGATTATTTGCCACTACCAACCACAACTAATGGTTTAGCAGGCTGGAGCTTGCTTTTTTAGCATTATTAAAGGTACCATTCATTTGCTGGATTGCGCCTACCATAGTATTCAAACAATAACCAGTTTCCCTACTTTCTGGAATCGGTGTTTTTCTATTGCATTTATTTTCTCCACACTTCATATTGAGAAGGAGAACCTTCAGTGCTTCCTTTTTAGGAAAAAATGTCTTTGATACCTAGAAACCTAAGCAATCCTTGGGTGGTGAGGTCCAAAAAACAAACCCAGGGTTTTTTGTACAGTATAGCTGCCTCTAATGAATACATGGAGCCGCCTCACACTGAGTCAAACTGTTGGCTCTATCAAGGCCAGTGCCATCTGCTCTGACTGGCAGCAGCTCTCCTAGGGCCCCAGGCAGAGGACTTTCACATCACCTACTACCAGATTCTTTTAAATGGAGATATTAGAAATTAAACCTGCAACCTTCTGCACATGCCCTTCTGCAGATGCCTTGTCTAGTACTTAGCCATAGTGTCTTCCATCTCCATTGTAGCTTCCCAGTCTTTGACTTCAGCTTATGGGTGGGGTTTTGCTTTCATTCCCCCAAAACTGCTATTGCCTTGGTCTTGTTTGCTGATATTTGTTTCGTATTAATGAATAGCTTTGGCAGGCATGGAGGCAAACCCTATTTGTCTGTCTTTACTGTAAGGGAAAGCCTGCATAGTAGGCCCATAAAGCCTTCTGGAATACTATTAATTTCTCTTACCAAAAAGGAGAAGATTGACAAATAGGGTAGGGCCTTTCTCCTGGTCAGCTCATAGGATCCAATCATTAAGGACAGCCAGTCCTAAAAGAGACAGCTATCCATCCATCTGGGCACTCAATAAACTCTAAAACTATTAATGGAGCTTCCCCTCACCACTCCCAAAGCCTAGTGCCCCACATCAGAATGGAGTAAGAGGGAAAGCAAATAGTGCAGAAGTACATAAAAGGACAGGGGAGCAACCTTTCTGATTGCACATTTGGAACTTTTTATCCAGAAAACAAACTATTTCTGGAGACTGAAGAAACATTAACTTGCGTTTAACTTTTATTAAGCTCAATGATGGAGAATGTTAGTCCTTCAGGGAGGCAGAGTCCTATGTAATCATAAATCATATCATGTCTCACAGTGCAAGAAACTCTGTGAGGGAAGGGCTTTATGAAGCACCTGCTGATGATCTTGGAGCATCAGCACCTAATGAATGTATGAACAGGAGACTTGTTAGGGCTATCCAAAGCTTTCTAACTGTGCCTTTCCTGCCTTACTACGGAGTTTACAAAATTCCTGCAAGGGTGAGAGCAATCTCATTCAGGTCTTTTATTTATCTTGCAAATTTCACCTTAGATTTTAAGCAAGCAGTCCATGTTTACTTACATTTACTCTTCTATGGATTTTCCAAATGTAGAGATAAAAATAAAGGAAGGTTATTTAATGCATCAGATTTCCTTAACTCATCCAAATATGTCAGAACTTCTACCCCCTGCCCTTTTTTGAAAACTGGTTCATTCTGACACCATTAGAACCTTTTCACTCAAGATCACAGAATCATAGAGATGGAAGGGACCTCCAGGGTCATCTAGTTCAACCCCCTGCATAATGCAGGAAATGCACATATACCTCCCCCTACCCCCAGTACCCTTTGTTCTATGCCCAGAAGATGGCAAAAACAAACAAACAAACCCTGAAGGATCCCTGGCCAAACTGCCCTGGAGACAAATTGCTTTTTCCTATAGCTCTAGCTCTAGTCTACAGAACAAATATTTAACAGCATGCAGGAATTCTAACAGTTGCACCCCTTCCTCTAGAACCCAAAAGACAACCTACAGACAAAGTTCTCTAGTTTTCCACTGAACTAGAGAGATAAAAATGCCCATATTCCACCCCCATTTCAATAATAATAATTAAAAAAATGTTAAACTAGGCTGTCAAGGATGAAAGGATGCAAAACATAAATGTTCCTTTTAAAATAAATCCTGATAAAACAAGCTTTTGAAAAAGATAATCTGGAAAAATTATATAAGAAATGATGGAATATTTCAACAATCAATATTTTCTTATACAGACTCATTTATTGTTATTACAGAAAATTCAGACAATAATTTCAAATACCTGAAAGGCATCTAAAATTTAACATTAATAAACACAAACCCACATATAAGGCAACACTGAATATGTATTTATATCTAAAATGTCTAGAAAAGTACACAAATGACTTTAAATTTAAAACATAAAGTTAAAATAACGTTAACAAAAATATACTATTTAGAACATTACAGACATCTGACTGAAAAAGTCACTGTCACAAGGTTATGATCACACAATCTAGTACCAACAAAAACAATTTTAATAACAATTTTCTTTCTATTTGTCCTTAAATGTTGTTGGTGTTTACTTTTAAACCTATATTTAAAAACACAATTTTATAACAGTTACTGTAATTTTAATTTTTGTGTGCCTGTCACACTCACAAAGCCATAGCAACATTCAACTGTTGATAATTCAACATAGAAAACACATGTAACTCTAACTCTCATCGTCACTACCACTAATATGACACATGGTCCATTTTCTGTAGGCCTGTCTTTTCTGCAAGCATGGTAAGAGAAGAAAGAAGCAGAAGAGTTAGTTAAAGCTGGCAAATTTAGTTAGTTGTTTTTTTAAAAGCAAACAGAAACTAAAAATGGAAGATGAAATGTAACTTCTGAATTGTAACATGCAGAACTCCAGTTAGTGCAATTATCATCCTGCATTACAATACACACCAACATTATTTCAAATTTATTTGTTCTACCTCCCTGCCCATATAGCTGTTCAAAGGCCCGCTAATTTTAATGTAAGTTAAAAAGCAAAGGTACTGTAAATATCACTGTTGATTCATGGCTACACTGGAAAACATCTACTGTAATTCCATGTCCTATTTTAGACAAACTGTAAATTAATTTGAGAAATATTATATGTGGCAAGAATACATTCCACAGATCTACTTCCTTCCTTGGAATCCGGTGAAAACCCATGAGAGAAGAATATACACACTGAATGTCCCTTACTCATCATAAACTGCAGGACTACAGTAACCAGCTTGGCATTATCCATTTCAGATTTGTAAATACATCTGAAGCTAACATTGTGTGTGAACTGCAACACAATTGCTTTTCAACTTTGTAAGTGATAAGAATGTATGAAATTTGTTATATTTGTCTTTGGAAAATGATGCAAACATATGGAGAATAAATTTCTAAAAATTATATGGTTGTGTCCCAAGACTCCTTTATGCTAATACTAATAATATGCTAATAATAGAAAAAAATTGTAAGTCTTTCTGTTCCTTTCTGTTCCTACAATAGCTGTGATACTTCTGATCCAAATGTCCACAAACCTATCCAAGTCCATCAGTCTTAAAGACACCAGTGAATAAATAAGCTTTATGAGTAACAACATATTGGAGGTCATTAAAATACAAAAAGTGACCATTTTCTGACTACTATGGTCTTGTTCCAAACAATATGCACAACAGAAAACTACATGCCAACTCCTAGGCTCCTGTACTCCACTCATTTATAATAACTGGTTTGCCATCCTTTCTACAATTACTACACAGAACACGCAATATACTGCATATATTGTATTGTGCATATATTGTATTGTGAGGTAGATATCTATATCATTCAAGCATGTTGCAAGCATCTGCAACCAACTGGATATGTTAAAAGGGAAATGGTGAAGATTGCCTTGTCGCCTGACCATATCACCAACTGGCTGCATGTTCACCAGAAGAAATTGTAAGCGAATTCTGCAGTGTAAACAGTCAACTCTAGCCACCCAAAGAGCAGAAGCTTTTTCTAGTCCTGATCACATGTCTGACAATAAAGAGTCCAAGTGCCCCCTTTCCCAGTTCTACCCAGCTGATCTACACTAAAAATACAACATTTGCTATTCTGGATGACTGTACTTTTTTTATTCCCATACCTGCTTGGTCAAAAATCACAAGCCAGTCTTTAAATGCAATTTTTCCTCTCTAACATTTGGTTGTACCTCTTTTTCATGGAAAACTTTCTCTAAGTGTAGATTGCTTAACCCAATACTCTAAAAATTATTATTGGAGCCAATTCTACACTAACATATGTATCTAATATGATTTGCATAACAATATCTAAATATTGAAGTAGGAAATTATTGTGGTTTGTTCCTTTCTTGACAAGACGATGAAGCAGTTACACAATTGCTCTGGCAAATATCCAATTCCAACTTTTCACTGCTGAGTCTCATTGTCTAAAGCTTTGTGGTATTATTACAAAAAGGCTTAATACTGGTACAAAGTTTTATGAAATGTTCTCAATTAAAATATTTCTTCTGGATTCTTGAAGAAAAAGAGTAACTAAACACTCTCGTGATAACTTGTACATTTCCTTCATATCAAATTCAAAGTACAGTCTGCATTTAAGGGGACATCCAAAAAGAAAGAAAAAATTACTAGAAACTATAGACTAAAATTCAATTACCAGAAATGGAAACAGAGCTCTTGACAAAATAATGGATTGTCATAAGATAGTTAGCCCTAAGAGACAATCTACAGCAATAGTTATGGAATTTTTGTTTTTGATTGTTCCAGATAAATACTGGTCAACAATAAAGAAGACTAAGTAATGGAGAAAACTAAGAAACATCTTAACATTAATTTTTAAATTCAAAACCTTTATTATTAAAAATTATTTGAGAAAAATATTTGATTTAAGCACACTTGTCTTCATCCTTAATTTTTTTGTCTTTTGTTGTTTTTGTTATTATTAAGGGGTTTTTTTGGTTTTTCATAAAGTTAAGGCATCAGAAAACATTCTCAGATAAGTTAGTTATTGCTTTTACATCTCCTTACTGTGGCTATTTCTCAAATATATGTTTTTAATGAAAAAGTAGAATTTCAGTTAAAAAAATCTTCTAGATGATTCATACCTAAGTACAGGCATGTTTAAATTATCTCCAAGTGCAAATTTTAAAACTGATTGCAGTCTATATTGAAAATCCCACACACAGGTGAAATCAGAAACAATGCTGACATGTTTTATATACCTTCAAAATAAAAATAGTACTAAATGTATTTGTATACACATATAGTTGCATTTTTTAAATTCTTGAAATACTAAGAACTTTCAACAGATCTGAAATAGATCTATTATTTGGCCCATATTTCCAACATAAAAATTTAAGCAATAATTCAGTCTGTCTCCAGTATGCAAAACATATATGCAGACTTTGTGCAGACTGAAGAAATCTTACCTAATTTTGGACAATAAATCAATGCTGATTAAAAGTTTTCCTAAGTGATCAAACCTAAAAAACATGGGCTTGGATCCCATAGTAAATCTTGGGACTTCCTGGCCATCCTTGTTCCTCTACAGCCACAAAGCCCCCCCGCCAATGCTGCTGGAGGACAGGGGACCGCAGGAACAGAACCAGGAGAGAGTCAAAGGTCTGCAGTAAGAGGTATGAGATAAGCAAAAATTGCCTCCCCCTTTCTGTCAGAGGAAATTTTGAGCTGGATATAGCCCACTGTTTTTACTCTATTCAATGAACAGGCAGATGTGGTATCATACTCATGTAAAGTAAATGCAAAAGTGGTTACAAATAAGTATTAAAACATTCCAGAAAACTTAAACAGGAACAATTCTTCCTAACTTTAGAGAAATAAAGATCTATTCAAAGAAATAACTGATGATTATTATATCACTTGTTCCTGTGATATTACTTCCTTCACCTGTAACATCTGACTTCCAGCACCATCTCTTAATCTGTATGGTCGAATAACTCCATCTTCATTGAAAAAGCGGGGAGGACGCAGACTTGTGATATCTTCAGAAGAATTTGTAGCTCTGGAAAAAAAAGGTAAAAGCTTTGCACGGTACTGTATTTTCATGTCCTCTCTCCAATTTCTACCAGTCACTACAGAGAAACATTAAACGGCTAGACTGCCTTTCCTAACACAGAATCTAATACTGATTGTTTGTCTTCCAATTCTTTTTTTAAATACTACACTTTAAAGTTATTACATACACAGGACCTTCAGCATAGATTAACTCCTGTGTGCACAAGGGATTTCCCGCTAAGTCAGGAACACCTGGGACACAGCTGTAAAGATTTAGACTATTCTTTCAAGCCCACAGAGAACAGTACCGTCTTGAAATAAGAAGCCCAGAATCATTTGTGCAGAAACCCTATGCTTCAAGAATTTTGGATTGTGCATCTAGGCTGAATTGTGTAATAAAGGTACATTTATGAGGTTCCATTTATTTCCATGAGCTTTCCACAAATGCATCTGTGTGAAGGATTTTGGTTTTTTAACTTTTCCCCAGCAAGGGATTCTACTTCTTCACTGTACAGGTAACAACTGAACACTGAACACATGTACAATCTGTGCACACTGTACATTTGATTGTTCTTTCCATGTGCACCGAGTATTTCTCATGTTACAGCCAACACATACAAAACCCACATTTATCCAGGTACTGGGGCCTCGTTTCATTTGTACATCTATAAAGGGTAAAAATTGAAATAGAAGCTTACAATATATTAAAAACACATAACTGAACTGAAATATTATCCCTCTGTATTTTTTTTTAAAAAAACCTAGATACACGTGGGTGCTGGACTTCTACAAAAATAAGTCTATGGAGTCAAAAGACACTTACCAAATATGGTTAATGTTATTTCTATTATGCTGGCATATGATAAAATTCTGTCATTCTTGATAAAACTCTCAATAATATGAAAATCAAAATCTTTCCAAATTTGCAATAATTAAGATAGATGAATAAAAACTACCAGAAAGCATATATTTAGTTTCAAATCAACATATAACAACTGTAATTTACTTAAAATTCAGGCTACATTAAGGCAAAAATAAGTTTAGACTGTCTCAGATATTTTTTTAAAAAATCTATGAGGCACTAGCAGTATGTGTGCTACTCATGAATAATATAAAGACAATAAGCTAGGCATGTTCCGTATAGGGATGGGCATGAACCTAAAAAATGCATTTTGTTTCGTGGTTTGGGGCAGCCCCTGAACCGAACCCTAAACTGAGTCAAACAGGTCCCACCTGAACCAAACCAGTCTGGGAAGTTCGGTTCCCTGTTTCTCCTGGCCGAAAAGGGGGCAGGGAATGCCCTGGAAAAGATTTTCCTTCCCTCTTTCTCCTGGCATGACTTGCTGTGGCCGGGAGAAAGGGGGTGGGGATTGTCCTGGAAAGGACTACTTTCCACCTTTCTCCTGGCCATAGCTTGCCCTGGCCTCTCTCCTGGCCACACAGCCAGGAAAAAGTGGGGTGGGAGTGCCTGTGAAGGAGCTTCCCATTTCCTGCTCTCCTGGCCACACAACCAGGAGAAAGGGGGGTGGGAACGCCTGGAAAGGTGTTTCCCATCTCCCTCTCTCCTGTACACGCAGCCA
The DNA here is from genome assembly GCA_029233225.1 of Lepidodactylus listeri. NCBI lineage: Eukaryota > Metazoa > Chordata > Lepidosauria > Squamata > Gekkonidae > Lepidodactylus > Lepidodactylus listeri. The sequence goes on from JARCFY010000004.1 coordinate 94,191,941, forward strand.
GGAGAAAAGGAGACAGGATTGCCGGGGAAGAGGCTTCCCATCTCCCTCTCTCCTAGCTGCGCAGCTCTCCTTGCCAGCTCAGCAGTCTTGGGCTCCCTCCTGCAGGCCCTTTAAACCAGGCTGTAAGAGGGAGCCCGTTTAAAGGGGCTACACCAGGGAGCTATAGGCAGCTGAGCTGGTGCGGAGAGCCTTCTCTGTGATGGCCCAGCTGTCTCAAGCTTGTTCTCGGGTATAGCCCCTTTAAATGGGCTGTGCCAGCCAGGAGAAAGGGAAACAGGATCGCCAGAAAAGAGATGTCCCATCTCCTTCTCTCCTGAACCTGCAACCAGGAGAAAGGGGGACAGGATTTCTGGGGAAGGTTTTCCATCTCCATCTCCTGACTGTGCAGCTCACCCCACCAGCTCAGCAGTCTTGGGCTCCCACCTGCAGCCCTTTTCAACCAGGCTGCAAGAAGAAGCCAGAGGTAGCTGAGCTGGAATGGAGAGCCTTCTCTGTGCCAGCCCAGCTGTCTCAGGCTCGCTCGTGCTGCTTGTTTAAAGGGGTTACACCAGAGAGCTGGCAGCTCCTTTTGGCTCTCTGGCATCACCCCTTTAAACGGGGCTGTGCCAGCAAGCCTGAAACAGCTGAGCCCTTGCAGAGAAGGTTCTCCCTGCCGGCGGGGAGATCCACTTTCTCCCAGGCTATTCTTCTGGAGCTGCTTGCTGTGGAAGGAAGGGAGACCCCCCCACACACTTTTTTTGGGAGACTCCCCCTTTTCTCCTGGCTGCATGGCCAGGAGAGAAGGAGATGGGACGCCTCTTTCCTGGCAACCTCATCTCCTTTTCTCATGGCTGGTGTAGCCCACTTAAAGGCAGCTTTTGGCTCCCTGGCATAGCCCCTTTAAATGGGCTCCCTCATGCAGTCCAGTTTAAAGGGGCTGCAGGAGAGAGCCCAAGACAGCTGAGCTGTTGGGGAGAGCTTTTTGTATCAGGGATCTGGCTCTGCTGTCTTGGGCTCCTTCCTGCAACCCCTTTAAACCAGGCTGCACAAGAGAGCCCGCAGCTGAGAAGGCAGGAAGGGTTCCCCCTCTCCCAGCCCCTAAGCTGTTTTTTGTGAAAAGCAGAATGCAGGGGTTAATTCCTTCTCTTCACAAAGTGTCACAAACCACCATGAACTACCCCTCAAATTTTGGAGAAGTTTATTGTGGTTCTCAATTCATTAACTTCAGTTTGCGAACTCCAAATTGGCTTAACTTCATGACGAACTTTGCCCATCCACCCCTCAAATGAAAAACACATAATGGGTTAAACGGGGAATTTATTTATGCAAGCTGATCTGCCTCAATTATATCAAATTAAGCACGGGTTACCTTGTGCCTGCGAAGCTGGCTTCCTTAGGGCAAACCCACCCCGGGGCTCAGAGCCAGGTCCGGAATCCTTCCATACCCCACTCGTCATGGCCTGCATATCAAATGCGTAGAGGAGATGTGGGAGAACATCCCAGCCCATGACTGCTAAGCCTTAAGGCTTGTCATATGCTCCTCCAACCCCAAAGAGGCCCCCGTCTGGGTCTCCTGGACTGCTGAGCCACTAGGTACCAAGTTTGCGGACCACTCCTATCACTAGGGGTGCTTGCCAGCACAAATAAAAAACCCCTCAACCTGTGCTTTCCTGCCTTCCCAGAAAGGGCCTAACCAGGTTACTGGGCCTATTTATGACATGCCCCCTTGGACCATGTGAAGCAGGTAAACCCCCCACCCCACCCCGGGCCACCAATTTGAGTGAGCCCCAAAAAATTCCTGCTCAATGTCATGCCTGCTCCTGACCCTGCTCCTGACCCAGCCCCTGCAGAACAAGATCAGGCTCCTTTAACGGACCTGGACGTAAGTCCTGGGGAGTCAAGCCGGCAGCAAGAGCCACCTGAGATTGATCAGGCTGTACCTGGACCAAGTGAACTCCCTGAATCTCCACCACCTGTCAGCCGGCTCCGTGAAAGGAGACGCCAAGAGCTAAGAAACAGGAGGAGTGAGGCACGCATGCGGGGGAGACGAACTCTAAGTCCGGAGTATTAGCAGAAGCAGGACTGTGTCTGGCAGCTGCTAATTATGTAACAAGCCAGCACGCTATATCAGCAGATCACTGGCCTCAGCAAAACGTGCTGGCCACGAATGATCATCCTTGACGAGCCCTCGCCCTGCACCCTCCTGACTTCCGTGTGTTCCTGTGGACCCTTGACCCGGCTTTGGACCTCGGACCTCTGACTCTGGACTCTGGACTTGGCTTTGTGGACTTTGACTTCGGCGTTCTGGCTCTGTTCCTGTTGCTCTCTCCGGCTATCTGACTTGGCATTCCTGTGACAACGCCTCCCTACTTTGTCCTTCGGCTCTGACGGTAATTTACGGCTTGATTACTGAACTGTTGAATAACCTTTGCTCTGCAACCTGCTTAACTACCTGCCGGCTGAGAAACTCCTGGCTAAACGCCTGAACTGTTGCATCTTCTGCCTCGACCCAGAGGCTCTGTCGTGACACTCAACACTGGAACTGGCGACTGGCTAATCCCACATGGTCTGACACAGAGGGTGGGCAGGTGGGGAGCTCTTCCTTGGCTGGAATGGCAGCTCCATGGCTGCTGTCCCCAGTTCCAGCCAGTCAACTGTTTCTGATAGGCCAGTGCTCCTGCACTGGGCCCTGATAGGGTCCCCTAATCCTTGTGATTCCCTTCGAGGATGTGGTGGGTGGGCAAAAGCCTGCGCTTGCTCATGGCAAGCACTGGTCTTTGGTTCGTCAGCTGGTTTATGCCTATCCCTACTGTTGTATTTGCATTATTGAAGATATATACACAGATATAGATATATACAGAGATAAAGATATATATTGAAGATATATATCGCGTTTATACTTTTTGTAAGAGTATGGGTCTTTATAAACAGCACATTCTTACCTTTTAATTACCTGAAGGGTGCTGCTGGCCATGTCTATTATTCCCCCAGTGGGTCTTGCCACTGCTCCCACTAATCCTTTGCCAACACCTTTGAAAAAGCCTGCTGCACCTTCTTTCTGGGCTCCTGTGAGTGGGAGGGGCCACAGCACACATGCATTAACACAACAATTTGCTATAGCATTTGAATTTGGACATCACAATGTATTTCATCTAGTTTGAAAACGTCCTAAGCCAGACTTCCTTGCTTAGGACGTCTTCCATCTCAGGGAGGATGGTGTGTATGTGTATAAGTGGGAACCTGTGAGAACTCCCAAGACTGCCATTGCCCTGCTTCCTCTTCCCCCCTGCCTTTCTCTGCCTCTACTCCTGCTTCCTGACTTACTCATTTGCACTGCTTACTTTCTTGCTGCCTCCACTACCACTCACCCAGCTATCTGGCAGTGTCCTCCCTGCTCCTTCCATCTGTGCTGCTTTGCTCATCTTTTTTCCTCTATCTGTCTCCCACTTGCTTGCCTAGTTTATGCAGCAGCAATACCTCCTTCTCTCTTTACTTTGGCCAGCTGCCTGATTATGGGTTGCTAAGCAACTGTCACAATGGTGGCCAGTAAGATGAGATTTTAAATAAGTCCCCTCATTCTCTCACTTGTAAACCATTTTTTCCACAAATCTGGGTTTCTCCCCAGGTTTACAGAAAGTACTCACTTCTATGTACTTGGGCCTAAGCAGTGGATTTATTGTTCCACATATGCAAGAACAGTTTATTATTTTATTTGATTTTAGTAATCATCTCTCAGCAAACAGTTCAGATACACAAGAAGGTCTCAAGAAAAAATGAACATACCTCTGATTGGTTTTGTTACAATCCCTGTTATTCCACTAACAAATCCCTGTGAGTTAAAACCAGAAAGAAATCTCATAATTTTGTTTCTAAAATGAAGTGCAATTCCTTATTAATTATTTGAGCATTTTTAGGTTGATTTTCTCCCCAGAGGGACCCAAAGCAGCTTACAAAAAGAAAACAGTTCCAAATTACAAAAAATAAACAAACAGAAAGCATTCTTTAAGTATTCTCTGTGTGAGTTAATATTATAAACCTAATAATATGAATCTGTAAAAATAAAAACTTCCTCATATAGAACAATTAAGACTAATTCTACTTATACTCTTAATACATAAAATATCACTCTTCCTAGTTACTACTAAAAAGCTGTGTGAAAAAATGAATGAGCTTTGAAAAAATGAAAACAAACCTAGTGTAATTAGTGCATGCATCTAGTACTTAAAACGGTTCAACATATAAATATTTAATTTTAATGTATGGTATTTCTTACAGACATCAAGCCTTTTCCTCCACGTGTAATACCCTCTTTGAGGCCAGCAGGTTGCCTATTCATGGCTTCCCTTCTCTTCTGCTGATAGTCTTCATCCATAGTTATTGCTGCTACACCTTTAGCCATAGCACCAGTTATTCTTGAGGCAGCACCAGCCAATCCCCCTATTACCATAAGAGAATTTATTTCAAAAAATTAAATATTTAAATACTAAACATGACCCTGTGAAAATTATCTGTCAAGTTTTATCCAATCTTAAACCAAATCACTACTTACCAACAGCACCACCAACTAGGGCTTTAAGTCCCAATGCCATTCCTTCTACAAATTCTTCTGGACCTTGGATGGCTCCCTGAGAGCAAAAAACAAATAATTTTTAAATAATCTGAATGATAACATACTAGTGATAACATAAAACAGTTTATTTAATGGCGAGATTTCTAACTGTCCTTTTAACAGGTTGATAGTTTGATAAATGGGAAATTGTGTCTTACATGTTAATCTCTTTGCTGGACCAAGAACTTGTATGTATTATTAATTTTCTGAACTTTCAATAACATTTTTTGAAGAGGTCTTACACATGCTCTTAAACCAACAAATCTATTAGGCTAAGAACAGAATAAGCAACATAAAAATCACTGACTGGAATCCTATGAATTATGAGTGTAACTTGCTTAATGGATCTTTTGTTGCCTCTAAGCTGAGTTAGTGTGAGCTAGCTCACAGTTTTTTAGCCTCTGGCTCACACATATTTGTCTTAGCTCAGGAAAGATGGCTCCAGAGCAAACTAATTTATGCAGCAGCCAAATCGCTCACAACTTTAATGCCAGTAGGTCACAAAGTAGAATTTTTGCTCACAAGACTCCACACCTTAGAGAGAACATTGCCTAACACCTGCACCCAATTAATAATGTGAGAATGGGAGCTGTACTGAGTCTGAAAACTACTGACGAGATCAGAATTTCCACAAGTTAGCTGGCCACCTATTCGGAAAGCACTTCACAGAGCGGCGTTTACTGAATTGTCAAACGGAGGATCTATGAGATTGCTGTGAGTAGTTTCAACAACAAAGAAGGAGGCAGAATATTGGGCTTTCCTTGTGTTCTAATGTTAAGATTATACTTTTAGCTGCTGCCCTGAAGAACTGAAACGGATTTTTGATCCATCCTGTTGGTGTGGAGCCACTGATGTGCTATTAATAGAAGTGGAGAAAGAATGTGTCTTTGAATGATGCTTACCACACAAATAGGAGGGATTGTCACACAGAACTTTGAATGGATGAAGTTGACAATTGGAAGTTCAGAGTGACTATATGGACTGGTATTTGACCTAAGCACTTTACTCCATATAGAATAATTACATGTACTTTAAAATTCTTTAGTATCCATTATTGTTAAAAATCTTCATAAAGTCTAAGTAATACAAGAGATCTGCATAAATAAGTTCTTAGTAGCTATATCATGGCTGTTTTTATTGGTTGATCAGCTTCTCCCATGATCTCTCATGCTTTGGGGTTGGCTTCCCTCTGTTTTCTGAAGCCTCCTATGCCTTCTTATCAGTTTGTTCAGAAGGCTCCCTCAGTATGGGTTTTCTGGGAGTCTTAGGTGGCTGCTGAAGATGGGAAAATATGAAGGAAGAGCTACCATTAGGAGCAACTCATGTTCCTGGCTGACAGGGTCCAACCCACTAAAACCAACTATGAAAGTTTCAATGAAACCAGCAATAAAAAAGAGAGAAGACAGAAATATGACTAGCATAAAAACCAGCAGAGATAACATAGGGCAATAAAACCATTATTTTTTTTTATTTTTTTTGACAAACCATTAGAAATAAAAAAAACCAAAATGAGTAACTTAACACTTGAGAAAATGACATGGTCTTGCTAGATGGACAAAAGGCATCAGGTTTTGCAACAGGCAGATTACTCTGAGGAGAGGATTCCAAAGACAGTGCATTGCCACAGAGGTCCATTCCTGGTACACATCCTGCTTACTTCTGGATGTGGAGGGAACACAGAACAGGGCCTCTGAAGAATAGCTTAAATATCAGTAAGGTTTCTGGGTGTGCAATTTTTTTTAATCAGTATTTTTCAGTTCAGATCTATTGAACCCCAAAAAATTTCAGGATTTTGGTAAAATCCCAAATCTCACTACTGATACAATATTTGCATCTGGTATTGTTCGGAAATCCCAATTTTTTTTAGGTCCAATAGACCAGAGAAGAAAAATACCATTTTTTAAAGAAGCCACACTGATACTGGGAGTGGCTTGGCTTCTCCTGTAGCCTGGTTTAAACTGGGCTGCAAAAGACACCAGCACAAACCCAAGCAGACGAGGAACAATCTGCTCCCCACCAGCATAGCTGTCTTCTGCAGTCCCTTTAAATTTTAAAATAAATTTTAAAGGGACTGCAGTAGAATCCTGACAAACAGGTGAGAGGAAGGAGCAATCTGTTCCCACCTCTCCACTGTTTTCAGATCTACCTGGTAATTCCTGAACATATCCGGGGTATTTTCTGAGAATTTTTCCTGACAAAACCCAGATATATTTGGGTAAGTAAGGTATTTTTGGGGTAGATTTTTGGCTCAGGTAGATCCAAATGCACCAAAGGTTGGTATGTTGGAAGGCAGTCTTCTGCCCGCATCAAAAGACAAACAGAGTGTTAAGCCATTTAAAAACAATTTTCTTAGCCATCTTAATCTTCAGTAAATTTCCACTTTTATTACATTGCAAAGATGGTGAATATTTTAAATAACCAAATAAAACATATTGGCATACATTTAATGAACATCTTACAAGTATCCTTACGAGTTGGTATAGCACTGTGGCTATAAGAAGTTTGTGATCTGGTAGGCTGCCAGTTCAAACCTCAGCTGAACTACAAATCTACTATGGGGCCTTACAGAAGCCAGTCTTTGTCTGTCTCGTTCTCTCAACCTTTATCCCTGATCTGTAATACACAGATAATAACACTAGCCTACATGAACGTGAATGTTGTAAGCATTCATGTTATGATAATGTATGTGAAGCAGTTTAAACACTAGAAATTCTAGTTGTTATTATCCTTATAAGCCCTGCCCTATGTTCCATAGCAATCATATTATTAGAAGAAAAAAATATCCTCAGCCCCCCCCCCAAGTGTAGTAGCACAGGATTTTGTATGAATGAAAGGTTTACTTCTTCCACAGTGCTGTCTCTATGCCGCCTTTGGGCATATTCTTGGTACCTAATGGATAGAATAACTGTATCTGGCACAGCTACACTGATCTTTGGTACTTCACATCTATCTTTATATTTCTTAGAATGAAGTGGTGGTCATAAAGTCTCCTTGTTCTTTTGTTAAGAGAATCTAAATACGTAGATACACACATACACACACTACTACAACTACATATTCCATCCTGTTGGATGCTGCTAGCCCTGCAAAGAAGGGAAGTTGTCCATGACCACTAATTCTTGTCAGCTCATGAAGTTACATGTACAGCTATAAAGAACCAGATCTAACACATGGCAAAAGACTGGCACATTCCATCACCAACTCACCCTACCACGATCAAGTCTGTCAGTTACAATTTCATCCTGCTCCTCGGAGGAACTGAGAACAGAATATACTGTCCACTTTGCCTTCATTTTATCCTCACAACAACACTGTGATGTAGATGAGGCTAACAAAGAGACTGGTTTGAGATCACTCAGTGCATGGCATGGTTTAATGGGGATTTGAGCCCAGGTCTACCAAGGGTTTGTCTGACACACTGTAATTATTATAGCAACACTGGTTCTCAAGTGCTGAACTAATTTGACTAAGCAAAGCAGAAAGGACTTAATGAAATATTCCAAGGGAAAAGTTGTCACAAATTCTCTCCTTTCTATAGTGGCTTGAATCTCTGACAACTCAATACCCATCTGTACAGCTTGCAGAATTTCATGTAAAATGGCTGGTAGCTTTCACCCAATATGGCAAACCCTAAGACTGGGCTGACAAAGCCAGAAGATAAGCTCACCTGGTAAGGTTCATAGAAGAAGGCTTCAACTCCCTCAGACAAATCTCTTATAAATCCAAATGGATTGCCCAAGACATCAAGGCCAAGAATAAGAACGTACATTTGTTTAATTGCCTAAAAGAAAGCAATTTTAAAATAAAAATAGTTAAATCTATTTATATGGCAAGTATTATTAAAATTTTAAAAACAGCATACAACTCGAGATTCTTAGAATCAGTTATCATGAATTATAGAAGATGTCATTGCTGATGCAAATGAATGATTCCTTCACTTGTCATATAACTTCTGTGAATACTAGGATGACACAAGAGACACAAGATCAAGTTAGTGTGAGAGCAGTTCATTGATTTGCATTTCAAGCTCATTTTTAAGTAAAGCCAAGCTGAAATGGGGTTATTATAACCAGTGCCAAAAACTAATGGGGTTGATCAGGGAGCCTTCCCCCAAACAAAAATTTTGCCTACAAAATATTTTCATGCAACATTTGGTGAAACTCTTCAAGTATTTTCAAGTAGTCCAGGTTTAACACTGGATAATAAAGAACACCTTTTTATTCATTAGGCAGTTTCCTAAAAACACCAGAATGATTTCTACAAGATACTATTGTCTGATAAGGGATTTTTTTGAGCTGCCTTGCCAATGTTGACTCTCTTCCTGTCTAACCTGTGAAATAGCCTAAAATTCTGGATACAATAAGATATTAACAGGCAACAACAATTTAAAGATTTGCTTGGAAGCAGTTAATTTATTGCTAAGAGATGTAAAAGTTGTTCAAAAATCATTTTTAAAGGATTTTATAGCCAAATAAAAACTATACTTAATTAGATGACTGCTTTAAATCTGATGTGCTGATCAAGCCATCTAAAGTACTGGGGTGAGAATGGGGAATGTACAGTCTCTTATTAAAATAAATTCAGGAAAAAAATTACAAACTGTGATTGAATATAGACAACTGTGATAGCATGTGGAAAAAGTAGAAAAGGGTTTTACCCCATGGTAAAAATCCCCCAAAGCACAACAATACAGAAGATCAAACCACGTGGTAAACTGATTACCAATGTTCATCCTCTGTTTATATTCTTCTGGCATACCAGAAAACTTTTGTTGCAATACTAAGAAAACTTTTCTGAGTAAATCCCCCTGAACTGACCTGAGCAGGGTTCTGAACAGAGTGGCTAAGATTACTCCCTTAGTTAGATCTGAGTCGCCAAATAACTGGAAATATGACTGCAGAATGAAAGGTACCACTGTCAGTGACAGCACAGCGTTTGCTCTGTATTTCAGTCCAGTATAGCCACAGATTGTATTCAACCAATGCAGTGCACTGTCCTAGTAACTGTATCTCTCTTTCAACTCCATAGTAAACAGTGTATCTATAGAACAGAAAAGTGCACAGTTCCAGCTATGCAGAAGGATGGATGAAATGGTACATTCGCATTAGTTTACACTAACCTGTTTTGAATAATGCATAATAACAGTCCATTGTAGTCCTTGTGTTGTACAGAAGTGATAGTTGAGCTCAAAGTATGCCAACCTAGAACAACCAATCACATACAATTTATTTATAGTCTGCCATTCTCACTGAGACTCAAGGCTGACTATACAGTTCATGTTAATAGGATATGACACTTAATAAGCAATGCAACTTTAGTAGGATTACATAACTTCGAAATAAAAAAGTATTAGACCCTATATGTTAAATGATGCATAAAACGGTATTATATAACTGCAGCAGGAGAATACATACACCAACTAGCCCACAGTCCCATTATTTTATGAAGCCGAAACTAAATATAAACTGTAATTTTTATTCTAATTAAATAAATTAAATCAGTATATTCTACATACTTGAGAACAACATCCTGCACATCTGTGAGTGTGGTCCCAATACTCTTTAGCAAGAGATTTAAGGACTGAACTGGAATCAAGTCGTTGCGTTTCTCTTCCTTGTTGCTCTCTTCTCCTCCAGTACTCAGTGAAAAACTTAAATGTAACTAAAAGAAAATAATCGAAAAGCTGGAGAATATTCAGAGTGTCTTAAATATTATCTTGGCACTTCAGCAGGCAAACCATATTGCCTTTTTCCAGTAAACCTAATATTTCCCTCTAATGAAGTATAAATATACAGATCATGAACTAATTCTCGCTTATACCCAGAATTGAACTTTGTTGGTCTTGGAAGTGCGACTGGACCCAAACTTAGTTCTCACATCTGTTTGTTAACTCTTGTGTTTGTCTGCTAATTAGCCACCATTAACAACTGCTTTAATCCAACCTCAGCGGTATTTATTGCCCAGTTACTTATGCATCTTAACTCTAACTAGCCCTTCCGGGCAACTCCCCCCTCCCTGTATGTAAGGCTTGAGAAAAACTGCTGCAATGTATCTGATAAGTGTGCACACACACAAAAGTTTATACCCAGAATTAAACTTTGTTGGTCTTAAAGGTGCTATGGACTTAAGCTTTGTTCTATAAACATTACATGTTAGCCTGGGAATTTCCATGCTTCTTAATTACCTATTAATACACAGACAAAGAAAACCCCAGTCCTAAAGGTTATAAATTTTATGTTATTCCATATTGCTTATATCATTATATCCAGATATCAACATGGCTCCAAATGCAGATCATTATATCCTAATATTAGGACCATGTACACAGAAGGAATACATTCTATAAAAATGGGGAAAACTCCCATGTTTGCAGTAAATATTTTTTAAAAAACATTGTGAAGGAGGTTCAAAACAGAGAAATGTTGTCTAAAGTTGTACAGATAATAGACAGGAAACAGAACACGAGATGATGTGATTGGTGTAGGTGATAGAGATGGTGGAAAGGAAGAAGACAGATAGAGAGGGTAAAATCTTGGGGCAGTGGAAGAGGAGATGTCTGAAAGGGAAAAGGCAAAGAAATCTGTGTAAGATAAGCACTGAGCGTAGGTGGTATCTGGGGTGCTGTTGGCCTCCCCTTAACATGCTGCCTCTTCCTTGCTGCTACAAGGAAAATAGGAGGGCAGACTGAGAACTGTAATGTTTGGGCTGCTGCCACTGCTCCCCTCCCTTTCTTCCACTTCATCCTCCTAGCTGTCAAGAGGGAAAGAAGAGGGTGGGTGGGAACAGAGATGTTTGTGCTGGGAAGAAGCTTCATGTCCCAGCAGTCTCCCTCTCCTGACAAATTATCTGGGGGCAACTAGTGGGCACTAAGCACCAGAGATGTTTGTGCTGGGAGGGATCTCAGGTATGCACAGCTGCCTTCCATGTCCCAGCAAAGCCCCCCTCCCCTGTCAAATTATCTGGGGGCAACTGAGCACCAGTAGTGTTTATGTTGGGAGGGAGCCTGTGACTGCTTGGGCTCCTTCCCATCCCAAACACTACCAGTGGTCAGAGCTGCCCTTCTTGCATCACTGAAATAGATTGCAAGTGCTGTAATCTAACATCACCAGCATTAAAAGACTGTCAGATTGAGCCTCAAGGTCTTGACCAGAAAGATCAAGACCCCCTCCTTTTAAAACAAGTTGTTTTTATTTTGTAACATGTGGCCTGATGAAGATTTCTGGTGAGCTTAAAAGCTTGCATGATGTTTTGCATCATGTTGTTTAAGCTGAATAAAAAATATTACATGGATTTTACTTTTTATTCTGGATTTTGCATTGGCCATTATGGCTGTTTACAACTGCTCTACCACAGAGCCATGGCCCCTTCCTGAAAACTCTTTGCTAAATAGCAGACTGGACCCTTCACACTTCTTTTGGAGTTTTGGAGGTGCTGGGAAGTGGAGCACTACACATGTAATTTCCAACATACATTCATTAAAATTCAAGTTTGTTCCTGTCTGTATTCTTCAATATCCAAATATTACATTATGACATGAACCTACCTTGATTGGAGAAATATGAAAATATTCATACAAGCTGATTTGCGATGTATCAGTTGATGATATGTTCTTCAATTCTTCCTGTACAGCTTCTACATCTTTTTTGAAAAGTTCTATCTGTGAATATTTTAATATTAAACAAGAAACAGTTAAAAATTAAAATACATAGTAATGTGGGTCTCAACTAATGTAATTTGTGGCAGCTAGAAACTCAGTGTCATTTATACCGCATTCTACTTAATTTGAAGGATGTTCTAGCCTGATTAGAAATGAGAAGGCCCAGGAAAAAAACTGGACACATTTGTAAAAACTCCCTTGATGAGGGCTTTTTTCCTCATCTTTTTCTGAATTCCTATCAACTTTTTTTTGTTTTATAAATGAAACAGTTTACTGCCTCAAACTGTATAGCATGAAAAAGTTAAGAAACTAGATCACTAGATAATGAACTCTTATGTGCACTGTATTCATATGGAACATATTTCAAGGATCTTTTGTCATTTAAATGTGAATTATGTTGGCAACAGTTAATTTGCTATAAAGTGCCTGGAGATCAGTTGTAATTAGGGTTGCCAGCCTCCAGGTGGGGCCTGGGGATCTCCCGCTTTTACAACTGATCTCCAGCTGACAGAGATCAGCTCCCCTGGAGAAAATGGCTGCTTTGAAGGGTGGACACTATGGCATTGTACCATGCTGAGGCCCCTCCCCTCCCCAAACGCCACCTTCTCCTGGCTCCACCCCCAGAGTCCCCAGGTATTTTCCAACCCGGACTTGGCAACCCTAGTTGTAATTCCAGAAGAGCACCAGGCTCCCCTTGGAGGCTGGCAACCACAGGGAAAATATTGAAATAAGGAAAACAAGACAATCCTGGGGTGGGAAGGAAGAATATTATAGGCAGGGACTTTACTAGACTGTTTTTGTATAAATAACAAACTTGCTTTTCTTTACTGCAGAATAAGTTTTCTAATTTCAACTTTTACTTTTTCCTAAAAATTAAAAGACAGCATGAGTTGCAGAATTTTGCAGCTCTCTCTCTAGGACTGATAACTAAATTATAAGTGATGCATTGTATATATTTCAAGATGCAGAAGAAGTTTCATTTTAATAGGAAAGTAAGTACTACATATACCTTAATTACCACCCAAATGTCTATTTTTCCGGGGGGGGGGGGGGGAGTGTGTCCTCCATGGCTTCAACATTTCTGGAAATTTTACATTTCTAAGGGAGAAATCTTGACTGTTCCAATCTATTCAATGCAGCATACTCCCAGGAAACAGTTTTTAAGATTGCACTGTAAATGTGATGTGAAGGCACACAAATATCTTATGTTCTGTTTTTTATTTAATGAAATTAAAACATTTTCACAGTCTTGTTTTATGTCTTCTGGAGCAACTATTCCACACTTTAATTTAACCATTTCTTGCTACTGAATACTTAATATAGTGTTTAAAGAAATATAATAAAGGCATTTTTACACATTTGAAAATATGTTTCAAGTATCAAGGGTCCCTACCTCTTGGTCTTTGGGTACTTCATCAGAAAATGTAAAGAAATCAGCCAGTGCATAAAGAAACCCAAGATCCAATTTGAGATCCATCTCTTGAATCAGGACCTTAAAATACCTGCAAAAAGAGCACAAAACTGTGATGTCAGAGAAATCTATTTTTGTAATAAGTCAAAATAGTCAAAAATATCAAATATAGGCATGCCATTAAAAAACTAAATTCAACAAAGACTTCCTTTATGGTTATTAAGAAACATGTTTACTAACTAAAGACAATGTTAAGACATGCCTATGTAGTCAATATAGGGTATATGTTAAAGGAAGTTAAGGCATTCTGAGAATGGAACAGTGTGTCTAATTTACTCATCCAAAATGGGCAATGGCTTTTGCTGGCATTAGAAAATTCTTTGTACCAGAAATTGCTGTAGAGGAAAGACCAGGTCAGTCTCCAACAGAGTTTTATCTTCTTCCCATTACAAAGGCAACATAATAACAATATTTATTTTCAGCTCCACAATTCCCCTTTCAGTTACTTGGCTTTATGGGCAAAAAACTTCTTAAAATGCATTACTAAGCTCTAAGACTAATTCTTTGGCAAATGATTCTGTTAATGCAGCATCCAATACTGCATGCAATTGTCACTTCATTATTAGATATACATCTATTTCATCAATGAATCATGCTTTTACCAGTCTCAGAGGATAGTAAGTCAAAACACATAGTTTGGAAGTACAATGCAAGCCAAGTATCACATTGGAATACATCTAGACTCCCCTTAAAAATCAAATGTTGAAAGCAGACATTTGACTTCCTATTATTTACAGCATGATCCCAACCACCTTAAAGAAAAGTACCACTGATTTCAATATGCTTTACTTCCAAGTGAGTAAGCTTAGTATTGGGTCCTTAAAAAAGTAATGCAATAATAGAAAAAGAATATGTACCTACTTTATACGAGATATTTGAGAATGTCCTGCAGTTCTCATAACAATACTGACATCAGTAAATGGCTTGGGCTCTATACAAATTCCAGACAAACAGAATTAACACAAATGCAGGATATAACTTCTCTTGAAACATACATTACAGTATATATAACCATAATCATTTGCAAAGGATATAATGGAAAGGTCTGACAAACCAAAGGTCAAAGGGGGTAGAGGCATATGGGAGGAAATGATGCTAACAACTAAAATGATTAAGCACACATCCAAAAATACCTTCAAAACTGAAGGTATTTCAAATAAAACACAGAGAACAATTTAAGCAAGCACAAACACCATTAAGTCCTTTGATTTCAATAGGATACTTTTAAGTTTGTGCTTAACCTTCCTCTTGAAAACAATCTTTCTCCAGACTGCTTAACTTCAGCTGAATCATTTAAGCTTCCCTAAAGACACTAGCTTGGAAAAATGAACTCTTTACTGCTCTCAACCCAGCCTGGGCACACTACTCTGGCTTAAAAAACTGTCTGTAGATGTGATCTGTGGCTTACAGGCTGGAGGAAAGCTTGGGTCTCTTTAGTTCGGCCAGTTACTGAGGAAAGACAAAAGGCAGAAGCTGTGCCAATCAACATTCACAGGTGATGACTACAGATTACTACATTTCAGGAGAAGGCTGATATCCAACTATTCATGTTTGGACAAACAGTGTATTTAAGTGAAACAAAAAAGTCATCTGTTTGTCAGATATATTTCCAGACACGCCAAGTTCCAGAACATTTAGGAATCAAGATCCAAACTTACTGACTAAATCCAATTTCCTCCATAATCTAATTATGAATAATTATTTAAATAGAGGACCTTTATCTTGTTTTGTCTAAATTATTTAAAAATGCATAGAAAACATAATGCATTAAATGTCATTAACAAACCTGAATCCAAAGTGATGGACTTGGGAGGTTTAATAGGATAAAACACAAAGGGAAATATGGCTCCAGGAATCTGGTTTTGTATCTAATAGGGGCAATAACAGTACAATATGGTGCATGTTAGATGTTCATTTGCAAATGCTTTTGTATTAAAGATTTCACAAATGTCCTAAATTACAGGTATTTCTGCTTCACAAGTTATAACTTCAAAAGAAAAATAAATCTATTAAAACATTCTGCTTAGCATCTAAACTCCTATTAGATTTTCTATTTAATAAAGACTACATCCTGAACTTTGGGCCTCAGCACTTTTCTTTAATTAATTCACTACACCAACCATAAAACAATTATTGTTTTTATCATTTAATAATAAGATCATGATTTTAAAAATGCTTCAAAGTAATGCAATTACTGAAGCATTATATTGTAAAGAAAAATTCAAAATTATAGTTTCAAAATTAAATGAAATGCACATTTTTAAAAAGGCTGTATATTATATCTCTT
The DNA here is from genome assembly GCA_029233225.1 of Lepidodactylus listeri. NCBI lineage: Eukaryota > Metazoa > Chordata > Lepidosauria > Squamata > Gekkonidae > Lepidodactylus > Lepidodactylus listeri. The sequence goes on from JARCFY010000004.1 coordinate 94,207,944, forward strand.
GCCTTGATCTGGTGTCATCCCAAAGGTTTTTGAACACTTGTTGGCAACTTCTCAAACATACCTGAATCCTATAAATCTGGACTCTGAAGGATGACTGGTGTTCAGATGTACTGTACTGAACTTTCAATGCTGGTAAAAAGCTTCTTCTCAGAGGGATTTCATTTGGCTGGAGTATTTTCATATTATTACCAGTAGGAGTCAAACAGACCTGACATATTAAAAAGAAAGGTCCTCAACTTAATGTGAAAAATACTTCAAATAAAACACAGGAAACAATTCAGCCAAATACAAACACCTTTAAATCCCTTTGATTTCAACAGGAGATGTTTAAGCTTGTACTTAACCTTCCACTTGAAATCAATTTGTCTTTAGCTGGCTCATACCCACAGTTTTAAAAATAGGTTGGTTGTTAAGAGTAGTATCAGCTTATTGTGGAACCAGTGATATGAATGGTGATTCTGCAAGGGTCATTTTGTAGAAAAAGAGGTGCAGGAGCTCATTAGCATAACTTATTTGCATATGTCACACCCCCTGACATCACCCAAAGTGTGTCAGAAGGCAACACCCACTGCTCAGGCTTCACTGAACTGTTTTGGATTGCTAGCTATGGGGGGGGGGGGGGGGGGAGACGACACATGCAGATCTGCCCTTGCAGAGAAGGGTGAGCTTGTACCTCCCACATCTTATCCAGAATTATGCCTGTCAAACTTTACCACTATTTTGCCCTTTTTGCTGTTTCCTGCAGCTCTGCAGCACCAACAGACAATTTAATTATAAAAACAGCATACATACTACTTTTCCCATCCCAGTGTACTTTCTGTTCCCAGTTCAATCAAGGATGTCTTTGAACGGTGCCCACTGGCTGTACTGCATTTATGAGATGTCAAAACTGCCGCAAACTGTCTAACTTTTGGGTTTTTTCTTCCCCCCTCCTCCACTCTTCCCCCCTGCAGCAATTGAGACTTTTCTGGGAATCCCTCGATCAATTTGCCTCGATTCTCTCCTTTCACGTGTCTGGGTTTACTCAGCTTGTAAATCTTCCCCGTCACTCCCATGTTCTAGACAGCTCCTAGCAAGCTACATAAAACAGGCAATTGCTAGCAACTAACAAAAAGCCATCTTATCACACTTGGGTGAAGATGATACAAGGCAAAACTCAGACACCAAAGGTAAAGGGGGAAATGCCAGATTTTAACTCATTCAGCCTCAACTAATTTCACAACTTGGGTGGAGTTCAATGTATTAGTACAGCGCCTGAGCGCTGGAGATGTGGGAAGCGGAGCGGCTCAGGGGGAAAGGCAGGCATGTCTGCCTCCGTGCGCTCCCATCTCCAGCGAGACGGGGAGCGCCTGGGGGCATTCATGCCTGGCTTCCCTGCCCGATCTTCTCCACTTGGAGAAGATCAAGCAGGGACGCCAGGAATTTAACACCCCCCCCCCCAAGTCTCTCTGCAAAAGTGGAGCTGCTCAGGGGGCAAAGGCAGGCATGTCTGCCTCCATGCGCTCCTGTCTCCAGCAAGATGGGGAGTGCATGGGGGCTGTCATGCCTGGCTTCCCTGCCCAATCTTCTCTACCAGGAGAAGATTGGGCAGGGAAGCCAGGGATTTAAACCCCCTCCCCCCAAAAAAGTCTCTCCGCATAAGCAAAGCAGTTCAGGGGGAAAGGCAGGCATGTCTGCCTCCATGCATTCCCCGTTTTCAGCGAACCCACTGCGGTGGACTTGCTGGAGACAGGAAGAGCAGGGAGGCAGTCATGCCTGTCTAACTTTTGGGTTTTTCAGGTGGGGCACCTGAAGATCAGGCAGGGAACCCAGGCATTTAAATGCCCCCCTCCCTGAGTCTCTCCACTGGTGGGGAGAGCGTGGTCTGGGCTCATTACTGCCGGAGCACTGCTCTGGGGCACACCAGCAGAAAATGACCCCTGTAATTCTGTAAATATACAATAAATTTTACAAAATACTTCCAAAGTTTTTGCATAACTTGTTGAGTTTAAAAAACAAGTAGCATTTCTAAATAAAGTCCTCAGGAGAGGGATAAATATGGATTGTACCATTCACATAAAATGAATACAGATTAGAACAGAGTACTGCATATCTGTCTCTCAGAATACGAGGACTGCCTCCCTAGAGAAGGCTCAAAATCCTCTCATATTGAAGAGTCATTTTAGAACAAACTGAAAGCCAGGCCCATAGCCCGGATTTTGTGGCTTGTGGGGCAATTTTTTTTCTGGTCAGGCTGCCATTATTTTTCTGTCATTTACTGTCAGAGAAGCACCTAAGATTAGCTGATATATTACTGTCCCCCTATCAGTCCGCTGGAAGGGAAGGCAACATAGTATACCCTGATCCCCCAGTAGGGTACTGGCCTACCCGACCCTACCAGAGAGCCAGTCTGGTGTACTGGTTAGGAGCGCAGAATCTAATCTGGGAGAACAAAGTTTGAGTCCCCACTCCTTCACATGCAGCTGCTGATGTGACCATGGGTCAGTCACAAGTTCTTTCAGAGCTGTCCTATCAAGAGCTGTTCTCGAAAGAGCTCTCTCATCTCTTTTCTTCTTCTCTCTTCCCCATCTGCCACCGGGTTCAACCTCCATTGGAGCCAGCATGGCAGCTTAAGAAGAGGAGCCCTTGCCAGCCCCCTTCCTTCCCTCCTTCCCCGGCTGGTCTTGCATGGCCATATTGGAAGCAGGAGCATCACTGAGTTGACAAGCTCCCTCTCCCCCCGCTTTCCTGCTTCTGCTGCTCCATGCCAAGTGCACAGGAGCTAAGCCCCAGAGGCAGCGGGGAGGCAAGGGGTGGGGGAAGGAGGTGGGTTCTTCTGCTTTTGGGGTGCAGCTGGAGAGAACCAGCTGGGCAAGGGCCTCTCGGTTAGGAGTGTGAACCTTTAAAAAAATGTTTTTGAAAGGTGACTGGAAACTTCCCAATTGGAGGCAGGGAGGGTGGAGGACAGAGGGCGGATCTGGAGATCTCCTATGTGTGGCGGGGCATCGGTCTTTAAAAACAAACAGGTCAGGCATGGCGAAAGCTGGGGAGGGAGGATGGAGGGCAGACCAGGCAAGCTTCTGTGTTATTGGCGTGTAGTTCAGTGTGACGCAGAAATTCGCCCCTTTAAACAAATATTTAAAAATAGTTTTAAAAACATGGATAAATTCCTGTGGGGCTGCTGTAGCTACAAGCCTGCTGAAAGTCAGTATGCAAGCCCACTATTAAATACTTCAAAGAAGCATAAGCTGATAACTAAGTGCTCCACCTTGTCACTTGCAGAAATAATTGGAGATTATCTAAATTTTTACACACGATGCAGAGGGCTGGGGAATACCTGGAGATTTAGGGGGTGGAGCCTGGGGAGGGTGGCATTTGGGGAAGACAGGATACAGCAGGGCACAATGCCATAGAGTCCAGCCTCCAAAACAGGCATTTTTCCAGGAGAACTGATCTTTGCAGAATGGAGATCAGCTGTAACAATAGAATATCTCCAGGTCCTACCTGGAGATCGGCAACGCTAGAGGAAGAGGTAATATAGCATGGCTTGTCCTTTTCCCACCCTGAGTTTACAGTGGGCAAAGGTTACAATCCTATGAACAGTTACAGTGGGACTTACTTCTGATCATTAAATGCTTGCGCTGTAAGCATTTGTTATGGTATAATGGCCAGAGAAGACACAGCAGAGAACAGGGAGAAGCGCAAGAAAAAGACAGATGAGAGTCAAACATCATCTGCAGTTCTCCAGTAAAAGATATTCACTTGTAAAATTAAGGTGTATGTTACAATTTAATTTTTAAAAATGCTTTCTTGGATTTACCGGAACATTATTATCCAACTCGATTATTTTATTTTCTGTTGGTGAGTGGCCACAGTAGTCATTAAATTCTTTCTCCAGCTTGTCAGTTTGCTTCACACTCAAAGGCTTCCATCTTAACTTCTTCTTGGGTTTTGTCTCCCAAATTACATCAGAACTTGCAAACAAAAATAAAGAATTAATAGAACAGAATCCAACGGAGACTTCATTTTATTGTGTTTACAAAATTACAATAGACTCTGTACAAGAGTTCTCATACTGAACAGAAACTAGTATAGAATTCAGCTTTCTGACAGCTTTCAGCTTTGAGGCTCACTTTCCCTTTTTAAGTTAATATTTTGTTATTAACTGAAAAGTTCTTACATTCTCTAAGTACAAGTCTCTAATCTCTATTAAGGTTTTTTGGAAGCACAGAACACTATTTGACAATCTTCAACCTACTAAGATTAATGGCTTATCTCATAGGTATGCTTACTCTCAAATGAGGCTTTAGTATATTTATTTGTATATCATCATCATCATCTCTAATTCTCAACCCAGACAAATTTGAGGGTACATAAATCTTAGCCTCTGAGGGAGGACTCATTAGGTGACATGCTACCACCCAACTTCCAGGCTGGGACGTGTTCAAGGGGTGGGCAGGAACGTCATGCAACATGGTGATGTCACCTGGAAGTGACATCAATGCATCAGCAACGTCAAGGATGACACTGTTTTTTAGGCAAAACTCTATGGTAAAAATAGCCTCAATTTGCCCCAAAAGCAAAGTGTCACCCACTGACTTCACTGACATGCTGACGTTACTTCCAGGTGATGGCAGCAGGCTGCACACAGCATCATGGGTGAAGGGAATTTCCTCCCGCTGGCCAATAGCCCACTAATGCAGGGAATCCCCTGCCCCCACCTGGGGAATGATATCTCTAGCTGGGGGAGGGGTCCTTTTCCAGGATTTTTCACTCCCAGTCTGTTTCTGTTTACAGGGTTGTTCTGAGGATTAAAAAACTGCTTTGGGAGGAGGGAAAATATAGTGTGGGGAAGAGGATACGGGGGAAATGAGATGCAGGAAAGAAGAAACAGTGTGGAGAAGGTGATACATATGAAAATGGGGTACTCCTCGCAAGTTCCCTACTGTGCAACTGGCCCCACCTGGCTTATTCCACACAACTAGGCTTACCCTACAAATGGACCAGATTTTTCCCAAGGAAAAACTGCCAAGGGGAGAGGAGTGAAAGTTGAAGACAGGGGTACAGATAATGTGTCCTAATGGCGACTGCACACGCCGTCAGGAAAATGCACTTGGCCGGGCTGGCTACCGGAGCTTTGCTTTGGGAGACAAAAGCCCGGCCGGATTGTAAATTAGACCAATCGGCCTCCCAGGATCTGCCAGGGGGCCTATGGTGTAAGGTCACGCATAATTAACCCTATCAGGGAGTTTGGGCGAGGCCGGGGGTGCAGTTTAGACGGATATTTAAGCAGACCCCCGAACCCATTCAGCAGTCGTGTTTTGTACCATCAATAAACTTATGAGCTGATTTCACTGTAACACATCTCTGGACCCAGTACTTTACATAATGATACATTGCTTGGTGGGTGGGAAGGACAGAAGGAAGCAAGAAAAGGGGAGAGGCTATGAGAGCTTTCAGGGAAGGGAAAGAGAAAATAGTGTGTGTGGGGGGGAATAAGATGCCCCCACATGTCATTGTGGGTCCCCACCTTATAAATATTGTATAAACTGAATAAGAAACAGTACATAAATAATATACATAGAATTCTCAGGATGATTCAACTACAGTTAAGTCACTTTTAAGTCATATTCATGACATTTCAACGAGAAAATTCAGTATATACATAACACTTCACCATGAAAAGAATGGGAGTTAAAAATATTTAATTTTGATATGCTTGTGTTGTGCTCATTGTGTGAATGCCTCCAAACAGATGATTTCAGGAAAATAAACCTCTACCCCAAAGAGAATTTTCTATAAAACATAATAGAATCAAATCACCCAGAAATATGTATATTTGTATCCCACTTCATACTTACATAGCTAAATTTAAAATATTAGATTAACACTTTCAATATCTAAGCATGGCATGTCCCACTGGCACAATAAGATCCTTTGCTGACAGTGAAGCCTCTTGAATTGGCAGGATTTGGACTGCTCAGATAGAATTTGCTGCTCTGAGCTGAATGCTAGGATACAACTCATTATACATTTATTATATCAGTCCTACCTTGTGATTCCAATGTAAGCTACTTCCTGCTTTGAATAGTTATTTACTAAAGAAATCCCAACATCCTGTAATGATACAATTATTTCTTGTTCTGCCAGTTCAACTTTTTCACTTTCATATGCCAGTCTGAAAACCTTTTCATCTTCTGTGAATAGGATAATACGCTGCAAGCCTTCAAAAAATGAAACTAAATAAATTTTTTTGCTTCCTGCTTGGATAGGTGTCATCAAGTCCTGTAACAGACAGAAGGCAAACATTCACTTTCAGGCCAGCAGTTTCAAATCCTAAATGTACTTACAGCCTAATTTGACATTTATCCTGAAGCAAGTTCTATGATAATAAAGCATTTACAAATAAGTATATCCAGGATTACAGCTCAAGGTTTAAATCATAACCTCCTAAAGTTACATGTTTTGGCAGATTTGGCTGCCTTTTTAATCTGCATGTTGCTTTTATTTTATTAATGGACTCCTATGCTTTTATGCTTTTGCAACCTGTTGCATATTATCTACCTTCAGTATATGGAAATACAGTGGGATATACATTATTTTAAATGAATGAATGAATAACTTTTTTGGAGTGTGGAAGACACTGGAGTGTTGCATGAAGCCCAAGTAACCAGCACAGGCACTTCTATTGTATTTTAAAATACCTGTATTATTTTTCAAGCTTCTCTCTCATCAAAAGGTCAAAAATTGTTTGCTCTGCTTTCAGTGGCCTGCTCCTTGGTGGCTGTCCACCCCCCCACCCCCGTGGGTCCCTGCAGCAATTTAAGCCTTAGTGCTAAAGTACTGACTTAGCTTTTATATATTGTGACAGTTTGGATTAATTACTGGAGTTGATAGTGCTATTGCTAGCCCTTTTGAAGTTTTCCTTTGGAAAATTCACAGAATTCATCATTGTATTGTTCTCCAATTAGAACTGGGCTTAGGATCAGTGGATTGTGAAGTCTGGAAGCTGGCTTTTCACTTTTTACTTGAGGATCTTTTTTCCTGAAGATGTTAGTAGTTTTCTTTCTCTTTTATAGTCAGATTTTTATGTTTCAAGTTGACAGTCCAATCTTGAATCCCAACTTTATTTGTAGGGCTGTACCCTTCATTCCTCCTGTCTATTGGCTCACGGGCTGCTACACTATCTTTAGACAGAACACTGCAGGCATTAGATCATCAGCTGGCTCTTGGCAGAACTTGCAGAGTATGCTCTATGGTGTTTTATGGTTGTTTCAATTGCCCCCAAATATTGGATGGCTTTTCTTTTGGCTAGGCTAAGTACTTCCTCCTCTGTTTTGGTGGGTAGATTCCAAGGAGTACCCTATTCAGATAGATTACATGCATGTACATCTGGTGCTACTGAAACCTTATCTTGTATTTTCTTTGTGTGTTGAATGCCTCTTCAAAAGACCTGTAGATACAGTCAGTGATAGTTTCAGGGCTTCCCTTGTTTATGTGCCATTCCTGCTTGCTGATACCAAGCCTAGTATTACTTTAGCTGTGGCTAAATTTCTGACAGCAATGGTTTCTATGCAAGGATGGAAACAGAATGTGGTATTGTAAGACTGATTCTGTCCGAGACCACTGGGTCATCAGATTGTTAAATAAAGATTGCATTTTTGTCTCCTTCCTGTTTGCAAGTACTAAAATTTGAGCATGGCCAGAAGAGTGAACCAACAAGCAAAATAAAAAAGTGTTTGGGTCCTTAGCTCATAGGCTATGGCCACTGAGTGAATCAACTGCTGGATTCAAAACCTGTGTAGCAATGTCTGTCTTCCCTTCTAGATTCAGCTGATGGCTCTATTGACCTATGTCTCTGTAATTCTAGCCACATCACTATAACATGCTCTACATGGGTTGTCCTTACAGAAAACTCGTATGGTTTCACTAATTCCAGAATTCAGCAGCCCATATGCTAACTGAAACCAGTTGTGGCATCTATATTACTCCCAGTATTCCCTCTAAGCTCAGTTAGTGTGAGCTAGCTCAGTTTTTTAGCCTCTGGCTCACACATTTTTGTCTTAGCTCAGAGAGGTAGCCAAATCACTTGCTCACAACTTTAATGACAGTAGCTCACAAAGCAGAATTTTTGCTCACAAGACCCCAAAGCTTAGAGGAAGCACTGATTACTCCAATATTAAAACAGCTGTATCAATTACTTAGTGTCTTCTGGGCTCAATTCAAGATGCCATTGTTTACATTCATATGTAAACCTTTTCCTAAAGGAACCCATGCATCGACTTTGCTTGATTCAGCAATTTCTCCTTGTAATACATTTGCTGCAAATTGCATATACCACTACTGCCTGCTCAAGATCATTTTCTGCTGTTTCAACTACCCACTGAGACCGGCTTCCGGAATTTATCCAGGCTCTGTCTCTTCCAGCATTTTGGAAGGCCAGTAGTCATTTTATTATTAGAGTACTTCTGTTGAGGATCATTGAGGGCTTAAAACACAACTGTTAATTAATGCTGTATTTTGCTGGCAAATTTTTCTCAATTATTTAACATTTTTCATTGGTCTATTGCAGGGGTGGGCAAATAGCGGCCCGGGGGCCACATGCGGCCTGCCACAGAGTTTTTTGCGGCCCGCCAAGACAGTCGGCCACGTGGTGTGATAGGGTACATTTGTCTCATTAAACTGATTCTAAAATTAAATATGCTTGCAGCTATAGATGATATGAGATTAGCACAATAAATAAATTAAATAAAACTACCACTATTTTATTTAATTTATACTTATTGATTTTGATACAATTTATACCTTTTCTGAAATGCACAGTTAACTAATGAATGCAATCATTTTAAAAGGTGCAGCCCTCCGCTAACCTCCGCTCCCACAAAGTGGCCCCCGAGCCAAAACAACTGCCCACCCCTGGTCTATTGTAAACTGCCCTGTGATTATGGAAAGGTGAGGTAAAAATATTTTAATATGTAAACAAAATAAAATAAATTTTGTCCAAGCCATTAGTGCCCCCCAGTATATAACTAGGAGTAAGGCGCGTTGTGGGAAGAAATACAATGGGCTCTAGAAAGAGGCTCTGGGAGAGTGCCAAGGCCTTGGGCACTCAGTGTCAATTTGCTGTGGCAACCTCAGCAGGGTATAATGACACAGAGTCCACCATTTTCTCCAGGGGAACTGATCTGTGCTATCTGAAGAGCAGTTGTAATTTTGAGTGATCTCCTGCCCTCACCTGGAGATTGGCAACAGTGGTTCCCCAAGAGGGACTTGCTGGTTTGGAGGGCACAGTCTATGGCATTGTACCTGTCTGAGGCCCCACCTCTCCTCAAACCTCACCCTCTCCAGGCTCCACCCCTCAAATCTCCAGGAATTCCCAAACTGGAGTTGGCAACACTATCTCCTTCCCAGCCAGCATCAACCTACCTTTATTTCCCCCTCACTCTTCAGCTTTCCATCTCCCCCCCCACCTGCAGCCTCTGCTGTGCTCTGAAGCCCTGGCTGCTGAAGCTCTGACTGTCAATCTTAGCAGGGTATAAGGACAGAGTCCACCATTTTCTTCAGGGGAACTGATCAATGTCATCTGGTGTGCAGTTGTAATTCTGAGTGATTGCCTGCCCTCAGCTGGAGATTGGCAACAGTGGTTCCCCAAGAGGGAATAGCTGGTTTGGAGGGCAGAGTCCATGGCATTCTACCTGAGGCTCCACCCCTCCTCAAACCTCACCCTCTCCAGGCTCCACCCCTCAAATCTCCAGGAATTCCCCACCTGGAGTTGGCAACCCCATCTCCTTTCCAGCCAAGCATCAACCTACCTTAATTTCCCCCTCATTCTTCAGCTATTCATTCCCCCCCCACACCTGCAGCCTCTACCGTGCTCTGAAGCCCTGACATTGCCTTTTTTGAGGGTCAGTGAGACCCCTGTGTTCAAATCTCCCTATTTGGAGCTGGAATCCACAATCTTTGGGGGATCCCTGGAAAGTTGGCAACCCAAGGGTCTGCCCTTTCCTTGCTTCCCTGGGCTACTCCCTGCCTTTGGTATTGGCCGAGTGGGGGAGACTATGGGGTTAGAGTGCAACACAGATTATTGGTCCAAACAGAATAATTTATTTTAGTATTTACACAATTATGGAGCACGCACACACACTAAATGAATAAGGGACAACTAAATAAAACAGGGATTAAACACAATCCTCCCTGGATGGGCCGGGATCTATATTGATGGTACCCCGTCCTCTGGTATGGTCCCTCTTTTCCCGCACTTTTTGGTCTTGGGACAGCTGGGAACTGTAGGCCAGCAGATGAGAAAGCCTCATTCAACCCAGTGAGTGATACTCCTGCAGGCCCCGCTCTGGAACTACAGCTCAACTGAACCTTATGGGGGAACATTTTAAACAAACCACAGACAGCAGTCGTCTTATAAACACAGGTAACTGCCATTTCGTTTCACCTACTAACAGCCACTGAGATAACAGCTGAACCTTATGGGGGAACATTTTAAATAAACCACAGGCAGCAGCCATTTTATAAACACAGGTAACTGCCATTTCGTTTCACCTACTAACAGCCACTGAGATAACAGCTGAACCTTATGGGGGAACATTTTAAATAAACCACAGGCAGCAGCCATTTTATAAACACAGGTAACTGCCATTTCGTTTCACCAACCGACAGCCACTGAGGTAACAGTTAATCCCCGCACAGGAAGGAAGCTGGAGAAGTGTCTTCGTCAAGACAGAAAACCGCCTGGCTGGAATTCTGACAGGATACAGAGGCTGAAGGAGTGGGCGGGGAAGAGGAGCAGACCCAGCCAATGGCATGCGAGTATTCACAACCAGTGGATAGGGACAGCTTCTGACTGACAGGCCAGGGGACCAAAGGCTGGGGTGGCGTGTGGAATCTTCAGGAGTATGCCACCACCATAAGGAGAATTATTATATAGAGAGATGCTAAATATTTTATTCTGTTACCTTTATTGATTTATTCTGTAACAGCTTGTCCAAGACTGATTTAAAACACAGGAGGGTACTTGTTCTTTTGATTAGATTTACTATAAAACATACCTGCCATCCAACGTGGTATCAATAATTCAAAATATACTTCAATAATTGTAGTATATGAAATGTCACACTGTGTACTGCATGCAACTCCAGAGATTTAATTTCTAGCAACCATGGGGAAGGAACTGAACCCTGAAGAATGATTAACAAATTGTAATAAGGCATTGCAAAAAGTTAAAAATATGGACAGTAAGTCTGATACCAGAAAATCTGGACTGTCCTTAGTGATATTGTCCTTAGTTGGAATCCTGATTTGCAGGGAAGCTCACAGAGTTTGCCAGCTGCTGTAAATATGGAAGCAACTAATAATCACACCGTGCATGAGAGCAGTATGGAACAGAAAAACTTGAAGATCCCCATGCTTGTTTATACAGTGACAATCCATAGTATACTGTTATGTTTGAACTACACCACTGGCAATTTGCTTTATAACAAGTCAAACATTGTTGTTCCCTTTAGCCTAATTCCTTATCTGGTCTCTGACTTCCATTTATTTTGTTCATAATTCCGGCTGCTTGCTGCTCATTTTTTACTAGGATACTGATTTTAACAATACTTTTGAACTTGTTAATCAGTTAAGTACCATATCAGATTATTTTGGCAAACATACAGATATGATCTGACTTTATTAAAAGTAGCATACATACATCTTTCTGAGTTACTTCCCCAGTTCCTTTTCCACATTTCCATTTTAATTTTCTAGAACCTATTGGGTGAGCCCATGTGTATAACACTGCTTTATTTGGTGCTAGAGAATCTTCCATTACAGAGAGAGAACTGCAAACAAAAATTAGGATAAAAGTTAGCAAATAATAAACATTTTTTTATTTTCATCTCTGTGGCGTCTGTTATGTCTCATGCCTAATGAACCCAAGTTCATCACCCCAGTTCATCAGCAGTGAAGCAACATTAACAGGGTAAGTGAACGTGCTTGCATACTCAATATCCAGGTATACTCATATCACTGAATTCTATAGTTTTCTGTATTCTTCAGAGTTTTTAAAAATGTTGTATACATACCTTTGTCCATATTCAATCATTTCTCCTTTAGTATGGTTAATTATCAGGAACGGAGCTGCACCATCATGATAATCACTAAACGCAATTGATGTAGCATGTTCAGACAGTGTAATATCCACTATAATGCCTCCAAGCTATCAGACATAAAAACAGCTTATTACATTTGACAATAACCATTCATTAGACTAATGTTGCCATCATAAAAAACTGAACACTGAATTGTTTTAATAGAACATTTTAAACATTTTAAAATATTCATTTGATATCTGTGGAAACTGTGAACAGGTGCCTAGAGGCTACAAAATGCTGGTACAGAATGTTGTGGTCAGAGCACTGACTACAGTGGAGAGACCATATCACTCCAGTCTTGATCAATCTACACTGACTTCCAGTTTGCTTTGAGGTGCTAGTATTGACCTTTAAACCCTGTGCAGCCTGGGACCAACATTAAGGACCACCTTCTCGCAAATGAACCTACCTGCTCACTCTAGTCTTCAGAGGCCCTGCTTTGGTTGCCTTTGACCACCCAGAACAGCTCCACTGGCCCACACTGTGCAGACACAAAGGTGGTGGAAGTGTTGTTTCTTTGACATCACTACCATGGAGTATTATTTAAAATGAGCTTTTGCCCATGTCTTATGGGATTTATCCTGAGTCCTCCTCTATTATTGTTCTAGCCATCTCCCTTCATTTTTAATTGCCTGGAGCCCCGCAGTAACTGAAGGGGCAACCTGGTCTCTAGCACTTAAAAGAAGGTTCCTGGGAGAAATCATGTCAACTGCCCGGGTCATTTCCTCATCTCAGAGATCAACCAGGACATATATAGGAGCCCCTTTTGTTTCCTTGCTGCAATAGCCCTTTTATCTTTTTGTAATACAGTAAATACAGTAATACAGTAAAGGCTGGTTCAACAAAAATACCAGTCATCTGACCATGAGATTCTGAACATTGGCTGAGAGTTGAATCAAGTCGATTTAGCATCTGGAAGCTGACTGGGTCAATGCTCAAGAGGCTATCCCCTCTTTTTCCCTTTCTGCCATCACTTTGATGAAAGGAAAGTTTTGCTTGTGGACTCTGTCAATTCATACTCCCTCTGTCTATCTCCTGGCATCAGGACAACCAAGGCTGCTTCAGTCCCACAGCCAGGCCTGAAGCCAGATTGGGACAGATCCATATACTCTGTTTCATTCTGGAATCCCTGAAATAACCTTAGCATTGCAAAATAAAACAATTTAAATTTATACATTCTGTCATTGGCTTCTGATAATACTTTTGTCAGCTAAATATCTGGACTGTTGCTCCTCTATGAAGTCCCAGACAACCTTTGAAAAAGTTCAGTCTTGCATCATCTTCTGAAAGCCATCAGCAAGGATGTCTTTCATATGTGTTCAGTGAAGTTTTTCAATAAAATGTGAGCAGAAATAAAAATGCCCACAATCAAGCTGTGGCTGACTGTATCTTACAACAAGAATGGACAGAGAGAAACCACTGGTGTGATAACTAAAGCAGCTGCATGGGTTTATACAGGCAGCTTTTCAGGTATACGAAAAACTTTAAAGGTAAACTCTACCACCATGAACTAATCTTGGAAACATAGCAGCAGCCGATGTATTATCATAAGATTGGAGTAATAAGAGACTTTTAGGCTACGCTCACCAATACACAAACAACAGACTTTTAGACTCATTGTGTTTTCTGAGTTGTCTTCAAAGGCTACCCCTCAAAAAGTACACTACAGTAGTTGAGAGGCTGTTCAATAACACAGCCTGAATCTGCCATGGAAAGCACTCCTCAATACTAAGATGGAAATTCAATTCAGGACTCCAACAATCACCTCAATATCTCCTCCATCTTGTTAGGATTAAGTTTCAGCTTGTTCTGCCTCAGCCACTTGATTATGGCTGTCAGATGCTGGTCAAGGATAGAGACCACAGTATGTAGAGGCTCAAAGAAATATATAGCTGGCTGTCATTATGACAACACAACCCAAAGTTATGGACGATTTTATTAAAAGGTTTCAAACAGGTATTAAAAATCATGAGACAACACTGAAAAATCCCCCAGGTTAGAAACCAAACAGTAGGCAGGACACAAACAGCTTAAACTATATCAGAACTGTTCCTCAGATCCCCATATCATACTTAAAAACACCATAAATGAAGTGAATGGTCCACCACTGAAGGCTACAGAAAGACTGAGCAAGACCGCCAAGGATACGTTACCTCTCTATCCTTTTGCAAACACAGTTTATCTACCAGAAATACAAAGCAGCATTCAAAGTCATGTCTGATGCTGACTTGAAAAGGGTCAAGGGCAAATGTTTTATCCAGGAAATCCTGGACTTGCTTTGCCACCACCTATTCAACTACCTTACCTAGAAACAGTAAATTAAAGCCTGGTCTATTACTGGTGAAAGCCTGCTTCCCAAGGAGAGTTTCTTCAGCAAAAGCCTAATGACAGCCTCATTTAAGATTAGGGAAAAATCAACTGTTAAGGAGACATTTATAATTGACAGCAAAGGCCTTAAGCTGTCTGAAATTTGGAAGGGAATGAAATATACATGTTTGCCAAGCTAGTTAAATATACCACTTACCTGGTTGTCCAAGTGCAACAGCAAACAGTTTTCTTGCTTATTGAGCTGTATAATTTTTGGTGGAATGTCTGAATGTTCTACTCTAACAAGCAATTTACTTTCATTATTTTCAGGCCAAAAAGGAGTACACTAGAATAAAAAATAAATACATAATGGAAAACTGCACTGTAGTTTTTTTTAAAAAAATACTGCATTCTCTTCAGTCAATATAAAATAGCAAAAGAGTAGCCAACTACTAAAAATCATTTGGGATACTGCAAGAAAACGAGAAAGGAAGCATCATATACAGCTTTTTATATCTTATTTATCAATGTCAGTATTGTGTACTATGACTGACAGCAGCTCTCCAGGGTTTCAGGTAGAGGTGTTTCACATCATGTACTACCAGATCCTTTTAATTGAGACACTGGAAAATGGTGGGACTTCTGAAGGGCAAATTCACCCAATATATATTCTTACATAAAGTCAGCCATAAGCGTCTCTCAATATGCACATATGTACAGCTGGGCATTCACCAGTAAGGAACATGATATGACTTAAGATAATCATTAATAATTTGAGGAGCTTAAATATGTTTAACTTTGGCAAGACTGTCGCTCAACTGAGCAGCAATGTCCATGACTGTAACAGCTGTTTTATCCAGCCACAGTGGTGGTAGAAACTGCTACTGGTCATAATTATAGTAATCTATTTCACAGTACACATTATTTTCAGGGGAATGTCAGGACTGCTTGTGTGGACGGAAATGTCCGGAATGCTTGTGTGGACAACATATTGTTCCAGATCAATGTTATTGTTTTGAAAATAGGAAGAAGAGTCAACAATAAGAACAACAGTATTAAGCAATAACTTAGTCAAGAACACAGAATCCCATGTTTATAGAGTTGTCAGCTCTTGGTTGGGAAAAAACTGGTGACTGGGGGTGGGTGCAGGGTTTAGGGAGGGTATCATGCAGGGGTATAATGCCACAGAGTTTACTCTTCAAAGCAGCCATTTTCTCTAGAGGAATTATCTCTGTTGTCTGAAGATAATGTGTAACAGCAGGAAATCTCCAGGTGCCACCTGGAGGTTGGCAACCCTACATGTTTAATTTAAGACTCTCGTTAGAAAAGAGAGGATAATATAATCTAGGATTTCATGGCCAGGAAAATAAATGCTGCTATGAGTGGAAGCAGTCAATAAAGCACTAGGGGCTACTACATAATGTCATTGTACTTTTTAAAGTGCAATCTAACCGTTTCTTTGGCTATGAGTATATGGACCAGCATAACAAAGAGCACATTATGCATTGTATTACTTTATTCCTACACAACAATCTTCAGCATCAGGCTACTTTAAAACTAGAAAGCTCACATTAGGTGAAATGTGGGGGTGGTCAGAATTATTTACAAGCTCTCTAGATATTAGAAATAATTAAAATTAATTAAAATTAATTTAAAGTCTTTAAATATTTACCTGTTGTAAAATTATCGGAATCCATTGTTCAGTGCCTTCTTCCGCTACTTCTAAATTATGTGTACTTCCGTTTGTGATCATAAAAAAAGGTGTGAAAGTCACTATCCTAGTGAGGTTAAAACTGCTGTTATCTATAGTGACGCCAACCTGGAAAAGATAAAAATTCTTTAGTGTGCATGCTTTCAAAAAGCTTCCATATTAGCAGGTTTTTGCACAACTTGCTAACATTTGTGTAAGGAGAACAGTAAAAACCACAACCCACGGTGCATCCTACAACCTGACACAGTTTTTGTATCATTTTCTGTGGACTTGTGGAAAGTACTTTGTGTTCTTTCTCCTCTACAGCCCACTCTGCACCAATGCTAATTCTGTGGAAAGAACCATGTGTGATTTAATCTCTCAGCCACATGGTGCTGACCCACAGATGACTGGTTCCTACATGCTTGGGGGGGGATGTCTACAGTCAACTTTATAGGTTTTGTCCGAGTTGCACAGACAAAAGTGGTGGTAAGCCCATCCATTACTACTGGAGGGTTTTTAAATTGTTAATTTGTAGCAAATTATTATTGTTGTTGTTGTTGTTATTAAATAAATATGCAGTATGTATACAATATATTGAAAAGTTAATAAACAATTCACTTTAAAATGTATTTTTTACAACAAAATTAACCCGAGGCCATAATTTCAAGACGAAGCAGTATTACAGGAACTATGTAAAACTGTATAACCCTTGAAAATACAAGTCACAACAAATCTGTTAGCCTCAAAAGTGACATAGGAGGCTTTATTTCTACACAAAGATTTGTTCTATGACAGTGAAACGCCAAAATGAAATAAAATTAAATGTAGGATGCAAGCCTGAAATTCTATGCAAATTGACTTGAATTCAGTGGGACTTTCAAAGTAAATGTGCATTAGGTTTGTGGATGCAAGAGACTTATGTATTATATAAACAACTCACTTGGAATTCCTTTTTGTGGCGCTTACATTTAACAAAACCATGACTGCCAACCGTATCAAGAGAAAAGTGATCAGAGAGTTCACTGTCTGTTACCATAAGCTGAACCTGTAAGGAGAACAATGATTTGTTACCACTGAGGACACAGTCTATTATTTATAATAAGATAATATGTAATATAAGATTAAAATTAATATTTTTAAAAATTATATAACTACACAGAATATATAGTTTTTATATTCTCAGCAGCAAAGATACTACTGGAATCAGAGCTTAATGCCGTTAAACTAATTTGGACTTCACAATTACTTAAATTACTGAGACTTAAAATTTTTACCTTGTTATTCTGGTAGAAGTGTTTAGGTTGAAAAGAAAAAAGAAGTGGCATCTTATAGTCAGGGGGATGTTTGCGGTGAATGCCATCAGCTTTGTACTGCAGCATTCGGCCAGTCTTGTTTACCATCCAGTATGGACTGTGAATTGCTATGATCATTTGTCCTGTGGCATAGGTGATATGGACAGCAATATCCAACTCTGTCTTGTCTACATCAGTAACACACAAAAATGTGACAAAACTGATTTCTTGTTGATTTGTTCGAATGTGGTACTCGCAGCTCCATTTCTTATCAAGATAATTAAGTAAATGTAATTCCAGCTTGCTCTGATCCAGTATTGCATTATGAATTTGAGCTGAACATCCGCTTTCAAGGTTATTGCATGTTGTACTATGTTCCTTAGAAAGAAAAGTTCCAATGTGGTCAAAGTATACACAGTTAATGCCAGTCATTAACTCAGTTCTAACCCAAATGAATAAATGTGGGAACATCATCAATTCTATGTCTTGAAAGAAGCCAGTTATTCATGAAAAGCTCTAATCTCAACAATGCAGAATCTCATGCTCACATCATAGGAAAATGCTAATACTAATAAAAGTTATTCTTTTTGCAAATTCTGCGTTTGAAAACCACTGTCTCGTTTAAGAATTTCTTGTTCTCACAATCATCTCATTTTGGCGGTCTTGATACAAAAACTGAGAAGGCTTCCCATGGCTACAAGTCCCTTGGCATTGCTGAAACAGCATTCAAGGCACAAGAGGGGAGAGAAAAAGGAAACAGACAAGTATAGAATACAGCTCTACCCAGCTGCAGCCCTTGTTGTTGCTTCAGAATGGAGGGCATCCTTTGCCTCCAGGGAAGGAGGAAGAGGCTGGTAGGACAATTCCCACCCATACGGGTATTGCGTGTGGCCAAGCCTTTGATTTTGTTTGCTCCACCTGCCCTTCTACTGGGCAGTCTTTGCATTTCAGTCAGCCCACCCACCTTCCCTTGTATAGTGTGAGTTTTTGCTGGTCGCCAATTTTGGGGCCGGGTAGGGATTTTTTGCCTTCTTTCAGAATGACCTGGAGAATGGGTGTTTTTGCCTACCTCACACTGTATGATGTGGTTGGATAACTGTTTAGGGATGGTGCCTAAACATTTTTATTGAATGTGAACATTTAGAAACACTGAGGTTCTCACATCCCAAACCTAGGGAATATAAACCAGCAGCATTACTATTCAGTGTGGATTAAAAATAAAATTTACAACCATTTCAAACTGGTCAGTAAGTCAGACAGCAGTATCATCATCCAAACTCAAATGCACACATTTAAAATATAAATTAGCTGGCCAAACTACTGTCTGCACTGTTGGAGAAAGACTACTTCCAGTTCCCGGAATGATATTGTAGGATGCCATGAGGCCATGCTCCATCCTTGGGGGATTTTATTTTATTTTAGCTTTGAGCCAGATTAAATGCCTACTTGTCAGTAGTTATGAGGGAAGGTTTTTGCACTTACCTTACTCAAAATGAATCTGCTCTTGTTCTTTAGGCAAGATTGATACTATTGCACAGATTCTCCTGGTGTGTCCATTGTATATTAACCTCATAAGGTTATTATACCATGTCTGTCAGCCTGCTCTGATTCGTATCCCTATGATATGGTTACAACACTACCAAACCTCCTAGCAGTTGCAAAGGGTTTTTTTTACTCCTTTTGTATATTGGGTAATAAATGATTTATAATAACTATTCAGTGCTCAAGATTTACATCATAGAGCTTTTATTGGATGAAAGGGAAGAAGAAGAAGAAGAGGAGGAGGAGGAGGAGGAGGAGGAGATTGGATTTATACCCCACCCTTCACCACCCAAAGGAGTCTCAAGAGTGGTTTACAATCTCCTTTCCCTTCCCCTCCCCACAACAGACACCCTGTGAGGTAGGTGGGGCTGAGAGAGCTCTGACAGAAATTGCTCTTTTTCAAGAACAGCTGTGCCAGAACTATGGCTTGCCCAAGGTCATCCAGCAGGTGCAAGTGGAGGAGTGGGGAATCAAACCCGGTTCTCCCAGATTAGAGTCCGCGCACTTAGTCACTACACCAAAGTGGTTCTCAAGGAAAGAAAGACTAAGCACTCTGATATTACTTTCTGCCATGTTCCTTTTAGGATCAACACAATATGGCAACATGTTTTAGACACAAGTGGGCAGATTTCACAGAAAGTGTAAGTTCTGTTTCATGTCTGTTGAACATGCATGTCATGAATCTGTGCCAACAGGATAATTAAGGGTAGATATGAAAATATTTTTCTGCACAGAAAAAATGGAAAACAAAGCTATGCAGACACTACCTGTAAGGAATAGGTGATCTGATAAGGCAGAAGATTGCGGAGGAGAACAGAAGGCCATAAATGAACAACGTAGGGTAAATCCCAATGATCATCTGTGCATGCTGAAGATACTAAAGTATCTTGCTCTGGTACGATATTGATAATAAGTGGATGGTTGGCTGATTTTACAGACTGACATTTCTTCTGCAATAACTTGCCAAAATTCTTCACCATTTCATCAAAGCTAACTCCTTCACTTGACTCATATTCTCCAGAAATTCCATTTTCATCAGTTACTGGTGAAAAAAACAGCAGTGATCTGAAAATAAACAAGCAGAGTTTGGGGAGGGGGGGAACTGTGAGCAACTGAAATGTTTGAGATTTCATTTCTTGATATCTGTACATTTTATCCAGGGGAGTTATACATAGCTTAGGCAGATCTTTTCTTTCTACAGCACAAGCTGCTAGAACAGAAAGAGGGGGAACATATGTCCTAATTGAAGGGTTGCATTATACTAATGTTGCCAGAGGCGCTGCCTTTACTCTCGGGTAGCCCCAATAGCAAGGGGCACCCAACTTCTAACCTGAACCAGAGACCCACAAAACTCAGGCAAAGGAAGACACTCCTGGTTCTGAAACACAGAGCAAGTCATAACTCTGGAAACAAGGATTTCATATTCAGGTGACAAACCAAGAAGGCCCTCAGCAAGCCTAACACTAATGCAGATGCTATCTCTTTTAACTATCTCTTTGAAACAACTAAGGTCTTCCAATTATTTTAGCATGATTCTGCACATTAAAATAACATTCACACTAGGATGTTAGTGCAAATGATGTGTGGTGCAATGTCTTGCAAGCCTATCTCTGACAACGTAGGAGCTTGAAAATTCTCTGGCTGTCTCAGGTTTCTGTTGGGCATAGACTCTCTCCTCCTTCAGTGTTTCCACTGCCATCAACTAGACGTAAAGAATATCTCCTGATCAGTGCTTCCTCTAAGCTGTGGAGTCCTGTGAGCAAAAATTCTACTTTGTGAGCTACTGGCATTAAAGTTGTGAGTGAGCGATTTGGCTACTGCACAAATTAGTTTGCTCTGGAGCCATCCTTCCTGAGCTAAGACAAAAATGTGTGAGCCAGAGTTAAAAAACTGTGAGCTAGCTCACACTAACTTAGCTTAGAGGGAACACTGCTCCTGATAATGGACTAGCACTCATTCCTGCATTGCTATTTAATGGCTCCAATATGATACTGCAACTACTAGCATTCAAAATACAAAGATGTTTAATAGGAAAGTAAGAAACACACATATGGACTAGATACACAGACAAATTGTGAACCCAAATAAAAAGTGATATAACTGCAGTCATCTGACCCTCACTTTCACATATCCTAAATGATGGCAAAATTAGGAAAGGTTTTATCCTTGAGAGTGCAAGAATTCAAAAATTTGCTGTTATTCCTGGTTTTATGCTATGGGGATTCTCGCCCTTGTACGGCAAAACATGGTCAGGGCTGCCATTTCAATAGAGGTCAGGTGTGAGATAGATCTCAGTTAGAAGGCCAAGACTGCAAAGAGAGCTTCTTCCTTGTGATCAGGGGCTTTTCTCTCCCTCCCCGCTGGACCCTCTCTCTTCTCCTGTTCCCAAAGGAAGACTGGCCTCCCCAAGTGCTATAGTTGAGATGTGACTTTTCTGTCCTTCGTTCTTCTCTGTCTAGGTCATCCATCCATCCATCCATCTGCCGGGCCCAAGGCGAGGCTGGAGCGGATCTGGGCCTTCTGCCGTGCTGGATAAGGGTCACACCAGGATTGCGCCATGAGCCTCAGAATTGGGCAGCCTGGGGTTACTTCACTGCCGGAGCACGCACCTTTCTTGGAGCTGGCCAGCCACCCCGTCTCTCTCTCCTATTCCCTCGGCTGTGGCCTCCTTCCTCTTTCCTCCTCAGCTCTGGCATGCTCTTCCCCTTTATTCCCTTCTCCAGCATGTGCTCCCCGACTCCTCCCTTCACCCACCCCGTCATAGGTTTCTGTCCCTGTCCTTCCCATTTGGCCCCCTCCTGTTGGCTGTTCCCCTCCTTTGCTCCCGGCTCCTGCTCCTTCCTCCCTCCCCTCTCTGCCCCTGTCTTTCATGGCGCCCTCAAGGGTGTGTTTTGGCACATTCCCATCTGGTATCCTGCACCTCCCTGTGCCTGGGCTCATCTCCCATCTCGGTGAGTCTTCCGCTAGTTCCAGGTTGCCCCGTGAACCTGGCCACAATTCCCTTGATCTTGGCTGGGCGCATCCGAGCGGCACTGTCTTCCTTCCTGGTCCTTGCGGCTGTGGTGGGGCATGTCCTGATGGCGTCCCCACTCCCTCCAGCCCTGGTGGTCACCTCAGGGGTCCTAGTCGCTGGGCCTGTCCCCACGTCCAGGCCTGTGACCTGGGGCTCTTCTGAGGTGGTTCACCAGTTGGCAGAGGGGACGGCTTGGGCACTTGCGTCTCCGTGGGGTCTGGCTCTGCCGCAAAGCAGCATTGCATCTTTGCCTTCGGCTCCCCCACCACATCTTTGCCTTCGGCTCCCCCACCGGCCTTCTTGACCCAGCTGCGAAGAGGAGAGGCCGACCCACGGTGGGACTCTATCCAGCTATCTATCTGGCTTCTGTGATAGGGGATGAGCCATGCCCACTCTGCTTTTCCTTTGTATACCTGTTAGCCTGTAAAAGGCACTTCTCACTCTCTGATCATACACAGATGGCTTTTATTCTATCATGTAGCAGCCAACTTATGGCTACTTGGTAGGGTTTTCAAGGCAAGAGAGTTTCAGAAGTGGTTTGCCATTGACTGCCTCTGTGTAGCAGCCCTGAACTTCCTTAGTGGTTTCCCATACAAGTATTAACCTGGGCAGACCCTGCTTAGCTTCCAAGATCCTACAAGGTCAGGTTAGCCTGGGCTATCCAGATCAGGGCCATATACAGAGTGCAGACCCAATTATTATTACGTTGACATAAATTCTCAGATGTAAGGCATTTCACTACTTGATGAAAGGAAAGGAAGGACACTGGCCACAGTGGCATCAGTCAGAACGGTGGGTGCTAAGATGCTCTTGAAGGCCCATTAATGAAATCCAGTAAACACTCTCTGAAAGGAGTGCACAACTTGAATGAAGAGTGGCAATTATGAGTAAACTAACCACACTAACTGATTTCTTCCAATATCAGTTCCTACTATGATGTTTAAATACACTGGAACAGCCATTGATGGGCAGAAAGAGTTGGGAAAGTGGAACTTTTTGAGGCTGTCTATTGAATACCAGGTGAATTCTGCTGACTGACCAGAAAGAGTTTCAAGAACAGCCCTTTTAACTTCTCTATTTGAATATTTTAGTGATCAATACATGAATGGGAAATATTAAATCAGAAATAACCCAAGTAGTATCAACAAACAAGAAATGTCATCTTATGCTTTGAAAGAACAATATTGATGAAATGGCGGAGAAAACTGAATTGGCAGTTTCAAAAGATTCCCTCTTCTCATGGCAGACCCCCTAACCCCTCATGTCATCCTTCAGGTCCCCTATCCCCCAAGAAGAGCATTTCATGGAGCTCACTGGGCTGCAGTGAACAGGCAGGAAGGAAAGTTCCATTCTGCCACTAGAAATTTTAGTCTGGATTGAAACCAGTATATTCATCTAACTTTTTTTAACCTTTGCTGGACAAATAGTATTTATAATAATATATTCAAAAGCAGTATAAAGAAACAAAAATAACCACCTGTAAGAAGTCAATGGTATGTTAAATTCACTCTCTGGTAAAGCAGTTCCCAAACATTTTCCATCTTCATATATATTCAAGGGAATTGAAAAATGATTCTTTATCTGTATAGAGAAAATCAAAAGGTCCATATAAACAACAAAGCCTTCAATACCTGAATTACTTCATTCATGCCAAAAGCAGGCAGAACAAGCATAAGAAAACATGGACACACTTATCTGTAACTGATATTCATCGAGAGTTCTTCTGTGCAGACGCACAAGAACTGCACATGCGCAGGCTTGCCACAGATGTTCCAAAAGCTCCTGACAGTGTGAGACTCTTTCTTACCCTTCAGCATGGTTCCTATCAACAGCTCTTATAAAAAGGGGGCAAGAGTACCTCCCTCAGTTTTCTGAGGTTGCCACTGGAGATGAGGGTTCAAAATGAGAATCCTTGAAGCTCACAGCAGGGATGGATAGAGGGATGTATGACTGCATGTAAGAACACCCAATGAACATCAGTTACAGCTTAAGTGCAACCATGCTTCATCATTGTGTTTTCTATGCAGTCTTACATGAGAGAGTGTAGAGCTAGTTGACCAAGGTGTGAAGCTCTCAACAAAATAGGCTGTGGAGGATCACTTTGCCTACAGTGGTAGAGCATCTGCTGGACATGCAGAAGGTCTCAGATTCAATCCCAAGCATATGTAGTTGAAAGGACCAGGTGATGGAAAAGACCTATGCCTGAAACCATGGACAGCCACTGTTATGTATTGACCATGCGGTCGCATGTGCTCCCATAATTGCGACCGCATGGCCAGAGCACATGGCCAGAGCATGGCCAGAGCACATGGCCAAGAAACTACCTGAGCTTCAGCCGGGTAGAACAAAGGCCAGGTGGATTCAAACCGGCCACCAATCATGTACCTAGGTTTCTCCCAGGGAACCTATGAAATGTAAATAGACTTCTAATAGCCTATCAGGCCAGTTGGGTGAGGTCAGGGGATTGTCCCTGACCAGCATAAAAGGAGGGCTTCGAGCCCTGGGTTGTATGCTTCATCCGGACCAGCAATAAAGATCTAGCTGTTTCACTATTCCATGGACTCCTGACTCCAATACTTATCAGTGGCGACGAAGGTGGGATCCCGATGAGCGACTCTCCAGCCGACCACAGCAGCACAGCGAGCTCCGTCCCGCCGGCCGCAGGCATCTCCGAGCTCCAGCGCTCACCGCAAGCCGCTCTGAGCCCAATCCTCCGGCACTAGCCAGCGCCAAGCCTCCGGCACTCCCCGGCACCGCCACAAGACACAAGGACATCGCTCAAACAGCCGCCGCCGCTCCTGCTCTGGTAAATATGGCAAACGCTCCGGGACCAATTACCCCTTTCGATACGTCTCGCCCCGAGACGTGGGAGTCCTGGCTCAAGACGCTGGGTTGCGCCTTTAAGGTCCGCGGAATCACAGATGCAGACCTGAAGAGCGCCTGGCTCTTGAGTTCCGGAGGGGTGGAGGCCATGCGGGTGGCCCAGAACCTACTAGCCCCGCAAGACCCCACCGAGGTGTCTTACGACGTGCTCACCAAGACCCTCGGCGATTACTTCGCCCAAAGCCATCAAAACTGGCCAGGCGCTGGGAGTTTATACAGCGCCAGCAGCCGGGGGAGTCGGCCGCCACTTTCCTGGCTGAACTCCGTCGACTAGCCATGGGCTGCAAATTCCGCCACGTGGATGACCACGTGGAGACCGCCTTCATGGGAGGGGATCGGGAAGCCAAGCTCCGCCAGCGCCTCATCGCAATGCCGGAACCTACCTTGGAAAAGATGCTCCAAACGGCAGCAGCCTTCGAGACAACGCAAAAGGACAAGGCAGCCACCAAAGTCCACCAGGCGGCTCCTCCCGAACCCGACTCAAGCGAAGAAGAGGACATCCACCGGATGCAACCACGCTCGAAGAAGGGTGAGCCCGGCATCCCCAGGCCCAAGGGCCGGCGCCCAGCATCTGTCTTTGTTCCCTCTTCTGCTTCCCTCAACAGGCAGGCCCCAACGTGCGCCAGCTGCGGGGACCCCCACGACAGACGGACATGCCGCTTACGTGATGCCATCTGCCACGCCTGCGGGAAAGCAGGACATCTCGCCCAGGCCTGCCGCCTGAGGAACAGCCACCGTGCCCCAGCAGCAAACTTCGAAGAAGTGGGTAGTGTTGTTCCCACGGCCACGGTAATGAACTTGCCCCAGCCCATCCTGGGCGCGATTTCTGTGTCTCTCCGAATAGAGGGAGTTCCTTGCTCCATGGAACTGGACTCAGGGTCAGCATATTCAATTGTGTCCGCAGCTACGTTCCGCCGCCTCTGCCCAAAGGGAGCATGCTGGCTGCGGCTGCCGGCTGGGTTGGTCCTCCGGGACTTCCAGAAAAACCCAGTGGCTATTAAGGAGCTAGCCAGGATCTGGGTCTACCACGCCTTTAACGGCCTGCTGGACCTTCTCGTGGTGGAGCGCAATCTAACCAGTCTCCTAGGTCGCGCCTGGTTCAAGGCACTCGGAGTGCAGTGGACTGGAATACACCGCATGGGCTCTACTGACTTTTCATCCATCTGCGAGGAATTTCCCACCGTTTTCGATGGCTCATTGGGCTGCTACAAAGGACCCCCGGTTTCCTTCGACCTGGACCCGGCAGTCCGGCCCATCCGCGTGGCCGTCCACCGGCCACCACTCGCCTTCCAGCCCGAAGTGGAGGCGGAGTTGGAAAAGCTCGTGGCACAAGGGGTGCTCGAGCCAGTCTCCCACGCCAAGTGGGAGACTCCCATTGTGACCCCCCTCAAAGCTAATGGGGAAGTCCGCATCTGCGCGGATTACAAATGTACTATTAATAAGGCATTACAGGACCACGCGTACCCGGTACCGGTGGTCAGCCATGTCCTGGCCTCCCTCGCGGGTGCTAAAATATTTGGAAAACTAGACCTGGCCCAAGCCTATCAGCAGCTTCCCGTAGACGAGGCAACGGCCGAGGCACAAACGATTGTGACTCACAAGGGAGCGTTCAAGGTAAAATGCCTCCAATTCGGGGTTAGCGTAGCACCAGGGATCTTTCAAAATCTGATGGATTCTCTCCTCAAAGATGTTCCAGGGGTGAAGCCGTTCTTCGACGACGTCCTCATCGCCGCCCCGGACGTCGACACATTCGCGGCTCGCCTACGGATGGTGCTGCAAAGGTTCCAAGACGCGGGTCTCAAGGTCCGAAAAGACAAGTGTTCCCTGGGAGTCTCCTCGGTGACCTTCTTGGGGTTCGAAGTGACCGCAGACGGCATTCACCCGACAAAGGAGAAGGTAGCGGCAATTACAGGTGCACCCCGTCCGTCCTCAAAGGCGGAACTCCAGGCGTTCTTGGGACTTTTGAACTTCTACCACGCCTTCCTTCCGCACAAGGCGGCAGTCGCTGAACCCCTGCATCGTCTCCTGGACAAGGGAGCGGCTTGGGCCTGGGGTCCCAAGCATGACGCAGCCTTCCGGGCCGTCAAAGACTTACTAGTTTCAAATGCGGTCTTAACACATTTCGATGAGAGGCTCCCTGTCATCCTGGCCTGCGACGCGTCCCCCTATGGCGTTGGGGCGGTCTTGGGACACCGGCGACCCAACGGAAAGGAGGTACCAGCTGCCTACTACTCCAGGACCCTGTCGGCGGCGGAACGGAACTACGCCCAGATCGACAAGGAGGCCCTAGTGATAGTAGCCGGCATCAGGAAATTCCATGACTATCTCTACAGACGGTCATTCACCGTAGCCACAGATCACAAGCCTCTGCTGGGTCTCCTTGCCCCCCACCGGCAGACCCCTCACATGCTGTCCCCATGGGTCCTGCGGTGGTCAATTTTTTTGTCAGGCTACTCCTACGAATTGGTGCATCACCCGGGGAAGGCGATGGGACACGCCGACGCCCTCAGCCGTCTTCCCCTCCCGTCCTGTGACCCTGATCCGGCCCCCGCTTTACACGTAGCTCCTGGAGGACCTACCGGAGCGCCCCGTACAGGTATCGGATGTGGCCCGTCGCACGCGGCGGGACCACATCCTTTCCCGTGTCTCAGACTGGGTGGGAAGGGGGTGGCCGGAAAAACCGGGACTGGATTTTGCCGCTTTCACGGCATGCAGGCACGAACTATCGGCCCACAAGGGGTGCCTGCTATGGGGATCTCGAGTGGTGATCCCCGGGCCCCTGCGGCCCCGAGTGCTAGAGGCACTACACGAGGCTCACCCGGGAATTGTACGCATGAAAGCCCTGGCCCGTAGTTACGTGTGGTGGCCAGGCCTGGACAAAGACATTGAGGGGCGGGTCCAGAAGTGTACCAAATGCCAGGAGTCGCGGCCAGATCCGCCACACGCTCCCGTCCGATCCTGGGAATCCACTAACAAGCCCTGGTCCCGTCTGCACCTAGACTTCGCAGGACCAGTCCAGGGGCGGTTGTTTCTTATCATTGTAGACAGCTACAGCAAGTGGCTTGAGGTAGTGCCAGTAGCATCGACCTCCACCAACGCTGCCTTAAGAAGTCTCTGGCCGGTCTTCACGACACACAGAATGCCAGACACTCTCGTGACCAACAACAGGACCGCATTCACCTCTGGCGAGTTTCAACGGTTCGTGGAAGCCTGCAGTCTTCGCCACATCCGCTCCGCTCCGTTCCACCCTGCAACCAATGGCCAGGCCGAGCGCATGGTGAGGACAATGAAGGACGCGTTAAAGAAGATGGAGCACGGTGACTGGGAAGAGCAGCTGTACAAGTTCCTGTTCTGCCAACGGAACACTCCCCACTCAGGGACCGGGCACCGGCCAGCCGAACTTCTGATGGGAAGACGACTGGGAACCGTCCTGGACTGCCTACATCCCGACCGAGCAATCGAGGGGAACCCGACAACAGAGGACCGGCCAGCCGCCCAAGGATTTGCTCCCGAAGACCCCGTATACACGAAGAACTTCGCGCGGGATTCGACATGGCTCCCCGCAAGGATCGTCCGAGTCACCGGGCCTTACTCCTACGAGGTCCTTACGGAAGATGGCGTAGTCTGGAGACGGCACATCGACCAGATTCGACACCGCACACCAAACCACGACATGACCCAGACCCCCGAACTCCCTGCACCAACGGACCATGACATCGACACGACTCCAGAAGCAGTGCCAGATCCTGATCCGGAGACTGCGGAGATGCCGCTCCTGCCCGCGGACAAAGCAGCCGCACCATCCACACCGGAACGACCCCCGAGCAGACAGGCCCCACCAGCAGAAGAACTACCCACACCGCAACCTGCCGACACAAGCAACATGCCCCGCCTTACAACCCCCCGGTGCTCTGGACATGAGCGCAGACGCCCGGACTATCTCAAAGACTATGTGTGCAGAGGGGTTCTGGACTATGGGGGGAGGGGTGTTGTGTATTGACCATGCTGTCGCCATGTGCTCCCATAATTGCGACCGCATGGCCAGAGCACATGGCCAGAGCATGGCCAGAGCACATGGCCAAGAAACTACCTGAGCTTCAGCCGGGTAGAACAAAGGCCAGGTGGATTCAAACCGGCCACCAATCATGTACCTAGGTTTCTCCCAGGGAACCTATGAAATGTAAATAGACTTCTAATAGCCTATCAGGCCAGTTGGGTGAGGTCAGGGGATTGTCCCTGACTAGCATAAAAGGAGGGCTTCGAGCCCTGGGTTGTATGCTCCATCCGGACCAGCAATAAAGATCTAGCTGTTTCACTATTCCATGGACTCCCGACTCCAATACTTATTAGCCACTGACAATCTGAGTAGACAATACTGACTTTCATGGATTGAGGGTCTAATTCAGTAGAAGGCAGCTTCATGTGTTCATCTGGAGTCTACATCAATAGCATAGTGTTTAATGAACACAGATGGTGTAAATCAAGTGGCTGCCCTGCAGGTGTCCAGCAGAAAGGATCCACTACAGAAGGCAGAAGATGAGGCTTAGGCCCTAGCTAAACGGGCTGTGGTCTCCAGTGAAACATTAGACTCCTCATGAGGAACACAATCCAGTGAGATATTGCCTGAACAGAAATTCTATAACCTTTCTTGGCCTCACCAAAAGCTATAAAGAGATTTTTATTTTTCCTTAATAGCTCTTTCTGTACAAGCAGAAGGGGAGAGCATATTTCACACTTAGTGAACTTAAGGCTCTTCCCATGTCATCGTTAGGTGATGGAAAGAAGACTGGCAGCACTATATCCTAATTTAGGTAAAACGCTCTTAGGTAGGAAGGGAAGTCTTAGTTGTAGGACAACCTTTGCCTTGTGCAATTTATGGAAGGGAAGGTCCACCCCGTGTTCCTGAATCTCACGAACTCTCCTAGCAGAGGTTATGGTAACCAAAGAGGCACCATTAGTTGAAAGGATATTGCAGGGGGTAGGGAGCCATGGGCTTGGAGACATGAGTTTAGAAAGGACCGGCAGCTAGCTCCATTGAAGGATATGGGAGATGTAGGGAGGGTAGGCCTTGGAGTAAGCATTAGGAAACACCGACTTCCCTAGAACAAGGGTATGGAATGCTAAGATTGCACCAAGGTGTACCTTAATGAAAGAACTGACCAGATTGCTATTCTTCAGGGAAACCAAGTAAGCAGAAGATAAGAAACTGTGGCCGAAGACAGATTGGCCGTCTCGGCCGCTCTGCTTCCCGCATCTGCCCCCAGGAGGCGGCCCGGACGCATCGCGTCCAGCGCTGCGTTCCTTCCACACCAGCTGAGCACCACTTTAAAGTGGTGCTCAGCTGGTGCGGTGCGCCCCGCACGCGCGTTCCACCTGCCGGAGTGGGTGTGAATGCGTGCAGGCAGGGGTGGCCGCATGGTGGCCGCCCGCCGCTGCAGGAAGCCGCCCGCAGTCTAAACGCTGCGGGCGGCTTCCTTCCGGCGGCATGGGAATTCTGCTGCGGAGGCGCGGCAGAATTCCAGTTTGCCTTCGGCCTATGTTTTCCCAGAGGAAGAGCTGAATGCTTTTGGGTGCCTTTCCTCTGCAAAGCCTCTGTTATCATCAAACTGGCATCCTTCTGTTTGTCTTGTACATATTTACCAACTTTTAGATGTTTTGGAGTGGAGTAAAGCTTATCTGAACTGTACTCAGTCTTGTCTTATCTGTTTATAGTGCAGCTTTGAAAATTGCCAGTGGAGATAAATAAAGCACAGAGAACTCTTCTCTAGCCAGGACTTCCCCGTGGCCATGGAAAGAGGAGACTGGTATCTGGACCTGGTGTAGGTGAGTCTTCGGAACATGTTCTCCTCTGAACCAAGGGTGACTTAATCTTATGGGAAGACTTTTGTCAGAAATCTGTCAGGAAGATGGTCTGTCTAAATGCATCATCTTGGAGTTTGCTCTTCTAGCGGGAGGCTCCAACTGGCTCCAAGAAAATGGGTGAGGTCTTAAAGCTGAGAGTGGAGGCAGTGGAACTGAAGCAAGACATGGAGGGGCTGATGAAAGCCACCCTTTCAGACTTTTTCTCCCTGGAATGCTCTAGAGATTGCTGTGCTCCATTCAAGGTGCTTTCTAACAAAGCAGCTATTAGGTGCGATGCCACATCTTGCTGCAGGCCTTAGGGGTAAACTGTTAACGTAAGTCCAGTTTTTTAACCAATACACTGCACTGGACCTCACCAAATTGGCATGGGTACAGCCTTCTTATGGGCTTGAATGCTGTATTCAATTTGCCTGTGTGGGTGTGATTGATGGACATCATCTCCACGTTAAATCTCCTTGCACACAGACAAGATATCCCTACTGTAGCTAATAATGCATATATAAATTGAACACTTGTTAATCTAGGAAAATGAATAATAACCATGAAATCTGTGGCGGAACATGCCTGCTCTTGCCTGCAGGCCCTATTCCACCCTCTCCTTCTAGGTGTTTCTCCAAACCTGAAGAGGTCTTTCTTCCACACTTGGGTAGTTCACCACCACCACCTGACCTTTGTATGGAATTGCCCACTGAGGGTCAGGACTCCCAGCTTCCCTTTCCTGAGGTCTTGCCTCTGTGCCTCCCGTTGCCCAGCATCTGGTCACCACGGGGACAGTTTACAGCCTTGGGCACCCTTGGAGGAACAGCCACTTGCAAACTGCCTGCCTTTCCCCTGGCGCTCCTTTTAAAACAGCGTATCTGAGATGGTGGAGGTCTTTGTGGTACAGAGAACCCCTGCTGGCATCAAAAGTTATTTATTAAAAAGTAAATATTTACAAGCATACTTTTAGCACAGCACCAAATTGAGCAAAGAATACAAAAGAAATAGGTAAAATGCAAATCCTCTGTCCCTCTCTATACATGCCCTATCAGATGCTAAAGTATAAAACAGGATCTTTAGCTTTAAGAAGCTACAGATCTCTACATAGGTTGTATTATTTTGAAGCTCCCTTCAGGAATCCACGCCAAGCACATGGTCAATGGCTGCCTTCTCATCTAAGACTTCTGCCTCCTCTCATGGCTTCAGCACCCAAGGAAAAGAGAGTCCTTCTTCCCGTTGCAAGGAGTTTTTATCACCTCTTTCCCCCACCCCCTGACCAGGTCAGGCCAGGTCAGAGAAGCATTTCCTTGGGCTTCTTCCTGGTGATCCTTCAGGGATCTGTTCTGGCCTGAAGTCCTCCAATCTCTGTTCCTTGCTTGGAGAAGGGGAACAGCTTGACTCACCCATTATTTCTCCTGCTAAATCTATTAGCATTTGTATGAAAGTGAGCTGAAGTATGTTTGCGAAGCAATTGCACTGACTTCCTCCACCCCTGCCCATTCTCTGCCTAGAGGGGAAAAAACTTTTAAAATGCAAAGTAGAAGTTTGGCTCAGTTCAAACCTCCCAATAAAAATGCATGTCTTCACAATATCTGCTACAGAAGACTTCCTTGTTGTATCATCATCTTCAATAAAACTGATGCTAAGCACGATTACATTTTCTGCATGCGTACAATAACATTCCTCAAAGAAACAAAGCAGTAAGGCAACTGACCAGTAAATAATAATTTTAGGAAAATATATTACCTGAATAGGTGAGTGTACTGTTATTGTCTTACTTCCTTCAATGGTATCAATTTGACAAACAATAGATCTTACAACACCCGAGTCATTATGTCTTACTCTGTAAAGATTTCGTCCCACTTTTGTCAGCGGAATCTTATCGGTGGTGGAGTGATTTTCAGGTGCTAAAATTTGAAGAAAATACACTGAATTACAGGGAAAAACCATATATGGGATAGAGACATATTAGAAGAAGAGATTGGATTTATATCCCACCCTTCACTCACTTGGAGTCTCAGAGCGGCTTACAAACTCCTTTCCCTTCCCCTCCCCACAACAGACACCCTGTGAGGTAGGTGGGGCTGAGAGAGCTCTGAGACAACTGTCCTTGAGAGAACAGCTGGTACAGAGCTATGGCTTGCCCAAGGTCATCCAGCAGGTGCAAGTGGAGGAGTGGGGAATCAACCCCAGTTCTCTCAGATTAGAGTCCGCACACTTAACCACTACACCAAACTGGAACCAAATTGATGGTTCCAGAATTTTTTAAAATTACTTTTTTTGTGTGCTTAGAACTAAACCCAAACTATAGCTGAACCAATGTCAATAGTTTGACATACTGTCTTCATGAGAATGCTGCATCCCTATTCATTTTTTCCAAACTCAACAAGAGTACTTCCTTTCAGCACTGGAGAGACAAGTGCACCTTCTTCAAACAGCAAAATTACAAAAAAAAGAATCAAATGATACATGTAAAGATGAGGAATTGTTGTAGGGAACGAGCAACTTGCATTTATTCACTACTTTTTAAAGGGCTACAGGAATACTTCTGCATTTTAGCAGTGCAGTGTTCCACCCTGTACCAGGAATAATGAGAGCTAAAGATTCTAGCTGCAGAGAAAGAAATCCAGAGCGCACACCAGTTTTAATACTGTTGTTTCTGTTCTTCATTGCCTTTCAAGAAAAGAAGGTGGTCCACAGTACGACTACTAACCTATTTTTTGTCATTTGGAATGCCTAATCTTTTCTTCATTTTTGATTTGATTAGCTTTTTATATAAATAGGGATTTGTAAATTGACAAATTATATATTTTATGTTACTGAGGAAACTGAAGGGTTATACACTTTAAAAGATTTGAAATTTCACAAATTAATATGCAGTTAAATTTGCTGCTCTAATGTGTATTCATGTGATCCAGATTCAATGCGAGTTTACAATGACTGCTTTTATTATTACCTAGGAGTTAAGGCCCGTTGTGGGAAGAAATACAGTGGGCTCTAGAAGGAAGCTCCAGGTGAGTGTCCCGGGTGTGGCTGGTGGGGCGGCAAAGGGAAGGGGGAAATAGAGGCAAGCCATGTTTATTTCCTTCTGTTTAGCTATAAGGCAGGGCTGTCTCAAGTCCTTTTGGTGCCCCAAGTTGGTGGTTTGGGAGGACAGCCTCATGGTTAACAGGTATGGTTCCCTTCACCCCTGACTTATGTTGATTTGGGGTTATGCAGTGGCAGCTAAGGCAGAAAAGCACCTCCTCCTATGCCATGTCTTCTGGGTTCCAAAAGTCTGGAAAGTGGTTCCATAGACAGTTACAGGGTTGCCAACTCTGGGTTGGGAAATACCTGTAGATTTGAGGGCTGGAGCCTGGGGAGGGTGGGGTTTGGGGTGCAGAGGGAATTCAGCAGGGTATAGTGCCATAGAGTCCACTGCCCAAAGCAGCCATTGTCTCCAGGAGAACTGATCTTGGTCATCTGGAGATCAGATGTAATAGTTGGGAAATTTTCCGTAGGGGAAATGATGTGCTGTGCAGAACACGATGACTGGCAACTCCAGTGACCATTGAAGGGAAGATTGGGAAATGTATTTTACCTTGGAACACATTCAATGGCTCCCAACAGCAACAGCAAACTGTTTAGAATGTTAGAGGCAAAGGCCAATCAGGCCACATATGCAAATGACCTCTGTGTTCCAACTGGCTATGGGGGGGGGGAGGAACAGCAAACTGTTTAGAATGTTGGAGGCGGGACTCAAGCAATGCAGCCAGTGGATAGGTACAGCTTGGTGACACATCATGGAGCCAACTGATTTAGGAGCGTGTGGAATGTTCAGGAGACTCCATGACCAAAACACAATTATTACAGAGAGAGATACAATGACAATAGTCTTTAATGAATTAATTATATTGAATTAAAAAATTAATTCTGCATAGGCTGCTCTGAACATTAGTAAAAAAGCACACACATGAACACTGAGTTCAGTTAAAATCTGTCATATTTGGGGAAGGGACTTGCCACCTTGTACTTTTCAGCGCAGCCCCTTGTGCTCCTGAAAAGCTTTCACTGCAGATCAGAAAAAATCTGGCAACTGCATGGGACATGGTGGGGGAACTAAGGTCAATGTAAATCAGTGGGGGGGGGGGGAATCTCTTCCACACACAATCACATAAATGGAGTAAGCTTTACAAACAGTACAAAAGCTCAGACAAAAGTATATGTGTGGGGGGAGTGCCTTCTGCCAATTTCTCCTTCTTGTTGCATTTCCCTGCACTGCACCCCATGCTGTTCCCAAGGTTACTCCAGCTGTCAGGACTTTACAGGGACATACAGGGTTGCAGTGGGAGGAAGAAGATGGGACAGATCCCTTTCACTCTCATTAATTTTGTGATAGAGTTGTATCCAACTCAGTGATCGAGGCTGCATCAACATTTTCTACCCTGAATTTCAGACTGCAGCAGTTGGGGGGGTTTTGAGGCGGGGAGAATGTCCACACAATGTTTAATTGTTAGATTCCCAGGCTTTCTCCCATCCTTGGTACATTTTTTCTCAAACCTGGTTTGGTATAATCCTTCCACATAGAATGTAGCCCAAATGCATTAGCTCTGTCTGGATGGGCAAGTGTACATTTTGGAAGGCGCCCCCCCCCCCCCCCCAAAAAAAACACTGGCACCATTTCCCCTGCCGCAGTCTTTATGGGCACTAGGTGATTCCTTAAATCTTATGGTGCCATTTCAAGCTTCCAAAATCAGTAATTAAAATCAGATTCAACTATACTGCAATAACATGATCTAGTAGTTCCTCCAAATCCCTCCATTTCATTCCCCCCCCCCCAAAAAAAGGTGATTCTAGACCTTTTTGTTGTAGAAATATAAGAGAAAAGGCTAAGTAAAAAAATATGTTTACAAAGAAACAACTGAAGCCTACTTACTAAGCCAGATGTAGAATAATTTGCTGCTCAGGGTAGTCATAGCTGTGAACTGGTCATTCTCATTCTTAGTTTTTATATATTCCATGCTTAGGCTTTGCCCATTGTCAAGATTAAATGATTTTGTCCTTGATTCAGCATTCAGGACACTGAAGGAATCACTAGGCGATACAACAACAGACACCCCTAAGGAATTTATCAACACAAAGGGTGCCTTATCTTTCTTAAAGATTTCTGAAGTTTGTGTAGCTGCTTCAGCAAGTGCCTAAAAAAAGCATAAAATCATGGATTAACAACTGGCAGTTGATTATGCCCTAAGTGAAAACATGAGGCTTAAATATAAAGACCTAAACTAAAGTCTTGTGGTATTTCCTACCGTGCCAAGGTTACTCAGCATTAGCAGTCCACATTTAGATAGTGTAATATTCAACTGATCTTCAGAGTAAATATTTATCACTGTTTTGTACTCTGGCACTTTGTAGTGTTCTTCTTCAGCAACTGATTCAGCCAGAGATTTTTTGTTCTTCTTTTTCATCTTTAAAAGGGGAGGATGATAGAATAACAAGGGAGAAGCATTAATTAACACCAAAAGTACAAAGTTGTTGGAACAGATATTTACAATATCTGGCTACATTATGTTCAAAATACTTGGAATGTCAGCATTACCTCTCAAAAGGGATTTTGAAGTGTCAGCCACAAATAGCAACAAAGGATAGCCTCATACGGAATAAAATACTTAACAGAGCTTGACTCATAATAGCTGCCACTAATACATTATTTCCAAGAACATCACTATGATGGATGAAATATGTACTTGGTGCCTGGTTGCAATTTTGTGATGGACGAAGACCAGTGCACTGAAACTTAATCTAGACAAGATGGAGGTGCTATGGGTAATGGAAGGACTTCCTGTTCTGGATGATGATGCCTTCCTCCTAAAGGAGCAGGTCCATAACCTGGAGTGCTGCTGGATCCAGGTCTACTGTTGGATAAGCAAATAGCAGGAGTGGCCAAGAGTGGCTTCTAACACCATTGGCTGATGAGCCAGCTATAGCCTTTCCTGAGTAAAAAAAATCTTGCCACTATGAAGCACGTCCTGGTAACATCTAGATTAAATTACTGCAATTCACTGAGCTGCCATCAATTGTCATAGCAACTGCCAGGGCTATTTTGGGGCAGGAATGCACAGGAACGGAGTTCCAGCCTAGGGAAGCCAAGCTGATCCTGGAGGGAGCTGCATTGTCAGGGGTGTGGTCTAATATGCTAACGAGTTTCTGCTGTTGGGTGTGGCCTATTATGCTAATGAGTTCCTGCTGGGCTTTTTCTACAAAAAAAGCCCTGGCAACCACCATCAATTCTTGCTACAGCAAGAATGCTGGCTGAAGGGGGTCAGAGGGACCATATCACTCTGGTCTTATTCTATATGCACTGGCTTCTGATTTTCTTCTCCAATTCAAGGTGTTGGCACTGACCTTTAAAGCACTATATGGCTTAGGAACACTATACCTTAAAGACTGCCTACTCCTGTATGAAACTACCCAATCATTAGAGTCATCTTCAGGGTCCCCTCCTTTGGGTGCTCCCTTCATCTGAGGATAGACAGATGGCAACCCAAGAAAACACCTTATTGGTCATGGCACCAAAACTGTGGTATTCCCCCTGCAGGGAGCTTCATCTGTCCCCCATATCACTGTTTTCTGAAAGTGGAAGACTTTTTGGTTTTGTACGGTGTTCCCTTATTGACCCTCCTTCCTGTTTGTTTTACACATATTTATTGCTCTTAAAATTGATTTTGTCTGTTTTAACTGTTTGCCACCTTGGGGGCTCTAACTGGGCAAAGATACAAGTGTTTTAAACAAATACATAAATAAAATGCATGAAAATATCACAAGGACTCCTACTTGGTGCAACATGAAGAAAATGTTGCCCTCTGCAGTAATGTACTTATGGAGTACAGGGCAGGTTTTGCCTTCAGTACAGCATTTCCAAGCACAAAACTTTATGTGAGTGTTATGCCCTGTCAAGTCACTTCCAACTTATGAATTAATAACCTCCAAAATGTCTATGATTAACAGCCTTGCTCAGGTCACTGAAGGCCATGACTCCCTTTATTGAAGCAATCCATCTTTTCCATCATCTTTTCCAGTTGCCTTCAACTTTTCCAAACTTTTATTGTTTTTGCCACTGAATCTTATCTTCTCATGGTGTGACCAAAGCATGAAAGCCTCAGTTTAGTCATTTCAGCTTCAAGTGAGAATTCAAACTTGATTTGATCTGGAACCTGCTTATTTAGCTTTTTACAGTCCACTGTGACTGTAAAACTCTCTTCCAACACCACAGTTCAGGAGTCCATTTTCCAGTCAACTTTTTCCATTGTACAACTGTCATGTCCATACCTAGTAATGAGGAATACCATTGTATGACCTATACTGATCAATGTATCTAACAACACTTCCTTATACTTAAGGATCTTTTCTAATTCCTTCATGACTGCCCTTCCAAGTTTCAATCTCCTTCTTGGTTGCAGTCTCCCTTTTGGGCGATGGTGGAGCCAAGGAATAGAAAATACTGAACAATTTCATTATCTTCATTGTCAGGCTTAATGTTGTATAATTCTTCAGTGGCCATTATTTCTAGTCTTCTTGATATTCAGCTGTAATCTTGTTTTGGCCCTTTCTCCTTTAATTCCCATCAGGAGTTGTTTCAAGTTTTCACTATTTTTTGCCAGTAATGTAGTATCATCTGCATATATCAAATAGTTAATGCTCCTTCCACCAACTTTCATTCCACCTTCATCTAAATGTAAGTTTTCCTTATGATAAGTTCTACATACAGACTAAACAGATAGGGAGATAAAATACACCCTTGTTTGACAACCTTTGTCAATTTGAAACCATTCTGTTTCTTCTTATCCTTTCCTAACAGCAGCCTCTTGCCCACAATACAGGTTGCACATTAAAACAATCAGATGTTGTGGCACATCCATATCTTTTAAAACTATCCATAGCTTTTCATACTCCACGCAGTAAAAATCTTTGCTGTAATCTATCAAAAACACACTAATTTTCTTCTGAAATTCTTTTGTATATTCCATTTGCGATATGCTCTCTAGTGCTTCCTTTTCTGAATCCAGCTTGAACATCTGGGATTTCCCCATATGAGTGAATGGCAATTATTCACTCATACAGGAAAAGAGGTAGATTCATGGACATAACTGGGGTGAGGGCTAATAGTATCATTATTGGTTCGAGGTCCATCTTCTACCCTGAGCTAATTGGGTTGAACTGAAAGATTGACACTGAAAACTTGTTGCTTCTGCCTAAGTAGGGACCCACAAGAAACCTGCGGGGTGGTTAGCCCATTCCTCACACCTGTGCTTCCTTCCCTCTCCCCCTACCTCTCTCACACTCTTTCTCCCTACTGCTCCCTTTTCTTACACTCTGTCTCTCCTCCATGTATGTTACTTCCTCTCTCTTTCTGCCCCCTCATCATTCTCTTTTTCTGCCTCCCCACCTCATCACTCTTTCTCTTTCCTCCCCCATCACTCTCCCAGCCTCCTGCCTGATTCCTCCCCCACCCCACACAGCAGCAGCAGCAACAGTGGTGGCGGTGCTCCCAGCACAACAACATGGTGAGGCTGGTTAGGCTGAAAGTATGTGACTGGTCCAAAATCACCCAGTTTCCACCATTAGATGGGGATCTGAACCTGGGTTGTGCAGACCCTACTTTGAAGCGCTAACTGCTGCACCACACTGGCTTTCATAGGGTGGCTTCTGTTGAACAGTAGCAATCAGCCAGGCCTAGTCGAGTCATGCAAGTCAGATGGTATCAAGTCACCCAGAGGGTGCTGCCAGGCCTAGGGTCGCCAACCTCCAGGTGGAACCTGGAAATCCCCTATAATTACAACTGAACTCTAGAAAGCAGAGATCTGTCTCCCTGGAGAAAACAGCTGCTTTAGAGGCTGGACTCTGTGGCATTATATCCAGCTGAGGCTTCTCCCTTCCCCAACACAGGCCTCCTTAGACTCCGCCACAAAATCTCTAGGAATTTCCCAGCCTGGCACTGGCAACCCTTGTCAGGCTTGGCCCTAAGGATCCCCCTCAATAGGCCAAAATAGGCCTGGAAAGGGCCCTTCCCCCTTTCCCTGAGAGAATCCATTAGAACCCCCCACCTGAGAAAGTTTTGAGAGGACAGTGGAGCCTGCAGCAAAAGAGGTAGGGGTGAGAAACTCAGATTATTTAGCCATTCATACTGCAGGAGGAATCCTCCCCAATCCCAACTCCAGCTGCTTTTGCTTCCTCCCTCCCTCCCCCACCCCCAGCTGTTAGCCAGTCTATCTTTCACTGTCAATGTGGCAGGGCTTGGAGTAGATCCCTGTGGTGGCCATTTCAAAAGGTATGGGGGGGGGGGGGGATTCAACCCTCCCTGAGGTTTTAAAAAAACTTTTTGGATTTTTCTGGAGTCACAGAGTCCCCAAAACTTAGAGAAAAACCTGTTGGGGGAAGAGTGTGTCCTCTATTTGCGGAAGTAAGTATCTGCATGGAGAAGGGACTGTTGAGAATTAGATATATAGATCTAGCAATGGAACAATAGGCATTTTCTTCCTTTATACTACTTGACTGTTTACCTCCTACAATAATTGCTACATGAAGTGTCTACACTTAAATTAGCACTGGATATCTCTGAAAGTCAAAATTTTAAATGTGCTTTCATAAAGAGGATGGACTTCTG
Source organism: Lepidodactylus listeri (assembly GCA_029233225.1). Classification (NCBI taxonomy): domain Eukaryota; kingdom Metazoa; phylum Chordata; class Lepidosauria; order Squamata; family Gekkonidae; genus Lepidodactylus; species Lepidodactylus listeri. The sequence goes on from JARCFY010000004.1 coordinate 94,248,283, forward strand.
TTTCTCCCCTGCTCACTAGCTTCAGCAGGGTTAGAGATTTGCCATAGTAAGAATAAGATCAATCTCACATCATTTGAACACTATTTTAGGTCAGAATACATATTAAAAACATATAGTGAAACAAATCAAATCAATAAAAGCCACCTGTCCTATAGTTAAGTGAAGCCATTATACCTTCATTCCTAGAACCCACGGTCTAAATTCATCAGTGTTTTCAACTTCCAGTGGTTCAAGCAAGGGTTCCCATACACCAAACATCTCATTGTAGTAATGCACCTAAAATTCAAAATATTATATTATTAATATTATATAAATTGTACAGTCTGTGTATGCAACAAAAAGGAGGTGGTTATGCAAACACATGTTTGAAAATGTGTATGCAACAAAAAAGGGGATGGTTACTAAAAGAGTTCTGTCACTCTTATTATTAACTTGGCAGACCAACTTCAAACATTATATTATTTAGATTAAAATATAATCTGAGCATGATCTTCCTCTGAAAACTAGAAAACAGGGGGGAGAGAATAGTTACAAAAGACAATAAGTAGACTTGCTATGCAACAATTCAAATTTACTTTGGCTTCAGTTTGATCCCCCCCAAAAGTATCCCAACCATAAACTCATTCTAAAAAGCCATTCATCCTTGCTATGATTATGGAGGCTTTTCAACAAATCTCATACGTGGGCTATTGGAATGAAGGCTGGTGTGCATGTTCAAGACACAATTTTAAATTTCAGGTTCACAGCCAAACTTGCCCTCCCCCATTACCAAAAAGACTGGGAAAGATATAAAATACGATTATTGTGATCTCTCTATGCTTTAACATTAAATTTGGTATGTACCAGGCCTGTAGCCAGGATTTTGTGGCTTGTGGGGCAATTTTTTTCCTGGTGGGGCTGCCATTATTTGCCATAATGGGGGAGGCAGCGCATGCCCCTCTCCCTCCCCTCCTGCAAGATTTAAAGGGCTCTTCAGCTGATCAGTAGGGAGCATGTGGCCTGCCAATCAGCTGGAAGGCCCTTTAAAAACTTGCAGGAGGGAAGGGGAGGGGCATGCACCACTCCCCGCTTCTTCTCAAAAGCATTTAAAGGATCCCTTTAAATGCTTTTGGAAAGAAGCAGGGGGCCCTTTAAGGAAGAGGCAGAGCCCCCAACAGCCCCACCATAGCGACAGACCAGGTATGTAATTTACAGAATGATCTTGCATCATAAGACTGAACATGTGTTTGCTCCATACTGATTTTACTGGAGTGAGGACTGGAGAAAGAAAAGATGCCAAATATAATTCAATATGAACTGCAGCCTACTGAAATCTGATGTCTACTGTTGCAGATTACTGAATAGTGGCAACTATATACTTCACTGAAGTTGAAATGTTGAACAAAACAATGCACTGTATTCTCAAGTCTGTTAGACAACAATTGCAGCCAACATTTCAACAACTTCCATGTGGTGACCACCCTTATCTATTAAGACAAGTTGGGGTGGCAACATTCTATGCTTGCCAAAATCAGTTGGCTGCAAGAACTGCCACTCAAAAGGGGCCCTTGACCACTGGCTGCATTCCCTTGCTGTGCTGCCTCAGTTCTGCCCACAAAGCCGCCGGCCAGTGTCTCGGCCTCAGTCTGGAGGGAGCTGGTGAAGGGGACGGACTGGGAGCTGAGTCCACTCTTCTCTTCTGCCCACTGCCAGGTGGGTCTAACTGTCCCCTCAGTGGCCCTTGGTAGGCAACCAGGCTTGCTTCTGTCAGTGAAAAGACAATGGACTTTCAGCATAACCCCTCCCCCGCTCACTGCCAGCTTGCCCGCTTTCCTGTCAGAATAAATGGAAAACGGCTCTCTCTCCTGCTTAGTTCCACCATGGCTGGCTGGCTAATGAGGTGGGCTAGTGACCATCAAACCATTCTCTTCAACCCTCTGTTGTGTGGCTGACTTTCCCCCTAGGGTTGCCAATCTCCAGGTGGGACCTGGAGATCTCCTGCTATTACAATTTATCTCCAGATGACAGAGATCAGTTCCCCTGGAGAAAATGGCTGCTTTGGAGGGTAGACCTTATGGCATTATACCCTGCTGAGTCCTTCCACACACACACAGTCCTTCATGGGGAACCACTGTTGCCAATCACCAGGTGGGGCTGGAGATCACTCAGAATTACAACTGCTCTCTAGAAGGGAGGGGGGAGGAGATGGAAAGCTGAAGCCAGGGGGCAGATAACGATACATTGATGGATGGCTGAGAGGGAGATAGGGTTGCCAACTCCTGGTTGGGAAATTCCTGGAAGTTTGAGGGGTGGACTCTGGAGAGAGTGAGGTTTCAGCGGGGGGGGGGACCTCAGACAGGTTCAATGCCATAGACTCTACCCTCCAACCCACCCATTCCCTCATGGGGAACCATTGTTGCCAATCTCCAAGGGAGGGATGGAGAACACGCGGAATTACAACTGCTCTTCAGATGGCAGAGATCTTCTCCTGGAGAAAATTGTGGACTTTGTGTCATTATACCCTGAGGTCGCCACAGCAAATTAACGCTGAGTGCCCAAGGCCGGGGCACTCTCCCAGAGCCTCTTTCTAGAGCCCATTGTATTTATTTCCACAACGAGCCTTATTCCTAGTAATTTATAAAGCAGTAAAAGTGTATGCTAGTAATACAACTCTACATTACTCTTACCTCTAGTTCTAGCCGAGAGGATATATGGATCAGAGTACTCCAGTTTCTGACCTCTCCAGAAAATGATGACTTTGCTAACAGCATTGGCACTGTTCTGTGGCCAACACCAGCTTCAAGAGTTATAACAACTGCATCAACTCTCATTTGCAATGTTTCTCCTGTAGGGACCAATTCAGTTACAGAAACAGGAGTTTTATTTTCATCTGACTCTTCAAGAAACCACATATTTAACTTTTTAATATCCTTCTGATCCCAAATATCTGGAGGTATAGGACTGATGTCTTTTTCTTCAGTCTCCTTAGTTGGGAAAAGTGCTGATGTAATTGTGATCACTGTATTTAAGATAAATGGAGACATCTGAAATTAAAAAGGAGAGAGGTTACTCTTAACATTTATGGATGTCTAGTGAATGCACAAATTACTACATATAAAAAAGACAAGTGGGGAAACATTGTTGACTCATGGGAGAAGGGAAATCCATTTCCCCCCTTGTTGCCCTCCATGTTTTCTTATTGCCCCAGCTTGCCAATTTACTTCAGCTCCATCCCCCTCTGGCTGGCCTCAATTTCCCCTCTCCTTTCAGCTCTTATTTCATTCCTCCCTTGAAGCCTCTGTCATCTCCAGCTTGCTTCTTTGTCCTCTGCTTATCCCCCCTCTTCCTGTCTCCCTTCTTCTCTCTAACTTAGCCCCTCATTACCTCAGAGTTGGGGGCCACAGAACGATGGGCACCATTTGGGATGCTACAACAACCGAAAATGCTGCCTGCATGTCTTTTTCTGATGGGTTTCTGTACATGCACTGACAACACCGCTTTTTAATTCCTTTTTGCAGTCTTCTGGTTTTTGTCGTTTTGCAGATTTACGGGATCACCCAGATTGCAGAAGCATCTTATGGGCCCACTGTGCACATTTTTAGGGAAATTTGATAGGTAATGGTATACAAAATATAAATTACACATTACCTATTTGTTTGGTATATTTAAATCCAGTGAAGATGGAGGTCATATACCTGAGCTATGGGAGTCTGGGATAGGGAATTCATCTACCAGCCCTTGGTCGGGTGCTGTTGATGCTGGCACTGAGGGTGAGGAGCCTAAGGTGATCCTGGCTGCCTTGCTCTCCATAGAGGCCCAAGTCACCACTGTTGCCAGATCAGCCTTTTACATCTACAGCTGGTCAGACAACTGGTTCCCTATCTCATCTCCCAGGATTTGGCTACAGTGATCCATGCAATGGTCACATCTAGGTTGGCTTACTGTAACTCACTCTGTGCAGGGCTGCCCTTGAACCTGATCTGGAAAGTGCAGTTAGTGCAAAATGCAGCGGCACGCCTACTGATGGCGACATCTGCACGGGTGCATAGTCACCCGGTGTTGCGCCAACTGCACTGGCTGCCAGTTTAGTATGGGATCCAGTTATGGTAATGACCTTTAAACCCTGTGTGGCCACGGACCAACATACATACAGGATCGATTCTCACCATATGTGCCCAAAGTGCTTTATGCTCAGCTGAGCAACACCTTCTGGTAGTCTCTGATGCAAAAAATGTCCATTTAGCCTCAAGAAGGGCCGGGGCCTTTTCTGCCCAGGTCCTCGCCTGCGGGACTTATTACAGTTCCACAGGGCTTGTAAAATGAAGCTGTTCTGCCAGGCCTTTAGCTGAGGCAGTGGATGTATGATTCATCTTGGCCTCTCCTGCTCAAATGGTTTGTGCTGCTTTGCAGTGCTTATAGTGCCCACTGTAACTTGCCCACTTAGAGGTCAACAGTGCATTACTAGTAAATAGGATGCTATTAATTACCATCTAATCTAGCATCTTCCAGGTGGCACCATGAACCGTCTGAATAATTGCCATCTCACTGTGATCTGATTGAATTTGGCTCTTATATATCATTTTATCGTTGCTTTGTTTAAATTGCTTGTTTGCTTTTAATGTTTTACTATACTATGTGTTCAACTGACACCCTGAGCCTGCTCACAGAGAATAAATAAATTCTACTTTTCTAGTATTCTTCAATACTGTAAAATACAGAAGTATATAATTCACTAAAATTGAACCATACAACTGAAACTACAGCCACTTTTATCCCCTTTACAAAAATATACAGACAAACTTTTAACCTACCTTAATCATTATAGATTTAACAGACAGATCAGCTTTCTGTGGATCTGTACCTGACTGCATCATTTCAAAGAAGAGGTCACAGGGCTGCAATATCTGGATACAAATGATCATCAATTGATTATAAATCTGCCTGTTAAGGACATGCTCTGAACACACAGCAAAAATCAGCTAAGCATGCTAATCAGAACAGAAACACATTCTGTATGAATAAAGCTAAATAACAAATGCTGCCTTCCTAAGTAGTAAAATATTTTACATTTGCCTGGACGTAAGGCGCATACGAACACATGAAGCTGCCTTTTACTGAGTAAGGCAGGGGTGGGCAATTGTTTTGGCTTGGGGGCCACTTTGTGGGAGCAGAGGTTAGCGGAGGGCCACATCTTTTAAAATGATTGCATTCATTAGTTAACTTTGCATTTCAGAAAAGGTATAAATTGTATCATAAAAATCAATAAATATAAATTAAATAAAATAGTGGTAGTTTTATTCAATTTATTTATTGTGCTAATTTCATATCATCTATAGCTGCAAGCACATTTAATTTTAGAATCAGTTTAATGAGACAAATGTACCCTATCACACTTTTCTACAATTTTTTTGAAATCGAGAGATTGCTTGTTGAGATTCTCATCACAGTCTGCAAGTTAATGTCTGTCAAAGAGCATCTATATTTACTCTTGTTGATCTTCATGCAAGAAAAACTTTGCTCACAAATATAACCACAAATAAAAACCACGTGGCCGACTGTTTTGGCGGGCCGCAAAAAACTCTGTGGCGGGCCGCATGTGGCCCACGGGCCTCAATTTGCCCACTCCTGGAGTAAGGCCATTAGTCAATCAAGGTCAGTGATGTGAAAGGCAAAAGCTCTCTAGGATTTCAGGTGGAAGTCTTTCATTATTACCTACTACCTGATTATTTTAAACAGAGATGCCAAGGATTGATCCAGGAACTTCTGCATGCCAAACAGATGCTACTCACTTAGCCACAACACTCTGTGTGCAATAGGATTCTGTGTGTACAGATTCTCTGGCTAGATGACTCTGGTACCCCCAGGGACCGCCCTCTGTCAGGAAGCCCATTTTTGAGATCAAGCCCCCAAGACCTCTCTGCCCTCAAATTACCTCAGACCCTTCCCTTATTAGCATCTCCCACAAAGAAAATTTCAAACTTCCCAATGACAGCTCGAATCCTATTAAGTTCTCCCATGGGACAGCATATCATAATAGTCCTCCAGTCACAGGACAAATTCACAAAACCCAACAGCAAGAGCAAAATCGATACAACTGTAAATGCCCAGTTATAAGGAGGGTGCCCCTGGAGCCAGTAAATTTTATTCAGTTTCCAGCCCAGACTGTCCCTTTGCCACTTCAAGATGTGACACAAAGTGGTGTATGGTTCAATCCCATCCCCAGGACTGCCCCTCTACTGCTTAATCAGGATATTTCAGCTCCAATCATTCCCATGCCACTTTGGAAATCCAACACTACATTTGCTTTGCCGGGTCAGCCAATGTATGGACACTTCTATCTTGCTGCTTTATTCTGTTACTTCTTTCTCATAACCTTCTTCCCATATTCATCCTCCCTGTTCTGCACATCTACCTTCACTCTTTTCTTAACCATTGGAAGACAATCCCTTGCTCCTTCTGCTAACCCTTCCCTTCTCTCTGAGGACACTGTATGCTCATACCAACACAAGGGAGGGTTTCCAATTCTGAGAGTAGACATGGGAGGAAACATCTAGCATTGGAGGAAATACTTCCACTAGTAAGCATTTGCTTTGCTTTGCTTATATCAACGGCTTATTCCCCAAATGTTTAGTGATTCTGCATTTAATCTAGTTATTTTAGCACTGTCTATTCCCCAAATGAAGTGCCTTTCAAAATGCCTGTTTTCCTCACTTTGTTATTTTCAAAACTGAAAACCAGTTAGTGTGTCTCCTGTCTTCTCCCATGACTCCCCTAATATAATGTTCTAATTTGCACTCATAAAAACAGACTCAAAGATTCCTCACACTAAGTTTAGAGGATGCACACAGGAAGGCCACATCCCTCACACCCCCAGTAACAACTGCAATGTATAATAAAGGCTGCATGCCTGGTTCCCAAAGTCAGACTGAAAATGGTACTTGCAAAACTTAAAAGAGTATGCTAGGGATGTGCCTGCAAATTCTATACGGATCCATACATAAGTACTGTAGAGCATAGATTTTTTTTTACAGTCAACAGGAATTTCCATTGCATGTGATCATCTTCTTAGTTCATCTGATGTTATTCATTCACACTGCAGTCACACAATTATTAACCAAGAGAATGTTAAATACTTCACTAGTAGTGATCATATTACTTTATATGCATTCATATCTATAGCAATAGAATGCTGACCTAAGCATATGTACAAAAGATTTAGTCTGAAGTTTTGCAACCTTTCACATACTGCAAGCCTTAGTAATTTCACTTGTACTTGCAAGATATTATGCAGGATCACAGTTCTAGATTAAATCTTAGATCATACCGTAGTAATATTGTCTTTTCTCATTTCTGGAAGAAATGGGCAGGCTTGTATTGTTAAATGTTTAACAGCAGCTGTCATGTTAGACATCTCAGGGCCATTTTTCATGGAGACTTCACACTGTGCTGTAACCACCAGTGAAGGAGCATCACTTCTTGTTAAATCAGCAACAAACACAATCTCAGGATTTTTAATGACAACGTTTATTTCCATTATGGATGCTGGTTGTACAGGAACTAAAAAATATAATGTTTTAAAATCAGCAAGAAATTAACACCATTATTTTTCATTTAATTTGCCATCTATGCATTTTTCTAGTTTTTGCTTTGTAATTAAGTGTCTGGAAAGATATTTTTCACAATAACCAAGCAGTTGTGATATAAGCAGGGAAGAAGCTCTAGCTATAAACTTGAGATTAGAACTCCTGTATCATTTTAAATTTGGTAACGTATATAAATGTCCTGGATCCAAGTGGTCCAAGGAAGCCCTTCCTCCCATAAGACTGGATCCATTTGATGTGTGAGTTGAAAGGAAAATGTACTTCTTGCAGTACTGCTTGCACAAGCAGTAACACAATGGATGCAGCAATACATAGCCCTTTAATATAATTTTAATGAAATAAAGTCCATATGGAATAATGAAATGTACAACAGAGACAGTGGGAATACAATCACTTTCACTTAGCACAAGCAAACAGCAAGGAGTAATTTTAGCACTCCCATATGGAACAGCCTGAAACATATTTTTGCTGTAAACCTGGGACCCTTTCTCTTATTCATCTGAAATCTGGCAGGCAGGATTTCTTGACTGGGAGGCAGGATTCCTTAACATACCTTGTTAATTAAATGGAAAACACACAGCATGTAGTGAGGAAGATCATCAACCTCAACCATACCACACAGAAACAAATATACTGAATAACCTGTCTGAAAGAGTAATATCCTATTAACATGGCAGATTGCAAGGTGTGAAAGTGAATGTCAGTAAAGGCTGATCTTAGGTTGTTATGATATTAGACAAGTAATGGGCTCTGCTGTGATCCACTTTGAGCCAAACACACACACGTACAGTAAGTGTACTATGTAATGTACTGACCTTGTTCCTTCACAGCTAAAGTTTGTTGACTGAAGTTCCTCTGTGCAGCAGCACTTTCAGCAGTTGCCTTTAGAAACACATCTGCAACAGTTAGTAAAAACTCTATGCTGGCACAGAGGTATGTTTCGTGAACGACTGTGTCAATAACTGTGTTGCCATCTCTTCCCTGCTTATAGCTTATATCCACCATGACTTTCTTTTCCGATCCATGTTTCATTTCCACCATTCTGCAAAACAATTAGCAAATATATTTTACATTATTTATAGTCCGCCTTTCTCACTGAGGCAGATTACACAATATAAATCAGTTCAATCAATAGGATGATACATCTAATAAGCAATGTAATAGGACTAGGAATTGCAGAATTTTGAAATAGAGTTGTTCTCTAAACAAAGCTTAAGTATTAAACTTGTCATGTTAACAATGAAGAACATAGTATCACAGCAGCAGAAACACAATGCATTTTCCTAGGCCAATCTGTTATGGTATAGTCCTATTTCCTTATAAAAATGCTCCCCATAACAATTTTTTTTACATAGTTTGAAAAATAACAGGAATGTGGAAGCCTTCCTGGCCTTCTCAGATAGGCTGTTCCGCAGGGTACGGTCCACTATAGAGAAAACATATGTATGGGCAGTTGTTGATGTTGTCTATTTGCAGTGTGGTACCTGCAGGAGGCCATGCTGTGATGAGCGAAGCAGTCATGGTGGAACACAGGGGAAGAGATGGTTCCACAGATATGAGGGACCATGAAGGGTTTTGTATGTGATACCTTGAACTGAGTTCAATAACTGACGGGCAGCCAACAGCCAACTGACGGACAGCAGAATAGGTGTAGCAAGCATACTCTGCCTAGCTTCCAGTTATAACCTGTGGCATTCTGCGCCAACTGAAGTCTCCAAGTTGATGTTGATGCTGAAAGGAGACCACTGCAGAGTGCATTACAGTACTTTAGTCCCGATATAACCATAGCATGGATTCAGGTGGCCATATTGACCAAGTCAAGATAGGGGATATATCTTCTGAGCTTCACTAAGTTGGAAAAAATTGGGTTTTCTGCAGCTTCATTAACTTGCTTCTCTAGCAGTAGTGTTGGTCCACTATAACACCTACACTCTTAACAGAGCCAGCAAGGGTCAGCTGAACCTATCAAAAGTTGGAAGTATGATGTCATATAAGACCTCAGGCTTCCCAACCAAGATTATTTCCATCTTGTCTGACTTCAGTTTCAATGTGTTCACTTTCAGCCATTTAAAAAAGCAGTCAGGCAATGGTTCTATTGCATCAGCATGGGGCTTGGACAGAGAGATACAGGATGAAGCATTATCTGCATATTGATGGCATCCAATTCCAATGCTACAAATGATTTCTCCTAAAGGCTTTACATAGAGGTTGAATTAATATGGGGGATAAGACTATGCCCTGTGGAACCCCACAAGACAACTCCCACACTGAAGAAAAATGGTTTCCAACAGCAATTTTTGATTCCAACCTGTGAAGAATGATTTATAGAAATCCAAGGCACATCTGCTGATACCTACTGCTGCCTTCAAATACCTCAACAAAATTATATGATCTACTATATCAAAGACTCCAGTTAAATTCAGTAGGAGCAACAAAGAAGCACGGCATTTGTCTGCCTTCAGATGAAGAACATCAACTAAAGACACCAGGGCTGTCTCTGTCCCTGTTCAGCATGGACTGAAACCAGCCTAATAAGGGTCCAGAACAGTGTTCCCTCTAAGCTGAGCTAGTATGAGCTAGTTCACAGTTCTTTAGCCTCCAGCTCACACATTTTTGTCTTAGCTCAGGAAGGATGGTTCCAGAGCCAACTAGTTTATGCAGCAGCCAAAGCGCTTGCTCACAACTTTAATGCCAGTAGCTCACAAAGTAGAATTTTTGCTCACGAGACTTCACAGCTTAGAGGGAGCATTGGTCCAGAACAGGTTAATTATCCAAGAAGACGTGGAGTTGGTTGATTACTGTTTTCCTCAAGCATTTTATTCAGAAAGGGCAGATTAGAGACTGGGTGATAATTGGACACATCATTTTTCTTGTAGGGATCTTTTTTTTGTAGTAGGAAGGAGAAGAAGAACTGGTTTTTATACCCTGCTTTCCCCTTTTTATACCCCAGAGATAACCAGTAGGTATTGATCCCGCCAGCACAAGGCTCTACAATGGACATATGGGAGAGACGGTCCTTCAGATATTTCAGTTCCAGTTTTAAAGATTATGGACAATCTAGCCTTAAACCTCCTTTAATTTTTTTAACTCACTTTTATATTTATGTCCCTTTGTTAGCAAGTCAACAGGTGTTTAATTTATGCACAAGAACAAAGTCTATACATACCATGCTACAATAGCAGCAGGAAGCACTTTCTGGCCACGGGCTCCACCTACTCATACTGGTACTGGGTAACACCCATGGCCAGAAGACACTCTGCCTTCTCCTTCACTGCCCACTCTCATGTGAGAACAAGTGGTTGGGGAGCAGGCAGCATGCCCCTGCCTTATCCGGCCATGGCTACTGCCCACTCAGCTGTTGCACTATAAAAAGTTGTTGTTAGGTTAACTGCCAATTCCAATTCCCTGCAGATGCCAGTTAACAAAGCATTTACTGCGTGTCTATATACATGTTTTGTCTCAAAATGTTACTGACAACCATCCACAGGTTCATTATTAGAAGAAGAGGAGATTGGATTTATACCCCGCCTTTCACTACCCAAAGAAGTCTCAGAGCGGCTTACAATCTCTTTTCCCTCCCCCTCCCCACAACAGACACCCTGTGAGGTAGGTGGGGCTGAGAGAGCATGTGGAAGAGTGGGGAATCAAAGCTGGTTCTCCCAGATTAGAATCTGCACTCTTAACCAAACTGGCTCTCAGTTACTAAATTACTAAATCTTACTGTAGAATCTGAATTTTTCTGGAAAAGAACCAAGAAAAGAAAGGGAAAAGAGAGAATAAAAGGCAAACAGAAGGGATTGAAAAGGATGAGAAATGGAAATACATATTCAAAAATTATGGATTGCTGGGATCCCCATTCTTTCTTAAACTAAGAATCTTACACAAGAACAATCGTAAGAGCACACTTTAAACTACTTTTTACCAATTTGCTGAAACACTGAAGACAAAAAAGACATTTCTATGAGTTAATTTACATTAAATATTGGTCCTTCACATACTTATTTTCCATTATTTTATATATAAGCATCTAAAACTCAATATAAATTGTGAAAATATGTAACATTGTACTCTATAATCTAAACTTGTTTGTGCAAATAATAAAACATTCTAAATTGAGCCCCTATCTACTGCGTGTATGCATACATTTCAATGCAACCACGTACATGGTCTCATGATTTGTTTGTCAGCTTTCACTGATCTGGCCAATAAGACATATTGTTTTGAACAGCAGCTTGGCTCACCCATTATGGGATCTGCAATTGTGAGAAGTGCACAGAAAGTTCTGAATATGCTTACAGCCTGTGGCTACCTTGGATTGTATTCAATATCTGCCAACAAAGTTGGTGGTGTTGTCAAGAATTCAATCTCTTTTCTTTAAAAGAAATACCTACCTTGGTGTAGCCTTCTGAACGGTCTGTCGTTTATCATCTAAAGTGCAGTTTGTTAACCTGACAGAAGCATTCATTGACTCATCTGACAACATTTTGACAGCAGCTGATATTAACACCAATTTAAATTCGGCAAGTTTCAGAGCATTATCCCGTTGATCCAGAACTGAACTCTGTTTTGAAAAGAAAATGAAAAATCTGAATTAAGTATAATGCTTCTGCAAATATATAGGCTGTGATCACACACACTAAATAATCCACTTTCAATCCATTTTCAATACACTTTCCAACTGGATTTTCACTGTGTGAACTGGCAAAATCCAATTCAAAAGTGCATTGAAAGTGGATTGAAAGTGGCTTACTTTTTGTGTGGGATCGCAGCCATAGTTACTATTGCTCTGATCAGGTTCCTAAACTCAATAAAATACCATAAATCATAGAGAGCTGAAAGTTAACTTATAGCATACTGATAACAATGCAAACTGTGTGAACCTCCAACACCAGGCAGAGACTATTCTGTAATTCAGCAAGGTAAAAATCAAGATAACAAACATGACTCAGCAAATCCCATCCATTTCTCAGTTCTTCTAAAGCCCAACTGTCACAGTATGTGGCTTTATTGTTTCTAAATGCTTTTTGACTGTTCTATTTTGTTGTTACCCTTTTGAAAGAATTCAGCTGGCTGTACTGAAGTGTTTCATGTAGCATTAGAAACATACTGAGAAAAACAGTGACAACAGCAACAAGAGTCTGTGGCTCAAGTTCAGACAAACAACCCTCAGATGTCCTCTGGCTCAATTGTTCCCTCAGGTGACTTAGATACAGAAGATCATGGTTTAGTGTGATGTCTCAAAAGACCCTGCAATTTCTTAAGAAACAAAGTCTTCAAAAATCTGAGTCACAGACGAGAAGAGAATGGAGTATGTAAACCAGAGGACTTCTTATGGCCATTCTTGGAATGAACAAACCACCATGTCTGAGTGAAGCCAGTGCTGAGAAAGTAAATATGAACTAATTAATATATGAAGCTGTGTTTTTTCTCTTATGTCACTATGAAAAGACATACCCCAGAAAGTGTCATAAAAATGCCACAAAATTTAGCCTTATTAAAAAATACTAAATACTAAAAAATACTAAAAGCAATAGAACAATTCCTCACACATCAAACATATCTCCTCAGCCTCCCTAAGTCTCATTTCTTCAACTGGCTAGCCAGATAAGTATTATTAGAACAAAAATCCAGCTCTTTGCCTGCTAACAGATGCAGAGCTATCTTGTGTGCAGTTACTCTGGTCTAAACTCATCGAAATACAGAGAGGTACAAAGCTCCTGGAAAGGGTTTACTTGCTCACCTGCTTAGAGTTTGGACTGTACAATACTAGAGTGAGGGAATCAAACTGAAAGTCCAATTTTAGCGTTGTTTTAACTTTAACAGAGGAGTGTGTTTCCACTACAGCAGATGTTACTACTTTCATTCCACCTTTAAAAAAATTAAGGCCATTAACATTAGTTACAAATACCAGCAAGAAAAGATAAAATGACACATTTTCTAATGCACTGCAGCCTTCAGAGATCTTTTTTCCTAAAGACAAATATAAGTAAAGCAGCCTTGAGATTAAGTTTGGCCAATTTATCACTGAGCAACATCCTGCAAGGAGCAGGTGCATATGGGCAATATGGGTCTACAATTTCTTTGTATTAAGAAAATACATAAAAAAATGGAATCCAAAAGTTATTCAAGGAAAATGCCAATTTGGGTATAATGCTCTATGATCTGACTATTTTAGTTGATATTGTTCATGGAGTCCTGAATCTTCATCAGCATCATGTTTAGAAACCATATAGTGAAACCATATAGTGAATAATGAACAAAAGCTATAATTAAATTTTGGTTATATTTATTTATTTATTTAGATTTATATCCTGCCTAGCCAGCATTCGCTAGCATACATCTAAGTTATTTCTCTCACTCAGAGCATTCTCATGCACATCAAATGTATATTACTTTTATCTATGCATCTTTACATAGCAGTGTTTATTGGTATATCTCTGACCTCAGAATATGGATCAAAAAATCCACACAATGAGGTTCTGATCAGATGGGGGAAAGGTTGCAGAAAAGTCAGAAAATGGGAGGAGGGGCTGAGGGGCCTTTGAAAAATCCTAAAAACCCAAACTTACTGGAGGAAAAATGATCTTGGCTTCTGTTTTAAGGGTTGTTTAGCAACCCAATAAATAGGTGCCAGAAGCAGCAGGAGCAGGCAGAGAGAGCAAGACATTCTGGCAACACCAGTGGGTGGCCAGGCAGTGAAACAAGCAAGCAGTATAGAAAGGTAGGCAGGCAGGCATTGCTGGTGACCAATGCAATGGCAGAGGCTGCAGGGAGGGGAAGAGATCAAGTGAGCAAGTAAGGTGGTTGTGGCAGGAAAGGAAAAAGGGAAGGAAGAGGCTGCAGGAGGGGAAAGGAAGCGTAAGCAATATGAAGAAGCCAGAACCTGCAGAGGATGTGACCTCCTCCATGAATTTCTCCAAGTCCCTTGCCAACACTGTCAGTCTGTTTGGCAGGGGATGAAGGGGAATGTCCTAACTGCACACCCCAGCGGAAGGTTGACAATGTCAAGGGTGGTAGAGCATAAAGCTCCAGGTCAGGATTTCTGCTCTAAGCCTGCTGCTTAACTGATCTGGGTGGCCAGACTGTTGGGAGAGAAAGAGGCAATAAAGAGAAAGAAGCATCAGTGGAAGAGGCTAGGGAAGGAAATGGCAACCAGCTTGGGAAGAAAAGAATGGGGGATAGGAAAGAAAGTGGAGACTAAGCTGGAAATGGAGTAAGAGCTGGGAACAGAAAGAAAGTAGGGGCTAGCATGAGAAGGAAGGTTTTCAGTTCCATCCTTTGAGTCTTGCTGGTCCCTGGTTTGTAGCTACCTCATTTAAGTCATTTTGTAGCCAAACATACCTCCAGAATACTGTGAAGTACTGACTGCTTCACTGTGGCTGCTTCCAGCATCTTTGAGCTCTGGTACAGGAGCTGTAGGGCTAGAAGTCTCTCCTAAATTTTCATTCAGAGTCCTTAAGATAGTGGTTACATCCTCTTGACTCAGAATCAGCTTTGAAAAAAAAATATTTCTATGTTTTATTTTTCCTGAGCATGAAAACAGTATTAAACATTAAAGGGCCACTGAGAGGCATAATTTCTGCTATCTAAAATTTGTTTTGTTTAAATATTCCTTTAATAAACATGTTTGAACATCAACTGACAAGAGAGAAGAACTTTACAGTGTATGCAATTCTGACCCGTTATTTTGTGTGCAGAACATCCTTCCTTCAGAAATCCCTCTTTATAAGCACATGAAAATTCAATGTTCTAAACAAAATGGTATAATGTTTTTGTTGGCCTATTCATAAGTTTTTTGCCTTCTGGATTCTAAAGTAGGAGGAAGAGGAAGACGAATAAGTGTTGGACTCATGTGCTCCCTTCACTCACAATTCCTTCTCACATGGAGGGGCACTATGACTGTAACAGGGAGATCCAATGTTTATTTGAACATGTGTTCTACTCAGCTCCATAGGAAACCAGGTATGGTGAGAATTTCATCATAATCATGCTCACTAGCCCAACAAACTGTTTTCAACTGCGATTTTCAGAAGTGAGACCAAGCTTCAGATCTCCACCTTGCACCACACAAACTGAGCATCTCCTGAACAGACTTGAGACTGCCCTATTGTTGCTAACTTCAAAAACCCTCTGTTTATGAGAGAGCAGGATCAGCTGAGAGTTGGCTTCTAAATTCCGTCAGGAAACTGGGCTGGGACACATCCCTCCAAGGCTAGGACACAGCAAAATTTCCCAGTGCAGGAGATCATTCTGATCTGCACTCCAAAGAATCTCTGAAGCATAGTTCCCAAGGAGGATCAGAAGCTGACTCTCAGCTGACACACCCTGATACCCCAACAAGGATGCAGCAAAGTTTCCCTGTGTGTGAGTAGCAGCATCTGATTTCAAGCCCAGGGCTTTGCAGCATCTCAGAAAGGATGCACTGGAGTTTGATCTCTCAACTGAGAGTTGGCTTCTGCTCCAGCAAAGTTTCCTGGGGCAGTTTGACTTCTGATTTCTCTTCCTTTCTCATCCCAGAAACTTGGCTGTACCCCTGTACGCCTTGGATGCCACCAAGCTTCCTAAAACGAAAGATGAGAAGCTGACTGGCTTCTGTCTCCAGCCCTGGGAAATTTTGGAGAACCCCATAGGAGACACTGTAAAATTTCAGCAGTGAAGGAATATCAGAAGCCAGTTCTCAGCTCATCCTCCAGCCAAGTGAAAGGCGGCTTCTGACTCCCCCTTACAAGCTTCTCTCTGTGTCCCTGCAATGGTGAGATGCAGAGAAAAAGTTCCTCTTTGCAATGAATAGGCATAAGCAGCCTGTCAAAAAATCATGACTGGTTATCAGAATATGAGTCAAACTGGTGGGTGCCTGACTATCACTACAAGAAACTACTATTCACGTATCTTTTTGCAATAAGGAAAGTGGAGGACAGAGCATAAGGTTCCAAAGGTTACTCCCAATCCCGACCATGCTGCCTCCCGTAGAACGGAGACAAAGAATACAGTCTGATTAAACAGACACAAATAAGTGCATTGAAATTTATCAACAATTTTGTACTACCTCAAAAAGCTAAAGGTTTGCTTAGTTTTGCACAGAAATAAGACAATTCAGAAAATTACACATGCACTCCACACTTCTCTTTCAGAGGAATCCAGATTACATTTGTCAATTGTAAGTGGTTTAAAACCACTAATCTGCGATACGTATTGAAGACTTATCCAAATAAACAACAAATATCAGTGAACTTGATGTTAACACTAATTATATAAACTGCTGATAACTTTGCAAGATACAACAAGCAATTAGATCCTGCTGATTTAACTTCATACTCCCCAGAAAATCTCCATTCACATTTTCTGCCATTTTCTACACAAATGCCACTGTGGTGGGTCTCTGTTGGGTTGCCTCTGGTGGTTACTACATTGCATTTCTTTGGCTGCTGCATGGTAAATTTTCTGCCCTGTTCAGGACAGAAATATTTTATAGGTCCTGTTCTATAGCACTGGAAGCCAACTCTCTCTTCATCAAACCCCAGTGATCTCACTGTGACAGCTAGGATCTTTTTTAACCGCCTTTCCCCATCACCATCCTCAACAGTTATGACCAATTTTTTATTGTGAAGGCAGCTCAGGAACTGTAGATAGGAATGCCAGGCCAAAGCCTGATTGCCAAGCAAAGAATAGCATTTAATAAATGTTTAGTTGCAAGTAGTCATTAACACTATATGTAATTATTGAGATGGCTTGGTAACTTGCTGAAGTTACCTAGTGGATATTAGCACTGGTTTCTGAGGTGATTTGTACTTCATCCCTCCCCCCTTGGACTTGCTTTTAACAAACAACAAGTTAATTGTCTCTTCCATAGAAAGGTTAAAAGACTTGTGTTGGCAAGTAAGATGGTATAAAACTGTATCTTTTTTCTCTGTTGATCTGGGTCGCAGTTCCCTTAAGAACTGTTATAGTGCCATCCACACCCATAAGATTACAGACTGAAAGGTTGTTTCTCTTGGTGGATTGGTGGTTGTTTCTCTTGGTGGATTGTCTCTCTTGGTGAGAGAGGTGGATTGATTTTATCTGGGAATAGCTCACTAAATCCTGGGATATCTGGTCCCTTCACTATTGCTTCTACCATACTGACAGACATACTAAGTGCGGACTTCACACTTTGCTAGTCCAGTTACCCTCAGACTCAGGAGATAAGGCTAGCTGATCTCTGGATCCTGTCTTTATCCTCTCATGAATTCCCAACCTGAAATAGACTAACCTGCCTAGCACAGGATAGCTATTTGTATCTCTGGCTAGGCCCTAACCAAGAGTTGACCACCTTTCTCCCCCTCTAACTTTTTATCTACCTCCTGACCAAGAATCCACAGCTTCTCATTGGCTGGCATCTCCAGGAGTCTACATGCAGACTAGGAAATGGCACAAATCCGACCATGAAGCAAAATTTGTCAGAAATTTTGCCCTGTTTGTGGTTCGCAAACCAAATTTCGTGAGGGGTCTAATGTCATGAACTTCCTCAGATTTTTAAAGCAGTTTGTATTAGCTGGTGGATAGAGCAGAAAGTAGGGGTTTAAAGAAACTCTGAGTCCCTTTAACCCCTGCTTTCTGTTCCCTACAAAAGCTGCAAAAACAGCTGAGCAGTAGCAAGGCACTCCACACCACTCAGCTGTTTCAGGCTGCCTTGTGCAATCCCTTTAAACTTTAAAGCAAGGATGTCAAACATGCGGCCGATGGGCCGGATCAGGCCCTCAGAGGGTTTCTATCAGGCCTGCAGTGGAATTGGCTGTTTCCTGCTTCCTTTTCCAGTTCTGCTGCTGCTGCTACATTACAGCTTGCTTTACCAGACTCTCTCAATTGCACAGGAGAGATAGATAGGGAAGCCTCTCCTGTGTGATTGAGAGAGTCTGGTAAAGCACTGGCTGAGGCTCCTCCCCCTCCTCCACCCAGGGGGGAGGGAGGGAACCAGCCAGAGCTCACCTCCTGGCCAGGCTGCCTCAATCATTTACAGGAGACAAAGGGAAGCCTTTCTCCCTGAAGGGAGAGAAGGAGGGAACAAGGGAGAGCTTGCTTTGCTGGGCTGCCTCAATCTCACGGGAGAAATACCAGGCACCTTTACGACCAACAAAGTTTTGTTCAAGGTATGAGCTTTTGTGTGCATTGCTACAGTGTGTATTCTGTTGGGCTCCTTATGCTGTGTGTGTGTGTTGTTGTTGGTTCCTTATGCCAGGACTCTCCTGGGTGCAACTGGGTTCCCTCCCCCTTTTCACTGTATTCACTTCCTCATGATCCAGTCTTCCTCCCACTTTTCACTATATTCATGCCCTCATGATCCAGTCTTTCTCAGTAAGAAAGCAATGTGAACTATTTTAGAGGAGGAATAACAACAAGCCATTGAGGTGGATTAGGTTGAGAGTGTGTGTCCAGACCAAGTTCACGCAACACATTTCCTTTGTAGGAAGCTGTAGTTATTTCTTCGGGGAAGACTATAGTTTTGTAGACAAACAAACAGCCCTCAATCTGTGTCAGGATGCCTACTCATGTTTTTGACCAGCACATGAAGCAACTTATGTACAAAAGCTTGCAGTGCCTAGCCATTTCATGTTTTCCTCTGGGTCCTACGCTCAGATCACTGAGTATGAGATTTCTGTAATGAATTGCAATAAATCAAAAGTAGGTTTGCAGCTTACAGATACACACCTGAACAGCATACTCAAGATTGCTCCAGCACAGACATTTTGATACACTAATTCAGAGCAAGAGGTGTAAGTTATCAGAGACTGTTAAACAGACAAAATATTGCCAAAGTGCTAGTGTTTTAAGCATGTTTTATTTAAAGTTTAAAAAATCTTTAATTGTGTTTCCCTGTGTCCTTTATTAAATTTATATCTTTGTTACCTGGCATTACATTTTATGACACACATGGCTCAGCCCAACAAGGTCTCATTTATGTCAGGTCCGGCCCTCATAACAAACAAGTTCGACACCCCTGCTTTAAAGGAACTGCAGAAGACAGCCAGAAAAACAGCTGAGCAGCAGGGAGGCCATTCCTGGGATCAGTGATTGCCTGTGATGCCTGAAGGGCAGAACTAGATACCCTCAGTCACAAAAATACTAAGGATGGATAATTTATTTCTTTTCCACACCTACTTAAAAGTAACTATAATTTTTAGATATAATTTTTGGTTAGCTAGGTTAACAGTTAGTACAAAATAGATTACTAAACTAAAAACTTACATTCATTGGTTTGAGATGTCCAAATATTTTAATATCAGGAATTTCATAATACCAGATAGCAGCTAAATTGCGTTCAGCAGTTACTTCAAGATTTAATGGTTGTAGCAGCTGTATTTCCTTTTGCAGTAAGTTTCTTACAATGCTTGATCTGTAAATAGAAATGAAAATTATTAATAACAGCGCAACAGTTCACTTAGGATTGCAGTTCATGTATTTAAGACTGCAGTTTCAATTGATTTAGAATACACAGATAGGAAATACTTTTAAGTATGCTGCGTTTCCAGAATAATACTAAAAAGATTTGTAGTTAAGAGACATTACATAAAAGAATGAGGAACTAGTAATGATTTACTTTTTAAACAGTAACATTTGTGAGCAAGTGCTACGTTTCTGTTTGGTTTATTTGTAGAACACAGTACATTCTAACAATACTTAAGTCTTTTTATTCATTGTTCATTTTGACAATTCAGTTCTGGATAACTGACTATAAATCATTGTAAATCACCTGTATAATTTCAGTTCACTCAGTTTCACATGAATGCTGTCAAGAACAGGTGGAAGATTATATCGGCCTTTAGCTTTAACAAGGGAAAATTCATTTTTTATAGTGATCAAACCAAAATCAGCAACAAGAACATCTGTAGATACTGCTGACTGTGGAATTATGACAACAGGTGCTTTAATATTGACATCCAGGGCCATTCGTGAACTCTGTTGAGCCAGTTCCTTTACACCAGTAGCTGCTTTTTCTGCAGCCTGAACAGTGGCTTCAGTAATTGCTTCCTTTGCCGTTTGAAAATTGTTTACAAAAGCCTAGAAAAAAGATAGAAACACTTCAGTGATACTGTCAGTTTCGTTCATTTATCCATGATCAAGTTAGCACATCCCAAATGTTCAGTGTTTTTCTCAAAAAACATATGCTCGAGTGCCAAAATTGTTTTGGGAAGTGAGAAATGGAAAGGAAGCATACACATATGGGTACAAATATACATCACTGGTCTTGAAGAACAACTCATTTAACTGTAAGAAGGAATGCCATACAGAAAAGGGAATGATAGAAGGAAAGACGAAAGTTGACACTTTACAGACACAAGGTGCTTTCTTAATCCTTTAAAAAGTAAATCACCAAATGCAAAAGGTGATTGTTCAGTTTAGAGAAAAGGAACCAGAGACTACCTTTTTCCTCATATGGTGGGAAACAGTAATAGTATTCATACGAAGTACAGGTGTTAAGGAAGGATGGAGGCAGTTAAAAACATCAGGTTGCCCAGATTCGTAAATATCTGATGTTGTAATCCAAGAAATGTAGTGTTCTGTTAATTTTGCACAATGTCCATCATTTAGAAGCTTGATCTAATTCAGCAACTTGTATCAGACAAATCAGCAAACTAGCATTATATAACTTATTGAAGTATCAAATATTTGCACTGGTGACTGACTTTTAATTCTAATTTTTGAGTTAGCTCTTCCCATTCCTGCCCCTGTAGCTTAATTTACAACACCATGATGGCTTGACTTGAAATGAAGAATAACCCAGCATGATTCTGTGGATTCAATATCAGTTGTTACTGCCAATGGCCTGCCTTGATGTTTGGGGAAATTAGCTATGCGACAAAGGAGACCAGAGGGGTACAGGGATCGCCCACCAATTGTATACCAAGGTCGGTACAGTAGGAAGACTCCAGATTTTAAGAGTAAATTAAATAGATTTTATTAAAGAATTTCCATAATTACAAGCACACTAAGCATTCAAAAATAGTAAGCAATACAGAACTAAAAAAGCAGAGGTGATTGATAGTGAATGGAGGGGTCCGTTATGGGGTGATACAACCTGTGCAAATGTGCAGAGGTCCATGGGATTGTGACCCAAACAAAAGTTTGGGGGTGGACAGCCAGTTGGCATCAGGGCAGAGGCACACCCTCTGAAGCCATGTGCCTTGACAGATATAGACATTAGAAAACAATGCAGACCAATGGGAGGCTTTGAGGGGCTTGTCCCAGGTGAAGACAAAAGATTACCTTGACCAATTAGGGGTCTCAGGAGGTATGACACCAGGAGAGGCCAGGCCTAGGTGTGACCAATGAGAGTTCAGAGAGGCAGAGTCTGGATTCACAAGAGCATTAATGGGCTTAGCCAGGTCTACTGGAGCTGGCTGGATGAGTTTTGATGGCCACTGATGGTCCAGCCAAGGCACACTGAATAGATTCCCAGATTTAGACAAAAAAGTGGAAAATGGGTTCCTGATAGGCACCAGGAAGGATCATTAATAATTAGAATGCTTTATTAGTTATCTCAGTATCCTGAGAGATAGAGCAGGAAGGTCAAGTATTGAGACAAAGGATTTTTCACACAGGTGTAGGAATCACAAAAGGGACAACATGCAGAGTTGGAGACAGAAAGGCTATGTGCCAGGTGGCAACTGAACAGCTTTAGAAATGCAGATACTTTACCTGGTAGAACTACCATTGTTTCATATGCATACTTTTGCGGGGTGGGTAGAGAAGATAGGAGGTTTGCTCTGAGAGCTGCCTTATGCCACCTGAAAATAGAGAGCCTTTTCCCAGCACTATGGCTTGCTCTGTGTTTCAGAACCAGGAGTGTCTTCCTTGGCCTGAGTTTGTGGGTCTTTGGCTCAGGTTAGAAAATGGGGGTGCCCAGGCTGTTGGGCCAACCCTAGAGTAAGGCAGTGCCTCTGGGCTACACAGTTAATTAGCACACAACAAACAGGAAAGTATACCATATCAGGATCTTGACTTTAATATTATGCAGCAAAAAATCTCAGATCTAACAATGTACCTCAAAGTACACAGAGTTTAACCATCATTTTCAAACCCCAACCCTGTTTACATAATGCTATAAGCCAGTGCTTGGTCAGAAACCACAACAAATGACAACCATCAGCACAATCCTAGAAAACACTTTCCTAGGAGTAAACACCATTGACTAGACCTTAGGATTATGAATAGACCTGCTCAGGATTGCTGTATATATAGTTTAGCGACACAGTTCAACATCAGAACATGGGCTGTAGAAATGGAAATGTACCATTGCAGCTGAAGTGTTTTCTACAGTACAACCCTATGAAGAGTTACTCCAGTTAGGTCAACTGCTTTATATCAGCTTAGACTGGAGCAACCTCTCCACAGCATTGTCCTGCTAATCTTCTAAAACAGTATGATAGGGTTTTACTTGTAAGTCACTGTGAATACACTTCCAACATTTACTAAGAAAAAACATGAAAACAAAGTTTTAACTTACCAAAACAGCAGAAACAAATTTGTTGACAAAAACAATTTGAATACAGCCAACTGTTAAGTAAACCCGGCTGTCAACAGCATTCATATTGGTGTAAGCAACACCATCTGTAGCATCCACATAAGACACTAGTCTGAAACTGAAGACTTCTTTTCCAGTAATATAGAGAGCCTTGAAATTGGAAAAAGTGTTCACTGTTAATATTGTAACTTTTTATGTTTTTGACAAAAGTGAAAACTATGTTTTTGTCCTCTTATTTCCCCATAGTGCAGGGTACAATTATACAATGCTGAACTCAAGGGCTGATGTTTAAGCTAATGGGATTTATCACTGACTCTTTGGTATGAAGGCTGTGTCCAGAATCCACTGAGAAAGAATAAGATGATTATAGATATTATTAGGGATGGGCACAGACCGGTACCCAAGCCAAAATGTGGGTTCTGCTTGGTTTCCCCCCCCCCCCAATGCACTTGCATCACTTCTGGGTGACATGGGTGAGCCAGGCCCTGACACCACCCACAAGTGACACAAGGACATCGGGGGGGGGCAATGTGCTTGCATTACTTCTGGATGATGCGGGTGCACTGTGGGTGGGGCCCTCCACCTGAACCAGTTCAGTTTGGGCGTGTTTTTTTGCTCAGGGGTTCAGTTCGGGGCCGTCCAGCTTGCGAGCCCGTGAACTGGGCTTTCCCAGTCTGTGCCTACCCCAGACATTATGTTTTATATCAGGCAAAGAACGTCTATTTAGATTGTAAGTATGCAGTTTTCCAAACCAAGCCTAGCACACAGTTAGCATTACTAGCTAACAGACATGAACACTTTAAACTGAACATTTATTATACCTTTGTATACAGGGCTGCCTCATCACGATCTAGGATAGTTATATTCTTTAACTTGGCTGATATTTCAGTTGTTGCTTGCTTCATCATCATTTCGCTATCAAGACCTAAACATAACAATATCAATCAGTACACCAAGTACGGTTCAATCTTCAAGACACATTATCTTGGCTCTTGAAACCCCAACAGTCAACAATATTATTTCAAGCTTCACTCTTACCTTCAACACAAATTTCAGATATCCAGCGTTTTTGTTCTCGTATAAAAATACGCAAAGAGGACAGGTCTGCACAAATATGGAGATCACAAACTTCATCAGATTTTGCCTTTTTTGAAGCTAAGGAAAAAACAAAAATAATATAAAAGATTCCAATAAGAAAACACAATTAAAAACAACAATTATAAATTAAATAAACATTAGTTTAAAAATTCCAAATAGGAATTTGGAAATAGGAAATAATAAAAAATAAACCAATCAAACTGCAGTATTAAATAAACCTGAAGATCGACAATGGGGAGACAGGAGAACCTCCCTGAGGAGGCTGTTCCATAATTGGGGGGCTGTAACAGAAAAGGCCCTCTCTTGTGCACCCACTAAATGAGTGTCCTTAAGTGTCATGATCTTAATTACTGGATAGGAACGTATGGGAGAAGATGGTCCTTTAGATACCTTGGTCTCAAGCCTTTAAAGGACAAAATCAACCCCTTGAATTTGGCCTTGGGAGCAGATCAGTAGCTAGAGTAATTACTGTATTATTGGGGATATATGCTCCTGATAGCTGGCCCCAACCAATAGTCCAGCTGCAGCATTCTGCACTAGCTGCAGCTTCTGAACACTCTTCAAAGGTAGCCTCAAGTAAACTGCCTTACAATAGTCTAGTCTAGATGCAACTAAGGCATGGATCACTATGGCCAGATGTGACTGAACCAGGAACAGACACAGTTGATGCACCAGTCGGAGGTGAGCAAACACACTCCAAGCCACAGCAGCCTCTTGGCTTTCTAAGGTGACCACTGTGTCAAGCAGCACTCCCAAGCAGTGACCTGGCTTTTCAAGGGGAGTATAACCCAATCCAAGACAGGAAAGATCTGAAGTTCCTAGTCTGCCTTTCTACAAACCCAGAGAATATCTGCCTTGTTTGGATTAAGCTTCAACTTGTTCACCCTCATCCAGCCCATTACTGACTTCAAGCACCGGTTCAGAACATCAATAGCATCCTTGGAATAAGGTGGAAAAGAAAGGAAGAGCTGGGTACCACACACTGGTGGCATCACATCCCATACTTCCTGATGACCTCTCCCAGTGGCTTCATATGGATATTAAATAGTATAGGGGGAATAAGATGGAACCCTGTGGCACCAAACAGGCCAATGGCCATGGGCAGTGCAGGAATCCCTGAACACTGAAACTACCCCCCCCGCCCAATATCTCGAACCACTGTAATATGGTGCCCAGGGATGAGAGGCATAGGATACTATGGTCGATAGTGTCAAAGTACATTGAGAGACGGAGTGGAACGGGCAAGTCACATTTGCCCTGTGTAGTTCTCGGTAGAGGTCATCAACCAAGGCAGCCAAAGGAGCCTCTGTTCCAAATCCCAGCCTGAAGCCAGATTGAAATGAATCCAGAAAATCAGTCTCTTCCAAGAACCCCTGGAACTATCTTTAGCTGTTTCTTCCCATTTTCTTTCTTTCCTTCCCTCTTCCCCACGGCTTCTCCTTTTCATCTATCCTACCCACCACCTTGGCCTGTTTCTTTCCTCCCTTTTTATCTTCCATCCCTCCTCCTCTTCCCTTTCCCTTTTCCTGCCTTCCTTCCTCCTAATTTTAAACCCCCCTCCCCTTAGTTAAAAAGACAGCATGGAAGCCAGTTGTAATTATTACGTAATCTTGTGAAATCTCTGTAGAATTCTTGGTAAATTAAAGACACTGCTTCTATGATTTTGAGTGACTTTAACATCCTGATGTGGCTCTTTTTTAAAATTTCAGATTTTTCTGCAAACCTGGATGCTCCCCAAGTCTATACAAAAATCTCCAAACTCTCCCTAGCCTCTCTATGTTGATGTTCTGATCCTCAATCTGGGGCCAGATCAGGAGTGACAAACATGACAAGCAAATTGCAGTGGAAGATAGGATTCAGCAAAAATCCAATCTCCCTTTTTCCATTAACTGAAATTTACTGCTCTATCCTACACAACTCTCCCAAAATACCAGAACTCGAGGGCATCCAATGAAACTGATGGGCAGTAGGTTCTGGATGGATAAAAGGAAATACTACTGAACAAGAAGAGTGATTAAAATGTGGAATTCACTGCCAGAGGATGTAGTGATGTCCACAGGAACAAACAACTTTAAAAGGGGATTAAACAGATTCACAGAGGACAAGTCTATCAATGGCTACAAGCCATGATGACTAAGGGGGTAATTTCACATTCATAGGCACTAAGACTCTGAATCCCGAGCCAGAAGGCAACATCAGGGGAAGGGTTCAGCCTTTATGCACTGTTGTTGGCCGCCCAGAGGAACTGGCTGGCCACTATGTGAGACACAATGCAAGACTAGAATGACCATCACTTTGATCCAGCAGGATTCTTCTTAAGTTCTAAGGACTCAATCAATTTGTGCTTTCTAATCCTCTAATCATAGTTGGGTTCCAATGCAAGACAGGGACTGTAGCTTTTGCCAAAATGTATTATTGGACCAGCAGAATTTCCGTAGCTGCCACAAAATTTCATATGGATAAACTTCTGTCTGATAACTTTGTATTAATTATAAACATTTATATCCCAGCTTTCCTCAAGGCTCAAGATGACTTACAAATCACAATCCATAATATCACAATTTAAAACATACAACATGTACTTGCAGTTGCAAATAATCCCCTCCCATCAAAAGATGTCTGCAATCTATAGCCTCATTAACACCAATGTCAGTGCCATCAATCACGTAACTTATTAAGTGCCATTAAGTTCCATTTTCTTTTCTTTTTTCTACTACATACACAACAATCTTCATTACCCAGATGACAGTTTGGGCATCTGAGCATTACCCAAGTTCTATATATTGGTAGAAATATTTGTACAACCATCCTGAGCTGCCTGGAAATGAAAATTATTAAGCTGTTTTCAAGAGACTCACATCTAAAATTAGTTTGGAATGAAGGTAGCAAAGCAAGAATTTGAGACTGAAGGAACTTACTTAATTTCTTAAGAACTTCCCTCTTTTCTTCTTTTTCCTGAATGATCTCTGTTGTACTTGCCTCTTGTTTTGGCAGAAGATTATTTAAGAAATTCATAGTACTCAGGAGTGCTTCTGTATGTAAATGTACATCTAAAGAAGAAAAATTCACCTAACAGGAAAATAATCTTAGTAAGAATTTGTTTTAAATTAACCTCCAGGATACAATAATAATACCGAAAAAGATAACATTTGTTACCTTTATCAACTGTAGCACATTCTTATAGGTAGTTTTCAGTTCTGGGGCATTAATGTCCGCCTGTTCTCAGAGGGCAGAAAAGGCAATTGAATTGTGCAAATGCAGTATAATATATATAATATATAACGTGGCTATATCAAAACTGTACAGATAAATTATTTTACAACATTCCTCGCTATTTGTTTGGATATTATACTACGGTTTTACAAGCTGCTCTTTAACAGACTTGTATGTCTACGTCATTATCAGCCTGACATCCCTGAAATATCAGCAAAAGGCATATTTGGAGTTACACTAGCATTCTAGACAGTAAACTTCAGCTAAACATTTACAAGCCACTGCATTGTAAACAAATTTAAAGTATGTTGGCAAGATATTTTTAAAGCCTCTTTTTTCTTACCTTTACATATTCGAGTGCTAGAAGATCGTCCGTTGAATTATCCAGTGTCGTAATGATATAAACTGGCTTGTTTTGATCATCTAATAGATAAAAAATATAAGCTAATGACATACACATTTTAAATTATTTTTGAAAGAAAATGGTTGTATACTTAAGTATATACTGGAAAAATTAGGCTCTCATGATACTCATGAAGTACATTACCCACCATGGGATGTTTTAATTGTAAGCTACCTCAAGTAGGACTCTAAAGAGGCACAAGGATTGGCAAATGGCAATTTACAAAACTAAGCATTATTCTAGCACACATCTTCATATTAAAATTTAATTTAATGTATACTTATTTTATTTATTTATTTATTTATTTGGACTTATATCCCGCCTAGCCAGCACAAAGCGGCTCTAGGCGGCTCACAGCACGAAAATCAGTCACATACAAAAAATTCAGATAATAGGTCATTACAATAGAACCACAGAACCCACTAAAAATGGCGGCAAATGCAAAATCCAACACTGGGGCAGCAACTACATCCCCACGGCCAGGAGGCTACCACCTGCAGATGTACCGGGCCAGTACTTCAACTGGCCACTTACCCGTGGCCATTTCCCCCAGTGGTGGCCCCAAAAGCCTGGCGGAAGAGCTCCATCTTGCAGGCCCTGCGGACCTGCAAAAGGTCCCGCAGGGCCTTGATGTCTTCCGGGAGCTCGTTCCACCAGTAGGGAGCCGCCACTGAGAAGGCCCTATTCCTGGTGGTCACCAGCCTGGCCTCCCTCGGGCTGGGAAGGGTCAGGTGATGTTGTGTGCCTGACTGCAGTGCTCTATGAGGTATGTACAGGGAAAAGCAGTCCCGTAGGTAGGCAGCCCCCTGACCATACAAGGCTTTAAAGGTTAAAACCAGCACCTTGAACCGGATCCGGTACGCTATAGGCAGCCAGTGCAGTTACCTCAGCACAGGCTGGATGTGGTCTCACACCGAGAGACCCATCAACAGCCTGGCCACGGCATTCTGCACCAGCTGCAGCCTCCGGAGCTGAGACAAGGGCAGCCCCATGTAGAGAGCGTTGCAGTAGTCCAGCCTCGAGGTGACCAATGCGTGGATCACTGTTGCCAGGTCATTGCGTTCGAGGAAGGGAACCAGCTGCCTAATCAGCCGCAGATGGTAAAAGGCTGCCTTGGCAGTGGCTGCTACCTAGGCCTCCATCATTAATGAGGGGTCCAGGAGGACTCCCAAGCTCCAAACCCTCGGCGCTGGCACCAATGGTGCCCCCCCAAAGGCCGGCAATGGGATCCCTACCCCCGGTCCACTCTGACTCAGGCACAGGACCTCCGTCTTCGTTGGATTCAATTTCAGTCAGCTCAGCCTGAGCCAGCCCACCACATCCTGAAGTGCCCGCTCCAGGTCATCTGGGGTAGCCCCGGACCGGCCACCCAACAACAGATATAGCTGGGTGTCATCAGCGTACTGGTGACAGCCCAGCCCATGCCTCCGGGCAATCTGGGCAAGAGGGCTCATGTAGATGTTAAACAACATTGGGGATAGCACTGCCCCTTGCGGCACTCCGCACACTAGCGGGTGCCTCCGGGACATCTGCTTCCCCAGCGCCACTCTCTGTCCCCAACCTTGGAGAAACGAGGCAAGCCACTGCAAGGCAAGCCCCTGAATCCCCGTGTCGGTGAGGTGGTGGATCAGTAGCTGATGGTCGACCGTGTCCGTCAGATCTAACAACATCAGCACTGTCATACCGTCCTGATCCAGATGTTGCCGGAGGTCGTCCGTGACGGCAACCAGTGCCGTCTCCACCCCATGACCTGGCTGGAAGCCAGACTGAAACGGGTCTAGCGCGGAAGTGTCATCTAGGAAGCTCTGCAACTGAACCACCGCCGCCCTCTCCAAAATCTTGCCCAAATAGGGCAAGCTGGACACCGGTTGAAATATGGAATTGTCCTGACCCCACAGGTGACCTCAGCCCATCCAACAGTCATCTGTTAGAAAACATTTATATAGCAGCCCATACTCACAGAAAATATCACAGGGGCTGGGGCAAATCAACCCGCTATACATACAGATTAAACATTTGTACAACTGCTAAATAGTATATAGTAGCGTAAAAGTCTAGAAGATAGCTAAAGCTGAAATATTGCACACTGTACAATCTGAAGGCAGAATTTGAAGGCATGACTCGGGATGCCCTCCCTTACCAAGGTGCCACCATGACTGTTACATATATACTCATGCAGCCAGGCAGTTTATATCAGGCACTGGCCCTCTAAGCCTCATCCAGCAACAACTTCTCCAAAGTGCCATATTTGCATGCCAGTCAACATTCTGGCTGCTGCAATCAAGGGAAGCCCCACATATAGTGCATTGCAGGAATCTAAATCTAAATGTTGTCAGGGCCTGCATCACAGTGGCAAGATCTTTCCTGCCCATGAAGGGCCGCAATTGACTCACCAGACGAAGCTGGTAAAAGGTGTCATCACTGCCACCTGTTTATCCAACTGGAGGCCCAGGTCCTTTAACAGAGATTTAATGTGTGGAAATTGGTAGATGAAGCCTTTCATGGCATAAATGTAAGTAACGTCCCATTAAACCGTTAAAGCAGGGGTGTCAAACATGTAGCCCACAGGCCAGATCAGGCCCCTGGAGGGCTTCTATCAGGCCCGCAGTGGAACTGGCTGCTTCTTCCAGTTCTGCTGCTGCTGCTGCACATTAGCTTGCTTTGCCAGACTCTCTCAATCACTCAGGAGAGATAGATAGGCAAGCTTCTGTTCCCTGCACTGGCTTAGGCTCCTCCCCCTCCCACGGGTAGAGAGGGAACGAGCCAGAACTTGCCTCAATCACACAGGAAAGAAAAGCAAGCATTTCTTCCCCTCCATTGGCTGAGGCTCTTCCCTGAAGGGAGGGAAGGAAGGAGGGAGAGCTTGCATTGTTCAGCTGCTTCAATCGCACAAAAGAAATACAAAGCGCCTTTAGGACCAAACACCGTTTTTCCAAGGTATAAGCCTTTTGCCTGTCTGATCACTGACTTGCATTTTGAACTTAGACTTCCCAGATAGTAGGCTGATACTGACCACTAAGGAAGACTAGTTTTGTAGACAAACACAAATCCCTCAGTTTGCGTCATGGTGTCTTCTCATGTTCTTGACCAGTACACAAAGCAATTTAAGTACAAAAACTCGTAATGCCCAGCCATTTCATGTTTTCCCTTCGGTCCTAGGCTCAGAACTCTGAGCATGAGATTTTTGTAGTGAATGTCAATAAATCAAAAGTAGGTTTGAAGCTTACAAATACACACTTGAACAGCACAGACTTTCTGATGCAATAATTCAGAGCAAGAGGTGTCATATAAGACACTGTTAAATAAACAAAATATTGCCAGAGTGCCAATGTTTTAAGTATGTTTTTATTTTAAGTAAAAAAAAATCTTTGTGTCTGTGTCCTTTATAAAGTTTATACTTCCACTACCTGGCATTGCATTTTATGACACACATGGCCCGGCCCAGCAAGGTCTCATTTATGTCTGATCTGGCCCTCATAACAAATGAGCAATACCCTGCTCTAAAGGAACAGAGCATTTTTCTCTTGGCCAACTGCAACCTAAGACAGTGTTCCAGATAAATCATAATGCAATAGTTTTACATTACAAAATGCCTTCTGTCCTCCTTGGCCCTTGCCTTCTCAGCAAACAATAGTTCAGTTTTATGTCCAAACCAACAAACTATGGCTTGTGCTCCAAATCATAATTGGAAACCATTCTTTGATGGTTTCCAATTCTAGTTTGGAGGACAAGCACTAACCACAGTTTGCTGGTTTGGATGCAAGCTCAAATATACATTTTTTTGCAGTTTTAACTTGAATATTTTCAAAACCAGCCCTCTGAAATTTACTGTGAATATCACCTCCCACCCCAGATTTGTCTGAAACCTGAAATTAACGCCCTGGACTTTTAAATCAATTGTTAGTTTAAAACATGTATATGCTTACCTATGTACTCTGGACATATTAAGCAAATCTCACTAAGAAAAGCAGTAGCAGTCATGTCGTATGTTCTTAGCTTAAGTTCAGTGCCTAATTTTAAAATCTCTAGATGAAGGATTGGCTTTTCAACACCTCCAGCAAGACGACACACCTGAAGTGACACCTAAATGTAAAGACAACATTGACATGGTAAATCAAACCTACAAAACTGCTTAAAGATAGACAGTTCTTATAAATGTAAAAAGTGACAGCAAAGCTATAAAATCATTTTTCAATATGATACAGTCTGGTATATTTCATGATCCTTCTATCACAGTCAGGAAGCTACCACAAAGTGTTGAAAAAATGACCACAGTGTACTGCAAAGTATTCTCCCATCTCCTGTAGGCCGGAACCCAGCAGACCCCTGATCACACACAGGTCTACACTGTGCAGATGCAAAGGTGACAGAGAAATATTGTTTCTTTGCTGCCATTATTGCCACGGAGTAGGCTTTAATATGAACTTCAGCTTTGTTGGATTTGTCCAGCATATTTCTCCACCATCTCTTTAGCTGTCTTCCTTGTCTTTTCATCATCTGCAGCCTTTTAGTAAACCAAAGGGCTGCCCAGGCTCTTAAGACTTGAGAGAGGGTTTCAAGGAGTGATTATGTCAATTGCCCAAGTCATTTCCTCATTTCACAGATCAACTGAAAACCAGTTTAATCCATCAAGCTATGTGGGTGGATCATCTTAATTGATCCCTCACCCCTGCAGAGTCTTGGTATCACTGTAAGACTAAATCCCAGCAAGTAGTGATCTGTCCATGACAAGGGGACCATCTTCAATCCCACCATCAGACCACCTTTTTCCTGCCCAGAGCAGATCAAGAGTCTGACCTGTACATGTCTCAGGCCTGTTATTACCTGAAACAGGCCAATGCTTGTCATAGAGACTATGAAATTCTGGCCACTACTTACAAGGTGGCCTTGGCAATGATGTCAAAGTCCCCAAAAGAACCAGCCTAGGCATCTCATCTGAAATTTCAATCCTGGATGGCTGTTTTGTCTAAAACTGATCTAGCATTTAAAAGCAAGATATTATTTAAAGATATTATTTAAAAGCAAGATATTGCCAAGCAGATGTCATTTATTTCCAGCTTTCTTTATATTACATTTTTCTGTCTTTATTACGAGCTCCAATTTTATTATGAGCTTATTACATTTTTTTTTTGGCTAGAGCAGTAACAATTTTAGAGTGTGATCTCTTAGATCTTGAATAATATGGAAATATAACCATTTCATTCTGAAGAAATAATCATCTGAAGAAATTTATTATACTTTCATGAACAGAAACACAGATAAGACTTCTATAGTGGAAGGTAAAATACATGAAGTACCTCAGATATTTCAAATCTCAGTTGGATGTCAGTCATATTCTTCATGGATTCTCGCCTTGGTGGCTTTTTTTTCACGCTACCAGTCCTCCTCAAGGACCCTAAAGGTGCTTCAAAAAATGGCAAGTCTTCCACAGGACTAGTTGGAGCATCATAGTACTCCTCTTCCGACTCTAATGATTATAGATTAAAGGTCAAGTAATGATTAGGTTATAAAATGCTTACGCTTCTAATCAATGAAATTTTATGCAGGCTATCCAATGACTACACATATGTAACTAAGAGTGAACCAACATCATTCTGTTTTTCCTGGGATAAGCCCCAGGACACAATAGGAACAATTAACACCTCATTCCACACAGTGCTACTACATGGCCACATCCAGGCTGTGTCATAGAAATCATTAAAAAGGTAAATTCCATTTGGTGTTGCTTAGAAGTAGCTCTCTTTGCAGTTAAATACTAATGTATCATGAAGGAAGCTGGATATCTTCTTGTAAGAGGGTGCCCCAGTCTGCTGAACACTCATTTACAAGTAATTCTTATGGTATTCTCTGTACTTTTCATCTGCAAATAATTAATCTCCCTTGCCAAGGGGGGGGGGGGGGACAGGAAATCAAGTAACAAATACGCACGCAAAATGCTGCTCAGATACTGCCATTCAGATTATTCAGAATAGATTATTTGTCCCCTCCACAGGTCAAGAATAGTTTTGCTATTTATTAATTTGTTGTGATCATCAAATGTTGACAAAGGTTTCCAAAACAGATCTAATTCTGTTTTCAATCTCACTTTTCTTGTAAAGGTCACATAGTGATTTCCAGTCTGTTTTATGGCCCATGAAAACTACCTTTTGACTCTATCAAGTACAGAGCTTGAATCTGAAACTTTGGTTGATAATGAACAGTACAATTTTCACCTTTTCCATCTTTCTGTGCTTTTTAATTCTACTGACTATGATTACACACAGGAAGCATATAATAATATAAAAAATGTAACCCAGTAGATACAATGGGTATGCAGACAGATTGGCCAATCCACCTAGATACTAATATCCAAACTTTCAATCCACTCAATTGCAGCTGGGAAGAGCACAAAGAGCAATTCTAGCTCGTCTCCTCATAGTGCACCCTGGATAACTCTAAAGAGCTAGCACTTCTGGCTGCCAGACAATTATAGGATCTCCTGGCTACACCTATAAACATGGAAACAATCAGTCACTGATGATGGAACTATAAGACCTGATTAGCTTGCACAGGATTACTTCAATAGTTCCATTAATTCAAAGTGGTGTGTCCTCAAAAGGAGGTGATGAGTTGTTGCTTTAATCTACTCTGGACCTTCTTTATGCAGTGTTTCACCTTCTTTGCCTCCTACCATCTTTTTGATTAATGCACATCTGAAACTACTGAGAAGATAATATGGGCATGTAGATGAAGGTTCCATGAATGCACAGATGATCCTAAATTCCTTCCTTTTACAAGGATATGGTAGTTAAATGGCTGCTAGGAAATTACAGGCCGTTGCCACACCCCTTTGCAATATGGCCACTTTGCAATAGGAGATGGTAATTAAAAGCACATTAGGCCTGTTCTTTAAAATTTTGAAGCTAACATACCTATGACTGCTGCCTTCTGTCTAATGTCATGCCATTTTTAAAATGTATCATCTGTGCTACATTTGTATATTCCAACTCCAGAAAGCAAAGGAACAGAAAAAAACCAATATTCATAGTTGTTGCTGTCCTTATACTATGGCAAGTGACACCAAACTGTAGCCAGAAACAAATGATGTTAGAGAGACACAGACCCACTCATGAGACAAGACAGGAGTGTTCCACCTGCTCTGATGGAGGCTTTTCTTCAGCATTTCTTTCTGTTACACTGGTAAAACAAAATGTCTTTGATGGGTATCAATAGCTACTTTCCCAATTACAGAAAGGCACTGAGAAATGCCAAAGACAGAACAGCCTCCTCTCCATGCTGGCCAATGGATCTAACACGCCCAGAAGATGGAACAGCTCTGTGTTAACATCTAGTCCAGACAGGGATCACTTCAGTTCCACGTGGTACAATTTCCAAAGGTTTCAGACCAGTGACTGCAAACAGACGTCGGTCCTCACTAGCATATTCTTGTAGGAGGAGAATAAGATCAAAGATGAACTGGAAAGTTCCATAATAGGTGAAATGCATGGAAGAAATAAACAAGCTGTTCTGAGGCAACAGGGGATGAATCAGAAGCAAAGCATCACAAGGCAATTTAGCAGTGGGGTACCGCAGGGCTCTGTACTGGATCCGATACTTTTTAGCTTGTTCACTAATGATTTGGAGTTGGGAATAAGCAGTGAAGTGGCTAAATTTGCGGATGACACTAAATTGTTCAGAGTGGTGAGAACCAGGGAGGATTGTGAGGCACTCCATAGGGATCTGCCGAGGATGGGCATCAGCATGGCAAATGGGGTTCAATGTGGCCAAGTGCAAAGCGATGCACATTGGAGCCAAAAATCCTAACTATAAATACACGTTGATGGGGTCCGAACTGGCAGAGACTGACCAACAGCTCCCACTCTGCATGGCTTTTGTCCATGCAGCTGCCATGATCCTGAATATAGACATTTTAATGATCAAAAGAGATCCCTTCCTCCATTTTTCACCAGCGGATAAACTGGTTGGATCCAGCCATCCATACTTCCACTGAGAATTGCTGAGAAACACTAAAATAAAATGACTGCTGAAAATATCAGGCACCACAATGGAATTCCTAGGTACTATGGCAACCTGGAGCCTGGGATTTGTTGAATCCTGCCCTACACCCTAAAGAATACATATGTAACCATAATAAATACTGGAGAACACATGGTTTATTAACTAGCTTCCCCACATTAAAGAAAAATAAAATGAAAATATTTACCACTTGATCCAGCTATTGAATGAAGTTCAAGAACTGGAAACAAAGTAGTTGATATTTGTGGTGTTGTCAGAAGAGAAGATACTTGTAGCTGAAATACAAAGAAACAAACTAAACTATTTAACTTAATAAGCTTGTTCAACTAATTTTTTGCAGACTGCAGCTTTGTTGTACACAACTAGCTAACTGTATGACATGCTCAGCATTTTGGATTTCTATAAAGCCAGAGAAGCATAAAGAGTTAGAGGTATACAGAACAGTTTGCTTCACTACTGTTGAGGGAAAAGTGAGCCCATACAATAAATCTGAGGAAATAAGAATTAGGATGTTACACAAATTGAAAGATCACAGCGACAAGAAAAGTCATATGAGATAACATGGAAATCATCCCAAGAATGTAACAGAAGCTAGGGAACATTTACTAGTCTCCTGAACTTGCAATTCAGAGCTTAGAACAGGAAGAGTGGAAAGATGTACCTGAAAAGAGAAGTACAACATACTCTATGTTCTTCTATACTGATATTAAATCGTTGATCCTGGGGTTCCTGCTAATCTCACAATTGCTCTTTTTCAGCCTAGGGAGACAATTTGGAAGCCCTGGCAGTGTGCACGTCAAATCACAAAAAACTGCCCTATCCAGACAGTCCCCTTTAGCATTAGCTTCTTCCAGCTGGAAACAGCATAGTGCCCAAAAGAGTCCTCTGATGAAGTTGTGTAAGAAGCAGTATTGTTGAAGCTGAAAATAACCATTTGTGTGTGTGTATGTGTGTGGGTGTGGTAAAGGATTTTCACCTATGAATTCAGTTATACTCACCTGGGAACTTTGTGGAGGAGAATTTGTGTCAGGAGGGCTTTCTGGTTTCGGAATGCTATCAATTAGCTTCAGAATACATTTAAGCTTCTCATCAGAAATGCTGAAATAAAGTAATGGTAGCTCACCAGATATTTTGTACCTATTACACAAAGACAAATAACCATTAGAAAAAATGGTCATGCAAAAGTGCAAACTGAAAAATGAACATAAATAAAAATTTAGATACATTCTGAAAACTGTATAATTGGCAACAGACAAAAACCTGACTTACACTCAAAGAGGATTTAAACACACCTATTATGCTATGCAAACAAACACAGGTCTCTCCTAACTGATTACTGGCCCTACACATTTAGCAGGGCACTGTGGCACACACTGGATTTGGTCCATTATACTGCTGGGGAGAGTGATCTGGAGCTGGGAGAGTTAGCCTTACTCCCTTTGTCAATTTATCAGTGTTCTTACTAAACAATTTTGCAAAAGAAAATAGGAATCCCCTACCTGTGAGGAACTGACAGCTGACAGCAAGAAAATTGATTCACCTGAAATGTGGTATTAGAGAAGAGCTGTACAGATACCATGGACCACCAAAAAGACAAATGTGGGTTCTAGATCAAATCACACCTGAATCCCCCCTAGAAGTTAAAATGACTAAACTGGTCACATCCTGAGAAGGCGTGTGATGGACTATCAAGCGTTAATGCCTCACAGAGTCCAAAAATCTTTGAGTAACAGGCCGTTCAAACTGAATTCTGTGGAGAGCATCAGTTGGGAACTGACAGATGAAGTAGAGACAGTTTAGCACTTACAGACAACTGGAAAGGAAGCAAAGAGGAGCATGAGGATCACAGAGGATCCCCATTCAAGCCAAAAAGCTTTTAGTGAAGAGAAGTAGTCCCTTCCCAGTGAAAAGGGAGACAGCTCTAAAGAGAGGTGTGATCCCTGGTCAATATATATATAGAAGGATTTTGGGAACTTGGTTGTATATTCCTGCCTTCTAAACGTGAAGTGTCAGTGAAATTCAGAAATCTATGCTTGCGAGTTAAAGCAGAAATGGAAAAGAAAGCCTCTCTCCTCAAAGTTTCAAAGACTTCGTTGAAAAGCAAAAACACTTACTTGCTGGCAACATATTATCTGTATTAAGTGTGCCTACACAGTTACCTCAGTCTTTATTATCAGTTCACCTCATACATCCTACCCGATTCTACCTGACCTTTCCCCCTCTAAGTTAAATAACATATTCTGTTTATATTTGAACTTTCCAAAGCCTCTCGTGTGTTGTTACAGAAGTAAAATATAAGCAGGTGATTTTGTCACTTCCCTCAAGTCCCTGGGCTGGGCCAGCATCAAAATATATAATAACGTGACAGAGTGGGACAGCCATAGACCAACAAATAAGAAGGAAATAGATGTAGGAGCTGCTCAGCAAGCAAGAAGAAGAAACAAAGAGAAAATCCTGTTTGTGAGGGAAGGAAGAGGGCAAGATCACCATCGCAAGACTCACTGGAAAATAAAATAATGCTAGGAAAAGTTGAACGCAGTAGGAAAAGACCCAACATGAGATGGCTTGACTCAATAAACAAAGCCATGGCCCTCAGTTTGCAAGACCTGAAGAAGGCTGTTAATGATAGGACATTTTAGAGATAATTAATTTATAATGTCACCATAAGTCAGAAATGACTTGATGGCGCATAACAAACATACACTCACACCTGTACAGCAACAACTTGTTTCCTACAGCAAATTTTTAAAATACAAATGTAATTTTAAAAATATTATCTAACAAAAAGCCTGCATTTGTTGCTTTGACAACAAAGTCTTTAAAGTACCACTAGACTCCTGTTTATTTTTGCTGCAACCGTCTAAATATAGTTTCCCTTCAACAATTAGTAATCAAGATGGTATTCTGGCTGTTCTGCTGTCAGTGCAATCATACAGGCAAAACAATTCAAAACATTTAACATTAGAAAAACCTCATTTCACCAAATGTTACTCTACTCAAGGCACAGATATTCAGAGAAGGCATGGTTCAGATCCTAAATGAAGCGCCTTTAAAGGGCATGTAACATGGGAAGGGTTGTACATTAGTCTCCCCATTGTCTCCTTCCTAGACAGAGAAGATCACTGCTGCTTCTTCTGCTTCTTCTCCTCCTCCTCTTGGTATTTTGTGTGTTTGTGTGTGTGTGTGTGTGTGCCTGGAAGTCATGGTTGATCTCTGGCAACCCCTAGTGGGGCTTGGACATTTCACAGAGGTGGCTTGCTATTGCCAGCCTCTGTGTCCCAGCCCTGGTATTCCTTGGAGGTCTGCCATCCAAATACTTGACAGGGTCAGTCCTGTTTATCCACAGGTGGACATAATATCTGAAAAGGTGTACATGTGTTAAATCCCGTATTTTTTGGTGTGAACAACAAAACTGATACCTGACATACAGTATGAGAAAGACTGTACTTTGAGCCTGTGTGCAGTTGATTTTATGTGTGTTCCTTCTAATTAAATATTATGCCAAGGGGCAGATAAGCAAGTATCAGTGATGGGAAAGGTGGGCAGAGCAGGAAGCTGCAATCTTTTCACTCCTCCATATGAAGGGTAAAGACAGTCTGACCCAGCAATTTAAAAATTCACGTAAACAGTATAAGAACTCATACTTAGGCATCCTTGCATCTGTTACAACCATTGCTCTGCTCAGTTCCATTTTCACATCTAGAGGCTGCAAGATATGTTGAGATGAAGACCGCAAATTACGAGCCTCCTCCCAGTTTTCATCTAAAAGCAAGAAAGTCATTACAAGAAACTCTGATATAACAGTGCAACACAGACTCATTTACCCAAAAGATACATATCAAAGGTTTGTTTTGGTGGTAGAAAGTGTCATCAAGTCGATATGTAGGGTTTTTAAAGCAAGGCACATTCAGAGGTGGTTTGCTATTGCCAATTTCTTTTAATATAGAATAACGTTAACAAAAGGATTCTAAAAATGAATTGCTGTGCTTTGAAACCAGAGATGTCTTCCACTCAGAAAAGCAATTCCAGCCATCTCTCAGTCTGCTATTGCCTGCCTCTGTGCAGAGACCCTGGACTTCCTTGCTGGTCTCCCATCCAAATACCAACAAGGGGTAACCCTGCTTAGCTTTTGAGATCTGATAAGATCAGGCTTGTGTCAGGGCAGGTTTTTCCTATGAGTAGGAAACTGTTAACGTCCTTGCTCCTTTTAAAAGATGAAGGCCCACTTCATAGATATTGGTGTCACAGTACAAATGGGGATCCAAACTGCATGGATGCATTTACATGAAGCAGCATACATACTGATTATAGCTACAAAATTATAGCTTGAGTTCTTCGAGGCAACTGTGTCACCAAAAGTAGTTACAGTGCTGCCCACACTTGAGAAGACTGGTTAAAAGACTTTTGCATGCAGGGCCCAAGCATCGTCTTCTCCCAGGGCCTGGCAGAAACTTGTAACACACCTCTCCCCATCCCAGCTATACAACTTCAAGCATGATGACAGAAAATATTTTTTTTATTTTTGAAATCACGTAAAACAACAGCATCACACTACCTGGCTTGCAGAGTGAGCCAGACCCTCCCACACATCCCACCAGACTCTCAGGTTCTGGTAAAGTATAAATCTCCCCACCCCTAACCCCTCAACTTGGGCCTTGGCTGCCTATGTGTCTCATCTCACACACAGTGAGTCGGAGTCGGATAATGCATACAATGCTACCTTTCAAGTCTGTTCAAAAGATGGTCCCCAATTAGAAATCAGTTGCTGTCCTGGAATGGAGTTCAACCTCATCTAGGCTTGTTATCATCTTTTTTCTTATCAGTACACAACAGCAGACAAGAGTCATAGCTGGCCTGTTTGTCTAACAGACTCTTCTTTCACATACATGCTTTGGGGGTGGGGGGGGGGGGGAGTTTACTTTTTTTAAAGCTTGGTCACTGCCTGGCATCAAGTTGAAGGGTCGGGGGGATACAACACAAAATCCCATTCAACCTCTGACATGCACTGAACCATTTATGACAATTTCTGTTAACTGTTATATATTTTGTCAAAAATCAGTATTTATGAATACTTACTATGTTTGCTATAAAGAAGCTGTATGCTGCTGAGCTGGATGTCAAATTTATCATATGCTCTTGCCATAATTTCTTCAAGAGGGCTTTCTTTGATTTTGACATCTAACAAGTTAGATCGACTTTTACTAGTCATCTTAAGAAAAAGAAGAAGTTAGTCTTCAAAAGTTCAAAGATTTTTTAAAATATATATGATTAAGTATTTACCATAAAATATTTTTGAAAAAATCCATCCCCAATTAAATAAAAACTATAAAAATGCAATGACCTAGTATGACATCCTATCTTCTAATTATCAGCATAGGATAGTTCAAAGGAATGTTTTCAGAAACAATAAAGTATAGATAATGTGAATCTCTCTAGCTCTGTTATTGTCCTGTATACTGTCTAGTATCAATAACTATGGTGTTAAAAGATTTCTCTTTCAAATTTTTCTTTCCATTATTTAAAGCTTTCAATCATGTAAGCAAATGTTTACAAAATGAAGAATATAACCTTTACAGAATGCAGTTAAAATCAAAATACTGAAACTAAATGAGAAAAAAACTGTTTTTTAAAATGAATGTTTTAAGTAAAAGCCAAAAGTAATAAATACGAGATCATATATTGGTATTTGAAAGTTTTACCTTTAAGTGACCAAGATCCAAGAGTAATTTATCAGATGTTGGTTCATAGAATCCATTTTTTGGAATAATGACATAGGAAGCCATAAGGTTTATTTTTAAATCTAGAACCTTCTGTGTTTCTATTATGTACACCAACCCTAGAAAAAAGTCAGAATAAAAACAATCTGCACTGAAAGACCATAAGAAGAACACAACAACAAAGAATTGTGTTTAAACTGAATTACAAGTGGGGGAAAAATGAACACAACAAAGACCTTGTATACAGTTCAAGATTGTTTAATCCCATTCAAATAGAATGGCCAACATGCAGAAGTATTCTTTAGGGCCACTTAACACATGTCACTTTTCGAAGCCAAGATACTATTTCTGTACAGAAAACTATGTACATCATGATGTACAAACTTCACACATTTATTGTATTGTAACTACACTATCTTAACTCATACTCCCCCCCCCCCCAATCTAATTTGCAAAGTGTTCGACATTTACCTGTTGCTGTCTTCTCACGAAATTCTTCCAATTTCATCAAAGTTGCTGAGGTTAGTTGTTCCAAACGAACATCACTAGGAGGCCGGAAAAAATCCACTAAACTGTTTACAGTCATCTGAAGAGTATAAAAGTAAAGACATATATATATAATCAATGTACCATTGCACACACACTCATACACACACAAATAAAATAGGTTTCTACTTACGGCATCATATATTATTTCCAAAGGCTGTGATTCTACTCTTAATTTTTGATTTGCACTCTCATCTAAAGGATTGGTCTCAAACATTATGGTGAAGAGTGAAGTATTGTTTTCTGAATGGACTGTTCGAGAAGACAGTAAACAGGGTATTACTCTTCCTTGAGCCATTCCCTGTACTTCAAATGCACTTACACTTGATTCAAATCTGTATAGAATATAAAATGAAAGTATAAAAACCTATGTGTATTATTTTACTACAAAAATACCCCCTTCCCAGTTTTACTTTTAATGAATAGCTGCTAGTATTTAAAGCAGAAAAAGGATATCTGACTTTTGTATTATTAATTACAGTTCCCAGTATAACAGCATACATGGCAAATCTCACAATATTTAGAATAATCAGATGTTTA